>CM045556.1:12629485-13244664 GCA_024721245.1 Mitragyna speciosa
CAACCGGATGTACGTTGAATTTTTCAGCTGCACTGTGTAGTGTCCAAGTTGAGTTGACATAGAAAAGCTTTCTTCATATCCACATCTCGCCCTTCATTCCAGCACTGAAGGATATCAGCTATGGTTTCTCGATAAATTTGCATCCTAACACCCCTCACCTGTAGACTCGATGTAATTCCCACTATACTTATCTTTTTTCCACAACATTGGCATAGAATTCTCTGACCAGCTCGGGGTAGATGACTTCTGGGAGACTGAGAATGGGGTGCCATCCTATCTGGCTAAGGTGATCGGAGAGATGAAAGTAAGCCTCTATCTCCGGTACCCACGCTTTTCTCTTTTAAAATTTGCTTGCCTCGGCTAGCTTCATACCAACGCTGGTTCTCCAAAGAGGTGAACCGCGTATTATCATATCCTTGTGCTTGTCTAGATCCGGACCCACTGGTAGAACCGACATTCTCCTCTTCCTTGATGATGAGGCCATTTTCACCTGAAAAAGGTTTGTTTCCATGATTAAGCTCCAAATAAAGACTCACTCGTTTCCACATTAACACTAATCACACACACAAGTGTTTAAGCAAACCATCACATGTAAGTTAAATCACACTTGGTTCGATCAATCCCTATGTCACTTACTTAGCAATTTCTACTATAAGAAATGCCATGATCACACCACATTCAAGAAATTGCTCACTATCATAGAATGTCCAATTACCAAGTAATTTGCACGATAACAAAATCACCAAATAATCACTCTATAAAAATGTAACCTTATCTCACTCAATTGCTAGCCAATTCAAACATGTATAACACAATTTCAAACCAAAATTACTAACATTAAGCACCATTGGCTAAAATTCCCACCTTTAATCATATATCTCGAAATGAGACTAAAAATTGACAAACTCATGCTTTGAATTTAACTGAGCATACATAAATATGAGAAATTACTGTCAAATTAACCCATTAAATTAACCCAATATTCACCATAATATTCTCACAATAATCTAAGAGAAATTGCATAAATTAGTCAATTATTACCTCAAATGCAATGAAATAAACATAAGATTAGTGGGCTTACCTAATAGAAGCACAACTTGTAGTAAAGGTGAGATTTTTTCCTTTGGAAGATTAGTTCCTCCAAAAACCCTACTCTTTTGCCCAAAAGAACTCCAGCAAAATTCGCACAAACTAAAAGAAGGGGGGTAGAATGTGATGTGTGTGCAGTGTTTAGGGTTGAAAAATGGTGAAAATTAAGGGAATGGGGGTTGGGGTTTTCCGTGCGTGAGAGAGAGAGGAAGGGGAAGAGGGAAAAAGAAGGAAGGGGAATGGGAGAAAAGGGTTGCGTCTGTTCAATTATTTTCAAAACCCGAACAGAACCCGCGCGCGTTTCATTAGGGATGTTACGCGGTTTCTTGCGCGGTTTCTTTGCAGAACATTCTGTGGACAACCCGCGTGATAACCCGCGCGCGGGTGGTCACGCGGTTTGTCACATGCAGAAACGTTCAAGAGGACAAACGCGCGAGGGTGCACGCACGGTTCCTCGTTTGAAAAATCAGAACTCTCTGGACACGAACCGTGGATGAAACCGCGCGCGTTTCTATCTGCGGTTTATAAAATGAAAATGAAACGTTGAGAAAACGCGCGAGGTTCCTTGTGCGGTTTAATTGGCAAGGTTTCTGGACGCAACTCGCGTGAAGACCCGCGCGCGGGTAATAACGCGGTTTGTTTCCCGCGCGCATAAGCGCGGATGTTCTTGCCTGCGCGTTTCAATAACCAAACTTTCTGGACACGAACCGTGTGATGAACCGCGCACGGTTTCATCCGCGGTTCTTGTCCAGAAGAAACAGAATCGAAAATAAGGCAATGAACAACACTTAGTCAAATTTTCATCCAATGATACCCACTCCTAGTTCTCCTAAACACAGATATATGTCTCACACTCTCAAACAGGCACAATGGCAAATTCAACCAGTGAAAAATAAGAAATTTAAGCGCAATTCAATGACTCTATCAACTAGTTGGTGTACTTCCCTTTTTTTTTTTTTTTCTGACTTATATCCCTTGCGCAGTGGTGAGCCTTAATTTCTCCAAATTGACCTGCAACCAAACAAGAACCACTTTCACTGATCAACACAGTAAAGGATTATTCCAAGGAAAGAAAAGAAAAATTAAATAAAGAACACTAAAAATTGGGTTGCCTCCCAATAAGCGCTATGTTTAACGTCGTTAGCTCGACGTTCTTCAAGCAATTTATGATTGAAGATTACTGAGGATAGAGAACCTCCTTCCGTGACTCTTCCATATCTTGGCCTAGGTATGGTTTTCAGCCTTTGTCCATTAACCTTGAACGTCCCCTTTTCCTTGTGTGTAACCTCTACAACACCAAAGGGAAGAACTTCGTTAACCACGAAAGGACCGGACCATCTCGATTTCAACTTACCTGGAAAAAGACGAAGTCTTGAGTTGAATAGCAGCACTTTGTCTCCCGGCTTGAATTCCTTGGGATGCTTGATATTCTTGTCATGCCACGCTTTCGTCCTCTCTTTATAAACTCTTGAATTCTCATAAGCCTCACGACGCCATTCCTCAAGTTCATTCAATTGCAAGATCCTCTTCTCACCTGCACATTGTAAGTCAAAATTCAGAAATTTAATGGCCCAATAAGCTTTATGCTCAAGTTCCACCGGTAAGTGACAAGACTTCCCATAAACTAATCTAAAAGGTGTCGTTCCTATGGGTGTCTTGTAAGCGGTTCTATGGGCCCACAAAGCATCATCCAACTTCAAAGACCAATCTTTTCGAGAACGCTCTACGGTCTTTTCTAAGATCCTCTTCAATTCCCTATTGGTTACCTCGACTTGGCCACTCGTTTGGGGATGGTAAGGGGTAGCTAACTTGTGTGTAACACCATACCTAGTTAACACCTTTTCCATTTGTTGGTTACAAAAGTGGGTACCCCTATCACTTATAATTGCTCTAGGAGTGCCAAAACGGGTAAACAATCGTTTAAGGAATTTAACAACCACTCTAGCATCATTGGTAGGGAGGGCTTGAGCCTCTACCCATTTAGAGACATAATCTACCGCTACTAGGATGTACTTATTCCCATACGACACGGGAAAGGGCCCCATAAAGTCGATGCCCCAAACATCAAAAATTTCACAAACTAATATGCCCGACTGGGGCATCTCATCTCTATGAGAGATATTACCTGAACGCTGGCAACTATCACATTGCTCCACATACCTCTTAGCATCTTTAAATATCGTGGGCCAAAAGAAACCTGAATCCAATACTTTTCGGGCTGTCCCATTAGCATGATAATGACCACCTGCCGGCCCCGCATGACAATGCTTCAAAATCAACTCGATCTCTGAGTTAGCCACACACCTTCGAATGATATGATCTGCACAGATGCGAAACAGATATGGGTCTTCCCAAAGGTAGTATCTTAATTCAGAGAAGAATTTCTTCTTCTCCTGATACGTCATCCCCTTGGGAAGAACCCGCGAAGCTAAATAGTTAGCTATGTCTGCAAACCAAGGTACATGAACATAAGAAGAAGAAATTGCATAAAATCTCTCATCAGGGAAATCATCACTGATTCCTCCTTCAATTAAGTCCTTTTCTTCCATCATTCTCGAGACGGGAGAGGTGGTCCGCTGCCAAATTTTCCGCTCCCTTCTTGTCTTTAATTTCAATATCGAACTCCTGCAACAACAAAATCCATCTAATGAGTCTTGGTTTAGCATCATTTTTGCTTAAAAGATATTTGAGTGCTGAGTGATCTGTGTGCACTATAACTTTAGACAAGATAAGGTATGATCTAAATTTATCAAAAGCAAACACTATCGCAAGCAATTCCTTCTCCGTTGTGGTGTAGTTTTCTTGAGCCGCCGTCAAGGTTTTGCTTGCATAGTAGATAGGTCGAAAGTGCCTATCCCTTCTTTGTCCAAGTATTGCTCCAACTGAAACATCACTAGCATCACACATGATCTCAAAAGGTAAAGACCAATCAGGAGCAACTATGAATCGGGGAGTGGGTCAATTTTTCTTTCAAAATTCTAAAAGCACTCATACAATTGTCATCAAAATCAAAGACCACATCCTTTTCAAGCAATTTGGTTAGAGGTTTAGTTATCTTTGAAAAATCTTTTATAAACCTTCTATAAAACCCCGCATGCCCAAGGAAGCTTCTTATTGCCTTAACCTGAAGTCGGTGGGGGCAATTTCTCTATAACCTCTATTTTTGCTCTATCCACTTCTATGCCTTTTTTAGAAATTTTATGTCCCAAAACAATCCCCTCTTGAATCATAAAGTGACATTTCTCCCAATTAAGCACCAAATTTGTTTCCTCACATCTTTCTAGCACTCTCTTCAAATTTTTCAAACACAAGTCAAAGGAATCACCAAAAATAGAAAAGTCATCCATAAATACCTCCATGATGTCCTCGACTAATTCATTGAAAATGGCTAACATGCACCTTTGAAACGTGGCCGGTGCGTTACACAACCCAAAGGGCATCCGGCGATATGCGAAGGTGCCATAGGGGCAAGTGAACGTTGTCTTCTCTTGGTCTTCCGGTGCTATGGGAATTTGAAAATAGCCCGACAGTCCATCCAAAAAGCAGTAGTACTCATGGCCAGCCAACCTCTCGAGCATTTGATCGATGAAGGGCAAAGGGAAATGATCTTTCCGGGTAGCATCATTGAGCTTTCTATAGTCGATGCAGACTCTCCAACCCGTGACGGTTCTCATCGGGATCAGCTCATTCTTCTCATTTGGTACCACCGTCATGCCTCCCTTTTTAGGTACCACTTGCACTGGACTAACCCATGGACTGTCCGAGATGGGGTAGATCACCCCCGCATCAAGCAACTTTATCACTTCAGGCCTTGACCACCTCCTTCATATTTGGATTAAGACGCCTTTGATATTGCACTACCTGGTTTGAAATCATCTTCCATCAGTATCTTGTGGGTACAGAAGGAAGGACTAATGCCTTTAATGTCTGAAATCTTCCATGCAAGTGCTCTTTTGTGTTCCTTCAAGACTTGTAAGAGCTTCTTCTTCTTCTCATCATCTAGACCCGCTGCAATAATCACCGGTAGTTTGAAATTTTCCGCCAAGGAAAGCATATTCCAGATGCTCCGGTAACCTTTTTAATTCAAGCTTGGGTGGGTCCTCGATTGATGGTTTGAGAGCTCCTTCTCTTGATCCCTCGATTTCCTCATAAGCTCGGGTACCCTCATATGGTCTTCTTGCTTCTAGGTGGGCAACTTGTTCAGCTATAATTGGGTGGAAAGTCGCCTCCTTCCCTTGGATGATGCATGCCTCCAATGGATCATTAATAATGACCTCCTGCAAAATATTAACCGATTCAGTATCAATAGCATCCATACAAAAGCAAGTATCATCTCTATCTAAAGAATGTCTCATAGCTTCTGGTATCTTAAAAATCACTTCCTCATCTTCTACTCTAAGGGTAAGCTTTCCGGCTTGAACATCAATTAATGCCTTAGCTGTGGCCAAGAAGGGTCGTCCCAAGATGAGGGGGATCTCTACATCATCCTCCATATCCAAAATCACAAAATCAACGGGAAAAATGAATTTGTCAATTTTAACCAACACATCCTCTATAATTCCCTTTGGATATTTTATGGATCTATCTGCCAATTGAATGCTCATCCTAGTGGGTTTAGGTTCTCCTAATCCTAATCGCATGTACAATTCCATAAGGCATCAAATTTATGCTTGCACCTAAGTCAGCTAAAGCCTTATCAATAGATCAAACTACCGATATTACAAGGAATAGTAAAACTCCCTGGATCCTTGAGTTTCTGAGGTAGCTTGTTCTGTAAGATGGCGGAGCATTCTTCATTTAGCCTCACGACTGCTAGTTCTTCGAGCTTTCTCTTGTTTGATAATAAATCCTTTAGAAACTTGGCATACTTTGGCATCTGTGAAAGAGCTTCAACAAAGGGAATGTTAATATGCAATTGTTTAAAGAGCTCTAAAAATTTACCAAAGCGCTCAGCCTGATTGTCCTTCTGAAGTCGGCTAGGGATAGGGGATTGGGGGTTTGTACTCCTTTACCTGCCTTCTTCATGGGTTCTCCATCTGTCTTCTCGTCCTCATTGTTTTGTCTCTCCCCATTCTTCTCTGGATCTCTCTTTTCCTCAACCGGTAATTCCTTAGCCTGCCTTGGTTCCTCCTTTTTCACTTCCTTGCCACTCCTTAAGGTGATTGCTTTTGCTTGTTCTCTTGGATTGGCCTCGGTGTTACTTGGCAGGGTCCCTTGAGGTCTTTCGGACATCAACTTTGCTATTTGCCCAATTTGATTCTCCAAATTATGGATGGATGCTTGTTGATTCCTCAGAGAAGTCTCCTACACCTTGCATCCTATTTTCAGATGTGTTGATGTACTTGGTTATCAATTCCTCAAGGTTTGTTTTCTTCTCAAATTGAGGTTGAGGCTGATATCCCGGTGGTGGTTGTTGTCTTTGTTGCCCTTGATTTCCCCAAGAGAAGTTTGGGTGATTCTTCCAACCCGGATTGTAAGTGTTGCTGTATGGGTTGTTTTGTTGCCTTTGACTATTGCCCATGAAATGGCATTGCTCATCTGCTTGTTGCATTCCATGTATTGCTTTGCATTCCTGGTTGTGATGTTCACCTCCACATAGGTCACATTGCATCACGTGCAAGTGGTCTTTGACTCACCGATATGCCATCAATCTTTTTGTTCAAGAGCCTCAACCTGGACTGCTAATGCCGTGACTGCGTCCACATCATAAACTCCTGCTGGTTTACTTGGCCTAGAACGAGCAGCCTGCCATTGATAGCTATTCATGGCCATTTCTTCAATAAGATCTTGAGCTGCCTCCGGCGTTTTGCTATTCAAAGTGCCTCCTGCAGCCGCATCAATCATTTGCCTTGTAGCTGGATTGAGCCCATTGTAGAATGTTTGTACTTGCATCCACGTGGGTAATCCATGGTGGGGACACTTCCTCAGTAATTCCTTGAATCTTTCCCAAGTGTCATACAAGGTCTCGGCTTCAATTTGAGCAAAAGAGGATATATCATTCCTCATTTTTGCAGTCTTGGCTGGAGGAAAATACTTGGCTAAGAACTTCTCCTGCCATTTGATCCCAAGTGGTGATTGAGCCTCGGGGTAGAGAACTTAGCCATTGCTTGGCCCTATTCCTCAAGGAGAATGAGAATAACCTCAACCTGATGGCATCTTCTGTTGCCCCATTGATCTTGAAAGTGTCACATATCTCCAAGAAGTTGGCGATGTGAGCATTCGGGTCTTCATCCGGTAAGCCAGTCAAATTGAACATGTTGCTGCACCATTTGGATGATGTGAGGCTTAATCTCAAAGTTGTTCGCTGCTACTGGAGGACGAACTATGCTAGATTCAGTTCCCATCAACGAGGGTCTAGCATAGTCAGACATCGTCATTTGTCTTCGAGGTTGCTCTCTCCTTTGTTCCTCTAAGGGAGGATCGAGTGGAGGTTGATTCTCCGCCATTTGTAGCCCTTCTTCCACTATATCTCGATAGGAAATCCGAAGTAATTTCCTCTAACTGATCCCTTAACTGTCTCCTTACTGCCCTTGTAAAGGTTCGTTCTATTTCCGGGTCAAATTCGAAGAGGGATGAACTAGAGCTTCGGGTCATACATCAAAAAAAATAATCCTGCAAAGAAATTCCATAATAATAAGTAAAATAAATAAAACTCAAATGAAAGAAAGAAACATACTTAAAAGGTAAATAATGGCAAGAGTAATAAAATGCAAGTTTTCCTAATATTGCCGAAGTCCCCGGCAACGGCGCCAAAAACTTGATGCGTATCTTTTGAACTATACCAAAGAACTCTAGGCAAGTGCACCTATCGCTTCGTAGTATAGTATACAAGAGCACCGAATATCGTCCCACAAGGACTGGCAAATACTAGTAATTACTTGAGTTCTATTATCTAACCTAATGAACGCAATTGGACTTTTTAAAGTAAGAAACTAAGGAAAGTGTTATCTAATCCACTAAGTTAAAAGGGAACAGTAAGGGAGAGTGAGAAGTAACAACAAGAACTGACAAAATAAGTCTAGATATGGTATCCCCCAATTGCATAATCAATGAACCGAATTCCGGGCAAATGCTATTACCTAAACTTGACCTTGACCCAGAGTCCCAAAATTAGATCGTAACCTTTCTCAAGAGATACAATCCCTATCCTCTTGGTTGCTCAATTGGAATCTCTTCACAATTAACCCCCCAATTAGAAGCCTTAGGATTAATGGACTCTAATTCATTAAGTTCTTTCCAACACTTAACGATTGGGGGCAATTCATGGAACCCTATCTCTAGTGATTCATTCAAATTGCCTTAATTTGTGAAATGGTCTAGTCATACGTGCAATTTCTCAATATACCCATACGAAACCAGCCATAGAATCAAGAATGCATGCAAAATCCCAATTCCATTAGACATGAATAATCACAAATTAATCCAAATCAAGAGAGTGAATAGCATAAACCAACAATCGATCAATTAATTACACAAATGGGTTCAACCAAATCTAGACTACTAGTGTTTACTCCATAAAATTCAAAGAAACTACATTAATTAACAAAGGAAAACTGTAAAAACTCATTGTAGTTGAAGTTCTTCAATCTCCCTCTGATAGATATTCTGCAATTTCTTCTAGGTAGAGAAGATTCAAGCCTCTTCTTTGTCCCTTGAAGCTTCTTCCTCTTCTCCCTTTGATATCCCCTTCAAGGAGTCTCTCTTTTTTTTCTTTTTTTTTCCTCCCAAGAAACCCTAGGAGAAAGATAGGATTTTCGAACCTCCTTCCAATTAGCACTCATATCAGCATGTTAAAATGGTGCAGATTCGCGACCAGGAACCGCGCGCGTGTCTGCCCGTTGATCTTCCGCGGTTGCTAAAAATCTCAAGGAACCGCGGATGGGTCCGATGCACAACCGCGCGCGGTTGGTCACGCGGTTGATCGTCTTAGCGCTGTCCAACGCACTCTCGCGCGGTTTAACCCACGTTTGCTCTCTGGGTGGAACCCGCGTATAAAACCGCGCGCGGTTGATCTCGCGGTTGACCTTCTGTGCAGAAGCCGCGCGATAGACCCGCGCGCGTTTTCGTCGAGCTTGTCCGCGGTTTAGCATTTTTCTTCACAATCTGCCCTTTTCTTCTCAGGCCTTTTTCTCCAATTCTGACTACAATCCTATCCTTGATCTTTTCACCTAGAAAAACTTCATAAATGAGTGCACATACATTGCTCTATTTTGTTCCAATATGAAATTCAATAGGCAACAAGAAGTAAGTCTAGAAAATAGCTGGTTTTACCCAAAATTACTAAATAAAAGTACTAAAATATCTACGCAAACCACCACTTAGACACTCTAAAACATGTGTAAGAAAAACTATTATCAATCAACACCTTCATCGAATAGGATCTTGCCCTTTGAAACATAGAAACCTTCTATGCTTGAGGTATTTGTGCTAAACACCCTTTAATCGTATAGATTACATCAAAGAGATCCATGGCTAAGGTAATAAATTTTTAAATTTTCCGCTGCGTTACTCCCCTTATTACCTTACAGTGGTATCAGAGCCACCTTTGATTATATCTATATGATTTATGTTTATTTAATTGTCATAAATATGGATGGTTTGTTCTTGATGAAATTTGTCTCAAAATTGTTTAGAAAAATCAAGAGTTTGATTTTTAAGATAAGTTCTTAATTGTTTAAAAGTGTTTTAAATAATTAAGATGAGTTCTTATGGTTGTATTCAAGGTTTCTAAATTATTTTTACATGCTAAAAGGGTTTTAACATGTTTTGATTCAAAAGAGTTTTGAAAAAGACCAAAGAATTTCAAAGATCGTATTTTCTGGACACAAACCGCGCGAAAACTCGCGCGCGTTTTTACCCACGGTTAAAAACTCGTATGTTCTGTCAACAAACCGCGGATGAAACCGCGCACGGTTTGTCCCACGGTTTGTAAACCGCGGATGAACCCGCGCACGGTTTGTACCACGGTTTGCTGGCAGAGTTCTAGCGGGATTTTTCCTAATTTTTTGGAAAACGCGAATTTGTGGAATTTTCTCTATAAAACACTTTCCAATTTTAATTGTTAATATTTGGAAAGTTAAATATAGGAAACCTACACCTTCTATAACTTTATTTTTGAGACAAATAAATTCAAGAATATTAATCTAATTAATTTAGACCATGTGATTTATGACTAGAATTAAATAAAGTAATTTATTTAATTGTTAAATATTATGATGGCATGGTGGATGATTATGGACTATGACCAATGTGATTGAATGGTTGAATTTTTATCAATTTTGATGGTTGGCTTATATTGGTTTTTAAAATAGGGCCTGCGTGTCCTGCCTTCTCTATTATTCTCATGTAATTCTCTTCTCACCTAACTCCCCTCGAATGTAACTCGAGTTTTCTTAGTCAATACATGTAATGTACATTATGTAGGTTAGAGTTAGGTTTTAATTTTCTAAATTGTTTAGAATAGAATTACATGTGTAATGTACAAAGAAGATGGAGATGGAACCAAGGAGCAACCATGGAGGCTCATCAAGAGTTGAAGACCTCCCAAGGAATGCATCAAGGAGTTGATTACATCCCTTAGGAATTTGACCATATATTTTCCTTAAGGCTCGAGGAAAATATCTTAGTAAAGTCCATAATCATCCACGGTTTATTGTGCATGTTTTTATTTTATATGTCGATATATTTTAATTACATGCTATGATGAGACTATATATTGTATAATTAAAATAAAAATCCCTCAAATAAAATATTAAGTCACTAGCCTTCCATTATTGTAGTAAAAATCATAGTTCTTGCTAAGTGTTGACACGTTGGCCTCCGTCAAGGTCACCTTACCTAGAGCATGTTTTTTACTATGAGATATGATCTCCAAATAATGGGTCTGACTTAACAAAAAATGCTTAATTTGTTGGTTTCCATCAAGGCTATGGTGTTTTTGAGGCGATATTAAGTCAATATATACAAGTTGCCTTCCATTATTATAGCAAAAACGAAGAGTTCCTATTAAGTGTTGACACGTTGGCCTCCGTCAAGGTCACCTTACTCGGAATATGTTCTTGCTATGAGATGTGATCTCTAAATAATGGGTATGACTTAACAAAAATACATAACGAGTTTGGCCTCCGTCAATGTTATGATATTTTTGAGGCAATGTTGGGTAACGCATAAGATATGAATATCAAGAGTTGATACCCAACTATCTAGGAGTCACAAGAGTTGTGATTGATAAAAGTTATCTACCTAATCGAAGTTACCTTTGGGGCATTGGCCTCCGTCAAACCCAAAGTTAATTAGATGGGATCCTAGCCCACTAGGAATTTCCAATGGATTCCCGAATCAATAGATTGAGGGTTATTGATTTGAAGTAAAATAGTGGGAGCAAACCAAATAAATTCGAAGCCCACATTTTTGGTTTGCAATTATAACAGGAAACAAATACTTGTACTATCTTTTCACTTGTTGTAGAATACATGTACACATGAACACACTTATCATCCTATATCTCCATACATATACGATTTTCTTGGACTAGTGTAAGACTTGAGAATAATTCTTAAGCACAATTGGCTATGTCCTTGATACCCACTTCCACTTGTCCGATAGTGACAATTATAGTTAGGAAACAATGTGCATACAAGATGCATAAAAGATGATAATGATATTGCTACTTATATCATAATGTCATCTATAATTCCTAAGCTATAAAAGTAGCACAAATTGATAGATCTTTTTGTCTGTGATTGTGCATCTCAAAGAGTTGTTGATACACAATCTAGGACCATTAGATCTGAGATATCTAAAGAGTAGTCTATCAAGGAAGAAAGGGGCACTTTATTGCTTGTCAAGGGGAAACCCAAGCGTAGTCTTAAGAAGACCATAGTAGCTATGACAAAGCTTAAAGGTGTGATCAAAATGGACAAGTCTAAGGGCACATGTTTCCAATTCTATTAGAAAGGGAATTGTAAGGCTCGTTTCAATACTAAGAAGTTGAAGAGGCGAAGTAAGGCTTCTACTTCTAAGTACGTTTATGTTTGAGATAAATTTATCTACTAATTAAGACCATTGGGTATAAGATACTGGATTTGGATCCCATATTTGCAAAAATGTGCAAGGTCTTAAAGCATGGTAGAAAATAAGGAAAGAGAAAGTCAAACTACGTGTGATGAATGGAGCAAGAGTTGCTACACTCGTTGTAGAGACTTATGCACTCTTTACCAACTGGGCTTGTTCTAGAAATTAAAACATTGTTATTATGTTGTGATACTTACAATAGAACATGAAATCAATTCACATTAAATGTGAAAAGATTTACCATTACAAAAGAGAATATATACTGTTCTTTTACGTAATGGTGTTCTTTGTGGTATTAGATCACTAAAACAACGTTTTACAAATCCTAGACCTTGATAAGTCCATTCTCAAACATAGACAAAAACTCTATATTTTGAAACAACTATCCTTCTGGCATTATAGACTTGGTCATGTGAATGAGAAACACACTTCCAAATTACATAATAGTTGTGTACTTGGACTCATTCAATTATGAATCGTTTGAGACATGTGATTCTCATTTACTTTGAAAGATGACCAAAACACCTTTTATTTGAAAAAGGTGAATGTGCTAGTGATCCTCATAGAACGTTAACATATAGATGTTTTTAGCTCAATGTCGATCCATGCTAGAGGATGTTTATCATACTTCATCACTTTCATGGATGATCATATGGGATATGATTATGTGTATCATATGATACACGCATCCATGGCCTTTGAAATGTTGTCATTAAAGTTGAAGTAAGAAAAACAAGTTGACAAGGGTAAGATTTGACCTATGTGGATAATACTCAATGTCAAGTGTTTCAAAATAATTAAAGAAGAATGTGATTCTTTGTCAATGTCTCCACTTGACACACCATTGTTGATGATGTGTGAAAGAGGAGAAGTTGTACCTTATGAGATATGGTGCAAACCATAATGAGCCATGCGACAATTCCTAACCTCATTTTTAGGAATTTTTACCTTGGACACCACTCCTATACACTCAACTGATGTCTATTTGTGGGGTATCCTTGTGAAAACAATGGACACCACTTCTATAATTCCCTGAGCAAAACGTTTGTCTCAAGAAATGTCTTTTTTCTAGAAAAATAGTTATTCTTAAAAGAGACATTGGGAGCAAGATATAACTTGAAAGGTTCAAGAACCATGAATTGACAAAGATCAAAAGTTGGAACTAGAGCTTATGCCACATGTTGATGAGGCGCAACGGAAGCTCAAAGTACACAAAATCTTCAAAAGACTGGTGGAGTATGTTATACTCTTGAGAAATACAGATTTTTCACATATGAGATATATAGATTTCTCATTAGAAAGAGCAATAATGTACTAGTCATATATGATGACAAACCTACTAGTCACGAAGAGGCTTTGTCTAATGTAGACTCCTTGATATGGCAAGATGCCATAAAATCCAAAATGGATTCCATGTACAAGAACAAGGTGTAGACCTTGCTCAAGTCACCTGATCGGATAAAACCCATAAGGTGCAAGTAGGTCTTTATGAGAAAGACTGACATGGATGGTAACGTAGTTACCTGTAAAGCAAGGTTAATGGAAAAAGGATTCAATTCAAAGGCTTGACTTTGAAAGAAACCATTTCACCAATAGCCATGCTTAAATCCATTTAAGATTTTACTTGCAATAGCTGCTTTTATGGCTAGGACAAATGGATATGAAGACTTCATCCCTTAACGGGAATTAAAAGGTATGTATATGACACATCCCTTGGGCCTTCACCTCCATTGATAGTCATTGGATAAGCAAGCTTCAAGGGTCCATTTGTGGACTCCTGCAAATGTCAAGATGTTGGAGCATTTGTTTTGATAAGATAATCAAAGAGTTTGATTTTCTTGAAAACAAAGACAAGCTTTGTGTAAATGTAAAATTGAGTGGGAGCATTGTCTTTTTCTTGATACTATATGTGGATGACATATCGTTGATGGAAACAACATACTTTAAAGATAAAGATATGGTTGTCCAAGAATTTCTTAATCTAAGAGAGGCGATCTCTAATTTGGAAATTAAGATCTATATAGATAGATCCAAGAGGTTGCTTGGGCTCACTAGATCCAAGTACATAGGATAGATGCTAAAGGGTTTAGCATAGTGTAATCGAAGAAGGGGTTTTACCTATGTGATAGGAGATTACTCTTTCGAGAGACATGTGTCTTTGACACTTATTGAGGTTGATAGCATTAATAGATCCCATATGCTTTTGCAATAGGTTCTATTGTATATGCTATCCTATGTATGAGACTCGATGTCTTATGGCTTTAAGTGTTACGAGCAATTCTGGTGAGTATCACTAGATGGTTATCAAAGAATATTCTTAAGTACTCGAGTAGCACTAAAAGACTATTCTTGACTATGGAGATCACACTTAGGAAGTGTGTGGATTTAAAGATACAAACTTTTAATCCAATAGGGATGATAAGAAAATCATGAGATGAATTGGTGTTCGCGTTGAACTGTAGTGGATAAAAGCGTTTTATGATAGACACTACAACATATTCTACAACAAAGGCGAGTACATGGTAGCTTTAGAAGTTACTAAGAATCAAGGGATTCTTTGTTAGATAAAGAATAGTTCCTTCCATTGTTTTATGAAACAATTGAGCCATCATTTAATTAAGGAACTAAAGTCTCATCCATGATCCTAAAGTGTATTTAGGTGCCACCATCTATTTAAAGAAATAGTTTGGTACAAATGATGAAAAGATAGAGGAAGTTCCCACAATGTAAGTGTCACTAATCCTTTCACCATGGACTTGTCCCAGAATAAGCATGATAGTCATGCTCATGGCCTAAAACCTATAGGTGATTGGTTTTAGTGCAAGTGGGAGTTTGTTAGTGTATGCCCTAAAACCAAGTTGGTTTTTGGGATTTTTTATTACGCTTATTTCGTGTTATACTTATATATGTGGCATTTTCTTTGTCATTTAATACTTGTTATTAATATTACTAGTTTATTTGATGAAGTCCATAGAATATTAACTGTGTATAAGAGATTGTAAGAGTTACAATGATGAGACTCTTATTACACATTAAGTTATATTCTTAAACATCCCTAGTCGTAGTATTAATGAGATTGGACATCATTAATATGGGAAGACTAGCACATACTTTGCCTCTACTCAGGGTAAGTAGTAGTTGATCTCGTCAACTATGGTGTGCGACACCTAAGCTGGTATGTGGATGCTTGTTAGAGAACAAGTACATTGGATTGATCCACCAAGAGTTACTATTCTTAGTGCTTATGAATTATACTCTTAATGGCAATGGTGTAAGTGATCCTTAGACTTGAGATTACCATGGTATCTTGAGTGTGGATTGCTATGCTTTGACTCTATTGCTCGGTGCTCGTAAAAGAGTAGCCCATACGGTAGAGATTGGGTATAGTATGAAGCATGGAAGGATAGTGAGTAATCGATATAGGATTCACCACTCCTTATTATGGGAGAGTATATCCCGGATTGGCCACTTGTTGAAATATGACTTAAAGAATCTTTTGCGCAAAAGTGAAAGTATGACTTGAAAGAGTTTCAAGGTTATACTTTTATGAAAGTTGTATTTCGGGAACAAGAAATCATTAATTAGTCATTTAAAGAGTGCGCACTACACTCTTAGACTAATTGGGATATAGTGTGGTGAAAGGATATTAATTACACGGTAACATTGTCATTGATAGGTGTAGTCTACCATATGACTTTCCTATTCACTTGGGTGGTCATGATGCATTGCTAGACGCCACTCATGATCTATAAGTGCAAATTAATTAATTAGAGAATTAATGATAAATTAAAGTGTTAATTTATCTGGCTCTTAATTAATTAATTAAAGAGTTATAATTTGTACTTATTACCAACGTGAATGGAACCTAATGGGTCACACACAATAAGAACATGGTCTTTGGGTTAAATTGTTATTAAGATAAGTATAAGATACTTATGGGGTTAATTTATGCGATAAATTAACTTAAAGGACTTAATTATAAATATTCTAAGTCTTGATGGAAATTAGTTTCCTAAAAGGAATTAATAAGCTATTTGGTTTCCTTTTGGAATTGGTTTCCTAAAGGAATAGGATTAGCTTAAGATAAGCTTCCTAAACCTTCTTGGTTTCCAATTGCTCTTATTTCCTTAAAGACTAGGATACTACGTCTATAAATAAGTCCATGCCTTGACTCTTGAATGATGGATGAAACACAAAACACAAAATTTAGAGAGAGAAAAATTGAGAGCTTTGTGGCGTTTTTCTCTCCAAGAAAAACGCCACACCTCCATCCCTAATTGTTAGGGTTTCAACTTCTTTCTTCTTCTTGTGTTCTTCATGAAATTCAAGGGAGCTAGCACTCAAAAGGCAAGGCAAGCAAGCCCAAAGGTTCCTAAAGATCATGTTCGTGTGGATACCGTTGGAGGCTCGACACTTGGAGGGCTTTTCATGGTAGATCAACACCTTCATCGAATAGGATCTTGCCCTTTGAAACATAGAAACCTTCTATGCTTGAGGTATTTGTGCTAAACACCCTTTAATCGTATAGATTACATCAAAGAGATCCATGGCTAAGGTAATAAATTTTTAAATTTTCCGCTGCGTTACTCCCCTTATTACCTTACACTCTGCCTTCCCAAACAAAAACACACACCACAGAAGCACAACACACACTTGCACTTGTTCTTCTTCACTTTCACATCACACTCATTTCTCTTCTACCCTCCCTCTCGGCACTCTCACATTTTTAAACACACCCACTTTCACACCATTCAAACGCACGCAGTGCACACATAAGGAGCAAGGGAAAGCTTTGCAAGTTCATCCTTCCATCTCCAGGAGGCAAATATCACCTAAGAAGGTAAGATTCTCTCTACATTTCACTCTTTTTATCTTATTTATATATCTTATGTTCTTAGTACGCAATACTTTGAGATTTTTTTGAGATTTTTTGGTCAATGTTGAATGAATGTGGATTCAGTGAAGTGTTGGTTATGGTCTACAAAATTTTTGGACTTAAAACACAAGCCAACGAAGCAAAAAATATAGTTTTTTATTATGCTCACTAGGTGTTTGAAAAATGCCAAAAAGAGCAAGGAAATGGGTCTTCAAATATATCACTTCTTTTACGTTTTCATGTTGTTCCTTCAACCATATTCATGTTGTACTAGTCATTAGGAGTTTTTCTATATAATTTTTATGGCATTTTGTTGAGTTTTTGGAGATGGGTTGTGAAGAATATACTTGGCTATCTTTTGGTCGTTTGACCTACTTTTGATCATTTTCTGGCAGAAACAAGACCGAAAATGGATTCTACACGAATAACGGAGTGGGGGGTGTAAATTTGGGTCCGATTGGACGACCGAAAAATTTTTCGACCAACCACCGACAGTTTGCCTGCAGCTGGCTGGTCAGGTTGAAGACCAAAAAAAAAAAAAAAAGAAAAAAGGAAAAGAGAGTTTTAGCGAAGCTACGTCATTTTGACGTAGTTTCACTCAAAACTACGTAGTTTTGATTGATTTGTTTTCTAATTTGAGTTTAATTAATAATATGTATTTATTTTATAGTCCTTAGACTTTTATTAATATTATTGTGGCCCTAAGCATTTATGATTTTTGCATTTAAGTTTCTATTTTTTGTAGATTGACCCCCATAATTTTATTTTCTTTTCAATTAGGTCCTAAGTAATTGCATTTTGGTGCCTCAACTTTTATATAATTACGTTTTCACCCCCTATATTTTTTCAAAAATTATATTTTGACCCCTATATTTTTTTAAAATTACATTTTGACCCCTGATATTTTCTTAAGTTACATTTTGACCCCTAAACTTTTCTAGAACTACATTTTTACCCTCCGATATTTCTGGAAATTGCATTTTTACTCAAGTAGCCAAAGCTTGCAATTTTAGCCCTTGAATGTTGCTGGAAATTGTAATTTGGTCCCTCACACTCGCTAGAAATTATATATTTGCTCAACAACTTGCTGTAATTTTTATTTTTGGCTTCCCATAATTGCTGTAATTTATATTTCACCTCTAGGCTTGCTAGAACTTATGTTTTGGTCCCTTAGTTTGCTGGAATTTGCATTTTCTCCCTAGAATATCACTCCGTGTACATTTTTTACCTCGCAAATTGTTGGGATTTATTTTTATTGCTTTATTTATTTAAAATAGTGGTATTTTTGGCATGTTTGTTCATTTTATTAGCAATTTATACTGAGTCTTCAAATGGAATGTACCCCTATTATCTTTTCAATGTCTCTTTATGTGCCTCTACATGCTCCTATGTGTTTTTTTTATGTATCTTTTTTTTTGTGTTTATTATTTTTATTTATGTGTGAGCATTTATTTATGTCATGTTATTTATTTGAATTTAATTTTAATTATTCAAAGTAATATAGTAGATAGGTGATATTCTATTTAACAAAAATTTTGTATTTAGATAGTTAATGTAATAGATAGTTTATATTTTCATCTATTTGACAAAAGCTTTTGTATTTTAGATAGAAAATGTAATAGATAGGTTAGATAGGTCATCTCTTATCTTTTTCCATTTTAGATTGTAATTAGGCCTTTTCCCAGTGTAATAGTTAGGGCTTTTATGTGCTATGTGTGCTATGTGCTCATGTGTTTTACTCGCTTTCCCTAGGACTTTGCATCTAGAATATATCATGCTTATGTGCTATGTGCTTCTATATGCTATTACCTGCCTCTATGTGATTATTGCTTTACTCTATATTTTTTATTTATTCATTTATTTACTTGCTTTATTATGACATATGTGTATCGTCGCCACAGTAGTCCAACGCTATTTGTGGTTAATTCTGGTTTCTTCACTAGTCCAACGTTGGTGGGAATCCCTAGAAAGGGCTAGTCCAACGCTAGACCCTTAGGTCAATTTAGTGTTGAATCACTCTTTGTATGCATTTCATATCATTTCATGCACTTTTTCTCTTTTTAAGGCTTTTTTTTTACTTTTTTGTTTTATTTATATTTTTTTGCATGGTTTTTATGTATTATTATTATTATATATTTTTACATATATTCAGTGCATGACATTTAGGTTACATGTCACATAGAATCTTAGAACATTTGCGTGATTTTGACTAGAAATAGTCGTCTACTTACGTGAAAAGCGATGGATTAACAGTCCGTTCCCCCCTCCATGAGTAGGAACAGTTAGTCACAAGTTTATTAGTTCCCCATACCCATTATGTTGCATTCCCTTTCCTTGGTCACTTATATCTATATAAAATCTATTTTTATTTTATTTTGAGTCTAATTTTGCATCACTCGTGACCCCTTCAAGGTTTCTTTTTGGGTTACGCAATTAATGCGTTTTTCCAATTAAACTTCAAAGGGATATTTTGCCCCTTAACGATATCTATTTTTTATGTTTGCATCCATATAGTTACATCCAAATGTGATAAAATCTTAGGGTTATATTAGGAAAATTTTAACTAAACTTCGCAACTAGCTTCAGCTAGGTCGAAAAGGTTTCCTTAGGCGCGAGCCTTTGCCTTCCTTTTCTTGAATTGTGACTCCCGAACTCATTTTTCTCTTATTTTCAAAGACCTAGGGTCGTCTAAAAAGGTTTTTCACTTATCTTTATAAAAAATGTTTCTCTAAACAAAGGTTTTGGTTTTTGTTAAACCATTTTTTCAGTGATTTGGTATACCAAAAACTCAATACCAAATAACGACTCCGTTTTTCATAAAAACCCTTTTAAGACTCTATTTTCGGGCCCAAAACCGTCGCATTTTTAAAGTCCCATTTTAGGCCATTTTCTTTTCTTTTTATTTTCAAAATAAAGCATTTTCCAAAAATCACATTTTTGTCAAACCATACTCTTTTTCCACCTACCTTTTCTTTTTCCAAGCTAAAACATTTTTTTAAAAAACCTTTTACCTGCACTCTTTTTCCACTAAATAAATCTTTTTCTGTCTTTTGAAAAATGGGGCATGACACATTCTATGCCTTGGTAATTTCTCTGATAAGTGAAATTCTTGCTTTGGTGCTATTTTCATTTTTCTTTTTCTTCTTTCTATTGGCTTACAAAGTTTTAGATTCTCCACGATAATCACCGTTTGTGCTTCAACTAGACTTTCATCTTCTTTACGGTTTTCTTAGTTTCATATCTTTAGCATGTCTCCATATGACATATGTTCTTTACCTTTTAGTTTTAGTTTTAGTTTTTTTTTTAAATTTTGTTTATCCTTTTTTTTTCAAAAAAAAAAAATTTTGGACCATTTCTCGATTTGTGCCTGTCATCCTTGCGCAGGGGTCTAATATTTTGTTTATCTTGTTAGCATGTCATATAGTTATTATGTCACCGTATGACCTAACAATCAGTAGATGTTCCTTATAGTAAGAACCCAAAGAAATGTATTTTAGTACGCTAATAGTTTATCAAATAAAAGATTTCATAACGTTTGCTGGCAAGAATGATCGGCGTAAAATTAAAGATAATATTTATGGAAGATTTCATATTGTACGTTTGAGAATATGCACACAGGGAGAGAATTTAGATGGCGAAATTGGTGTATTCATGCGAGCAAATTAGTCGAACAAAAGTCTAAAATGTGGTGTGTTACTTCTATAGTTTTTTTATTTTTTCATTTGGGCTTATTCAGTTAGCATGTCATATAGTCATTCTGTCTCCATATGGTCTAATATTCACTAGATATTCATTATAGTAGGCATGAAAGGAAATACATTTTAGCATAACGTTTGCAAAGAAGACGGCAAGTGATAGGAATCAAGGTGCATTGCATGATGATATGCTTGTTGCTTATGGAGGTTCAAGGGGAAGGCTTGCAAACTAGATCAGGGAGTAGACATGAGCGAGGTACATGAATGCTTGGATAAAGGAGAAGGCTCGCAAACTAGATCAAGGGATAGACATGAAAGAACTCCCGTCTATGACTTTGATGATGATGAGGTGGTTTGAAGGAGAGGTAGATGAGTCAATGATCGCAATGGCAACCTTGGGACTATAAAAATGAAAATTCCAGCATGCCAAGGGAAAAATGACCCCAAGGCATGCCTAGAATGCGAACGTAAAGTGGAACATGTCTTCAACTGCCTTAACTACTTTGAAGAGAAGAAAGTTTAATCGGCAGCAATTGAATTCATTGACTACACTAGTATTGGCATCAACTCGTGAAGATTAGGAGAAAGATGTGGAGAACGAGTTGGTAGTACTTGGGGAGAGATGAAGGCTATCATGATGAAGAGATATGTGCTAAGCTATTATCAACGTGATGTGTATAGAAGGCTTCAATTGCTAGAGCAAGGATCAATGATGGTAGATGAGTACTAAAAGGGGTGGAGATGCTCATGATCCACGCCAACATTGAAGAGGATAATGAAGCCATGATGGAACTTTTTTTTTGCACGTTTGAACTGTTAGGAAATCAACATATGCCAATAACAATTTGACGCAGTGGAATTTAAAATTGATTTCTAAACAAGATCATTGATTATCTATACAAAATCGAAAACGTACCTTTTTGGCAACGTAAATAAAAATTAATCTGACCTAAGATAGCAATGACAATCACAAGCCGCACAAGTGTCCGGCCTCTAAGGTATCCACACGAACACCTTCTTGGGATCCTCATCAAGATTGATCAACACTAAGTGAATATGCTAGATCCATTTAACACGACCCCAATGTGAAGAAAATTATATAAAAGAAAAATTATTTTTCTCTCTTTAATTTTCGAACGTTATATTGTATTTCGTATCAAATCTTGGTATTTAGAACTTATTTATAGAGTAATAATTAAGATATCTTGTCCAACAAGAATTCGGTAATAGGTAACCCTTACCTATTAAGATATCTTACCAATAAGATATTTAGTTGGTTTTAATTTCCTTAAAAAGGAAATTCTTCCATTATTATAATTACTCTATTTATTGATAAGTCCTTAGGATCAATTATCTCACAAATTAATCCCACAATTATCACATAATTATTTAAATCAATTTAACCCAAGAATTAGTTCTATTGTGTGTGACCCTTTAGGTTCCTAATCACTTGGCAATAAATATAAATTATAATCTTAGAATTAATTGGCTTTAGTACAAAACCAACAAACTCCCACTTGGACTAAAGTCAATTTAGTCACAAGGATTCTAAGATTGGATAAATTAAACAACTTTAATTTATCATTAATCAAAATTAATTAATTTATATTTATAGATCAAGATTGGCCTCTAGCCAGGCATCATGACCACCCAAGTGTCAAGAAAGTCAAGTGATTGACTTCACCTATCCATGAACCAGATTCTGTGTAATTATCATCCTTTCACCATACTATATCCCAAATTAGTACAAGAGTAAGGTATAGGTGCCAACTCTTAATGTACTAATTATTATTCTTTCTTAGTTCCCGAAATTCAACTCCATTTTTCAATAAATTTAGAACTTTTCTAAATTATTGACTCGTTTGCAAACATTTCTGAGTTGATATTTCAACAAGTGTGGCCACAATAGGGATATACTCTCCCACTATAAGGAGTGGTGAATCTTATATTGATCATAAACTATCAATTCATGTTTCTTATTATACCCAACTTCTATTGTACACATAAGCCAATTACGAATTATGGACTAATAGAGTTAAAGTACAACAATTCACACTAAAGATACTCTTATGATCTCAAGTCAAAGGATCATTTACACTACTTTCATGTAGAGATTATACCATTGGCACTCAAGTAGTTAACCTTATGAAAATCTCTAAGCAGATCAATCCAGTGAATATGTTCTCTAACAATCCACCCATATATCATCATATATGCTAATCTATCCGCATTAACAATGTCCTTTATATTGTTAATACTATTATTAGGGATACTTTAAGAGTAATAATAAATATTATTCTAAGGACTTTATCATTCAAAAAATACATAAATACATATTTAAAAATGATAAAATGTCATATCATTATTATTGCATAAACAACTAATCAAACATAACAATTTATGAAATTATAAGTCATCTCCCACTTTGACTAAAACCAATCATTCATGTACTCTAAATAGAATGAATACACATGACTATCATGTTTCTTTTGGATAATGGCTTAGTCAATGGATTAATCACATTATCCTCAATGGGAATCTCATCTATCTTTACATTGTTTTTACCAATTATTTTCTTAAATAAATGGTATAGCCAAAATACTTGTTTGGATCATAGATGAGACCTGTAAGTTCAATAATGAACTTCTAGATCCAACTTAGCTTCTAAAGCTTACAAAGCACTTGGCCTTTGTTGTAGAATCTGTTGTAGTGTCTAGCTTAGAACTCTTCTAACTAGCTAACACCACCATTCAACGTGAACACAAGTATAGATTATAATCTATTATCATTCTTAAATAATTAAATGTTTACATCTATAAACCCATACACTTCTAAAGTGTGAACTCCATAAATCAAGAATAATCCATTAGTTTCATTTAAGTACTTCAGGATATTCTTGATAAATATCTAATGACATTCACTAGAATTAGGTTGATATTTGCTCATAACACTTTGAGCATAGGAGACATCGATCTCGTACATAGCATAGCTCAAAAGGGTAATACCGTGTTCCACAGAAACCCTTCCTTTGATTACTCCATGCTAAAATTCTTTAGCGTCTTGTCTATATACATTAATTGAGAGACTAAGCAACCTCTTAGATCTATCTCTATAGATCTAAATTTCAAAAATAGGTTGTTTATCTCCTAATGTATCATGCACAAATTCTTGGATAGTCACTCCTTTTACCATTTTAAAGCATATATATGATTTCTCAATACCAATATGTCATGCACATAAAGTGTTAAGAAAAATCAGTGCTCCCACTCACTTTCTTGTATACACAAGGCTCGTCTTTGTTTTTAAGAAAAATCAAACTCCTTGACCATCCCACCAAAACGAATGTTCTAACTCCTTGATTTGTAAGTAATCATATTACTATCCATGTCAATCTTTCTTTTAAAGATCCTCTTGCACCGTATGAGTTTTACCCCTTTGGGTGGTTCGACCAAGGTCCATACCTTGTTGTCGGACATGGAATCCATTTTGGATTTTATGACTTTACGCCACTTCAAAGAGTTTACACATAACATGGCCTCTTCATAGCAAGTAAAACCGTCATCAATTATGACTAGCACATCATTACTCTCATTTATGAGAACTCTATATCTCTAAAGAGAATGATGTACTTTACTAAAACTATGAAGATTTTGTGTAACTCGAGCTTCCGTTTGCGCCTCATCAATATATGGCTTAAGCTCAGGTTCCAACTGTTATTTTTGTTAATTTGCGGTTCTTAAATTTCTTTAAATTCTACTTTACTCCCACTGCCTCTTTCAAGAATAAACACTTTTTCTAGAAAGATAGCATGTCTTGAGATAAACAATTTTGCTCAAGGCAATTGTAGAAGTAGCATTCTAAACTTTCTTTAGAATACACCACAAATAAACATTTATAAGACTCAGTCTCAAACTTGTCTGATGTGATGCTTCACATAAGCAAAACATCTTCAAATTCTCATGTGACTAAGAATTAGTTTCTTACCATATCATATCTTATATGAGGCGGTAGTCAATCAATTGTAGTTGGAACTCATTTGAGTGTATGAGAGACAATTTTAAGGCAAATTTCTAAAACTAGATTAGAAGTCTAAGATGGCTCATCAAGGAAATGTACCATATCGAATAGGGTACAATTCTCCTCTTTCATACACACCATTCAATTATGGTGTATATAATGGAGTCCATTGAGGAAGAATCTCATTCTCCTCTAGGTATTTCGAAACTTGTGACTCAAGTATTCTCTACCTCGATCAAATCTCAGTGTTTTAATACTCTTGTCAAGTTGTTTCTCTATTTCAACTGCTAAAGGTCTTGAACTTTTCAAAGGTCTCAAATTTGTATCTCGTAAGATACACATAACCATATCTAAAATGGTTATTCGTAGAAAGTGATGAAGTATAAGAAACTACCTTTAGCATGGATCGATATTGGGTTACAAACATCAGTATGTATAAACCCAAAAAGATCACTAGCACATTCACCTTTTCAATAAAAGATGTCTTGGTCATTTAAACAAGTAAATAAGATTCGCATATCTCATAGAATTCATAATCGAATGAGTCCAAATATACATCTTTATGTAACTTGGATATACGCTTCTTATTTATATGACCAAGTCTAAAATGCCAAAGATAAAATTGCTTCAAAATATCAAGTTTTGTCTCTTGAATGTCTATAGTTGAGAATGGACTTATCAAACCTAGAATATTTAAGCCATTGTTTAATAAACTAGTACTACTTAGAACGCCATCATGCAAAAAGAACAACATTTATTCTTTTGAGTAATGGTAAATCTATCCACATCTAATGCAAATATAGATATTATGTTCTTTGTAAGCACTAGAATATATTAGCAATCCTTTAATTCTAGAATAAGTTCCAGTTGGCAAAGAGAGTGTATAAGTTCTTACTGATTAATGTAGCAACTTTTGCTCCATTCTCTACACGTAGTTAACTCTTTCCTTTGCCAAAATCTACTATTCTCAAGATCTTGCATATTTGTGTAAATATGAGATCCAAATCTAGTATCTAATACCCAAAATCTTGATTAGTAGATTACTTTATCTCAATCATAAACATTCTAGAAGTCAAAGTTTAACCAAACCTCATCGACTTCTAAGTATTAAATGAGCCATACAATTTTCTTTCCAATACTAATTGTTTCTAAATTGGAAACACATGCCTATAGACTTGCCCACTTTGATCACACCTTTATACTTTGTCATGGCTATTTAGGCCTTCTCAAGACTAGCCTTGGATTTCCCCTTGACAAGTAATAAAGTGTCCCTTGATTCCTATACAAATTGCTCTTTAGATATCTCATATCTATTGGTCCTAGATTGTGTATCAAACAACTTTTTGAGATGCACAATCATGGACTAAGCATTCATCATATTATGCTACTTTTATAGCTTAGGAGTTATATACAATATCATGATACAAGCAACAATATCATTATTGTATTTATGCATCTGGTATGCATTTTTATTTCCTAGCTATCATTGTCACTCAAACAAGTAGAATCAGGGTATCAAGGACAATCTAATATTTGTATACTTAAGAACTATTCTCAAACTTTATCCTAGTCCAAGAATTTCAATTAAAATGGAGTCCTAAAAGTGGGTTATGTGTTCACGTGACTATACATTCTACAACTAGAAAATAAAGATAGAATATGACTTTATATTTATGCAATAAACAAAACCAAAATAAAATTATATATGGACATAAAATTTTGGTTTTGCTCCCACTATTTATTCAAATTAATATCCCTCATAATTAATTCAAGAATTTTCATAAAATTCTTAGTGGGCTAGGATCCCATTTTAATTATTTTTAATCTTGAGTTAGCTCAACAAATCAAAAATAATTTCAACAGGTAGGTAACAATTACCAATTACAACTTTTGTAACTCCTAGATAGTTAGGTATCAACTTTTGATACACATATCACATATGTCTCCTAACTCCTTGCCTCAAAGACACATGACCTTGAGTTAGCTCAACAAGCCATGAGCCTTTGTTAAATCAGACCCATTATTCAGAGATCACATCTCATAGTATAAACATATTCTAGGTAGAACAACCTTGAGTTAGCTCAACAAGTTATTCCGAACAAGAACTGTTTAAACTATAATAATGGAAGGCAACTATTCATGATTTAATATTTTAATTAATCAAAACTATTATTTAGAGATCATATCTCATCATAAACATATTCTAGGTAGAACAACCTTGAGTTAGCTCAACAAGTTATTCTAACAAGAATTGTTTAAATTATAATAATAGTTATGATATATTTCTTTTATTTAAATCAAAACCATTATTCAGAGATCATATCTCATAGTAACAAATATTCCTGGTAGAATAACCTTGAGTTAGTTCAACAAGTTTTCCTAACAAGAATTATTTATACTTATAATAATGGAAGTGATCTATTTTTTTTTATTGAGGGATAAATTATGGTCTCATCGTACATATATATCATATATGAAAATAAACATTTGATCAAATAAAGCATACAATATGAAATAAAATAATCACATTATTTTATCAAATATAAAAAATCACATATGATATATCAAGCATATAAAATAAATCTCATTATTTATAAAATACAAATCACATATAAAATATTCAAATAATCACATTAGACGAATATTTATAAATTCTAGTCATGAATCTATATGCATGTTAATTCTAATCACATTAGAATTTGATTTAATTGAATAATTTAAGAAGTTTTTGGGTAAAAAAAATCAAACGAAAATTATTGGGCAACCGAACAAGAAAGGAAGAAAATCAGGGGCCAAAGTGCAAAAGGAAAACTTTGCCCATTTCTGGTGGTCAAACGAGCCAGTTGACTACTTTTTTTTTTTTTTAAAAGTCAGGCGTCTGAATGCTGCCGTTTGTTGGTCTGATGTGGTCAAACCACACCAGTTGACACAATCAAAGAAACCCTTTTTTTTTTTTAAACCAGGCGTCGTCAAACGACGACGTTTTAGGGGCTAGGGTTTTTGGCCAAAAATTCCCGCCGCAACCTTCATCTTCTTCTCTGTCTTTGGGCGACGTTTTTTTCGGCCACAAAATCTTGGCCGTTCCTCAGTCCTCGGCAATTAGAACTCTTTTGGTGGTTAGGAGAGGGATCGTCGGAAGGTGGAGGCGTGCGGCCTTCCTTGTCGCGCGTCCGTCTTCTCCTTTTCCGCAGCTCTCTTGCTCCGGCGGCAGGGCGTGGCCAAGATTCCATCTGGCCATGTCCATATCTGGCAATTTTCAGCTGAATCTTCACACTAATCCCACGACCAGATCAGATCTGGTCTAGTGGGTCTCTGCCATGCTGTGTGACCATACCGGAGAAGATGGTGTGCGGCCGGAGAAGATGGTGTGCTCCAGTCGTTGCTAGACGCGTTCTGGCCGTAGGCCACGAGCCTCACTGGCTGCCTCCACTGTTTGCACTGCCGGAGCCTTTTCCGGTTATTATGCCCAATACTTCTGTTTGATTGTACCGCCAGAGCAATTTCTGACAGTCTAACCCATCTTTTGTTTTTTTAAATATTGAACAGCATCCGAAAATTAAAAAAAAAATTAGAAAATAAAATTTCAATCATGAATAGTAGCTGAAAATTCCAGAAACAATTACCAGAATTTAGAAAACTACTTTTCATTCGGACAAAAATTTTAAAGAACAAAATTTCCAAAATTTTTTGTTGAACCGTGCTTGAATTTTTTTTTTTTTAAGAAAACAGGTTTTCTTACAAATTTTTGGTGCAACAAATCTTGAAAGCTCCATTCAATTATTTTGAAACAAAATTTCAAAATTAACTTCTCAAATTCATCAAGTAAATCATATACACATATCAACAATTATTCATGATAATAAATTATATACAGATAATCAAAACACGATACTCTGATACCACTGTTAGGAAATCAATATGTCAATAACAATTTGACGCAGCGAAATATAAAATTGATTTCCATCCAAGATCATTAATTATCTATACAAAAACGAGAACGTACCTTTTGATGACGTAATTAAACGAATTAACCTGATCAAAGATACGCGATGTCAACCACAGCCGCACACATGTCCGGCCTCTAAGGTATCCACACGAATACCTTCTTGGGATCCTCATCAGGATTGATCAACACCAAGTAAATATGCTAGATCCACTTGGACACGTCCCCAACGTGAAGAAAATTGTACAAAGAAAAACTATTTTTTCTCTCTCTAATTTTCTAACATTATATTATTATGTCATGTCAAATCTTGGTGTTTAGAACTTATTTATAGAGTAATAATTAAGTTATCTTGTCCAATAAGAATTCGGTAATAGGTAACCCTTATGTATTAGGATATCTTACCAAATAAGATATTTAGTAGGTTTTAATTTCCTTCAAAAGAAAATTCTTCCATTGTTATAATTACTCTATTTATTGAATAAGTCCTTAGGATTCAATTATCTCACAAATTAATCCCATAATTATCACATAATTATTTAAATCAATTTAACCCAAGAATTAGTTCTAATGTGTGTGACCCTTTAGGTTCCTAATCACTTGGCAATAAATATAAATTATAATCTTAGAATTAATTGGCTTTAGTACAAAACCAACAAATGAGATAGTTGATGTCGTTGAGTTGCAAAACTACATGGAGATAGGTGACTTGGTGAAAAAGGCCATCAAAATAGAAAAGTAACTCTAGGAAATGAGGATAAGGAGTGGATCAAGCTCGTCTACTTGATTTACTTGGAGGTAGAATCGAGCTTTTGGAGATAAAGAGGAGCGATCTACTTCAAGGGCTAAGGAGTCCGTGAAGTCTAAGGGTGAAGCAACATCCTCAACGCCACAAGCTAAAGCTAAGGTTGATATGACACCACAAAGAGTTGAGACTTGAAGTGCTTTAGGCGTTAAGGCATTGGTCATATTACTTCTCATTGTCCTAATAAACATGTGATGCTCATGCGAGATGATGGTGAGATTGAAAGTGCATCTGCAAGTGATGAAAAGATGCTGCCTTAGAAGGTGAAAGTGACAATGATGGTGCACAAGAACCAGTTTATAGTGACGCTTTGATCACTAGGAAAGCACGTTGGATTGAACCTAAGGAAGATAGTGATCAAATGCAACATCATAATATCTTCCATACTAGATGCCTTGTGAACAATAAGGTATGTAATATGATCATTGATAATGATTGTTGAACTAGCATGGCTAGTGTTCTCTTTGTTGAAAAGTTTGGATTGTCCATGGAAAAACATGCAAATCCATATAATTCACAATGGTTAGCCGACAATGCTAATTTGAAGGTGACTAAGCAATTGGAGGTGGAGTTTCCATTAGAAAATATCATGGCAAATTGTTGTGTGATGTGGTTCCTATGCAAGTTTGTCATGTTCTTTTGGGGGCGTTGGAATCCCACTGGCCATACTATGGATACTTTAGGCAAATGTACCTATCGTTTTCAGTAGTAGAATGTATAGGAGGTTGAGTCTCGATCCCACAGGGACTATGCGAGTACTAGTACTAGCTTTCTTTTTATTATCTAACCAACCAAACCGAGTAATAAACTAATGAAATATAAGTTAACCTACTGGAACTGAGTAGCAATCAAGAGTAACTAACAAAAAGAAGCAACGGTTCCCAAGGTGAGATCTACATGTGGAATTCTTTAACATATGCCCTAAAACCAAGTTGGTTTAAGGTTTTGTACTTATGCTTATTTATGTTACATTTATATATGTGGTATTTTTCTTTATCATTATACTTGTATTTTTATGTTACTTGATTATTTGATGAAGTTCTTAGAATATTTATTATGTATTAGAGATTGTAAGGGTTACAATTATGAGACTCTCAATATATAAAATCATACTCTTAAATATCCCTATTCATAATATTAATGAGATTGAACATCATTAATACGGATAGACTAGCACATACTTTGCGTCTACTTATGGTAAGTAGTAGTTGATTTCATAAACTATGGTGTGTGTGACACCTAAGCTAGTATGTGGATGCTTGTTTAGAACAAGTTCATTGGATTGATCCACCAAGAGTTTTAAACTATGGTGCCAATGGTTGAACTCTTAAATGACAATGGTGTAAGTGATCATTTGACTTGAGATTACCATAGTATCCTGAGTGTAGATGTTGTACTTTTACTCTATTTCTCAGTGCTCGTAAAAGAGTAGCTCATAGGATAGAGATTGGGTATAGTATGAAGCATAGAAGGATAGTAAGTAATCAATGTGATGTGTGCACGGTTGCATTGCCAGGAAAGTCTTGGATTTCCGGTATGCAATTCGTTGAACTCAAGACCTCGTTTGATTTGTGAACCAAGGAACCCTTGACATGGAGTTGTTTTGCCTTGAATCTTCCCTTGAAGATGAGCACGACTAAGAACAACTAGAATTAGACCAAGTTGAGCGAGTTCAATTGTCTAACCTAATTAGCTCTAAAGACTTGATAAAAAACTCAGGAAAGCTCTAAGCGAAGTTGGTGGTCGCCACAAGCAAGCTTGATAAGACCAAGAGTAGTTCTTAATCGACAAAGAACTAAGAAAATTCTCACAAAAGAGAAAACACACAATTTTTCTGAATAATTCTTGTTAAAATTCGTAACTAATAAGAGGCCTATAAATAGGCTTACATAGAACATTCTAGACTTGAAAATTTAAGCAACTTCTAAGTCTATGCCTAAACTAATAATAATACTTAACTAAATACACAAATATAGAAGAATTCTAATAAGTTAAACTAACTAAAAACATAAAAGCTATAAAAATGGGTCCAAAATCACATCATGGGCTAGACATCCTTCATTAAGCTCCATTGGGCCTCCATTTAGCAACTTCAAGGGCCCTCCAAGCAAGTCCAAGTGACCAGCCCCTTGTAAGATTGTTTTGGACAGCTTAATATCTTCTTTTGGGCCTTCTTTGTAAATGAACTTGATCTACAACCAATGCTTGAATCCTTGGCCCAATGTGATAGCTTGAACATTGCAAATTTCAAGCTTGTGACTAAATTCAAAATCATGTAACTTTACAATCCAGCCACCTTGTTCAAATGTTCCATGCATGATTATCACTCCTTTAAGCTTTTCTTGATCCATATAAATGGCCTCTTCAAATCCACCAAGTATAAGTCCAAGTCCAAGTCCAATAAATGTATGCGCTCCTTGGATCACGTCAGATCGCCAATCACAGGGACAACACTCTCAAGATTCGTTCTTGTATATCACAGACAACCTAAACCCAATTCTACCCAAGAATTGAAACTAGTTTGAAGAGAATCTCAAACCCTAACCCCACGTGTTGGTTAGAACTTAAGATTTCACAATAACTCAATAAATCACTCGAAGAATTTAGATTTCACAAAGAGAACCAAAGAGGGAAAAACCAGACAAAGTTTTATTCAACATCAATGTTATATCTAAAAAAATGACAATAATTAGCCTCATATAGGCAAAAGCAACCTAAACAACTGATATGGAAACTAGTCTATTACAAGTGAAAACCTAAGTAAAAATGCATAAAACAAAAGAAATCGTAAAGTTTTGGATGAAGGTTGTGGCCTAGGCCGTGGAATGGTCATCCTCACGGTCTTGATTAGAATGTTTTGCAATGCTGAGCCATGGGCATCTTGAAGCGAGCTGCGGCCACGTCTCGTCTTTCACCACCCACAGCTTACCATCGGTCATCATCTTTGGCTTCTTTTGCTTCCCACTCACGGGCCTACTCTTCCCAGCCATGAATGTTCTCTTCTCCCGGCCCATCTTGCCCTTCTTGGGTGCCCCTAAACCTCCATTAAAGGTTGGTGGTGGCCTTTGCTTTGGCGATGCTCTTGAGATCACACGAACACCTTGATCAACTTGAGCCTTGGTCTTTTGATGTGTATCATTCCCCTCCTCTTCAAGAAGATTCGTCTTTGAATCTGGCTTCTTCATGACTCCAACTGAGGGAACATCATGTACCTACATAGAAGACATATATGAAAGAGAAGAATGAGAATTAGTTGAAGTTACCTTCACCATCTTCTTCTTCTCCTTCACAACCTCAAGCTCCTTGGACAGCTTCACATAGTCCCAATGAGCTTCCAATAGTGTCAATGGCACCAAAATGATGTCCTTCCCGTGCCACACAAATGAGTATTGGTTCTTGAACCCGTCATAGAGCACTCGGTGGTCAAACTGCCATGGACGTCCCACAAGCAAGTGGCATGCTCCCATGGGTGCCACATCACATAAAACTCTCTCTTTGTAGGCTCCAATGTTGAACTCGACCTTGACTTGCTTGGTTACCTTTAACACCCACTATCTCTCACCCATTGCAAGCGATAGGGCTTAGGATGCTTCAATGTCTTCAGACCAAGCTCCTCTACCACAAAGGAATTCACAATATTAGTACAACTACCAGAATCAACAACAATAGTGTGTACTTTGTCTTGAATGAGAGGTCTTGTATGGAAAATTGATTCTTTTTGTACATCACGTCCAACTTCCTTAGGTAGTTCATTTGAAGCTTTCCTCATGAATAGAAGCTCTCCTTTGTCAGCATCGCAGATAATAGGGCCTTCAATATCACTTTCTCTCTCCAGTGGTGGCATCTTCTCATCATCTGAAGAAGCGATCTCAATGTTGTGATGTGTGCACGGTTGTGTATGCCAAGATCCCTTGGATTTTAGGGCAACAACTCGTTGAACTCAAGACCCCGTTGGATTCGTAAATCCAAGAACCCTTGACGTGGAGTTGGTGCGCTCACGAATCTCCCCTTGAAGATGAACACATCCCTAAGAAAACTAGGTTAAACCGAGTTGAGCGAGTTCAATCGTTTAATCTAATCTACTAAGAACTTGATAAAAAACTAGAAGAAAACTCTAAGCAAGATTGTGGTTGCCACAAGCAATGCTTGATAAGACCCAAGGGGTAGTTCTTAATCACCAAAGAACCAAGAAAATTCTGAAAGAATTCACTCAAAATATCGTCATAAGGCTGCCGCTACAGTAACGATTTTAAGCCTTTAAATAGGCACACAAATAACATGCTAGGGTTTTCTAGTAAAACAAACTATTTAACTAAATGAACTAGCTTAAACACATCATAAACGAACTGAACTAACTATAATCAGCCCAAACCAGCCCAAGTGAAGTGGATTTGGGCTTAATAAAATCCTCACACTTAGCTGGTTATTTGGACCTTCTTCTAGGCGTTGTTCAGCCCAAATGGTGTAGACCAACCGTGGAGAATGCTCAGCCCAACTTGCTTGGTTTTCTTCTTCAAGTGTATCCAAAATCAGTCCATGAAGAGCATCCTTCATTCTCCTTGTTCTAGCTCTAGTAATTGGTCCATCCAAACCTCTAAGCACATCATTAGTATCCTTGGAAGTGTGCTCAACTCCATTGCCACATGCTTGACCTTCTTAGGACCTATCATTCCCTCCTTCCTCGAAAAGATTCGTCCTCGAATTTGCGAGTTCATAAAACTACCATTAGTAACTAAAAGATTGATAGATGAGCAAGTATAACCACCAAGAATATTAAACACATGAAAATTGGATGGCATATTGCAAGGATAAACACAAGTGGTTAAAGACGCATTACTCTTGCAAGATGAAACAAAATAAAACTCAAAAACACACACAAAAGAAGCAAAGATAGATTGAAGTTTAGAAAGTACAAATATGTCTAGATGAGAAATATCTTTAAAAATATGAACTAGAACTAACACATATGGACACAAAATAACGTAACTATCATAAGATAAATATTTCAAAATAACAACACAATGAAACGAAACAACTAATAGAACAAGTGGACGGCGTGAATAGGTAGACCTACTAGGCACTCCATGACCTAAACACGCAACGAAATTACCTAAACACACATATGCTTCAACGTGAAATAAGCAATGATAACTAGAATGCATAGAATACTCTAAAATGACATGAACAATGAAAATCCTAGAATGCATGTCACATGAAGAATCGCGTAACAAAAATTTCCAAGTATCAAACATAGAATGATTTAACAAAAATAACCTCCTAAAACAAAATGCTACATATAAATTTTCACATATTAGATGCACAATATAATTACTCAAACTAGAATGAACGGACAGAGTAAAACTAAGATGCATGTTAAAAACACTTAAACAAAATAAAACAGAAAATCTTGCCACCAAGAAACAAAGTAAACAAGTAAGAAGCAATGATGGCGTTGTTAGAAATCTCCCCAAATCCTTTGCCTTTGATTAGCGCCACTTGATCAGCTTCAACCTCAGGAAAGTGCAAAAAGGATACAAAAGTATTAGGCCATGGAAACAAAAATGCATCAACAAGCCTAACCAAAGCATAATAAATAGCTTCATGCATGTCATCTTTGTAAACCTTATTCAAGCTTAATCTAAAATGCAAATCACACTTAAACCTAATATTAGGATACCAATGTACACCATGCCACCAATCAAACACATATTTTAGCAACCAAGAGCTATTGATGGCACAAGATGGAGAATCTGCCACAAGATGTCCTTGCTTCACCAAACTTCGCTTTCGAACTCCTTCCACCTGTTGATTTGTTGGTGGATGAGCAACATCAAATCGCATGTGAGAACCATTAAGAAAACACAAAGCTTGTGGATTACTCTTTTGAAAACTTACTCCACTAATCTGCACAAAAGGAACAAGCACACTAGGGAAATATAAGTTAAGTGAGTTAGTAAAATAACAATCTTCTTTGTACGAGGGTACAAGAAGTTTTGGCCTCACAATCAAAACACTTGTTTCCTCACTTTTGTAATCTCCCTCATTCTTTTCTTTCCCTTCAGCTTGTTTTCTCTCTTTAATCTTACCACTTACATGCTTATTTTGCACAAAATCTTCCATTTGATCACTTCTATTTTCCTCCTCATGTGCATCCGTTTGCTTTGCTTCAAAAGGTAATGTTTCAACTTTTTCTAGCAATTCATGATCAACATCTCGTAGTGATGTTGTAGCCTCACATGGCTTCTCCCATGATAGTTCATCACCCTCTTCCTTAGACTTCTTCAAAGATAGTAAATCTTCCCTTAAAACCTCCATTGGCGGTGCAACACTATCTCCACTTGATTCGTCCAATGGTAGTGTAAGCTCTTTAGGCTCCTCAATTGAAGAAATCTTTTCTTCATCAGCCATAGGAGTCAAATTGATGGACTTCTTTTTTTCTTCACGTTCCAAAAACCTATTGATCAAGTCATCAAATTGAGGAAAAGAATTATCTTCCTTTGATCTTGCAGTAGTGTTGTCACTCCTATCATGAAAATTAGCTTTAGAACTCAATGATTGCAATTGCTTCTTCTTCTCCTTTCTTGAAGTATATTATGCTCTTCAATTGGATTTCTAGAAGCTATTTGAAAAGTGCTAGCTCACCTCTCAATTTCATCAACAAATTCTGCTTTCATTAGGTGTAGCTTTCGGTCAAAATATTCAGCAAAAACTTCCCTAATTAATTTAAATTCATTTGAAAGTTCTTGAGATGAATTTCCTTCATGCGCCATTAGAATGCTAAACCTACAAAAAGAAACGTTAGAACAAGATAAAGCAAGTATATAGGAAACACTCCCTTAGTGTTTACTCTCGCTTCCCCCAAGTAGTATGGCTTTTACCCTCTAAGGAACTCACCACTAAGCCTTTTACCACTCAAAGTATTTTCTTGTTGGCCCTTTAGAGAAGAACCAGCTCACTCAATCTTACCAAGGCTAATGGCAACCTCAACCTGTATGAGTAAATGTAGAGGTCAAGAATAATATGCTTAGAGAGTTTTTGACCAATAGAGTAATCAAAAAGATCAAAGAATCAAGATTTGACACAATATGAAAACCCTAATGTGTGGTAAATTTGTGTGAAAATTCTTGATTTTTTTAATGTTCTTTGGAAGAAAAATAACCAAACTTGTGCAAAAACAATACTCCAACAAAACACCAAGAAACAAGAAGTGTAGAATCTGGTCAATTAAACTTTCGTACGTGGCGTTGTTCTCTGTCCAACGATCTGTTAGTTTCAATAGGTCTATTCGGTTGCACAAGGACAATATTCTAGCCAAATATACTTCAGTTTAAGTGGTTTAGTTCATGTGCTTGGCTTTTATCACCTTGCATGCCACTTTCGCTTTCTTTTGTGTTGCACGACTTTTCTTTGTGCAAGACTCTTTTTTTTTTTAATTCAAAACCCAGATAACCCACAAAACTCAGACGAACAAGTAAAATTCATCAGATGAATAGTGATTTTTGATGAACAGTTTCAGCTGTGAACAGTAAACCCTAGGCATGAACAGCAACCGTCGTGAACAGTGATGCTACAGTACTGTGAACAGTGACGTGATTTTTTTTTTCTCTAAGAATCTTCAACCCAAGGATGGAAAGTCCAAGAAACCAATTCTTTTTGAAAGATTTTTGCACAAGAATTCCAAGAAAACAATAAAAACAGTCAAGAAATACAAAATACCACACAACTCTAGAATTCTTGATTGAGAAGCAACCAAGAACGACTCTAAACAAACCCTAAAGCATAAATTTAATAAGGAAACAACGAAAACTAAAGGTTGAAATTTTAAGAATGTTAAAGACGGACAGAAATAAAACTCAACAAAGGCAAACACAATTTAAAAAGAAAAAGACAGCACGAAACAAACAAAATATTAGGGCTAGGCACGAAGCTCTTGCCTTAATATCACAAAACAACGAACAAAGGGATATATCTGCAATTCCAAAGGAACAAATGGATTGATAGAACCTGTAAATCCAAAGAACCCAACTTTGATACCAATTGATGTGCGCATGGTTGCGTATGCCAAGACCCCTTGGATTTTAGGTCAACAACTCGTTGAACTCAAGACTCCGTTGGATTCGTAAACCCAAGAACCCTTGACGTGGAGTTGGTGTGCTCATGAATCTCCCCTTGAAGGATGAACACGTCCCTAAGAAAACTAGGTTAAACCTGTAAGGTAATAGCATAGGTAACGCAGCGGAAAAATAAAAATTTATTACCTTAACCATGGATCTCTTTGACATATCTATATGATTAACAAGGGGGTTTGCATGAAGATTACCTTAAGCACAGAAGATTTCTATGCTTCTAGGCAAAGATCCTTCGAAGAAGATGTTTGATCTACCACGAAAAGCCCTCCAAGCGTAGAGCCTCTAACGATATCCACACGAACAACTTCTTTGGGAACCTTGTAGGCTTGCTTGCTTTGACTTTTGAGTACTAGCTCCCTTGAATTATTGAGAACACAAGAAGAAGAAAAACCTAACCCTTAGGAGAGAAAGAGAAAGAGAAAGAGACGCCTAGAGAGAGAGAAAGAGGCGTGCCTCTTCTTTCTTCTATTTTCTCTCACTAGTTTTCTTTTTGTGTAGCAATAATGATTCAAGAGTCAAAGCATGAACCTATTTATAGATGAAGTATTCTAGTCTTTTAGGAAATAAAGCTAATTAGAAACCAAGAAGGTTTAGGCAACTTACTTTAAGCTAATCCTTCTCCTTTAGGAAATCTATTCCATAAGGAAACCAATTAGTTACTTTATTTCTTTTAGGAAACCAATTTCCTGCAAGACTTAGAATATTTATAAATAAGTCCTTTAAGTTAATTTATCTTATAAATTAACCCCATAAGTATCTCATACTTATCTTAATTACATTTTAACCCAAAGATTTTGTTCTTTATGTGTGTGACCCATTAGGTTCCATTCACGTTGGCAATAAGTATAAATTATAACTCATTAATTGAGCTAGATAAATTAAACACTTTTAATTTATCATTAATTCACTAATTAATCAATTCACACTTATAGGTCATGAGCGGCGTCTAGCAATGCATCATGACCACCCAAGTGAATAGGAAAGTCATATGGTAGAACATACCCTTCAATGACAATGTTACCGTGTAATTAATATCCTTTCACCACACTATATCCCAATTAGTCTAAAAGTATAGTGCATACTTTTAAATGACTAATTTACATTTTCTTGTTCCAGAATTATAACTCTCCATGATGTATAACCTTGAAACTACTTCCAAGTTATACTATCACTTCTGCAGAAGATTTATGAGTTAATATTTCCAACAAGTGGCCATTAAGGGATATACTCCCCTATTAAGGAGTGGTGAATCCTATATTGATTACTCACTATCTTTCCATGCTTCAAACTATACCCAATCTCTAACCTATGAGCTACCCTTTTACGGGCACCGAGGAATAGAGTCAAAGTATAGCAATCCACACTCAAGATACTATGGCAATCTCAAGTCAAAGGATCACTTACACCATTGCCATTAAGAGTTCAACTATTGGCACTATAGTTGAAACTCTTGGCGGATCAATCCAATGAACTTGTTCTCAAACAAGCATCCACATACTAGCTTAAGTGTCACGCACACCATAGTCAATGAGATCAACTACTACTTACCATAAGTAGAGGCAAAGTATGTGCTAGTCTATCCGTATTAATGATGTCCAATCTCATTAATACTATGACTAGGGATATTTAAGAATATGACTTTATGTATTAGAGTCTCATAATTGTAACCCTTACAATCTCTAATACACAGTCAATATTCTAAGGACTTTATCAATCAAACAAGTAACATGGAAATACAAGTATAGATGATAAAGAAAAATACCACATGGATAAATATAACATAAATAAGTGTAAAACAAAACACCTTTAAACCATCTTGGTTTTAGGGCATACACTAACAAAACCGAGTTGAGCGAGTTCAATCGTTTAATCTAATCTACTAAGAACTTGATCAAAAACTAGAAGAAAACTCTAAGCGAGATTGTGGTCGTCACAAGCAAAGCTTGATAAGACCTAAGGGGTAGTTCTTAATCACCAAAGAACCAAGAAAATTCAGAAAGAATTCACTCAAAATATCGTCAGAAGGCTGCCGCTACAGTAACGATTTTAAGCCTTTAAATAGGCACACAAATAACATGCTAGGGTTTTCTAGTAAAACAAACTATTTAACTAAATGAACTAGCTTAAACACATCATAAATGAACTAAACTAACTATAATCAGCCCAAACCAGCCCAAGTGAAGTGGATTTGGGCTTAATAAAATTCACATGCTCCAAACCAGCCCAAGTGAACCATCTCGATGCCTCTTAGCCCGTTACACCACCAGTGGATCAGCGCCCTCCAAGTCTTCAATCCTCACACTTAGCTGGTTATTTGGACCTTCTTCTAGGCGTTGTTCAGCCCAAATGGTGTAGACCAACCGTGGAGAATGCTCAGCCCAACTTGCTTGGTTTTCTTATTCAAGTGTGTCCAAAATCAGTCCATGAAGAGCATCCTTCATTCTCCTTGTTCTAGCTCTAGTCATTGGTCCATCCAAACCTCTAAGCACATCATTAGCATCCTTGGAAGTGTGCTCAACTCCATTGCCACATGCTTGACCTTCTTGGGACTTATCATGTTGCCAACATTAAGCATGACCATGGTTTTAGCATTGGGACATTGGGATGCCACGTGACCATGCCCCTGGCACTTGAAGCATCGGATGTCACAAGTCCTCCAAGGTGCCTTCATTTGCCCTTTGCTGTCACCCATGCCTTCCTTTGGCCTAACAACATCTCTTGGCCTCATATTAACTCAATCCTCTCACCCTATGGACGGTCTATCCTACCATCTTGACCTTCCATAGGAGGAGCCTGAACCATCTCTCGTCCTAGCCTTGAGCTGCTTTTCAACTATCTCAGCTTTTTGAACCAAGTCATCAAAGTCCACATAGGATTGGAACTCTACTTTCTCTCGGATATCTTAATTTAGATCAGCTAAAAATCTTTCAAGTTCAAAACAGGTGCTACCAAGCACGTATTAGGTAGTGATTCACTTAAGCCTTCATTATTTTCATATGAACTACTTAAGCTTTACTTGTTCATTTTCCATTATTAAATGCATCTTTCAATGTCAAGTAGCAACTAAATGACTTGTTTAAGTTGGCCAAGCAAAAACAAGTGTTAAAACTTGAACAAGCAAACAAACAAATGCAAGCTTAGTGAGTGCAATAAAGTTAAGTCATGCCTATTGATTCATTAGCTTCATCTATGGTCTAGATGAAGCTTTTAGTTCAATATGGTTAGTGAAACAACTAGAAGTTCAACTTCAAAGATAGAATTCGTGGCAACTATTGAAAGTAAAAGAGATAGAGTTTGAGAATTACTCATCCAATATGAGAATTAGTCCTCTTCTTTATTCACCTTCAAAAGATTGCACTACAAAAAGTCTCTTACAATGGTCCTCACAACACTATTGAAGGATTAAGAGAATTCTACTAATTCTCTATCAAACTAAGTATAAAAGGTAGACTATAACTCCTTTCTACTACTAAAACTTTTTTTCTTCCTCCAAAACTCTCCTTTTTTGCTTTACAAATGACTTCTATTTATAGACAAATGTTCCTTCGGTTATTTTCCAACTTGCATGAATCATTAATACATGGAAATGATAAAGATTTGCTTAGGGATTCCAAATGGGCGCAAAAGTCTTCATTTATGCTTCCAATGTATTTCCCACTTGCAAAACCCTATCCTCATCTGAAAATGTCTACAAAAACCAACTGGAAGAGGATGCAAGTTGATGCCCTAGAAAGTCCAGTTGACTTACGATCCATAGATGGTGATACGCGAATGACAACTCACAGATCTCCATTCGCGGATCACACCTTTGTGGCCTCCACTTGATTTTTGATTTTTGATTTTTGCTGAGCTGGAACTCATGTGTGCAAGCATTTTCCACGTATTTCCAAGCATTGTGATGAAGAATTAAACTTTTCCATTTATTTTTGCACAATTATTCCTTTAAGTTGTTCATCCAACCCTAGCTCTTTGAATCACATTTGACTTTGATTTTTCTTTACTCCAATTGATCCAGAATGAGTTTAAGTGTGATGAACCTGCAATTATACACAACAATTGTGCATTAATTTGCTCAAGTTAAGATTCTACCTAAAAAACCCTAATTTTTAGCATTTGTTGGACAATGAGTCTTTTGTAGCCAAAAAGTACTATAATTATGCTAAAATAATATTTAAAACATATAATAGTATATATCATAATATTGGTAAATTTATTACATATCAAAACCATTTGATGCGAAACGCGGGATCTAGCTAATTACCCAAGCTTGGAGGGTGAAGAAACCCAACGAGATGGCGAAGATGGAAGGCGCCACAACCAAGGTGGATACTCAATTGATAAGCCAAATTAGGAGGCGCCATAATTAAGGTGATTACTTAATTGATAAGCCAAGAACACTTAGAGCAAACCCTAAAGCATTCAAAGAGAGCTTACAAGAAGCCAAAGGGAGAAAACCCTCAAAAGATGAAATTTCATTCAAAATAATATCAAAACTAATGAGCATTACAAGAGAGTAGGTTATTTATAGCTAGAAAACAAGGCTTAAGTGTCTAAAAGGCCCTTACTTTAAGTTTTAAGCTATTACAACTTAAAACCATGGAAAAACAAAAAAATAGTAAAAATCCCGCCAATGTTCTAGAGGCAAATCGTGGGAGGGATAGTCCGCTGTTGTTTTGAAGAAAGTTTCTGGACGTGAACCGCGGGAGAAACTGAGCGAGATGGTGTCCGCGGTTTATGCCACGATTGCTTCTCAGGCTTGATCAAATTCTCTGGATGTGAACCGCGTGACAAACCGTGGGATGGATCATCCGCGGTTCGTGCTGCGGTTTCTCTCATTCCTTCAACACTTGTATTTTGACAACCTTGTTCCACTTGAATGAGCATGCAATCCTTTGCTCCGTCCTTGGCCACTTCTTCAATGGTCTTTGAGTCACCCACTTGTTCTTTGATCGCACGAATGAATACTTGAAGTGCAATTTGGAATTCCTTAGCCCAAGCTCTAGTTATTGGTCTACAAGGCACTCTAGCTTCATGGCTTTGATTGTCATGAGTGATCACCATGTCCTCATCACTCGGATTCGCATCATTCCCCTTCTCTTGAAAGTGATTTGTCCTCAAATCTAGCACATTGCTCCCCTCCTCTTGAAAAGGATTTGCCTTTAAATTCCCTACACCACAAAAGAGTAAATTAGTGACAATTAAAGTAAACTCCAAGAAGCCATACTTACCTAGCGATTTTGACTTGTAGGCTTCAACCATGTGCATTCCATCCCATTCAAAATTTCATTGAGAGGGGATCCTTCCTTCAAGTACACAAATCCACCCCTTAAGATATTTGGGACTGTACAAGTCATCATCGATTAATTCAAACCCAGGTATATGATAGTATTTAAGAATAATGTCATCATAGCAAATGGGATGGGGTAAAAGTGCATTAACCCATTGGACATTCAATGCATAGAAGACTTTTACATGCACATGATCCTTAAAGACTTTAGCCAAGTATAAGCAACAACTTGTCAAAATACTATCCATCAGAGAATTTAGACATTGGATCTCATGAGAACTCATAATATCACACAATCTACTTATTCCACTAGCATGATACTCGTAATGGGACTCTTTAGTGGAATGGAGAGTAAGACAATTGGACATGCAATCTAAAGAACTAGATGCAAACACTTTTTCAAAACAAGGAAAGATAAAGTAGCTATCACTACCATATGAAAAATCATCACAAAAGACATAGCTTAAAACATTGGACTCTTGAACACTCATGCTAACTTTGAGAAACTCAAGCAACTTAATGCCACTATCAAACTTATTCATACTACTCCTAATGACAAAACACCTAGAAATATGCAAACCATGACTAAGCCAATAAACTAATATGGAATCGATATTAGAAAAACAAAGTAAGCCATACCTCCAACCAAGTATACCATCAAGTTTAGGGATAGAATGGCCATACTCTATAAGGGTTCTATGCATAGCACACTTATCCACCCATGTTTGCCAAATCTTCCAAAAAAACTCGAAGAAACAAAATTGAGAATTCTCCTTGACGGCTCCACTTTTCACCAATTCATGTCCTTGGGACTCTTTAGGCTTCTTATGTTTTGCTTGGTACTCCACACCTTTGAGAAGAAATGGTTTATGAGGTAAGCCTTGGTGAATGAAACCTTCAATTCCCTGCATAAAATATATAACAACACTAGGAAAGCCAAGGTTAAGAGAGTTGTTAGAACACAAGACCTCTTTGTACATAGGCACAAATAGGGGTTGGTAAGTATAAAGTCCTCTCTCCAAATCTTTGGCTTTTGCACACACTAGTTTTCTCTCTTGTTCTACCTCTGAAGCCGAATTATCTATTGCCTTTTTCCTCTCATTTTCCTTGGCCTTTGTGTCCCTCACCTCTTGCTCTCTTCTTTTTCTCTCATTCTCTTGTCCTTTCTCTTTCTTCTCTTGCACACTCTCATTCTTTTGTCCACTCTTTTCTTTTGCTTGTGACCTCATTATCCTCACTTGATCTTCATATGCCTCACGAGGTGTTAATGGTGCTAACACAATCTTGTGATTACTCCACATGAAGAAGTATCTATCCTTGTGCTCATCATATGTGGCCTTCCTTTTACACCGCCATGGACGGCCCAAAACTATATGACAAGTTTCCATTGGCACCATATCACAAAGAACCTTGTCATGATATTTGCCTATGGAAAACTCCACTTCTACTTGATTGGTAACCCTCCAATCCTTATTATCAAGGAATAATGGCAATTTGTAGGGCCGTGGATGACTCAAGGTAGGCAAACCTAACTTCTCAACAAGTAAAGTACTAGCCACATTAATGTAACTTCTTTTGTCAATGATTACACCACATACCTTGCTATTAACATGGCATCTAGTTTGGAAGATGTTTTTTCATTGCACTTTATCTCCTTCCTCCTTAGGATGCATGCCAAGAGCTGGCTTAAGAACCTTCAACTCATTATGTGCAGGTTGTTCTACCACATCTTCTTTGCTAACTTGTGAGGATTGGATCTCTACATCACTTGATGAAACACTTTTCACTTCCTCATTGCCCATCTCAACTTCACTACTACTCTCCAATGGATCCCCTTCACTTGATGAGAGGCTCTCCACTTCACCATTGTCTTTCATGACCATTGCCTTTTTGTTTGGACATTGAGAGGCAATGTGTCCAAATCCCATGCACTTGAAACACTTGAGGTGGTGACTCATTGATGGGGTCGCATGTTGATCCTTCTTTTGAGACTCCAGTACGACCACTTTACCCTTAGCCTTTGAGGACTTTTTAGGCCTTTGATTAGCACGCTATTTCTTCCAATCAAAAGCTTGATTGTTCCTCCATTTGATAGGACTTGAAGAGTTTGAATTTCCTCGTTTGCCTCTCCAACTTTGAACTCGATCATTCCTCAAATTGGTTGAACTTGATAAAGTTACACTAGCTCGATCATCTCTCCGTTCATGAACTCGCTCTTTTCTCCAATTTGTGGAACTTGAAGGATTGGGACTAACCTTTGGATTCCTCCAATCATAGACTTGATTACTCCTCCACTTGATTGGACTTGAGGAATTTGAACTATCACTAGATGTCTCCTCCTTGGGTCGCCTCTCTATCAAATCTCTACTTTCCATCTCCTTGAGGTAGCAGATTGGCACATGACGCTTCCTCATAGTAGACTTTAATGCTTCCCAAGTGCAAATAGGTGGCTCCCTATATACTCTCACATCTCTAGTCAATTGAGCCCACCAATACTTGGCATAGTTAATAAATCCACTAACGGCTAGTTTTACCTTTTGCTCCTCGGAGTATGAATGACAATCAAAGATCTTCTCAATTTTCCCCTCCCATCCAAGGTATGCCTCGAGATCTGCCTTGCCTTGAAAGGTAGGAATTCTCATCATGGCCTCTTTGATGGCATCGTCTGTTCGCCCCTTGTCAAGCTTCCCTCGCCTTGATCTCCTTTCAAATGGTGATGGCTCCTTCGTCTCCTTCTTCTTATACATGTTTTTCATAAGAAATGTACCTGTAAGAAAATGTTAGTAATAAAAATTTTTTTTCCTCACCCACTCTCCCTTACCATGATGAACTCTCAGTCTCGTGTATCACTCAATTCACTCTAATGCACTCACCACTCCTCAATGGCCTTTGATTGCTTCCCTTGAAGAAATTAGGAATTTCTTCCAAAAGTATTCAATAACTTACCAATTGAGAATCACCCAAGTGTCGCAAGCGGTTGGAATAGGATAACAAAAAGCTAGACTCAATTTAGAAGTTCAAATAGAAACAAAAGAATAAAAAAAGGACAAGCTGGAATTTTATCAAACACAAAGAGGGTATTAAGAAAACACAAGAATTTGACTCAAGAAATGATTAAAAAAGACCCTAACCCCCAATATGATGATATTTGAATGAATTTTGCTGGGACAAAGATAGGATAATCCTTCCCAAAGATCGTTCTTGTGTATCTAGGAACAACCAAACCCCAATTTTACCCAATAATTGAAACTAGATTGAAAGAGGATCCCAAACCCTAACCCAATATGGTGGTTAGAAAGATAGCTAGGAATTCAATGATTCACTCATAGAATGCAAAAATCTTACCAAGAGAGAAAAGGAGGAAAAACCCTCATTCAATTACTATTAATCATCCAAGTTATTATTTTATGATAAAAGAATGACATATATATGTAAAACACCCTAAAAACTACTAATCGCAACTTCTGCCTATATCTACACGAGCTATCTGCACATAGATTACAGGCGCGAATATCATCGGAAACTCCATCCTAGTAGCATCCCATTTTGCAGCTATTCGCAGCCCTATCCGTGCCCGAATACCTTTCATGGAGCCCAATTGTTGCTCCTGGTCTCGTTCGTTGAAAATTCTACCTCGTATCTTCAATCTTAGATGTGACCACCGGCCTTTAGACCTCTGAGTAGATGTTGGATAAGCCACGGTCCATGCCCTATTTCCATGCTTTTATGCCCTTGAACTCCTCCAAATAACTGAAGTTGATGAAATCCAGTGGTGAAGCTTCAAAATCTGAGACAGGCATTACCACACACGTATCACCTGCACTAGAGTGCTAAATGTTTCTGTTTCTCCCTTGGCTCGCTTTCCTTCTGATCACTCTCCTCTTTTGATGTTGGCTACCATTTGACCAGACAACAAACCAAAACCTTTTATGTTTCTTAATATCTGGACTCATCACAAGGATTTCCTAGATATTGTTCGAGCTTCATGGCAGCCTCAATTTGGATGTTCATTGGTAATTCTTGCTGCTAAGTTATGAAACCTCAAGGTTGCATTAAAGCTATGGAACAAACAATCCTTTGGTAATATCTTTCATAATCTTTCACAAGCAAAAAATGATTTGAAGGTTGCTAAAATGAGAGTGGAAATGGATGATTCTCCTAAAGCAAAGGTTAAATGGCAAAATGATGGTGATCGCAATACGAAATTCTTTCATTATGTTGTCAAACAAAGAAGATTCCGGGCTGTGATTCACAAAATAAAGTCGAAAGATGATGAGTGGATGGAGTTAGAGGATGATATTGGAAGAGAAGCTGTGAAGTTTTTCCAGCACCTTTTCTCTGATGAAGGGCTGTCTCATTCTGTTGAGATGTTACACATTACTCCAAAATTAGTGTCTTCATATGATAACCAATTGTTGGAAAAGTTACCGATGTTTAAGGAGATTAGGGATGTGGTTTTTTCGCCATGGATGGTGATAGCTCTGCAGATCCTGATGGATTCTCTAGGAAGTTTTATACTTTTTCTTGGGATGTCATTGGCCAGAATGTTTGTAAGGCAGTTCTTAGTTTCTTTGGAGGAGTAGAAATGCCAAGAAGCATAACGGCTACTTCCATTGTTTTGATTCCTAAAGTTTTGAATCCCTAGGATTTTTATCAGTTTAGGCTAATTAGTGTTTGCAATTTTATTAACAAACTTATTTCTCGTTTGTTGTCTGATCGGTTGGCTTGTCTTCTGTAAGGTAATAGCATAGGTAATGCAGCGAAAAAATAAAAATTTATTACCTTAACCACAGATCTCTTTGACATATCTATATGATTAATAAGGGGGTTTGTATGAAGATTACCTTAAGCACAGAAGATTTCTATGCTTCTAGGCAAAGATCCTTCGAAGAAGATGTTAGATCTACCACGAAAAAGCCCTCCAAGCGTAGAGCCTCTAACGATATCCACACAAACAACTTCTTTGGGAACCTTGTAGGCTTGCTTGCTTTGACTTTTGAGTGCTAGCTCCCTTGAATTATTTAAGAACACAAGAAGAAGAAAAACCTGACAATTAGGAGAGAGAGAGAGAGAGAGACGCCTAGAGAGAGAAAAGAGGCGTGCCTTTTTCTTTCTTCAATTTTCTCTCACTAGTTTCCTTTTTGTTTTGCAAATAATTTTCAAGAGTCAAAGCATGAACCTATTTATACAAGAAGTATTCTAGTCTTTTTAGAAATAAAGCTAATTGGAAACCAAGAAGGTTTAAGTAACTTACTTTAAGCTAATCCTTCTCCTTTAGGAAATCTATTCCATAAGGAAACCAATTAGTTACTTTATTTCTTTTAGGAAACCAATTTCCTGCAAGACTTAGAATATTTATAAATAAGTCCTTTAAGTTAATTTATCTCATAAATTAACCCCATAAGTATCTCACACTTATCTTAATTACATTTTAACCCAAAGATTTTGTTCTTTATGTGTGTGACCCATTAGGTTCCATTCACGTTGGCAATAAGTATAAATTATAACTCATTAATTGAGCTAGATAAATTAAACACTTTTAATTTATCATTAATTCACTAATTAATCAATTCATACTTATAGATCATGAGTGGCGTCTAGCAATGCATTATGACCACCCAAGTGAATAGGAAAGTCATATGGTAGACCATACCCTTCAATGACAATGTTACCGTGTAATTAATATCCTTTCACCACACTATATCCCAATTAGCCTATAAGTATAGTGCATACTTTTAAATGACTAATTTATATTTTCTTGTTCCAGAAATACAACTCTCCATGATGTATAACCTTGAAACTACTTCCAATTTATACTATCACTTCTGCAGAAGATTTATGAGTTAATATTTCCAACAAGTGGCCATAAAGGGATATACTCTCCTATTAAGGAGTGGTGAATCCTATATTGATTACTCACTATCTTTCCATGCTTTAAACTATACCCAATCTCTGACCTATGGGCTACCCTTTTACGGGCACCGAGGAATAGAGTCAAAGTGTAGCAATCCACACTCAAGATACTATGGTAATCTCAAGTCAAAGGATCACTTACACCATTGCCATTAAGAGTTTAACCATTGGCACTATAGTTAAAACTCTTGGCGGATCAATCCAATGAACTTGTTCTCAAACAAGCATCCACATACCAGCATAAGTGTCACGCACACCATAGTCAATGAGATCAACTACTACTTACCATAAGTAGAGGCAAAGTATGTGCTAGTCTATCTGCATTAATGATGTCCAATCTCATTAATACTACGACTAGGGATATTTAAGAATATGACTTCATGTATTAGAGTCTCATAATTGTAACCCTTACAATCTCCAATACACAGTCAATATTCTAAGGACTTTATCAATCAAACAAGTAACATGAAAATACAAGTATAGACGATAAAGAAAAATACCCCATGGATAAATATAACATATAAAATACCTTAAACCATCTTGGTTTTAGGGCATACACTAACATCTTCTTCCTCGTATCATTTCTCCCAATCAATGTGGATTTCTGCGTGGGAGAGTTATTTCAAAAATTTTTTTACTTGCACAGGAGATTATTGATGACATGGGAAAAAAATCTAGAGGCGGTAACGTGGCTATCAAGTTTGACATGGCAAAAGCTTACGACCAGGTATCTTGGCTTTTCTTATTAAAGGTTCTTAGAGCCTTTGGTTTTGGTGAGGTATTCATTGATATGGTATGGAGATCGATATCGAATGCTTGGTTTTCAGTCATTGTAAATGGGGTTTCTAACGGTTTTTTTTAAATCTTCAAGAGGGTTATGATAAGAAGACCCAATTTCTCCAAGTCTTTTTATAATTAGGGCAAAAGTTCTCTCTCACAGTCTCAACGAGATGGCTAAGAGAATTCCTTCTATGGCTTTTTACTCTCCTAGAGGATGATGCCCTTAGGTGTCTCATCTTGCCTATGCTTGTAGACACCAAATTTTGACACACCATTTATTTTTCAAACATTGGGGGGCACATTTATATTTTTTGGGTCAAATTCTAATTTTTCAATAATTTCGGGGGTAAAATAGTAATTTTTCCCTGTAAATATTTTTCCATTAGCTTTGGGGATTTTAAGTTCATATTTTTACTTTAATACGAATTTGTTAATTTTTTATGATTTTTTTTAGATTTAAATGGTATTTTTTTATATTTTACCAGCACAAGGGCAAAATGGTAATTTCGCCTTGTGAACACCATTTTAGGTCATATTAGGTTCCAAATTTATTTTCTAATTCTTTAAGCATGTTTCTAAATTTTCTTGATTTTTTCGGAGACGATTGCTATTTCTTCTGTAAATACTGCATTCAAAGAGCAAAATCGTCATTTTACAATTTAAATTTATTTTTTGTCAATTTTTGATTCATAAATGCATTTCTTAGGGTTTTTAGCTTATTTTTAATTTTTGGTAATTTTTCGAGGTGAATAGCTATTTTTTTGTGAATTTTCATTGTCCAAGAGTAAAATCGTCATTTTACAATTTAAATTCATTTTTCATCAAGTTTTTAGTCATAAAACTATTTTGTAGGTTTTTAAGCTCATTTTTAATTTTTGATAATTTTTCGTGGTCAATAGCTATTTTTCTGTGAATTTTCATTGTCCAAGGGCAAAATCGTTATTTTACAGTTTAAATTCATTTTTTGTCAATTTTTTAGTCATAAATGTATTTCCTAAGATTTTAAGATTATTTTTAATTTTTGGTAATTTTTCGAGACCAATAGCTATTTCCTGTGTATTTTCGTTATCTAGGGGCAAAATCGTCATTTCACAACTCGAGCGTGTTTTTGATCAGTTTTAAACTCTAACCATTAGTATGAAATCTACTTTCAATGTTTTGGCAAATGTTAGAATTTACTATCATTTCTTTATGTTAATTTTTAATTTTTTGATTTAAAAATATTTGTCTTAAATAAAATTAGAATTTTTATTACCTGTGGCGTTTTTGTTATTTTGTAGTATTCTAGATGACCAAAACAATTAGCCTTATAAATACCCCCCCTTAAGTCAGAAAAAACCAAGGAAAAAAATCAAAAACCTAAAAACACACACTTTTTATCCATTTAGCATCAAAACACATACTCATACACTAAAGGCCACAAACACTCGACCGCCACATCTATTTGTTCATTGTTCATTGTCTTCTTCCAAGATCAACTACTGTTCATCATTAGATTAATCTTCAAGCTAAAAAGGTGAGTTCTTCCTTTAATTTTGCTTTAGTTTCTTCTATTTCTTTATGTGAATTTGATTAATTTTAAGTGTTCATTTGGAATTTCAGTTAAATATGTTTGTTTTTCTTTTAGTTTAAATGTTCTGGGATTATGGTTTTCTGGGTTTTGTTTTCACGTTTCTGGTTTCCTCTCTCCTTTTTTTTCCCTATTCTATTCCACTGTTCTTCAACCATCATCAGCCACCAGAACTTCCACCTCCACTAGCAATCCACCACAAACCACCGGACTCCTCCCCTGTTTCCTCCTTACCCTTCCAACAGCAAGTCCAGTCCAGAATCATCCATAGCTCCACCTTCAACTAACCTTCACTAGCCAAAGTTCCTCCGTTTCCCCTGCAACCAGTTACCATATCTCCACCAAACATTCAAACCCTGCCAACCACCACTCAACTGTTTGTTTTCTCCATCAACGCCCCATTCCTTCACCTTCAAAACCCTCACTTAAAACCACAACCCTATCCCAAAACCACCACCAACTCAAAACCCACAGTTATTCAAACACTCACACATACACACACAGATACACACTCATCAGTCACTAATCCCTCAACCATTACCTGACCGCCTATAGCCATCCTTATTAGTCCAATTATCCAATCAAACGACCCCTACAGAACGCCCAAAAAATTTCACCATAGTTACAACCCAGTTCTAAGCCAATTCACCACCATAAACGTCATTGCATCACTATCCTTCCCCAATTCCTCCCATAGCCCAGACCTACAAAGACCAAAACAATTTCACCTTCAACCTGCAAGAAAAAGAAACAGATCCATGAACACACAGCCACAAAATTAGCGACAATCGATTATCACACACCTTCAACTTGCACACAAAAACATACACTAGCCCAATGAACCACAAATCAGAGTCAAACAAGAGGCCCCTCAAACAAAATACCACTTGCAAGGAAAATAATTCAATGCACAAACACCACCCAACGCCACTACTTGTCCACCACCAGCCACCAGTTAACAAACCCAAAAACCAGCACAGGTCAACCTCAAGCCATTGACAACCAATCTCCATCGCCTCCTCCAGATTACCAACTGCACACCATCGAGAGAGAGAGAACGAAGAGAGTTGGGGAAAAGAAAAGAGAGAAACAAGACACAGAGAGAGAGAGAGGGAGAGAGAAGAGAGAACACATATAGAGGGAAGAATTAGAGAGGGAGAGTGAGATCAGAAAGGAGAAAGAGAGAAAGGAAGTGATGGGGAGAAAGGGAGAAATAGGAAGTGGTATCCGTTTTGCTATGCTATGGATACTTAGGGACTATGTGAGTACTAGTACTAACCTTCTTTCTATTATCTAACCTCACAAAATAAATGACAAATTAATTGAAAATACAAATTAACTAAATGAATTACCTAATTAAACCACAATCTAGAAGTCAATAGAGAGAATGGACAAAAGTAGAGGCGAATCTAGATGAAGAATATCCTAAATCAAATATGCTAGGACTTTATCTTGATTAATGAATAACCCAATCACTTAGACCCTAGAATCCCTTGATTAGGTTCAATCTTTCTCAAGTATTAACCCCCTATCCCCTTGGTTGATTGATTGGAATCTCTTCTCAATCAAAACCCCAAAGAGAAGCATTAAGGTTCTATGGATTCTATGGTTTTGGTTAGGTTTGAATCTAACCGGGGAGACTTATGTGATTCTATCTCTAGCAACCCATGAAAGTCTCTTTATTCAAGAGATGATCTAATCAGATAGGTGATTTCTCAATCTACCTATATGAAATCACTACTGAATCAAAAGATGCATGCAAATCCCAATTCAATAACCAATAAACTCAATAATAAATCTAAAACAAAGTGGGTCTTTTACTAAACAAAGAATAAAATCATAGACATAAGAATTTAGGGTTCATCCCACCTAATTCATAAACAACTCAATTCACAATTACAAGAATTTATTAACAAAAGACAAGAAAGAAAGAAAAAGCTCATTCTCATGCGGCCCTCTTGAATTCTCCCTTGCATCTTGATAAAATCTTCTTGTTTTGCACTATTGAAGCCCTTGAGTTATCCCCCTACTCCTGCTTTTTCCTCTCTACATCTCTCTGTTAGTGTATGCCCTAAAACCAAATTGATTTTTGGGATTTTTATTACGCTTATTTCGTGTTATATTTATATATGTGGCATTTTCTTTGTCATTTAATACTTGTTATTAATATTACTTGTTTATTTGATAAAGTCCATAGAATATTAACTGTGTATAAGAGATTGTAAGAGTTACAATGATGAGACTCTTATTACACATTAAGTTATATTCTTAAATATCCCTAGTCGTAGTATTAATGAGATTGGACATCATTAATATGGGAAGACTAGCACATACTTTGCCTCTACTTATGGTAAGTAGCAGTTGATCTCGTCAACTATGGTGTGTGACACCTAAGCTGGTATGTGGATGCTTGTTAGAGAACAAGTTCATTGGATTGATCCGCCAAGAGTTACTATTCATAGTGCTAATGAATTATACTCTTAATGGCAATGGTGTCAGTGATCCTTAGACTTGAGATTACCATGGTATCTTGAGTGTGAATTGCTATGCCTTGACTCTATTGCTCGGTGCTCGTAAAAGAGTAGCCCATACGGTAGAGATTGGGTATAGTATGAAGCATGGAAGGATAGTGAGTAATCGATATAGGATTCACCACTCTTTATTATAGGAGAGTATATCCCGGATTGGCCACTTGTTGAAATATGACTTAAAGAATCTTTTGTGCAAAAGTGAAAGTATGACTTGAAAGAGTTTCAAGGTTATACTTTTATGGAAAGTTATATTTCGGGAACAAGAAATCATTAATTAGTCATTTAAAGAGTGCGCACTACACTCCTAGACTAATTGGAATATAGTGTGGTGAAAGGATATTAATTACACGGTAATATTGTTATTGATAGGTGTAGTCTACCATATGACTTTCCTATTCACTTGGGTGGTCATGATGCATTGCTAGACGCCACTCATGATCTATAAGTGCAAATTAATTAATTAGTGAATTAATGATAAATTAAAATGTTAATTTATCTGGCTCTTAATTAATTAATTAATGAGTTATAATTTGTACTTATTGCCAACGTGAATGGAACCTAATGGGTCACACACAATAAGAACATGGTCTTTGGGTTAAATTGTTATTAAGATAAGTATAAGATACTTATGGGGTTAATTTATGTGATAAATTAACTTAAAGGACTTAATTATAAATATTCTAAGTCTTGATGGAAATTAGTTTCCTAAAAGGAATTAAGAAGCTATTTGATTTCCTTTTGGAATAGGTTTCCTAAAGGAATAGGATTAGCTTAAGGTAAGCTTCCTAAACCTTCTTGGTTTCCAATTGCTCTTGTTTCCCTAAAGACTAGGATACTACATCTATAAATAAGTTCATCCCTTGACTCTTGATTTATGGATGAAACACAAGATAAAATCTAGAGAGAGAAAAATTGAGAGAGGCGTGTTTTCTCCCAAGAAAAACGCCACGCCCTCTTCTCCCTAAGGGTTAGGGTTTTGTCTTCTTCCTCTTCTTGTTCTTGTGTTCTTCATGAAATTCAAGGGAAATAGCACTCAAAAGGCAAGGCAAGCAAGTCTAAAGGTTCCTAAAGATCATGTTCGTGTGGATACCGTTGGAGGCTCTACACTTGGAGGGCTTTTCATGGTAGATCAACACCTTTATCGAATAGGATCTTGCCCTTTGAAGCATAGAAACCTTCTATGCTTGAGGTATTTGTGTTAAACACCCTTTAATCGTATAGATTACATCAAAGAAATCCATGGCTAAGGTAATAAATTTTTAAATTTTCCGCTGCGTTACTCCCCTTATTACCTTACACTCTCTAGATGTGTGCAAAAGTGTATTTTTGATGTCTTTGGTGCGTGTGTAATGCCCCCCCAAGAGGTAGGGTTCTTCTTTTAAAAGATTCCACCCAAAACAAAGAAAATCGTAGGTTTTCGTAACTGAGTCGTGGCGCCATCCACGACACGGCTGAGTCCGCAGATGAAATACGTCACTTTCTAGTCCCATCCGCGGTGTCATCAGCGCTACGGGTGACGTCGCAGATGCAGACCGAAGCTCAATTTTCACTTCTATGTCAGATTTGACCTCAAATACGGCAGGATTAGCTTTTCCTCAAGACATGAAAGTTGTAGCCCCTTGAGATAGCTTTCCAAAGCAATAAAACTAAAGTCATTTAAAGCTCTGTATCTCTAGATATGGTCAAAATACTAGGAACTGATCGGAACTGCCTCACTGTACAGATATGCTTCAGTAACTTAGAAATTGGACCATTGAAACTTGTGAACTGGACTTGGATGCCTTCATATGAATTGTAGACCATCATCTTAGCTTTAAAATGGCTTAAGAACCATCTCAATTCAATATCTCTAGCTAGAGTTATTGCCAAAATACTAAAATATGTCTTAGCTACAAACCTATTTCTTTCCCATTCTTGTTCCACCATTGATTCTTTGCACCAATTTGAGGGTTTCTTGACTTCAACTCATCGCCAACTATAAATCATCTTAAAATATCATCCAATTATCATCCAAATTGGTGACACAATGTGGAAACCCTATGAAAACACAAGAATAATGCAAATAATTATCTTTAACACACGATTTAGCTATTAAACTAAAAAATAAGAAGAAATAGCAAGTAAATAGAAGAAAACTCATGGAAAACCCTCAAAAGCTAACCAAAAAACCTACTAAAAACTAGTATATTTTAGCATTTATCAGGAAGAAATAGAGAACACAAGAGAGGGATGGAGCGGTCTGGAGACAAAGTGAGAAAGAAGAGAAAGAAAAGAAGCGGGCGAGCAGAAAAAAAATAGAGAGAAAATGAAATAGAGAAGAGAAAGAGAGGATTAGAAGTGAGGAAAGAGGACAAAAACCAGAGAGAGCAAAGAGGAGACGGAGGGAATGAAGAATAAAAATCGAAGAAGTAGGAGGGGAGAGACAGTAAGCGAGTGGGGGAGACAAATTGGAAATTGGGTATTTTGTAGTTAGAAGAAAAAGATTTTGGGTGTGATTTTAGATTTTTTTCATTCTTTTCGTATTTTTAGGAATTTTTTTTAATGATTTTTTTCATGATTTTGTTTTGATTTGCTCTATTTCATAAGTAAGTCATTTTAGTTTAGTTTAATTAGATAATTAAGTTAGTTAGCTAAATTTAATTGATAAGTTAATTTCATTTAGAATTTTATTTTTTAGTTATTATGTCATAAAAAATACAAATCAATTTTATTTTATTACTGTAGCAATGCCCCAACAACTTCTGGTTTTGCCGCATTATTTATCGTCAATTTTATAGTTTGACCCACTCAGTTTTTATGTTCTTTCAATTAAGTCCTTTAATTTGCAAATTCACCCCCATACTAGCTTAAATTCATGTTTTACTCCCTTAATTTGTTTGAATTTACGTTTTAGTTCTTAGTTCGATAGAATTTACTTTCTTATATTTTGTTTATCCAAAGTAATGGTACCTTGACATGTGTGTTCATTTTCTTAAGCATTAGTATCGAGTCTTCAGAGAGGTATCCTTCTTCCTCAATAATTAATCTTTATGTGCCCCAACGTGTCTTTATGTCATTTTATGTGTGTTTCTCCATATATTTCTTATTCTACATGCTTTTGGTGTATTTATTTTGTTTATGCTATTTAATCTTTCGAATTTTATTATTTGGCAAAAAATGTACTATTTTTTTATTTATTTAGCTAGTCGATGTAATAGCTAGATAATATTTATCATATTTTTAGCAAAAATTTTGTATTTAGCTAGTAAGTGTAATAGATAGATCGTTTTTTACTTTTTTCCCTTAAAATTGTACCTAACTTCCCCAGTGTAATAGTTAGGACTTGTGTGCTTTTGCGTGCTTACATGCTTATTTGTTTTACTGCTTTCATTAGGATTTTTCATGTAGATATTATGCCTATATGTTACGTGCTCCTATGTGATCTTATATGTCTTTTTATGTTTATTTGCTGTCGATTTGTGTTTTACTATTTTAATTCATGTTTTATCAATTTCGTTACTCCGTCACCATACTAGTCTAACCCTAGTTGTGGCTTTATCGTTTCCCCGCTAGTCCAACGCTAGTGGGAATCTCTAGAAAGGGCTAGTCCAACACTAGACCCTTAGGGCATTTTAGTGTTAGGTACACTCGTGTACATTTTACATCCCACTTCACACATGTTTTAGTTTTCATTCCATTTTGCATGATTTTTATTATTATTATTACTATTATTTACTTATTTTTGACACATTTTCAAATGCAGGACATCTAGGTTGCATCTCACTTAGAATTTAGGTCATTTTGTGTGATCCGACTAAAAATAGATGCCTATTCACGTGGGAAGTGGTGGCGTACATGCCGTTCCCCCCTCCGTGAGTAGAAAAATTCAGTCACGAGTTATTAGTCCTCCATACCCGTCATGTTGCACACCCACTTTCTTTCTTCACTTACTATATATTATTATTTTCTTTTCCTTTTGCATTGCATTTTGCGTAGACACTCGTGACTCCCTCGAGGTCTCGATTCGGGTTTCGTAATTAATGCGATAACTTCGACTAAGCCTCGACGGAACATGTCGATTCTCCCGATACTTACATTTAGACTTAAGATTTGCATTCATTTAGATACATCCAAACGTGATAGAACCTAGGGTTAATTTAGGAAATTTTGATTAAACCTCGCAACTAGCCTCGGCTAGGTGGAAAGGGTGCCTTAGGAGTAAGCCTTGGCCTTCCCTTTCTTCAAATGTGACTCCCGGACTTTTTTCTCTCATTTTTTGTAGACCGGAGTCAGAAAAGAGTTTTAAATGATTTTTCTAAAATTTTATTTTTGTTCTATTAAAAGATTTTTTCGAGTGACTTGGTACGCCGCAACTCAATACCAAGTAGTGACTCCATTTTAAAAATAAAACCCTTTTTCAAAAATCAGTTAGCCAAAACTGTCGCACTTTTTGTGACAGCCCCACCTTACCCTAAGGCGTACCAAAGGGCTTAGCGGACTGCCTGCCTAGCTCTCGCCAGGACTCGGGTCAAGCACGCACTAGATTCCATGAAACAATCGATATTTTATAAAACTCGTAAATACATACATATGATTCAACTTAAGAGTAAAGGTACCTAGTTAAGTAGTTTACATCATAAACACCTAACTAATACAGTAAAATCTCAAACATCCTTTTAATGACAAAATCCTACCAAGAACTACTCTTGAATCCTCACCACCAGCCTTAATAATAGGAGCCTGTTAAGGAGAACAAATAAAAGGGATGAGCTATAATAGCCCAGTGAGGTTTCCACACATGCAATCACATAGGCAGACAAGCAGAAAAATAAATAAACGAATAACATGTGCCATAAAATAATATAAGAACTAGTTAAGTAAACAATTGATCAAACAAGGAAGGATACATCTCAACCACGGGAGCAAGCTCAACCGCAGGAGTATCAAGTACATAATCATGTGGCAATAGTGTTCGGACCAATAGAGAAAACCAGGTCCTTGCCAATGATCAGGTAAATATCAGATAACAGTACCCGTAACCACCCATGCACCTTTACCTCCTCAATACCTCCACACCAGGGTGAGATCTCAACCCTGGAGGGTAAAATAGTTTGTTCAGTCCTAGAGTTGGCCTCTTTGAGGATTCTCAACTCAGAGGAAAGAACACAATCCCTAACTGCCCAACACCTTATATCCTCCTCAATACCAGTATGACTAACCGTGGTGTAACTAGTAAAGTGTGACCACGGAAGTCTAGCCCGAAGGCTCAGTTCAGTAGAAAGTTCACAGACAAGTATATTCACATTTGATAGGAGTTATGCATGTAACAAATTGCGGGATAGATGTGATAAAGTACACATCTTACCCTCATATAGCACGTTATAGCAATTAACAAGTATCAGGCATACAATGAAATTAGCACTTAACTATGCATCAAGCGCACACAAGGAAACACTCACCTGTAAATCTCAAGAAAGTGCCTCGTAAAACGTGTGAGGTTCAGACTCGGATCCTGAAATTCATAAGTAGCCTAATTAACCTACTGGATTTTCTTTCAAAAGAATTTTATAAAATGTACCCAAGTTTAACTAGGGTTTTAAAATAAATGTAAATTGGTTATAAGGAAAATCCAAGAAGTTGTAATTAAGGAATCCAAGTAAAACCCTAAATCATCCAATTAAAGAAATTTAAGAAATTCCCTTTTTGAAAGTACTTTGGTTCTAAGGGCAAATAATTCATTAAGTGTCAAAATTAAGGTTAAATTTCAAAAGGAATAATTAATACTAGAAATTCGTTACTAATTTCCAGCTTTATGTACCATATTAGTTGCAAAACTTTAATAATTCACCATAAATTTGGACCGAAAGGAAATATTGCTAAATACTATGGACTAAAGAGGTATTTTAAATAAATATTAATTAGGGTTCAAAGTTTTTGGTGTAAGAAGAAATTTTGTCCAAAATAATTAATTTATAGGTAAACTAGCTTTTAAAGTCCAAGAAATATTTATTGGTAATAGTCAAGTATAATTTAATAACTTAGCAAAACTAATATAGGTTAAAATGAGAAAACTCCAAAATATCCTATACTTAGGTAAATTAATGGTTTTAAACTAATTAATATCAAACTAATGATATTTAATTAAATTAAGACTAGTTAAATAACAAATTAGGGTTATTTGGTGAAAACACACTAAATCAAGTGTAAAGTGAAACTAGTCAAATTTCACTTACACATTCAAAAGTCAAGCTTCTAACCAATTTAAATCTTCAAAATTTATAAGAGTTTCTTCCTAAAATTGATTAACAAGGTTCCAAATTTATTGCATAACATTTTCCTAAAAACCGGTTTAGTAAGTTAAGCTTAAGGTGCTCATTTTTTGTGTCACTTCAACCAATTCACAAGCTGTAATTTCCAGCAGTTTTTATCACCAAAACTTGGCCAAAACAAGGTTAATATAGCTGGAAATATTAGGTGATCAAAGCTGAATTTTTGTAAACTAGTAAAGCTGAAATTTGTTCAAGGTTTGGAACAAGGAAGTGCCGGTTTGCAAGCTGAAATTTCAGCAACTTCAGCCCACTAAACAGGCTCTAAATACTGAAATTCTTCCATAATTTTTCCTCTAACAAGACTATCCAACATGCCTTCTAACTCTAGTCAAAATTTCAGCCATAGATTCCAAGGTTTTCCACTCAAATAAAGCATCAAATTCCTATACAAGTCCATACTAAGCAAGTAGATTATAACTATAGTTAATCTACTATCAAAGAAAGGATCAAAACAAGGGAAATCTTCATAATCATGAGTATAAATATTCATATATATAACAAGAGAACAAAATATAACCATAAATCTTAAGTACTTAATGAAATCATAAGAAAAACATAAGAACTCTTCTAATAAAACTTGAAAGAACTCAAAGTTTCTTGATGAATTTACCTCAAAATAGGTATGGTTTTAGTTGAAGAAGAGTGGATGGATGATTAGTCCCTTAAGAACCTTCAACTTTTGAGCAAGACTTGAGCTTGAAACTTGGAAGAGAATTTGTTGAAATTTGAGGGGATTTCTTTTCTAGTTAGGTTTAGCTTTTGGGGAAAGATTAAGTTAGTCTTCTAAGTGTTTAAAATGGATGAAATTGAAGAGTATTTCTTGTCATATGGTGGACGACCAAGAGAAGGAAAAATGCAAGGAAATTGTGCCAAAAATTTAAAAGAATTGGTAAAAGTAAAAGCAATGATAGGTGGCCATTCTTGGGTGCTAGGTGGCATTAATCTCCTAAATATCTAAGTAATAGGTGGCCTTACTTTTCCTAAATATCTAAGCTTGGTTGGTAACATTTAATTGGTGGAATTTTCCTATGATTATCATCAAACATGTATTAATAATAATTCAAGAAATCAAATTGTAAAAGAAAATTATACAATAACAACTAATAAGGAAATTTTTACAACTAACTTTCATAACATAGAAACTAAGTGGTTTTAAGCTTCTAGGGTTTTACACTTTTTTTTGTCCCGGCCTTATTTTTATTATTTTTTCTTAAATAACACTTTTTCAATAAAAACTCAAATTTTCACACACGTGCATAGTCTTTCCCAAAACTTGCTTTTCAAAAAGGGTCACTAGACCGGACCGCCTTTTCGGGGCATAACAGTCAACGACCCCCACTCCAGTACCTTTTACGATTTTTAGGTCGCGACAGAATTTTGGCGACTCCACTGAGGCTCACTAGTGAGTCCAAGCACTAGGCTTAATCACATTTTCCTTATTTAACCCTTCTATTCCATCGCGTTTGGATGTTAGGATTGCATTTTTCTTTTCTAGGTTTTAGGAATTTTCTTTTGCATCTCACACACTCCTCGTTTCCCTGTTGCTTATATGATGTATGTTTCATTTACCTTTGCTTTAACTGACTGCGTTTACATTTGGGAGGGGGTCAGTCACCCTGAGAGCCGACACTTTATCATTCCCTCCTCTCATAAGGAGCACTTCATATGTGCATTCGATGTTTTTTTTTACCCTTTTTATCTTTTTGGTGGTTGTCACCCACCCGTCCCTTTAGGAATTAGGATCGATCTACTTAGACGTGTGAGCGTGGCACGACGTGCACGTAACATTGTCTAGGAGATCACCCAAACTCTCGGCTTGAGTCCACAAGTCAAGAGATTTGGGCTTTAAAAATCGATTCTCTTGGACATGTGGTCGTGGCCCGACGTGCCCGTAGCAGTGTCCAGGGAATCACTCAAACCACCGATCTGGGAAATTTGGAATTGATTTAGATCCCTCAGCCTGAAGGTTCGGGAATCGAAGCCTTAAATGAGTCTAGATGCATTAGTGAGCCCAACCTCATGCATCCATATAGAATAACTTAGGGTAGAGTCAGCCTTACCTTATTAGGTACACCAGGCACAAGAGGAGGGAATCCACCCCCTTTTATTTTTTCTGTTGTATTGTTTATTGCTTCTGCTTTATCAATTTGCTATGTGATATTTGTTGATTAAACTAACGCACTCTCTCTTATTCTTGGATCGCATTCACAACTATAGAATAAATAGCCTTGGCATGGTGCTCTTGTAGGAAGCCAACCCTCTTTTAGCACGTTTATATTTTGTTTTCATAATTAATTTCCTCGAGAAAGATGGAAATGAGATTTAAAAAAAAACCAAAAAAAATTTTGCAAATTGTGTTTGGTTGTGAACAAAATACCCAAGGGTCAAATCATTGTAAATTTTGTAAAAGTCTCGAAAATCTAATTTTTCAATTTGTACATTTTTAAATAAGAGGTGAAATTTCAAATCCTTTTCAAAGTTTACTCATTCTTGTTGCACTTTTCAGTTTTATCCAAACTAAATTTTCTTAGAATCAATAAATGATGCGAGGCCGGTCAAGAACCCAACGTTAACCCTAACGCGAACCCTTGATAAATGACTCGAAGCACCGGTTGATTCAACCCCAAGGATCGTCTTGAGTATCAGGACGCAATTTAACCCCAATCGCACGCGAGATGGATTGAAACTAAATTAACGGTTAGAAAAACTTAGACCCAAATCAATATAATTGATAGAACCTAAGTTATAATTAATCACCCAACAAGAATATCTTGATAGGCTAAGAAAGTTCTTCACAGAGAACTTGAGAGAAAACCCTCACACTCAATGTTAATAAAAAAGATCTATCGTCATAATGAAAATAAAAATACAATAAATCACCTAATATAAGTGCTAAAGTACTTGAAAATAAATATGGAATGTTTAAAAATGACTAAAAACCAAAGAACTACAAAAAAACAAGCTTAAAACTCTAATTTCGTCCACTGTGCGTCGTTCTGTCCGAACCCATGGCGCGTAACCGCGGCGCGGGTTCATGCCACGGGTTCAATCAGAAACATTTTTCTTCATGCGAAACATTCTGATCGTACCTGCGGGGCTATCCTGCGGCGCGAGTTCATGCCGCGGGTTCGGTCAGAACCTTCTTTCCCAGCTTTTCCAGCAACTTTTGAAGCCTTCAAACCACCCTTCAAGCTTGGCAACTTATTCCACCTTGGCTTGACTCTACAAATATCATGAATACCTCCTTTAGCTTGATCATTCGCTCTCAGGTTCACATCATTCTCCCTCTCTTCAAGAAGATTCGTCCTCGAATCTTGCTTTATCTTCACTCCATGAAAGGGAACTTTGTGAGAAACTTCAAGAACCTGCGAAAAAGAATTATTTTCAATAAAAGAATGTTGGTTAGTGGAATCAAGGCTTTGGCCACTCGGCTTTGCTATCATCATCTTCTTCCGTTTAGTCCATTTCATCACCCTTAGCCTTCCCCTTCTTGGTCTTCCTCTCATTCCACTCCGTTGCTAGTTGCACTTGGTCTTTGTGAGCCTCCTTAGGTGATAAAGGTAACAATGTGATACCTCTTCCATGCCAACCAAAAGAATACCTATTCGTGAACCCATCATACATCACTCTTCTATCATATTGCCATGGTCGCCCCAGCAATAAGTGACAGGCCTCCATTGGTGCTACATCACACAACACCTTGTCTTTGTATTTTCCAACAGGAGAATGAAAGCTCCACCTGCCTGGTTATCTTCAACTCGCCGCTATCTCTCACCCATTGCAGCTTATAAGGACGAGGATGCTTCAAGGTACGCAAACCAAGCTTCTCTACCAATACCAAACTAACCAAATTAGTGCAACTCCCCGAGTCAATAGCAACACTACACACCTTGTCATTGACGAAGCATCGAGTACGGAATATAGACTCCCTTCTCACGTCACGCCCATCCCCTTTAGGTTGCTCACCTAAGGCCTTTCTCATGATCAATGCCTCTCCTGTAGCTGGTTGACACTCTTCATCACTTCCTCCTTCCAAAGGTGGCATTTCCTCATCACTAGATGTGACACTCTCCACCTCACCATTGTCACGGATAATCATGGCCCTTCTATTTGGGCAATCTGCAGCCATATGCCCATATCCCTGGCACCTATAACATTTGATATCACGAAATTTGGAAGGCGTCCCCATCTTCTCCTTAGGCTGATTTTTATGACCAGCAGCTTTCCACTTTGCTCTTCTCACCTTCTGTAGGTCTCAGAATTGCCTTACCTTCTCTCCCATCATATACCCTATGGTATGCCAATTGGATCTCCCATATGAACTCGAACCAACCTTAGATCTCCTTGATCTGAGTTGCTTCTCTACTTTCTCCGCCTTTTCTACCAAGTCTTCAATCTCTACATAATGTTGCAACTCAACGATCTCCTGAATGTCTTGATTAAGTCCAGCTACAAACCTTGCCATAGTAGCTTCACGGTCCTCCTCAATGTTAGCTCGGATCATTGCCATTTCCATTTCTTTGTAATACTCATCTACACTCCTCGATCCTTGCCTTAATGTCTGAAGCTTCCTATGAAGGTCTCTATAGTAATGGCTAGGAACGAATCTTCGCCTCATCATAGCCTTCATTTCATCCCACGTTCTAATGGACCTCTCACCATATCTCCTTCTGTTGATCACTAGTTGATCCCACCAAATACTCGCGTAATCTGTGAACTCCACAGCTGCCAATTGAATCTTCTTCTCCTTCGGAGTAGTTGTGGCAATCAAATACATGTTCAACTTTTCGTTCCCATTCAAGGTACAGCTCAGGATCACTTTTCCTTGGAATGAAGGGATCTTCATTTTGATGCTTCCAAGGTTACCATCACGGTTGGAAATACCTCTGTCATGGTCACGTCCTCCTCTTCTAGGCCTCCTATCAAACTCTTCTTCATCATTAGAATCCCCAAACTCGGCTATTGGGGTTCTCCTTCTCCTACTTCTTGATCTAGCACAGTGTATGCTCCCTATCTATCCATTCGTTCATGCACTGCATCCACCGCTTGCCTTATACCTTGTTGGATGCTTGTAGTCAAGGTATCTGCCAAGTCCTTAATGTCAAAGGCTCGAGATTCCCCTTCGTGAGTCATATTGTGTCACGTGTATCTGCAAGAAAATGTTAGTACTAAAAGCCTCACACACTCCCTTAGTGTTTACTCTCAATCGCTCGTGTATCACTTGCTTATGGCTTTTACTTAGCAATATGTTTACCTCTCTTGCCTTTTATCAAACACTGTACTCCTTTTTTTTTTTATCAACAACAACCACACACAAGATTCACTAACTAGCCCAAGAAAATCCTAGACAAGTTTCGTGATTTGCTTGACCCCAAAGAAACAAATCTCACAATAAGATTGAAACTTTGATGATTTTGAATTCAATGAATCAAGTAATCACCAAAATTCAACAACCCACACAACAGCACAATGAAAGACTCAATTTTTTTTTTGACGTTTTTAACAACCCAAACAATTGACAGCAACAAAGGACAAATTTTGTTGCAGAAAATTGCAGAAAAATGAAGGGACAAACGCAAAAAATTCAAGGAATAATGGAAAGACAGCAAGAACTATCCAAACAATCGACAACCCAATCAAGAGTGGCGACTAAACACAAGAGATAACAAGAAAGAACACAAGAATCACGATCAAACGAATCAAGAACAAGAAAACAAAAAGACTCAAAGGGATATATCCAATTTTCAAGAGAGATCTCAAGAAAACAGGATTGGATAAAACCTGATAACAAGACCCAAGAGCTCTGATACCAATTGATGCGTGCCCGGTCAAGAACCCAACGTTAACCCTAACGCGAACCCTTGATAAACGACTCGAAGCACCGGTTGATTCAACCCCAAGGATCGTCTTGAGTATCAGGATGCAATTTAACCCCAATCGCACGCGAGATGGATTGAAACTAAATTAACGAGTTGGAAAAACTTAGACCCAAATCAATATAATTGATAGAACCTAAGTTATAATTAATCACCCAACAAGAATATCTTGATAGGCTAAGAAAGTTCTTCACAGAGAACTTGAGAGAAAACCCTCACACTCAATGTTAATCAAAAAGATCTATCAGTCATAATGAAAATAAAATACAATAAATCACCTAATATAAGTGCTAAAGTACTTGAAAATAAATATGGAATGTTTAAAAATGACTAAAAACCAAAGAACTACAAAAAAAACAAGCTTAAAACTCTAATTTCGTCCACTGTGTGTCGTTCTGTTCGAACCCATGGCGCGTAACCGCGGCGCGGGTTCATGCCACGGGTTCAATTAGAAACATTTTTCTTCACGCAAAACATTCTGATCGTACCCGGGGGGCTATCCGCAGCGCGGGTTCAGTCAGAATCTTCTTTCCCAACTTTTCCAGCAAATTTTGAAGCCTTCAAACCACCCTTCAAGCTTGGCAACTTATTCCACCTTGGCTTGACTCTACAAATATCATGAATACCTCCTTTAGCTTGATCATTCACTCTTAGGTTCACATCAATAAATACACTCAAGCAGTCGAATTTTTTGCACAGTTTGTATTTATACTTTTTCAAAGAAATTAACGTGTCATTTTTGCCGTATCCCCCACCCTCCCATCCCACATTGCACAAAAAGTGATTTTAAAACATGTTTTATCATACTTTAATAAACTGATATTTTTGACTTGTATGTTCCCTACATAAAGTCATGATCCTTTGATTTCTTTCAATGTTGTGTCCCGTAACCTCTTGGAGGACTCAATTTTTTTCAATCAAATATTTTTAGAGTCAATAATCTTTTTTGTACAGTTTATGGTCCATCTTTCTCGAAGAAAGTTTTGCATCATTATTAGATAAAAAAATCTTAGAACATTTCTCAAATTTGGCATTTTCGCATATTTTAACTTGCTTTAATAAACTAGGCATCATGCATAAACCCTAGGAGGGAATGCCATTTCGGGAATCCCATGATAGGAAAGTCATCCTTTTGTCTTGGGTACGTAACCCTGAAAAGACGTTGCACATTTAAATTTCAATAAATCCTGGTGGGTGAGACCTTAGGTAAGGTAATCTGATCAGATCATATTTTTGAATTCAGCATGAGTACCTCACGACGCATCAAGCAGATGTTGACAATCCCGCCAGAGGTTCGAAAATGGCCAAGGGCTTCTTCTTCCTAGTGAGATCAAGCAAGTAGCAGCATTTTTAGGACCCATTGGTGACTTTTAAGGAAATAGAGACAAACGGATGTTTGGATAGAAGCTCTGAATTCATCTGTGGGACCCTGAATTGTTCAGCGTTTAGGGTTAGAGACAAGGAATTGACCATTACAGTTGAAGAGGTAGCCTGGCCTACTTAATTTGCCAGTGGAACTAACGATCTGTGATCTTTCCATATGTTTCTAGGAAAAGTCAGAGTTTTGCCATTTCGCAAGGGTTGAAGGAGTCTGCAGTGCAAAATTTCTGATCAGAACATAAGCGTAAAGTTCCTGTTTGACAGATTCACAGACAAAGACTGATTTTGACAAGTATCTAGGGAGATTTCACGCTAGCATCCAAGATGGCATGGGCATAAAAGAGAGTTTGGGTATACGGGTTTGTCATGACAGGTATTTACTTGTTTCTGAGAGAAGACAAGAAAATCAAGCTTCAAGATAACCAAACTTATGTTCGATCTTTTCTCTGGGATCGGGGGTCAGAAAGCTTCCATAGTGCCTACTATGTTAGCAGATATATTCGTTGCCTGCACTAATTGCCAGAAAAGGAACGAACTTCTTTCATGCGTCTAACAGAATTCTGCATATTTAGGCAATGGAACATTTCAACAGGCACCCGTCTGTCCCCCACTGCTTGCCACTGATCGGACATAATTGGATAGTCACTCATCATAAAAGGATTGATAGAAATAGCCCAATGAGAACGGCAGTCAGAATGTCTAGACCTTTTGATGACGATACCTGATCAAAGGATCCGATGGTTCTGGATTGGACAGACTACATCAAAGCAGCTCTCCGTACTAAGTTGGCCGATTTCATACCGCTACTGGGGACTCAGGAGCATTGCGGCTTACACTCCGAAAAGATTCCTTCGACAGCTAGGGCGTATCCAGGGATTACCATCGACACTTGATTTATCAGACTTCCTCATTATCTTTGACAAAGAAATTGTCCCACCAAGATTCCTAAAAGATCAGAACTTATGAAAGCATGGGACAGTCAGTGTACAGGATCAAAATCTCTCATTCGATGCGAAAAATAAGGGTACTCCTATAATCACTCCACAGTATGAGATATGGCTCAAAAATCAAAACGTTTCAACAAGGCAAGTTGTCATTGATCCTGTCGAAGAGATTGCTCAATTAAGAACCTTGTTAGAAATGAAGGATCGTGAACTGATACAAGAGAAGTAGAGTTTCAAGAAGAAAGAAAGAGCATATGAGTCTGTCAAACAACTTTACACGGAAGTGCAAACAAAAGTTGCGAGAGAAGAAAAGGAAATGCTTGAAGCTGAAAGACGACATCAATCACACGATGAACAGGAACTCTTGGGAGCCGGACCATAACAAAGCTCAGTGCTTAGAAGACCAGTTGAAGAAAGTTTTAGAATGTATAGCTGGGTTGACAGAATGATGTACTCTCTTGTATTGGGTTCGCAATGAAAATAGTGAAATGTTTTTCTTTTAATGCTCAAGTTGTATGAAAGTTGACTTCAAGAAATGAAAAGGCTATTTCTTTTGGAGCTAAAATTCATCCTGTTCAGATATTGAAAGGGAGGTCTCACCCTAAAGGATTGCATTTCATGTTAGGCCTACCCTTGGCATAATAAGGGCTCCCCTTAGGACATGCATTGAAATTATTTATACACTTACTAACTTCAGTATTTTTCTTTTTCTTTTTGAACAATAAATTTTGACAGTACCAATAATGAAAGGACGGATGAATCAGTTTCCTCTCCAATATGTATTTCAGGTACTTTGAATCATAGCTTCTTTTCATAGAAGCCCCATTCAGACGCGGATCCCGTACCCGCCAATTGCAAAGCCGTATAAACATGACTTCCAATCCAGATATTTAGAAAGAACGACTCAAGCAATGTCAATGGATTTCTCTGTACTAGGGGCTCAGCTTGAGCGAAGTATTGGGCAAATTTAAGGATTTGAGTGCAGAAATGGCATCACAAAGGCATGTCAATTGACCAACTGGTTGCCAACAGCAGTGGTGGTGCCCCGAACAATCCAGTGCCAGTAGTTGACCATTCTCCTGAAATAGGTTAACCAATTGCCTTTTGCATCCAATGTACAAATCGCTTCCCTCCCTACCTTTTACCAATTCGATTGAAGGACCCTCTGCTCACGTTAATTCCAGACCTGCTGCCTGTGCGGCCCAAACTTTGTTCAAATGAACTTACCCAACTATCCACTTCCTCAGTCTCACTCACAAATCAATCCCAAATATCCTACCTAATTTTCAGGCACCTCACAACCACGCAGCAGAACCTTTTGTGTGGGATGTCGTCCTCTCAGGAAGGCCTGCCTATAGATGAAATTGCCACACCTGTGGATAAGGACTTACTTAAGAGGTTAGATCAGGTTTGAGGAGTTTATGAAGAAAAATCAAGAGCTGAACAAGTATGGCGGATTGAGCTTACTGATGATCTTTGTCTCTTTCCAGATGTTCAATTACCATTGGGCTTTAAGACTCCCAAATTTACTAAGTACGATAGGAATTGGCAATCCAAAGACGCATCTCAAAATGTTCGCTAAGCAAGCTTGGCAAACCAGTCGATGATGAAAATTTATCCATACGCTTATTCCTGAGAGTTTGGAAGGAGATGCGTTGGATTGGTATTCTAATCTGAAGCTCAAGAAATAAGAATCTGGTTAGACTTGTCAACAGCTTTTGTGAAGCAATATGAGTTTAACTGTGAGTTGGCACCAACGCGAACTACCCTAGAGAGCACTAAGAGGAAACCTTCAGAAGATCACAAGACATATGCTAAACGTATGGAGAAAGCTGGCTACTAAAGTAGGAGCCTCCCATGAATGAAGGAAGAGATCGTGCGTACTTTCATTAAGCTCATGATCCAGCCGTATTTTGAGGAGATCTTTTCGTATGACTGGAAGTTCATTTGCTAGCCATCATCAACAAACTTAGAGGAATACGATGAGTTTGTCAAAGCAAGCAAAATAGTCAATGTGACAGCTTTGAAACTGCAATTGGAGGAACTTACAAAATCAGAATCAAAACAACAATGGGAAGAAGCCCCAATTCAAGAAGAAATAAGGAGAAACTATCCTTTGTTTGGGATCAAGGACCCATCATTTAGACCCAGAAATCCAGAACTTATTCTTCATACACGACTCCTTACCTACAACATTTCAACCCTCAGCCTGTTTACCACACCAACACCTAAGCCTAATACCCAACATATGTTCTAAAATCCTTGACTAGTATTCCAAAACAATCCTCGACCACCCATGCAAATCTGCCCAAGGCCTGCTTACCCTAATAACTATGCTCTACCCAATCAATTTCAAAATGCTGCTTGGCTCAGCAAGCACACCACAAAAATGGCCTAGGATATTCACTTCCCTTGGTCGTCCCCTTGATCAGATATATGAACAGTTGAGAGCAGCAGGTAAAATCGATACGATTCCTCAGAAAAATTTTCCCAATGGTTTGCCTCGTGACTATGATCATCAAGCCATTTGTGCCTATCATTCTGAGGAAGTCGAGGACATCCTACAGACTAATTGTTGGGCCTTGAAGCATAAAATTCAAGACATGATTGATGATGGGAGATTGTGTTGAGGAGAGGAAGAGGACAAGCTCCAAATGTTGATAACAATCTTTTGCCGCAGCATGGGCCAACTATCGGAATGATAATCTTGGACTGAAGAATTCACTGATCCTACAGAGTTGATAGTCTTAATTGAAGAAATGGTGGGAGTTACTGAAGCTGATTACAGGTGAGCTAGAATGGTACTGTCTGGAAAAGAATTCATGAACCAGCATATGGAAGATATTTTTGCAGGGAGAGTAGAATCACCGATAATCCAACCAAACAAGCCAGCTGTTTTGGACAAAATGTTGTCAACCCCTAGTTCTTCAAATCAACCATTTGTGTTAGATGTTCAGCCATTTCGAATTGGAATGTTCCAGAACCAGAAATCATCGATCTGCCGGAACAATTACCAATTAAGGATTTATAGCAAGTGTCATGAAATTATGAAGATAGTGAATTTAATGATGACATTTCTGCAGTAATGAGGTCAAAAGAATAATCACTGAACCGAAAGTTGATGTCCCGGCTAAAAAAAAGGTGAGCACGTTACCCCCCAAACCACCAGTTAGCGAAAAAGAAACTAAAGATTTTTTGAGAGTCTTGAAAAGAAGTGTGTATAAGGTAGTAGAATAGTTGAGTCGTATACTGGTGTAGATTTCAATTCTGAACCTTTTGTTAATGTCTGAAATGCACCAAGATGCCCTTTTGAAAGTCCTTAACGAATTTATGTGCTCAAGGACATTCGTACCGAAAAGTTAGCTGGAATAGTGGGAAACGTCTTGGCATCTAATCAGATTACTTTTCCTGAAGATAAGTTGACTACTGAAGGGAAGGGATACAACAAGGTTTTGTATATATCGGTGAGATGTAATGGGAAGCACTTGCCTAGGGTTTTGATCGACAATGGATCTGCTTTGAACATCTGTCCGTGGAGTACAGTTACAAAAGTTGGGGATATCTGCTATCACAAGGTTCGCCAATCTCCGACTATTGTTCAGAGGGTTTGATGACTCAAAGAAGGAGACCATGAGCGAGATTGATCTAGTGCTCGAAATGGGCCCTGCCCAAGTATCAAGTTACTTGCCTAGGTCATGACTTTTTCAGGAGTATATAATGTGTTGTTAGGAGCGACCATAGATTCATTTCTTCGGGATTCAATACCAGTCATCCCTAGCATTCAGATGGTGAAATTCATCATGGATGACAAACAAATTACCGTGTTCGCTGAAAGATGATTGCACTATGATAATAAATCGCGAATCTTCTGGGAAAGCAAAAGATAAGTCACCACTTGATCAAGGATTTCGTGCTGCTGATATTGTGTCTAGTTAATTGGATTCCTGAAGGAAAGTCCCTATTGAAGCCTATTGCTGCCAATCGCCTAGTATTATGATTGCCAAGGAATTGATCTAGGGCAGATTATCAGCTGGGAAGGGGCATTGGAAAACTTGTTACAAGGAGTCATGGAGTCTATTCAATTGATTGAGTAGAGAGATACTTTTGGGTTTGGTTTTCACCCAATAAGTAAAGATGTAAAGGAAATAAAAAAAAAGAAGAAAGCTGAAAAGGAAGGAAAACAGGTTCCATTTTATATCCCTCTACTGTATCACAGTTTCTCGAAGTCGTCTGGTGTTGTTATTTCTAAAAACAGCTATAAGGAAGAGAATGTCGAGGAAGGGATGAGCCTCCTTTTCATTGGAATGACTGGTGCAGAGGAAGCATATGATATTGTTGGTTTTGAAGAAATTGAGAAAGGAGCATTGAACAACTGGACTATCGATTACTTCTCTGTGCGAAGGGAGTTTCGGTAAATTTGGAATTATTTTTGCTTAGTGTTCATTTCTAGACAGGGCTCTAGAATGAACCTTTCTTTATATATATTATGTTGTTAGAGTTAAGTTCATATCATGTCATGCATCTACTTTTCAATGAAAATGGTTTTGAACCTTTTCTATTTTTAGGTTTGAACTGCATCTTTACGTTTTTTCCAGAAGGATAGTACCTACACTTGTGTGGTTGTATATACTTCCACTTTTCAAGAAATGCATTCTGAGTTTAATGAAATGAATATTGTGCCTTTTTGTCTGCTCATTTATACTTTCTTTACTTTCATTTTCAGATGGCCGAAAATAACTGCTTATGATCCTTTGGATGTCACTTTACTTGAAATCGATGAATGCAAGTTTCGATATCTCTCTAAATTCTAAAATAATGCAAACCCGTTGATGAGAGTGAGAGTGAATATTGAAGAAGATTATGATTCTCTATTTAAGAATCTTGAACAATACGAAGAAAAATCCAAGTCAAACTTGGAAGAAACAGAAACCATTAATATTGGCACTGAGACAGAAGTGAAAGAAAGTTAAAATCAGTGTGCATTTAAACAAGAAGCAAAGAAAAAGAATGATTGAATTCCTCACTATGTTTCAGGATGTATTCACATGGTCTTATGATGATATGCTTGGGGTATCCACAGACATAGTTAGTTCACAGATTACTCACTGATCCAAACTTCCCTCTAGTAAAACAAAAATCTCGTAAATTTAAACCTGAAATGAGTCTTAAGATTAAGGAGCAAATAGTCAAGTAGTTTCAATGCCAAAATCATTATTGTATCGCACTACCCCATTTGGCTATCAAATATGGTCCCAGTTCCTAAAAAGTCAGGAGATGTGGGGGTTTGCGTGATTATCGGGACTTAAACAAAGCTAATCCAAAAGATGATTTTTCTTTGCCCAATATTCACATTCTGTTGGATAACACTAGCAGGACATGAAATGGACTCGTTCATTGATTGTTTTGCTGGATATCATCAACTCCTGATAGCAGAGGATGATAGGGAGAAGACAACATTTATCACCCCATGGGGCACATTTTGTTACAGAGTCATGCCTTTCGGGTTGAAAAATGCTGAAGCCACTTATCAAAGAACTATGACTACATTGTTCCACGACATGATTCACAAAGAGATAGAAGTTTATGTGGATGACATCATAGTCAAGTCTAAGAGGTCTGAGGATCATTTGGTGGATTTAAAGAAATTGTTTGAGTGATTAAGGAAGTATAATCTAAGGTTAAATCCTACAAAATGTGCTTTCGGGTCCTCTGCCAGCAAGTTGTTGGGTTTTATCGTTAGCAAAAAGGGTATTGAGATAGATCCTACAAAGATAAAAGCCATACGGAAAATGCCGATTCCAAAGACGCAAAAAGATGTGAAGAGTTTCTAGGGAAAGATTAATTTTATCGGCAGATTCATTGCTCAGTTAACCCTCACTTGTGAACCATTGTTTAAGTTATTAAGGAAGAATGCCTCAATAGACTGGAATGTAGATTGTCAACAAGCTTTAAATAGGATTAAAGATTATCTATTGAAGCCTCCTGTTTTGGTGCCACCAAAGCCAGGCCGACCACTCATCATGTATCTCTTAGTTCTAGATGGAGCAATGGGTTGTGTTTTGGGCCAGCATGATGATTTAGGAAAAAAGAAGCAGGCAATATGTTATTTGAGCAAGAAGTTCACGGCTTATGAGATGAATTATTCATTCTTGGAAAGGTTGTGTTGTGCACTAGCTTGGGTTACTAAAAAATTACGACATTATCTTCTCGATCACACCACTTGCCTCATTTTCCGTTCTGACCCTTTAAGATATTTGTTAGAAAAATCGATGTCCACTGGACGCATGGCCAAATGGCAAATGATTTTTTTGGAATTCAACATTGTCTTCGCCACACAAAAGGCAGTAAAAGGACAAGTCATAGCAGATCACTTGGTAGAAAATCCAATAGATGATGATTATTAGTGTGACAGCCCCACCTTACCCAGAGGCGCACCAAAGGGCTTAGTGGACTGCCTGCCTGGCTCTCGCCAGGACTCGAATCGAGCACACACTAAAATTCACAAGCAGATGTAATTCGGTAGAAAACTCGTAGCTACCAACTGTGACAGTTCTCAGGGTCACATCACATTCAAACTTAAAAGTAAAAGTACTAGTTAAACAATTTACATTACATACATTTGTTATTACAATAATATCTCAAGCAGTCCTTCTACCCAAAAATCCTACCCAGTTCTACCCTGGATTCCTCACCACCGGCTTTAGAGATAGGAGCCTGTTTAAGGAAAACAAATAAAAGAGAGTGAGCTATAATAGCTCAGTGAGGTTCCCACACATGCAAATACAGAGGCAATCAAACAGAAGTTAATTAAACGAATGTCACAAGTCATAAGACAATATAAGGACAAATTTAAGCAATCACTGATTTAAGCAAGGGAGGATACTTTCCAATCAGCGAGAGCAAGTACTGATCATGTGACCATGGTATTGAGAGTGGATTGCCGGTTATACCTGCATTATCAAGCAAGAGCCCTATCCGCCATTCACCTTATATCCTCCAAGAACCCGTCCGACCCATCCAGGGTGAGATCTCAACCCCAGGAGGGCAACAAGCAAGAAGGTTCAGTCCGGAGTTGGCCTCTTTGAGGATTCACAACTCAAGGAAAAGAACCGCAAGCCCTACAACACCCAGCACCTTATATCCTCCTTTGTACCCTCCTGGCAGACTAACCGCGGCATAACCACGGAAGTCCAGCCAACAAGTTTTATGTAGTCGAGAATTCACAACCAATTATATTCACATCAAATAAAAATTGTGCATGTAACAAACCATGGGGTAAGTGCGATAAAGTACACGCTTTCTCTTCATATAATACATTGTAACAATTCAAGAATATCAAGAACACATAACACATTGGAACAAGTCACGAGTATCAGGTACAAATAAAATCACACTTTGAACATGTATCATGAATATATGAAGAAACACTCATAACAAAAGCAAAGGAACACTCACCTGGTACGCTTAAGAAAATATTTCGTAAAACGGTTGCGTCTCACTTTTGGATCCTGGAATTTATAAGAAATAATCTAATGAAACTCAATTTAAACCCTAATCAACTTAGAAAGAAAATTCAAGAAATACCCCATTAAATTCTAGGGTTTTAGTTCTAGGGTTTAGGGTTTAGGGTTTTCACCCTAGGGTTTTCTAACAAAATTTTGGCATTATTTCTCCTTAATTTTCGGCCATCCAAATTTGTTTTCCATCAAGATTCCAATCAGCAAACCCATAATTCAACAAGTTCTACAACTTCTTAGTTCAATTCAAGCTCAAATTCAATCAAAAATTCCACTAAATATCAAGAATTATACTCCAAGAATCTTCAACCCAAACTGCGCAGGGTTGGTTTTCAGCCAAATTCATGCCATTATTGGGGTCAATCCATCAAGAACTAAGGAATTCTGATTACATGGTTTTAAAGTACGTTTATAGGGCTACAACTTTCGTGAAGATCATCAATCCAAATTCCAACTAGAACAGGTTCAAAATCATCCCTCAAGTTGGCTCATCATCAAAACTGTTTCACGCAGAACCGAATTTTCAGCCAACTTTGCAAACTTTCTGCGATTAATACACAATGAAACACAGTGCAAGCCTTATACTGTTGGAAATCCCTATCAATCTAGTTTCTAAAACAACAAGAATCACTCGAATCCAAGTTATGTACATCAAGTTATGAAAGTTTTACTAAAACTGGTCCAGCATGACTGTTAATGTAAAACTTGAACAAAATCCTAAATAAAGCTTAAATAAAACTTAAATAAACTTGAAATTAATAGCAAAAGTTCATGGTACATACCTTAAACAAGCTTAGAACCTTGCTTAGGGAGAAGAAAACCTCACTTTCTATGGTGGAATTTGTCTAAAATTGGAAAGGAAACTCCAAGAAAATGAAGAACAAGAGAGGGTAGAGAGAGGGCAAGCAAAATTCGTCCAAGAGGGAGAGAGAAAATGGGAGAGAATTCAGTCAAGAAAGTATAAAAGAAGTAAAAGAATAATGGAGGAAAGTGTAACCAATGAAAGCTAGGCAAGAGTCAAGCTAGGGTTTAGATATTTTGGCAAAATAGGTGCTAGTTGGCTCAATATAATTTGTACAAAATTTTAATCATCTAACACTCAACAATTGGCAAGTTTTGTAACATAAAATTTTTAAAACAAAAGAGAGGAAAAGGAGAGAGAGGGGCCGGCCATATGGGGGGGGGGAGAAAAGACAAGGGTTTAAGTGAAAATTTTAAGTTAATTTTTGTGCTAAAGTTCAATTAGTCAAAAGGCTTAATAATGGTAGAGTTGGTTAGTCAAAATTACACACTATTGTAAACTAATAGACCAATAAAATTAACCCAAGTTTGGTACTTAGGTGTACCACTTAATCATACAAAAATCTCATTTAGTTAACCTAACTAACTTAAGACATTTTTCAACTATTAAACCAAAGATTAACACTAAACCTTAAATAAAAGAAATGCCCTATTAAATGCACTTTAATTTCCCTCTTCTTTTCTTTTCTCATTCATTTTTTTTTCTACTAATAAACATAACATAAATCAAATAATCTTTTTTTAGTGCGAATTTCCGGGGCGTCACAATTAGCTACTCAATACTTACTTTCTTGACGAAGAGATCTTGTTCATTGGGGTAGTTGAAGACATGAATGAGCAGTACACAGAGTGGAGATTATTCTTTGATGGCACTTTGAATTCTTTCGAGGCCGGGATTGGAGCCGTTTTGGTATCACCGGAAGGGAAGCATTATCCTGCAACTGCCAAATTATGTTTCCCTTGTACCAATAATATGGCCAAGTGTGAAGCTTTTATTCTAGGGTTGAAGATGGCTTTGAAGATGGAGATTAAGGATTTGATAGTGTTCAGTGATTCAGACTTGCTAGTGCATTAGACGCTAAAATATTAGGTGACTCGAGATTCCAAAATCATTTTGTATCATTGCAGTCTACTTAATTTAGCTTTTAAATTTAAGAGCCTGGAATTTCGGCATATTCCGCAAACTCGTAATGTCTTTACAGACGCTCTAGCCACGGTATCTTCCATGATTAAACACCCTGATGAATTGATAATTGAGCCTATCCAAATTCATCTTCAAGAGGAACCAGCCCATTGTTTGAGCATCGAACCGAAACTTGATGGTCTTCCCTAATTACATGATTTGAAGAAATATCCAAGGAATGGATTTTATTCCCCAAATGCCAGTATAGTGTTTAAGATTTTTCTCCAAAAAATGTCTACATGATTTATTCTAAATGGAGAAGTTTTGTACAAAAGGTCAAGTGATTTGGGACTCTTGAGATATGTCGATGAGAAAGAAGCTGAGTATTTGATGAATGAAGTACATAGTGGTGTATGCGAACTGCATATGAATGGACACTTGCTGGCCAAGAAGATCATGAGAACAGGATATTTTTGGCTCACCATAGAGCATGATTGTGTTGTATTTGTTAGAAAGTGCGTTAAATGTCAAGTGCATGGTGATGCAATACATGCCCCTTCTTCGGAACATCACAGTATGACTGCTCCTTGGCCGTGTTCAATGTGGGGAATGAATGTGATTGGAGTCATCAATCCTCTAACTTCAAATGGACATAAATTGATCCTAGTGGCGATTGAGTATTTCACCTAATGGATAGAAGCAGAATCTTACAAGCAAGTGACCAAAAAGGTGGTAGCGAATTTTCTTAAGAACTATATCATTTGTCATTTTGGTGTGCCCGAAACTTTGATCACTGACAATGCAAAGAATCTTAATAATGACATGGTAGATGGATTGTGTGGTTTATTCAAGATCAAGCACAGAAACTCCGCTATCTACAAGCCTAAGGCTAATGGTGCCGTCGAAACTGCTAATAAGAATTTGAAGAAAATCATTCAAAAGATAATTGATACTTATCGAGATTGGCACAAGAAGCTACCCTTTGCACTTTTGGCCTACAGAACAGCAATTAGAACTTCAACTGGGGCAACCCCTTATTCTCTTATGTATGGAATGGAGGCAGTCTTACCTGCAGGGGTAGAAATTCCTTCTTTACGCATTTTGATGGAAGCCCAATTGGAAGAGGCTGAGTGATTAAGGGAACGCCACGAATAGTTGGCACTCATTGATAAGAACAGGTGAAATGCTATTTGTCATGGACAATGTTACCAACGACGAATGGCTCGTGCTTCTAATATAAAAGTCAGGTCGCGTCTATTTGAGGTGGGGGATAATGTCTTGAAATAGATCCTTCCAAATCAAGAAGAGGCTAAGTGTAACACCCTAGAAATGCACTTATAAGAGACATTTTCTTATTTAGGGTTAAGTGTTAATCCTTGATTTATTAGTTGGAAGATTTCTTGAGTTAATTAGGTTAATTAGCTAAGATTTTCATTATTAAGCAAGAACACCTAAGTACTAAAGTTAGAATAATTTTACTTGACCATTTAATTTATATTAGTGTTTAAATTTTGATTAGCTCATTTTACTATTTTCTAGTCTTTTGACTACTTGAATTTTAGCTCAATTTTACTCAAAAATTTCACTTATTTTCTTGCTTTATTTTCTTTTCCCTTGGCTGAAATTTTTCTCTTTCTTTTCTTTTCTCTTGGCCGAAAATTCTTTTCTCTTCTCTTTTCTTTTTTTGGCCGAAATTCTTTTCTTTTCTTTCTCCTTATGGCCGGATTTCTCTCTCCCTATTTTACTCTCTTTTTGCTTTAATAATTTGTGTCTTATTATTGCTAGTATTAAGTGATAAGAGGTTAATGAGCTCCACCAATCAAATTAATCCAAGTTAGCTACTCTTGCATTAAAAGACTACCTTTTTACTTTATTCTTGTTAGGTTTTAATTGGTTAATCTTTTTCCCACCTTTTATTTATTTCTTTTCCATTTTTCCTAGCCTATTTCTTTCTCTTGCTTCTCCCTCTTGGCCGGCCATCTCCCTTTCTCTTCTTCTCTCATTTTGCTCTCAACTTCTTGAAGTTTCTCTCTAAAGTTTGGGCAAATCCACCATAGGAAGTGAGCTTCTTTCCTTTCTAAGCAAAGTTCTAAGCATATCTAAGGTATTTACTATGAACTTTTACCTATTAATTTCATGTTTTAATTAGTTTTTATGCAAGCTTAAACCAAGATTCTTGTTGGTATTACTTGGAGAACTTAGTTAGACTTGGAGATTTACTTGCTAGATAAAGTGTTCTTGTGGTTAGATAGACTAGTATATGGCCTTTAAACCTTGAAATTTCATGTGTTATATGTTGTTTGGTTGAAGATTCTTGGAGTAGAATTCTTGGAATTTAGTGGAATTTTGATTGAATTTGAACTTGAGTTGAACATAAAAGTTGTAGAACTTGTTGAATTGGGTTGGATTGTTGATTTTTCTTGCAGGAAAAAAATTTGGGTTAGTACCGATTTTAAGGGGAAATGCTGCCGAAATTTTGGTAGAATTAAAAGAAGAAAAATTGACAAGTGAGATTTTAAGCTTAGAATATGTTCAATTGAAGGAATTGAAGTGTAGAAATTTTAGAAATGATCTAGTGATAGATTAAATTTTCTTAGAATAAGTAAACCCTAAAACCCTAGAAACCCTAAAACCAAAACCCTAGAAATAAGTGGGGTGTTTTCTTGAATTTTTCTTACTAAATTTACTAGGGTTTTACTTGGGTTTTCATTATATTATTTCTTTTAAATTTCAGGGTCCGAAAACGCATCACGACCATTTTACGAAATATTTTCATAGGCATTTCAGGTGAGTGTCTCTATGTGTGCATGATGCATGAAATGCTTGTCCTACTTGAGAATGTTAAATTATGAAATATTATGTTATACTTGAAATTGTTATTTTATGACATGTGTTACTTGAGGAAAGAGGTGTACTTTATCACTTCTATTCCGCAATGTGTTACACGCTTTCATTATCCAATGTGTTACTTGTGCATGAGACTTCCGTGACTAACTTCACCAGTTACTTCACGGATAGTCAACTCGGACAGGCTTGGGAGGATATAAGGTGCTGGGTGTTTTAGGGCGTGATGTTCTTTCCCTTATGAGTTGTGAATCCTCAAAGAGGCCAACTCCGGATTGAACTTTCTTGCATGTTGGCCCTCCAGGGTTGAGATTTCTCCCTGGATGTGGTAGCCTGTACGGAGGTTATAAGGTGAATGGTGGTTAGGGTTCTTGCTTGATAATACTGGCATGACCTTTGATAAAGACCCGAGCTATTATCTCAGTTCTAACATCATGGTTACATGATCAGTACTTGCTCTTTCTGCGGTTAAGCTTGCTTCCGTAGTTGAGCCCTGTATCCGCCATTGACTACTTGTTAATTAAAGTGTTCATGCCCTACTTATTTAATCTTGTCAATTATTTTGTTCAATAAAATAATAGATTCTGGGTATTGACTGCATGACTTGGACACTCACTGGGCTATTATAGCTCATCCCGTTCATTTGTTTTCTTTAACCAGGTTTCCAAAAAATACTAAAGGGGGAAAAGCTGATTTTGGACGTGTACATGTTTTATTTCGTGTATTTTGATAGCCAAACTATTTTGGGCTATCTTGGTGAAAATCATGTATATTGTGACGTGTAAACTTCTTGATGTTACTTGTACCTTTAAATTAAGTAATGTGAATATATTTTATTTTATTCTATTTTATTTCATTTTATTTGGAGTTAAGCACGCGTGCATGTTCTGAGTGAGTGCTCGACTTGAGTCCTGGCAAGAGCTAGGCAGGCAGTCCGCTAAGCCCTTTGGTGCGCCTCTGGGAAAGGTGGGGCTGTTACACTATGGGCAAGTTTGCCCTAAATTGTCAAGGTCCATTTATTGTGAAAAAGGTACTATGAGGAGGAGGCCTTATTCTGACAGAAATGGATAAACAAGTGTTTCCAGATCATCATGAAGACCTTATGGTTCTAAATCATCTTAGTTTTGATAATTAACAAACTAATAATAATGTTTATTAATGTTTTATCAAGTTATCTTTGCAGTAAAATTAATTAGGATTCAAAAGAAGATTAACACTGTAAAAAAGCACTCATCTGGACGGCTATGCGGACGTCCGGATGAACAGTAACTAGAAGTCTGGATGAACAGTGCATGAACAATAATCGTGAATAGTAACTCGGGTGAACAGTGTCCGTGAACAGTAGCGTCTGGATGAACAGTACCTGCATTCGGACCCTCGTCTAGATGAACAGTAACTTTTGGACAGAATGTATGTGGACAACCATCCAGATGTCCGGATGAACAGTAGCGGACGTTCCGGACCTTCAAATTTACTGTCTAACGGCTAGTTTCTGCATATTTTAGCTATTTGACCATTAAAGCCATTTTTAACCCTTTTTCTCACTCCCCATAAATACCATTATGTATAGAATTAATGAGAGACTTTTGCTTACTTAGTTTACAAGTGTTTTAACAGTTATTTTGAGGAAAAATACTCTTGTGTGAATGTGTGCTTGTAGTCCTAGGTGAGGTAAATTAGTTGAGATAGAGTAGTTCTTTATTGGGTGAGTGAAAGCATTCAATTGTAGCATAATGTGGGGGTTGTAAGTGGTGTAAAACTCTTGACTTATCTTGGTAGAGCTAAGTGTGAGCAAAGTTGTGACTTTGGCTCAACTAGAGCTAGGAAGAGAGAAGCAAGAGTGATCCTCCTATATGTACAAGTTGGTTTGCTTCACCAACAATTAAAGAAGCTACTAGTGGATTGAATTCCAAGTGGTTTACTTGGGAGTGGATGTAGGTACCGAGTTTGGTGCCGAACCACTATAAAAATCTTGGTGTGCTTTCTTTATCTCTTTTACTTTAGTTATTGCTTATTTGTGAACTTGTTTTATTATAACTTTATCATTATTATTGCAAGTTCATTTATCTCTATATTGGTTGCATTATTTTTGGGGCCAACACATCAATTCAGACATAGTGAAACAATTTTACATTTGATTAGCAAGTTTTCTTTTAAAAATTATTACAAAAAAGGACAGGTCAAAGGCAGGCCTTCTTTCTTTTCCTTAAACATTTTCTTCCCCTAGTTTTCCCCTTTTGAGCCTTCAAAATCTATAAATATCGTTTCATAACCCACTTGATGGTTGCACTCCATACTTGGGCAAATTTTATTTTTCATTGACTGTTGGTTTAAAAAAAAGAAAAAAAAGGAAAAAAAAAGAAAAAAGAGAAAAAAGAGAGAAAAGAGTAAAAATGATATAAAAAGAAAAGCCTACGAGAAAGTGATAAACTGGGGCAAATTTAAATAAATAAAAAAAGAGATTAAAAAAAAGAGAGAAAGAAGAAAGAGAATCCTAGAATAAATTTGGGATGAGTCATTCTAAAGATGCGACCTCAAAATGATCAACCATTTCACAAATTTTGCTTTCTAACCTTAACCTTTCGAGCACCTTACCTGACCCCATTACAAAAGCCCAAAATGTTACCGACCTCTGTCTTTATTTTGTGATAATTTTGAGATAAAAATTTGCAAATCAATATGGCATATGATGCTAATATATCCATCTCTAATCAATCAAGGGAGGATTATCTTACTGATGCCAAATATTTTAATGCCAGTTTGATTTCATGAAAAGGGAGACAACTAATCAAGACCTAAATGTTGCTTGCTTTCATTTTCCTCTACAAAGTTGAAAACCCGAAAGGGTGCCTAAAAAAAAAGGTGAAAACCCGAAAGGGCGCCTGAAAAAAAAAGAGAAAGAGAGAAGAAAGAAATAAAAAAGAAAAAAAAGAAGAGAAATAAAATGGGAGGGGGAAACCTCGGTGAAATCCTGAAAGGGCGCTGAGGTCAGGTGACTACAGATAAAGGCTCACAAGTGAGGAAATAAGATATCTATGCATGGAATGTGGAGTTCTTCGTGGAAGCTAGTGACCATGGTTACTTGAGGTTTTTCTTCTATATTGATCATCTTGTGGCAATCATGGAAGTTCAAGTAGAATGACATCCAAATGATCAAAATAGCAAATGTTTCAGAATTGTTGCCTAAAAATTCATTTTTCAATAAAGCGTAACAGTTTATTTTTTGTTTTGTGATTAATATAGAAAGCTTCACGCATTTCATTTGAAATAATATGTATGGTGCAGAATTTCCTTTACCATACTGCATGTAAAGTATTTTCTCACCAATTTATGATTGAAAATTTGTTGCATAATTTGTTTGAACTTGGAATAAAAGCAACGACAATCCTAAATTTATCGAAAATCCGAAGTACACATGAAGGAAAGACAATATGGATATGTCGCGCCCCATTTTTCGAAAGATGAAAAAAGATATTATTTATTTATTAGTGTGAAAAAAAGTGTAGGTTTTTTTGTAAAAATGATTTTTTAGAAAATGCTTTATTTTGGAAAAAGAAAAGGTAGTTTGACAAAAAATGTGATTTTTAGAAAATACTTTATTTTGAAAAACAAAAAGAAAAAGGCCAAAAATGAGACTTTAAAAATCCAACGGTTTTTGGGCCAAAAAATAGAGTCTAAAAAGGGTTTTTATAAAAATAGGAGTTTCCATTTGGTATTGAGTTTTGGTGTACCAAGTCACCAGAAAATATTTTCTAAAAGGTAAGAAAATCGAGAATGATTTATTTAGAAAAATGATTTTGAGAAAAATGTAAAAAAAGAAAAGAAAAACCCTTTTTGAGACAACTACAGGTCTTTGAAAACAAGAGAAAAAGGTTCGGGAGTCACAGTTGAAGAAAGGGAAGGCAAAGGTTCATGCTTAAGGCACCCTTTCAACCTAGCCAAAACTAGTTGTGAGATTTAGTCAAAATTTTCCTAATATAGCCCTAAATTTTATCACATTTGGATATAACTATATGAATGCAAATCTAGTCCTAAAAATAGATATCGTTAAGGGACAAAAAGTTCCATTGAGGTTTGGTCGAGTTTATCGCATTAATTGCGAAACCCGAATCTAGACCTCGATGGAGTCACGAGTGTAGATGCAAAACGGAATGCAAAAAGAAAAGGAAAATAATAATATAGATAGTAAGTGAACCAAGAAAGTGGGGATGCAACATAACGAGTACGAGGGACTAATAAACTCATGACAAACTATTCCTACTCACTGAGGGGGAAACGACTTGTCAATCCACCGCTTCCCACGTGAGTAGATGACTAATTTTAGTCAAAAATCACACAAATGGCCTAAGATTCTATATGAAATGTAACCTAAATATCAAGCACTGAATATATGCAAAAATAGATAATAAGAATAATAATACATAAAAACCATGCAAAAATGGAAAAAAAAAGCCTTAAAAAGAGAAAATGTGTGTGAAATGATATGAAATGCACACAAGAAGTGATTTTAATACTAAAATGACTTAATGATCTAGCGTTGGACTAGCTCATTTTCTAGAAATTCTCTCCTAGCATTGGACTAGCAAAGAAACCGAAGTTAACAACAATTAGCATTGGACTAGTGTGGCGACGATGCACATGTATCATAATAAACAAGTAAATAAATAAAAATATAGATTAAAGCAATAATCACATAGAAAGCAGATAATAGCACATAGGAGCACATAGCACATAAGCATAATATTCTAGATGCAAAGTCCTAGGGAAAGCAAGTAAAACACATCAGCACATAGCACACATAGCACGCAAAAAACCTAACTATTACACCAGGGAAACCTAATTACAATCTAAAAATGGAAAAAGATAAGAGATGAACTATCTAACCTATCTATTACATTTTTTTTATCTAAAATACATAAACTTTTGTTAAATAGATGAAAATATAACTATCTATTACATTATCTATCTAAATACAAGATTTTTGTTAAATAGAATATGTGTGTTTGTGAGTGTATTACATTATCTATCTATTTTCTGGCCATGACTGTGAATGGTGTGTGTACCTATGCATGAGACAACATGTGTGTTTGTGAGTGTATTGTGCATTGCCTATGTGTGTTAAGCGTGAATCTGAGAAGTGCAAGTGTGTTTGTGAATTGCTTGTTGTGTGGTTGTGTTTTTGCAGGTGTGATGTGTGTGCTTGTGTGTGAAATCTAGTCATGTGGTTTTGTGTTTTGTGTATGAAATCTGGGCATGTGATTTGCAGGTGTGTGTGTGTGTGTGCAAATGAGTGAGTGTATGTGTGTTTATATTGTGATGGTGTGTTATGTATGTTTGTATGTGCAGGTGAAGAAAGTGGTGCAAATTATGAGCGCGTGTGGTGTGTGAATATGGTTGTGGCTGATGATGGTGTCTAGTGGTAGTGTGTGTGTTTGAATTGTGTGTGAGTGAGTGAGTGATGTGCAATGTGTCTGTGATGTGTTCTTGGCAATGGTCAGTATATGGAGATGAGTGAAGCTGTGAGGGATCAGGTGGTGTGGGAGTGAATTGCAGTGTGTGATGTGTGTGTTGTGAGAGAGCCGAGAGAGAGGAGGGAATTGTGCAGGTGTGTATGTTGTCTGAGAGTGAGGGTTGAGTGCCTATGAGGGAGAGTGAGTGTGAAGCTGTGTTTTTGTGAGTCTATTTTTCGCAGGCAGCTAGGGAGAAGAAAATCGAAGGAGTCAAGTGTGATGATGGTGAGTGGGTGAAGAAAAATCAACACAAATCCCCTAAAATCTGCTAAATTGGGTGCAATTTGGGAGGGTGATGGGATTAAACATAGAGCAGCTTTGATGATGGGATAAAGTATGACTGCTAGCAGCCATGGCAAAAAGCAAACAGCAACAACCAACGTTGCTACTATTCGACTCCCTTTTTTTTCTTTTTATATATATATATATTTTTTAAAAAGGAAGAAATTTCTAAGGAAAATAAAGAAAAAAAATGAAATAAAATAACATTAAAGATATTTGGACTCCCTAAAATCAATAAGAAAAATACTAAATTTGGAATTATAGGAATGAATAAATAAAATTCACTGTAAAGTTCAAAATTAATATAACATTGAAAATGTGCTATTAATAGAAAAAAGGTAAAATATTGAAATAAATATCAAACAATTTCTAAAAATTATGAAATTTATACAAAAAATTTATGAATATATAAAATGTGCATATAAAATTTTTCACTTGAAAATTCTAATTAAAAAAATGCATTGGGAAATGTGCCATTAAATTAAAAAATACTCAAATTCTAAATAAATATTAAATGACTCCGAAAAATCATTAAAATTAGAAATAATGATAAAATAGTAAAACTATGTATTTAGGAAATGAAATAAAATAAAATAATATTTTACGTGGTGAAATTACCATTTTGCCCCTAATACATCTAATTAGACATAATTTACGCAAAAGTTGCAATTAGCCACACAAAAAATAAAAAGTATCCCCAAACGAAGCAAAATATGTTTTCTTATAAAGGGTGTATCAAAATTTAGTATCTATAGGATATATGATTGGAACCATGAACTAGAATCTCTTGAAATCGAAAATTTGCAAAAAGTGAAGCACGAGATAAAATCAGCTTTTAGAGATGACAATTCTCATGTTTATACGTGCTCACGGAGTAAGGAACCGCCATGTGGTGGCATTATATTGCAATGTAGCCGTTTGTTTTCTTTTGCAGGTGGGAGCGCGCTACTATCGCTTGAGGCCTTTATCAAGGATGAAAAACTAGGATTGATGGTTTGGTCAGTGGCACGGTTCAATTCAAAGATTGGATTCAAATTAACACTAGGGAAAATTTTTTGAGAAAAAATTTGAATCTTTTGAGATTAATTTTATGCTGTAGGATTAGGGAAAAATGTTGTGAAAGAATGATTTATACCCGGGTAAATTTGAAAAGTGGATTTCAAAATGATTTCACTTAATTCATACAGAGCCAAATTGTTGAAATGGGTGATTTTCAAAAATTAATACTTGGGCAAATTTTATTTTTTGTTGACTATTGGTTTAAAAAAAAAAGAGAGAAGAAAAAGGAAGAGAAAAAAAATCAATTTTTTGAATTAAATTGAACGCTTTTGTTTGAGTTTCTCTGAGTCCTAAATTTCCATACGAATTTATTTTGTCCAGCAGCCTGGGCACCGCTTTCTGCATTTACTTTATGAATTTATTTTGTCCAACAGCTTGGGCATTGCTTTTTGTATTTAGTTGATGAATTTATTTTGTCCAGCAGCCTGGACCCGCTTTTTGTCCATTTTAGTCTGGCAGCCCAGACTCTACATTTAGTTTATGAATTTATTTTGTGCAACAGCCTGGACCCGCTTTCTATTCATTTTAGTCTGGCAGCCCAGACTCTGCATTTTATTTTATCCTGGCAGCCCACAATCGTTGCAGTTATTTTGTCCAACAGTTTGGACTCGTTTTTTGTTCATTTTAGTCTGGCAGCGCAGATTCTGCATTTAGTCTATGAATTTATTTTGTCCAGTAGCCCGAACTCGCTTTCTGTCCATTTTAGTCTGGTAGCCAAGACTCTGCATTTAGTTTATGAATTTATTTTGTCTAGCAGCCTAGACCCGCTTTCTGTCCATTTTAGTCTGGCAGCCCAGACTCTGCATTTAGTTTATGAACTTATTTTGTCCAGCAGCCTAGACCCGCTTTCTGTCCATTTTAGTCTGGCAGCCCAGACTCTGCATTTTATTTTATTCTGGCAGCCCAGGATCGTTGCATTTATTTTGTCCAGCAGCCTGGACTCGCTTTCTGTCCATTTTAGTCTGGCAGCCCAGACTCTGCATTTAGTTTATGAATTTATTTTGTCCAGTAGCCTGGACCCGCTTTCTGTCCATTTTAGTCCGGCAGCCCAGACTCTACATTTAGTTTATAAATTTATTTTGTCCAGCAGCTTGGACTCACTTTCTGTTCATTTTAGTTTGGCAGCCCAGACTCTGCATTTTATTTTATCTTAGCAGCCCATGATAGTTGCATTTACTTGGTCCAGCATCCTGAACTCGCTTTAGGTTGTTTTAGTTTAGCGATTCAAATATTGCATTTTTTCTCTATTTTGCTCACAAGTTTTGAAAAGTTTGAATTCTTGTGTTACCTTTTTACAGTTGTGTTTTGCATCCACAGTTCACTTGCTCTGAACTATGTTTGACCTAATTCCTTTCACCGAGATACGTAGGCAGCTCCTGGGGAGCTCGGTCACATTTTTTCTATGTTCTTTGGTCATCAGTTTACATCCCATCACATTTATGCACTATGCATGATTAGATGTTTTGTTTACAGCAATATTTGTTTTCACATTTGGGTGAATCAAAATTTGGTGTTGTCTATGTCTTGGTCTAAAATCTCTACGAGATTCCCGACAAAGAGGGGCAAACTGTAGACACTAAATTTTAACACACTATTTATTTTTCAAACATTGGGGGGCATGTTTATATTTTTTGGGTCAAATTCTAATTTTTCAATAATCTCAGGGGTAAAATAGTAATTTTTCTCTATAAATATTTTTTCCATTAGCTTTGGGGATTTTAAGTTCATATATTTACTTTAACACGAATTTGTTAATTTTATATGATTTTTTCAGATTTAATTGGTATTCTTTTTATATTTTACCAGCATAAGGGCAAAATGATAATTTTGCCTTGCAAACACCATTTTAGCTCATATTAGGTTCCAAATTTATTTTCTAATTCTTTAAGCATGTTTCTAAATTTTCTTAATTTTTTCGGAGACGATTGCTATTTCTTCTATAAATACTGCATTCAAAGGGCAAAATCATCATTTTACAGTTTAAATTCATTTTTTGAGTCATAAATGCGTTTCTTAGGTTTTTGCGCTTATTTTTAATTTTTGGTAATTTTTTGAGGTCAATAGCTATTTTTCTGTGAATTTTCATTGTCTAAGGGCAAAATCATCATTTTACAATTTAAATTCATCTTTCACCAATTTTGGAGACATAAATGCATTCCTTAAGGTTTTAAGCTTATTTTTAATTTTGGTAATTTTTCGAGGTCAGTAGATATTTTTTGTGAATTTTCATTGTCCAAGAGCAAAATCGTCATTTTATAATTTAAATTCATTTTTCATCAATTATTGAGTCATAAATGCATTTCTTAGGTTTTTAAGCTTATTTTTTATTTTTGGTAATTTTTTGAGGTCAATAGCTATTTTCTGTGAATTTTCATTATCTAAGGGTAAAATCATCATTTTACAATTGAAATTCATTTTTCGTCAAATTTTGAGTCATAAATGTATTTCTTAGGGTTTTAAACTTATTTTTAATTTTTGATAATTTTTCGTGGTCAATAGCTATTTTTCTATGAATTTTTATTGTTCAGGGGCAAAATCGTTATTTTTCAGTTTAAATTCATTTTTCACCAATTTTTTTAGTCATAAATGCATTTCCTAAGGTTTTAAGCTTATTTTTAATTTTTGGTAATTTTTCAAGACCACTAGCTATTTTCTGTGTATTTTCGTTGTTTAGGGGCAAAATCGTCATTTCACACCCCGAGCGCGTTTTTGATCAGTTTAAGCTCTAACCTTTAATTTGAAATCTGCTTTCAATGTTTTGGCAAATGTTAGAATTTACTGTCATTTCTTTTTGTTAATTTTTTATTTTTTGAGTTAAAAATAATTTTCTTAAATAAAATTAGAATTTTTATTACCGATGGCGCTTTTGTTATTTTGTAGTATTCTTGGTGACCAAGACAACTACCTCTGTAAATAGAAGATTTGAACTTGTTCATCAAGTTTTTGGCGCCGTTGCCGGGGAAAAGGAAAGAATACTAGGGCCAAAGCTACCTTTATTACTCTAAACTTGTTTTTTTTTTTAATTTTTCTTATTTTTGTAGGTGGAAGGAGAAGAGATCTCAATTGTGCAACTTTGATTTGAAGAAGATGGCAAAGGAATATTATGGTGATTGGGCCAATGGAAGAGGTAACATGAGAAGATCTACAGGTATGTCTAGAAGTGAAATTCTTAATACGTTGAAAGCACAGATGGATGAATTGGTTAACTTGGTCAATGTGCGATATGGTAGTGGTTTTTCTTATTCTCAAGTAATTGTTGATTATTGTACTTACTGTGGTGGAAATCATAATTCATATGATTGTTTTAATTATAGACAAGTACAATATGACGACAATTACTATCGTTCCCCTCAATATGACCCCTACCCCAATACCTATGTCCTAGAGTGGAGGGATCATCCATGTTATGGATGGGAGGATAATTGGAACCATTAGCAGTATATTTGTGAGGAACCTTGTTTTCAACCTTATCCATCTCCTGTAGATTCAAAACTTGAGTGGGAATTAGCATTTGAGAAATTGGCCCAATCAACATTAGAGAGATTAGCTTGGATGGAGAAAAATTTTGAGGATAAACTTAACCACATTGCTGAAGCTTTGCACATTAGGTACCGATATGACCCACTGAGTAATACTGAGTTCAATCCTAGTGAGCAAGTGAAAGCAATTAGTTTTTGTAGTGGTGAACAAGTAAGCGAATCTCCATCTGTAGCAAATGACCCTGATTATGAGTTGGCCATTGAGGAATTCTCCAAATTGATGGATGAAAAACATGACCAACCGACCATGATGTATATGAATCTTGGGGTCCAAAAAGAACATAAGTATGTTGAGGAAGAAAAAGAGAATGAGGAAGGAGTTGTAAGCGAGGAGGAGAGTTTTAGGGAAACAATTAAAGGAGTAGGAACCTTACTTGCAACTACGTCTTCCATTTCACAACTGGCATCTTGTGTTAAAATTTGTAATTCACTGCATATTAATATTCCGTTTGGTAGTACTATTTTGCAGGTTTCTTCTTATGAGAGGTTTCTGGAGCATATCATGGCATGTAAGAGGAAGCTGAAGGATAGCAAGAGCAAAGCTAATACGGAGGGATGCAGTGTTGTTTCTGTTGCTACTCCACCGCCAAGGTTTAAGCATTCTAGGTTGCAAGGTGCTCAGAAGGAGAAATATCTAATGATTGAGATCACAAAGCCCAAGAAGAAGAAGGAGTGGGCTTCTGATGTTTTCCATCAAGGGATTACGTGAAATTTGATGGAAAAGTCTGGCTGAAGTGTGACGCCCCGGAAATTCGCACTAAAAGATTAATTGAGTCATGTTATGTTTATTAGTAGAAAAAAAAAATGAATGAGAAAGGAAAGAAGAGGGAAATCAAAGTGCATTTAATAAGGCATTTCTTTTATTTAAGGTTTAGTGTTAATCTTTGATTTATTAGTTGAAAGATGTTTTAAGTTAGTTAGGTTAACTAAATGAGATTTTGCATGATTAAGTGGTACACCTAAGTACCAAACTTGGGTTAATTTTATTGGTTCATTAGTTTATAATAGTGTTTAATTTTGACTAACTAACTTCATCATTTTCAAGGCTTTTGACTAAGTGAGTTTTAGTTCACTATTTTGACTTAAATTTTCACTAATTTCTCTTGCTTTTCTCTCTCCCAAAATCCGGCCCTCTCTCCCTATTTTTCTTTCATTTTTGTTTTAAAATTTGTGCCAAGAAGTTTACTAATTACTAGGAGATAAGTGACTAATATTTCCACAAATCAAATTTAACCAAGTTAGCCAACATTTCATTAAAAGCATACAAACTCACATGATTTATGTCATGCTATAATTGGTCCTTCTTTTCTCCACTAATTTTCTTTATTTCTTTTCCATTTTCTTGACCTAATTTCCTCTCTTTTTCTTGCCCTTATGGCCGGCCCCTCCCTACCTCCATTTCCTCTCTTTTGTTTTAAAAATTTATGTCATGAAACTTGCTAAATACTAAGTGATAAGTGAATAAAATTTGCACTAATCAAATTTGACCAACTAGTGACTATTATCTCAAAATATCTAAACCCTAGCTTGACTCTTGTTTAACTTTGATTGGTTGCACTTTCTTCCATTATTTCTTTTATTTCTTTTATCCTTTCTTGGTCTAATTATCTTCCATTTCTTCTCCCTCTTGGCCGAACTCTCTAGACCTCTCTCTACCCTCTCTTGTTCTTCATTTTTCTTGGAGCTTTCTTTCCAATTTTTGGCAAATCCCACCATAGAAAGTGAGGTTTTCTTCTTCCTAAGCAAGGTTCTCAGCTTGTTTAAGGTATGTACCATGGACTTTTGTTATTAATTTCAAGTTTATTTAAGTTTTATTTAAGCTTTAATTAGGGTTTTGTTCAAGCTTTACATTAATAGTCATACTGGACCAGTTTTAGTAAAACGTTCATAACTTGGTATAGATAACTTGGATTCGAGTGATTCTTGTTGTTTTAGAAACTAGATTGATAGGGCTTTCCAACGGTATAAGGCTTGCACTGTGGTTCGTTGTGTACTAATTGCAGAAATTTTGTAAAGTTGGCTGAAAATTCAGTTCTGCGTGAAACAGTTTTGATGATGAGCCAACTTGAGGGTTGATTTCGAACCTGTTCTAGTTGGAATTTGGATTGATGATCTTCATGAAAGTTGTAGCCCTATAAACGTACTTTAAAACCATGTAATCAGAATTCCTTAGTTCTTAATGGATTGACCCCAGAAATGGCACGAAGTTGGCTGAAAACCAACCCTGTACAGATTTGGGGGATGATTCTTAGAGTAGGGATTTTGAATTTGAGTGGAATCTTGATTGAATGTGAGTTTAAATTGAACATAGAAGTTGTAAAACTTGTTGAATTGGATTGGATGGTTGATTTTCTTGCAGGTTTTAAAATTTTGGGTTAGTCCGGTTATAGGGAAAATGCTGCCGAAATTTCGGTAAAACCTAAGAAATAAAAGTGATTAGGCTATGATTTAAGACTCTATAAGCTTTAATTTAGTAATTTAAGCGTGCAGAAATTTTTGTAGATTAGCTATTAGTGAATTAAACCTCTCCGAGCAAAACCCTAGAAAGTTAGAAAACCCTAATTTCGAAAACCCTAAACCCTAGGGTAAAACCCTAAGCTCCAAAACCTTAGAAACTTAACCCTAGAAAGACTTGGGGTATTTCTTGAATTTCCTTATGAAATTTCTTAGATTTTAGTCAGGGTTTTTACACGATTCTTTCTCGTGAATTTCAGGATCCGAAAGTGAGACCCGACCTTTCTACGAGATATTTTCTTAGGCACCAGGTGAGTGTTCTTCTGTGTGCATGATGCATGAAATGCCATGTCATACTAGTTATTATTATTTCCATGCATGAAATGGTATGATTACACTTGACATGAGTATATAATAAAAATGTGTTATTTGAGGAAAGATGTGTACTTTATCGCATCTATTCCGTAATGTGTTACATGCTTTCACTATCTAATGTGTTGATTGTGCTTGTGACTTTCATGGTCAATTTTGCTATTTTCCCATGGTTAATCAGACTGGGAGCGTATGGGAGAGATATAAGGTGTTGGGCGGTATTCGGTGTGTGTTACTTGTATATCTGAGTAAAGTCCTGAAAAAGGCTAACTCATGATTGAATTGTATTCTTGATCTTGGACTTCCGAGGCTAACTTCACCGTTACTCCTCGGTTAGTCATCCGGGAGCGTTTGGGGTGATATAAGGTGCTGGAGAATATAGGTGCTTGATATTCTTTCCGATAAGAGTTTCATTCCTCAAAGAGGGTAACTCCGGATTGAATTTTACGAGTATGCTGGACCTAAGCTTGCTTCTGCAGTGAGCCCGTATCCGCCATTGACTATTTGTTAATTAATTTGTTCACAAATTGTTTATTTACTCATTAAATATTTCATCGAACAAAAATCACATTTCACTGGTATGATCGCATGACTTGAGCACTCACTGGGCTATTATAGCTCATTCCATTTTATTTGTTTTCCTTTACTCAGGTTACTTGAAAAATTAAAGCTGGACCCACTGGTTTTCGATTATTATGGATGTTGTAACTATTGTAATAGCCGAACTGGGTTAGGCTATTTTTGTGAAAATCATGTATATTATGACTTGTAAACGTGTAGGATGACTTGTACCTTTCAGTTAAATAATAAGAGTGTATTTTATTTTGTTCCATTTTATTTTAGTTTATTTTATTTTAAGTTAAGTACGCTCGGTCGTCTGCGTGAGTGCGTGGATCGAGACCTGGCGAGAGCTAGGCAGGCAGTCCGCTAAGCCCTTTGGTGCGCCTCTGGGTAAGGTGGGGCTGCTACATGAAGACTATAAACAAAGCACTTGTTGGGAGGCAACCCAATCGTTATTTTAATATTATTGCATTTTTTAGGATTTAAAGTCATAGTAGGATTTATTTAGTTTTTATTTTCTATTGTTGAGGTTGTGTGACTAATGGTTTTGTAGAGCTTATATTAGTTTAACATGTTGTCATTGCAGATTTTAATAGTTGATATTGGATCAAGGAAGCATGGCAATCATGGATAAACACTTCAATGGCTACGATAGGGGAGTAATGTTTCTTTATCTTTTGTTATTTTATCTTATTTTTCCTTCTTACACATTGAGGACAATGTGTATCTTAAGTGTGGGGGGGGGGGAGTTTAGGATATTATTCATCGTAGTAATTGTTGTGTTTGAATTGCTTGGTTTTTGTTTTATAGAGAATGTTGGTTGCATTTTAAATGTTATGATTGCTTGGGTACCAATTGCAATTTGTCTAACATTTTTTTTGCCAAAGTTTTTCAAAAAATTTGCCCAACAATTCAAAAGTGCTTAATGGTTAAATTCTACAACTATTAGTGATCAAATTCTTCTACCCTAGTTGAGATAATTTTATGTGTTTTGAGAATTTCTTTCTTAATAGACTGGGAAATTTTTTGTTGTGTGATTATGAAATTTTGTTTTAGAGAAAGTATATTAGGTAAAGTAGGAGGAATTATGCTGAAATTTTTTGTGAGTTTAATGAAGTTTTTCTACTTTATTTGTTTTTCTTCATGAGTTAAGTAGTGAACGAGGTTTATGAGTATGGCTTATGCCTTTGATTAGCAATGTATTAAGGAAAAGGGACTAAATGAGCTTATTTGAGAAAAAAAATGAAGAAAAAGAGAGAATAGTGTTTTGAAAGAGAAATCTTTTGAGGAAAGAGAAATAATTGAGCTTAGGTTCTACTCCGCTGGTTTTAGTACTGAGTAACCGGGAGTCTTCATATGGCCAATGTCGACTTTCGCGTAAAAAGGTGCTAGAGCTATGAGTACGCATAGCAACTTGGGCAGATGAAGTGCTGAGTAACCGGGGGTCTTCATTTGGCCAATGTCGATCTTCGCGTCAAAAGTCAACTTTATGTCTCAAGGAAAGGCTAAGCTTAATAAGCAAAGTCCCTAGTTGTGAAAAAAAAAGTGTACTAATCATTGGCATATAGTTGTACTTGTTAGCTATAGGCGCTACTTGCTTATGAATTTCGAATAAGGCAGAGAAATGGAATTGAGCTAATTCAATTGACGTATAATTCTTTCTCTTTTGCTTAATATGATGAGTATCTGAAATAAGATAAATAATTACATGATTGTTTTCCTTAGTTGTTGAGAATGTGATTTTGAAAATGCATGTGTTGCTTTTACTGTGGTTGAGTCATTGTCTTGGTTTTATATGTTTAAATGCTTGAGGACAAGCAATGGCTCAAGTGTGGGGGAGTTTGATAAGCGTCTAGTTTGCATATTTCTTAGTGTGTCTACATTAGTATTTTATGCTAGTTTTTAGGGTTTAAATAATGAACAATAGTCACTTTCATGTCTATTTCTTCCAATCTTAAGTTTGTAGCTAAAATGTGCAAATGTGTGGTTTAATATGCAATTCTTTGTATTTTGTAGGTTTTAGCTATAACGATCATCACTTTGGATCAAATGAAGCATATTGGGATGATATTAAATGTGATTTGAAGTTAATGAGAAGTGGCAAGAGAAGAGGACCAATGATGTGGCATGATGAAGCAACGATAGAAGAAAAATTGGTGATGAAAGGATTTCACTGCACCAATATGTTTTGGTATTTTGGTCAGAATTGGAGCTAGAGAGAGTGAATTGAGATGATTCTTGAAGCAATTTAAAGCTAAGAGAATTATCTACAATTCTTACGAGACCTCAAAGTCTGATTCTCACGTTTACAATGTCAAATTGCCACATTACTGAAGCATTCTTGTGCAGCGATGCTCTTCCGACCATGTCTCAATGTTTTGGCCATATCTTTGTGTACACAACTCCAAATGACCTGATTTTTATGCTTCTGGAAATCTAACTCAAAGGCTATAACTTTCATGTTTAGAGTAAAAGCTAGTTTGGCCAAATTTCTGACAGAACCCGAGGCTGAATCCGCGTCGCGGGTACGCACCGCGGGTACGGTCAGAAAGTTATTAATTGAAGCCACGGTTGTGTCCTTGCCGCGGGTTCCAGGCGCGGGTTCAGGGCGCAGACGTACGATTTTGAGGCACTTTAGGGCTATCTTTCAATGGGGCAATTCATACTCTTGGTGAATGGTGAGACTACATCTCAGGAGGGTTTTAGAGTGCTAAAAACACAAGAGAGAAGCGTAGCATAGCATAGAATAGCAAGGGTCTCTCTTAGAGAGATTTTCTTTCTTTGAGAGAGCCACCCCTTTAGATTAGTAAATCTCTCTATAGAAAGTGCTATTTGGAGGATTCTCTTGTACACATCAAGATTGGAGGAAGAATAGAAGATTTGAACTTGTTCATCAATCAATAAGTTTTCTTTATTCTATTTTTGTCTGTTTCTTGATTTATATGGATTTGTCTATTAAAGTTTTGATCTTTTATGTGAAATCCACCATGGGTACGTGCTAAATTGTTAATCTAGGGTTAGAGGAAACTAATCGCTTCATGCATATGACTTGATTATGATTATTCATGTTATCTTGTGCTTGTTTGTTCTCTATTTTGGTTTGCATGGATTTGTAGTTGCTTGATCACCAACTATGAATTGTTAGTCGTTATTATGCAACGAGAGTTGGTAATAATGATGGAAAGGAAATAGTTCAGCCGCGGGTTCCGTCAGAAAGTTGGCCAAACTAGCTTTTACTCTGAACATGAAAGTTATAGCCCTTTGAGTTAGCTTTCCAGGAGCACAAAAATCAGGTCATTTGGAGTTGTGTACACAAAGATATGGCCAAAACATCGAGACATGATCGGAAGAGCATCGCTGCACAAGAATGCTTCAGTAATGTGGCAATTTGACATTGTAAACGTGAGAATCAGACTTTGAGGTCTTCGTAAGAATTGTAGATAATTCTCTTAGCTTTAAATTGCTTCAAGAATCATCTCAATTCACTCTCTCTAGCTCCAGTTCTGACCAAAATACCAAAACATATTGGTGCAGTGAAATCCTTTCATCACCAATTTTTCTTCTATCGTTGCTTCATCATGCCACATCATTGGTCCTCTTCTCTTGCCACTTCTCATCAACTTCAAATCACATTTAATATCATCCCAATATGCTTCATTTGATCCAAAGTGATGATCATTATAGCTAAAACATACAAAATACAAAGAATTGCATATTAAACCACACATTTGCAAATTTTAGCTACAAACTTAAGATTGGAAGAAATAGACATGAAAGTGACTATTGTTCATTATTTAAACCCTAAAAACTAGCATAAAATGCTAATGTAGACACACTAAGAAATATGCAAACTAGACGCTTATCAAAATACCCCTCCTTAAGTCAGAAAAAACCAAGGAAAAAAATCAAAAACCCTAAAAACACACACTTTTTTTATCCATTTAGCATCAAAACACACACTCATACACTAAAGGCCACACACACTCAGCCGCTACATTTATTTTGTTCACTGTTCATCGTCTGCTTTCAAGATCAACTACTGTTCATCATCAGATTAATCTTCAAGCTAAAAAGGTGAGTTCTTCCTTTAATTTTGCTTCAGTTTCTTCTATTTCTTTATGTGAATCTGATTAATTTTAAGTGTTCATTTGAAATTTCAGTTAAATATGTTTGTTTTTCTTTTAGTTTAAATGTTCTGGGATTATGGTCTTCTGGGTTTTGTTTTCCCTGTTTCTGGTTTCCCTCTCCTTTTTTTTCCCTCTTCTGTTCCACCGTTCTTCAACCATCATCAGCCACCAGAACTTCCACCTCCACCAGCAATCCACCACAAACCACCGGACTCCTCCCCTGTTTCCTCCTTACCCTTCCAGCAGCAAGTCCAAGTCTAGAATCATACATAGCTCCACCTGCAACTAACCTTCACCTAGCCAAAGTTCCTTCAGTTTCCCCTGCAACCAGTTACCATATCTCCACCAAACATTCAAACCCTACCAACCACCACTCAACTGTTTGTCTCCTCCATCAACGCCCCTTTCCTCCACCTTCAAAACCCTCACCTAAAACCACAGCCCTGTCCCAAAACCACCACCAACTCAAAACTCACAGTTATTCAAACACTCACACATACACACACGGATACACACTCATCAATCACTAATCCCTCAACCATTACTTGACTGCCTATAGCCATCCATTATTAGTCCAATTATCCAATCAAACGACCCCTGCAGAATGCCCAAAAAATTTCACCATTCGTTACAACCCAGTTCCAAGCCAATTCACCACCATAAACGTCACTGCATCACTATCCTTCCCCAATTCCTCCCATAGCCTAGACCTACAAAGACCAAAACAATTTCACCTTCAACCTGCAAGAAAAAGAAACAGATCCATGAACACACAGCCTACAAAATTAGCTACAATTGATTATTACACACCACCACACACCTTCAACCTAGCACACTAAAACAACCACCAGCCCAACGAACCTGCAAATCAGAGTCAAACAATAGGCCCTCAAACAAAATTACCACTTGCAAGGAAAATAATTCAACGCACAAACACCACCCAACGTCACTACCTGTCCACCACCAGCCACCAGTTAACAAACTCAAAAACCAACACAGTTCAACCTCAAGCCATTGACAACCAATCTCCATCACCTCTTCCAAATTACTCACTGCACACCACCGAGAGAGAGAGAGAACGAAGAGAGTTGGGGGAAAGAAAGAGAGAAACAAGACAGAGTGAGAGAGAGAGGGAGAGAGAAGAGAGAACATAGATGGAGGGAAGAATTAGAGAGGGAGAGTGTGATTAGAAAGGAGAAAGAGAGAAAGGAAGTGATGGAGAGAAAGGGAGAAATAGGAAGAAACAGAGAACGCAAGAGAGAGATGGAGCGGTCTGGAGACAAAGTGAGAAAGAAGAGAAAGAAAAGAAGCGGGCGAGCAGAAAAAAAAATAGAGAGAAAACGAAATAGAGAAGAGAAAGAGAGAATCAGAGGTGAGGAAAGAGGATAGAAACCACAGAGAGCAGAGAGGAGACGGAGGGAATGAAGAATAAAAATCGAAGAAGGAGAAGAAGTAGGAGGGGAGAAACAGTAAGCGAGTGGGGGAGACAAATTGGAAATTGGGTATTTTGCGGTTAGAAGAAGAAGATTTTGGGTGTGATTTTAGATTTTTTTTGTTTATTCTTTTTCATATTTTTAGGAATTTTTTTTTATGATTTTGTTCATGATTTTGTTTTCATTGGCTCTATTCCGTAATTAAGTCATTTTAGTTTAGTTTAATTAGATAATTAAGTTAGTTGACTAAATTTAATTGATGAGTTAATTTCATTTAGAATTTTATTTTTTAGTTATTATGTCATAGAAAATACAAATCAATTTTATTTTATTACCGTAGCAATGCCTCAACAACTTCTGGTTTTGCCGCATTTTAGATCCTCAATTTTATAGTTTGACCCACTCTGTTTTTATGTTCTTTCAATTAAGTCCTTTGATTTGCAAGACCTACTTAGTTTTTATGTTCTTTTAATTAAGTCCTTTAATTTGCAAATTCACCCCCATACTAGCTGAAATTCATGTTTTACTCCCTTAATTTGTTAGAATTTACATTTTAGTCCTCAGCTCGATAGAATTTACTTTCTTATATTTTGTTTATCCAAAGTAATAGTACCTTGACATGTGTGTTCATTTTCTTAAGCATCAGTATCGGGTCTTCAAAGGGGTATCCCTCTTCCTCATTAATTTATCTTTATGTGCCCCAACGTGCCTTTATGTGATTTTATGCAATGTTTCGCCATATATTTCTTATTCTACATTCTTTTGGTGTATTTATTTTGTTTATGCTATTTAATCTTTCGAATTTTATTATTTGGCAAAAATGTACTATTTTTTTATTTATTTAGCTAGTCAATGTAATAGCTAGATAATATTTTTCATATTTTTAGCAAAAATTTGTATTTAACTAGTAAGTGTAATAGATAGGTCGCTTTTACTTTTTCCCCTTAAAATTGTAGCTAACTTCTCTGGTGTAATAGTTAGGGCTTATGTGCTTTTGCGTGCTTATATTCTTATTTGTTTTACAGCTTTCATTAGGATTTTGCATCTAGATATTATGCCTATATGTTATGTGCTCCTATGTGATCTTATATGTCTTTTTATGTTTATTTGCTGTCGATTTGTGTTTTACTGTGATATCCTACATCGGTGGGAGAAAGAAAAAAAAAAGAATAGTATATAACATCTTGCGTTTTGGCTACTAAATAACTTGGCTTAAGCATTTTGAGCCCGTGGTTTAAAGCTCAAAAGTTATTGGGCCAGCCCAGACGCGGGATGTTACAAAATGGTATCAGAGCGAACCTCGTGTGGTCTCTGCACAGGGTGAGACTAGGCCTATGGTATTGGGTCGAACTATGCAAGGAAGTGAAGGAACTAAGTGCTGTGTGGGGCTAAGTGCTACGTCAACTTAGGGGCAGGAGCCACCTCTAGAGCTCGTACGAGCCACCTCTAGAATCCGACACAACCGATGGTATTGGGCCAGACTACACAACGAAGTGAAGGAATTAAGTGTTGTGCGAGGCTAAGTGCTACGTCAACTTAGGGGCGGGAGCCACCTCTAGTGCCCGTATGAGCCACCTCTAGAATCCGACACAACTGAGTGGATAGTCCGGATATGAATTGGGCTTTGCGAGGATGCAAAGGCCTAAAGGAGGGGTGAATGTGATATCCCACATCGGTGGGAGAAAGAAAAAAAATGAATAGTATATAACATCCTACGTTTGGGCTACTAAATAACTTGGCTTAAGCATTTTGAGCTCGTTGTTTAAAGCTCAAAAGTTATTGGGCCAGCCCAGACGCAGAATGTTACGTTTACTATTTTAATTCATGTTTTATCAGTTTTGTTATTCCGTTACCACACTAGTTCAACGCTAGTTGTGGCTTCATCGTTTGCCCGCTAGTCCAACGCTAGTGGGAATCTCTAGAAAGGGCTAGTCCAATGCTAGACCCTTAGGGCATTTTAGTGTTAGGTACACTCGCGTGCATTTTACATCCCACTTCACACATTTTTTAGTTTTCTTTCCATTTTGCATGATTTTTATTATTATTATTACTATTATTTACTTATTTTTGACACATTTTCAAATGCATGACATCTAGGTCGCATCTCACATAGAATTTAGGTCATTTTGTATGATCCGACTAAAAATTGTCGCCTACTCACGTGGGAAGCGGTGGCATACATGCCGTTCCCCCCTCCGTGAGTAGAAAAATTCAGTAACGAGTTATTAGTCCACCGTACCCATCATGTTGTATACCCACTTTCTTTCTTCACTTACTATATATTATTAGTTTCTTTTCTTTTTGCATCGCATTTTGCATAGACACTTGTGACTCCCTCGAGGTCTCAATTTGGGTTTCGCAATTAATGCGATAATTCCGACCAAGCCTCGACAGAACATGCCGACCCTCCCGATACTTACATTTAGACTTAGAATTTTGCATTCATTTAGATACATCTGAACGTGATAGAACTTAGGGTTAATTTACGAAATTTTGATTAAACCTCGCAACTAGCCTCGGCTAGGTGGAAAGGGTGCCTTAGGCGTAAGCCTTTACCTTCCCTTTCTTCAAATGTGACTCCCGAACCTTTTTCTCTCCTTTTTTGTAGACCGAAGTCGGAAAAGGGTTTTAAATGATTTTTCTAAAATTTTATTTTTCTTTTGTTAAAAGATTTTTTCAGGTGACTTGGTGCACCCTAACTTAGTACCAAGTGGCGACTCCATTTTAAAAATAAAATCCTTTTTCAAAAATTAGTTGGCAAAAAATGTCGCACTTTTTTTGTCCTAGCCTTATTTTTATTATTTTTTGTTAAATAACACTTTTTCAATAAAAACTTGATTTTTCACACACGTTCACGGTCTTTCCCAAAATTGCTTTCCAAAAAGGGTCACCAGACCAAACTGCCTTTTCGGGGTGCGACAGTCAACGACCCCCCACTCCAGTTACTTTTACGATTTTTAGGACGCGACAATGCTAATGATGCTCTATTATTTTGTAATGCTTCTTCAAATTCCTTGAAGAAAATGATGATGATTCTTCGGCAATATCAAGATGTCTCAGGCCAGCTTATTAATGCTTGCAAGAGTTGTTTATTGGCTCATCAACAGGCTTCTATGGAGAAGAAAAGATTGATCAAGCAAATTACTGGTTTCTCGGAGAAGAATTTTCCTATCAAGTATTTGAGTTATCCCCTTTATATTGGCAGGCGTAAATCAATTTATTTTTCTGATTTGGTTCATTCCATTTTGACTAAAATATCTTCTTGGCAACATAGATTCTTATCCAATGGTGAAAATTAAGTTGATAGGATCAAAGGAGCACCTACACTTTTGGAAGCTTGCTTGAATGTGCTTGGAGGCTGGCCAAGGGATGCATACGAGGTTGAGATGAATTTTGTAAGAATTTGAGTTAGCATGTTGGGGCAAGGCCTTATGCATTGGTTTTGGATCAAATTTAATTACAAGAAATGCCCAATTGAAGGTCCTAAGCTATCCATAACAAGCATACAAGGGGTTAGTTACTTGGATTCACTTGGAGGGCTCTTAAAGTTGTAAGATGGACGCCCAATAGTGAGCGATTGAGGCATCCAGCCCAAGGAGACTTTTTTGGATGAATTTTTAATATTTTCTAGAGTTTATTTTAATTTTCCAAATTGTTTACAAGATGTTTTAGTTAAGTTTTTCAAATAGTTGAGTATTTAGTTTTTAGTAGTTGCCTTAAGGTTCAAGTTCTGGAATTCTCTTGTAAGCCTATTTATAGGCCTTCATAATTCAATGAAATAATTGGATTTTTCTCAAAAAATTCATGTGAATTTATGTGTGTTCTTTTAAGAGTGTTTTCTTGATTCTTGGATTAGAACTACTCTTAGTCTTATCAAGCCTAAGCTTGTGGCGACTTAAATACTTACTTAGAGTGATTTCTTTTTGTGTTTGATCAAATTCTTAAAGCCTTAGACTAGCATATTTAACTAGCTCATGTTGCTCTAATTTAAGTCCTTAGTAGTTTGTGATCTTCATTGGAGAAGGCTCGAGGCGTTTGGCTTGGAGTTCATCAAGGGTCCTGGCAACGTTCCATTCTTCAGTGCGTATCAATTGGTATCAGAGCCATCTTCTTGATAATTCCAGGTTTTTCAATCCAAATTTTCCTTAGAAAATTTTTTATATATCCGTTACTTTTTTGTTTCTTGAATTCGTTTTTGTGTTGTTTGTCAAACTGCTTCAAGACTCGTCAAACAACTCGCATCTTATTCTTGTTTCTTGTGTGTCACGTATTTTCTTATTTTCTGTCCAGCTTGTTTCATTTCTCTTTTGTGTTATCTTTCCTTGTTCTTGTGTTTTCTTGCATTGTTCTAGGGTCTTAGAGTCATTCTTGATTGATCTCAATCAAGAATTCTTGGTGTTATGTGGTATTTTGTTGATGTTGACTGTTTTTGGTGTTCTTGAATTTCTTGTGTTAAAACCTTTTCAAGAAAAAATTAATTTTTTCAAGAAAAAAAAGAGGTGTGCTTAAGAAAAGAAAAGAAAAAGCCAAGCACAAAGAAAAATCAAAGAAAAAGAGGCTGCACAAGTGAAAGAGCCATGCAAGACCTTTGTTTGATTGATCTTGGTTGTTTATTGGTGAATTCTTGAAGTTGTTGGACTTACTCATTGAGTTTCTTGGAATTCTTGAATCTGTCCGATTTGTTCTTGAGTTTCTTGAGGTTCTTGAACAAATTCTTGAGCTTTCTTGAAGTTCTTGAAAGATTTCTTGAAGTTCTTGAGTCATAAATTGAAGTTCTTCAAGAACATAGTTGCTGGAAATTGATTTCCAGAACTTCTTGATCATATAACTTCCTTTTCTTGAAAGATAAGTGGACGTTGCTTGAATCTGGTATTTCAGGCAGTTGTTTCACAATTTTTCTGAAGTTTTTGGGCTGTTTTTGTTGAGTTTTTGACCAGTTTTCTGTTTGGGATTGATAGGAGCAAGTTCTTGAAATTAGTTCTTGAATCTTGGTTGAATAGTCTTGCTGGAATTTTTTTGTTAATTCTCACCTACGAATTTTCTGAATTTTCACAGCTTGTTTGATCATAAAAAGGGAATAAGAGGAGCTGTTTTTGGTGTTAAAGGGAAAGGGAATCCTAGTCCTACAAGACTAGGAAAGTTGCTGGAAATTGATTTCCAGAACTTCTTGATCATATAACTTCCTTTTCTTGAAAGATAAGTGGACGTTGCTTGAATCTGGTATTTCAGGCAGTTGTTTCACAATTTTTCTGAAGTTTTTGGGCTGTTTTTGTTGAGTTTTTGACCAGTTTTCTGTTTGGGATTGATAGGAGCAAGTTCTTGAAATTAGTTCTTGAATCTTGGTTGAATAGTCTTGCTGGAATTTTTTTGTTAATTCTCACCTACGAATTTTCTGAATTTTCACAGCTTGTTTGATCATAAAAAGGGAATAAGAGGAGCTGTTTTTGGTGTTAAAGGGAAAGGGAATCCTAGTCCTTCAAGACTAGGAAAGTTGTTACCAAAAAGAAAAGGAAACAAGAAGACTTGGTTAAGCCTAAAGGTGTTTGTTCCCTAATTGATTAAACAGTGTGGAGATAGGGGAACTTCCACCTGCAATTTGTATCCTTTGACCGTGTTTTGGAAGGTTTCCTTATTGGAAGTGGCTGGTTTCCTTTTGTGTCCAACGTTTCCAATACCTAATTGAGCTAGGGTTTCCATAAATCTTAACTTTATTAGGAAATCTTGAGTTTTTGTTTTTACACAAGAATGTTATTTTCTTTCAAGAGTACATTAAAAATCAAGATTTTTACACAAGAATACCACACATTATGTTTTCCAAATTGTGTATTTCTTGAGTCAATCTTGATTGTTCTTGCTTTCTTTGAAAATCTCTTGATCAAACCCTACTCTAAGCTTCTACAATTGACTACTATCATCGTTATTCTTGTGTTTGGGTCACTATTTGCTCTTAGTAAGATTGATTGAGCAGGTTTTCATCAAATTGGGTTGCTATTTGCTCTTAGTCAGATTGATTGAGTAGGTTTTCATCAAAGGACCAACAAGAAAACAACTCAAGAGTGGAAAATGACTTAGAGGCGTGCTAATACTGCTTGTATATCAAATAGACTAGATTATCTATATGAAGTTACTATAGAACCTGAACAAGTTAACCCTACCTCTCTTTCTTTGCTGAATCCATATTCTTCATTTTCCAAATTGAATTCTTCACCTTTGAGTTCTATCAAGTCTTTGATAAAGCATAGGCCTAAAGGTGTTAAGGAGTATGTTCAAGCTTCTAAGCTTAACCAATGTCTTATTCCAGCAACTGGTAAAGAGCAGTTCATAACTTTGCACATCCCTTCAGATTTTTCAAATCAATGGAAAAACCAAGGATATACTCATATCCATTTTGGTGCGATAAGATTCTCATTATCTTTTCATGGAAGGAAAAGTTTTCCCGTAGTGGCTAGAGTAGCATTATTAGATAGTAGATTTGTAAAATACCAGCATGCGTGTATAGCTACCATAGAAACTACTTTAAATGCGGGTACAGTTTTTGTTACTTTGTTTCCAAATTTTAATATGTCCTTGTCTGACCCCCATCTGCTTGAAGCTTTTAAAGTTCAAATTCAGATATATAGAGCAGAATAGATTTCTAACTTAGTTACAGCCACACTTCACTACTAGATGGCTTATCGAGTCCAGAACCATGCATTAGATCTAACTCTTCCAGGAGGAGAAGATGCTTTATTAATACGTGTTGATGAACAACATTCAGCAACATGTACTGATGTACCTAGACAGATCTCTCGTGATGAATGGATTCAATGACTACCAGAAGCTTGGGCTACTAATTATGAAAAACTCCATCAAGTAGTCAATTGACCAATTGAATCTTCTGATTCAAAAATGGTAAACCTGTCTGATGGTTTGATTTCAATCAAGTTTGATCATTCCCATCTCAAGGAAAAAAGAAAGTCTATTTCTTTTCCTCAAATTTTGATGATCCAAGTACCTATGTATGATCCTAAACCATGGAATAAACCAAAAGAATCTTTGGTTGATCTTATTTTGAAATTTGATGATCAAGTAAAACCAATCCATTATTTTCAAGATCCATTCTCTGGTCATATTTATTTTGGTATTTGTTCTTGTAGGAAACGTCTCAAAATCAAAGTTCCAGAGAAAAAGCCAAGCTATCATCCCATGGATAAGAAAGGACCTGATGTTGACTCAGCTTCGTTTGTTTCATTAAGAAGTAAATTTGATGGGATACAAATTCCTGATGAATGGGTAATAAGAAAGTCTGAAACAAAACACCATCCTTATTACCAAGAATGTTTAGAAATTCTTGAAAAAGAAAAATTGAATCCCTGCAAGGCTCAAGAGTCAAAACTATTTTCTCAAAGTCTTCAAATCCCTCAAGTTTGTATGTTTAGACCAACTGATTTTCCTTCCATTAAGGAAACATTTGTGAAGGACAATTCTCGGCACTCTACCAAAATCCAAAACTCTCATCCTATTGTGTTCCCTTCGGGATCCACAAACCCTGCCAGTAAAGTAGAAGAAGTTCTAAAAGCATTGGTCTCCATTAATGAAAAGGTGAACCAAGGATCATCAAAACTTGATACCCTTACAGGACAAGCAAGAACTCAAAGCATTGATGTCTTGAAGATGATCAAGGTTATGGAGAAAAGATTGGACAAAGTCCATAAACAAATCCCTCATATTGGTCTTTTGTTATCAACATTCAAAGAGTAGAAAGAGAGAGACATTCAGTATCTGACTTCACAAATAGCCAGCCTAAAAACAATAGGACAATTCAGTTCTAATCCCTCTAAACCAGTGAAACCTCAAAAGAAAGATTATTTTCTATCTGCTTTTGGCGCCAGACCATTAAGACAACAACAACTTGAAACAAGTTTTTTGTCTACCTTTGATGCACAACTAGTTTATCCTTCCCCAATTTTTGGACAGTCTTCTGATGAAGAAGTAAAACTATCTAAGAATAACAGCAGATGGCTTAGAAATCAACTAATGGCTAGGAGAAAGCAAGAGAGAGAAGAGAAGAGACTTGCAAGGTTGAAAGAAAAAGAAAGGAAAAGGTGAAAGAAGAAAAACCAAACAAGAAGGATGAAACTACTACAAAGCAGAAGGAACCAGAACTTTTAGTTCTTTCATCAGAAAGAACTGATCCTATATCATCTTTTTTGCAAGAAACCATGCAAGACATTATTCCTTTAATTTCAACAATCGAAGAACCCTAGAGTTCAGAATTTGAAGAAACCCAATCTTCAGAAGTAGATTTAGAATCAAGTCCAGAAAATTCTGAAGAAGTGAGTTCGCAAGAATCAACTGATGGTCAATCAGAAAGTGATCAAGAATCATTCCCAGAAATTCACATGGTAAAACAAGAAGCTGAAGTGAGATTCCCTGAAGATGAAGAAGAAGGTGACTACATGGAAGGAGGAGAAACCTTTTTTAGAAGAAAAGTAAATTCTAATGAAAGTACACAAATTTTTATCATTGATGATATTCATGCTAGCCAATGGGAAAGACATTTTCAAGAATTTCGTGCTTGGATCACGATTAAACAGTTATTAGTTTATTCAAATTTTGAGATTTTAAGTGAATTTACTGCACATTTTGCAGGTACCTTGAAAGAGTGGTGGACAACTCTTGGTGATAATGATAAAACAACTTTTTTAACAAGACAAGATAAGATTTTTCAAAAGTTGTTCAAGCTCTTCATTTAATTTTTCTTGGCGATTACAAAGAATCAAAAGAAATGAAAAGAAAAGAATTTTTCAAAATGAAATGTCATTCTTATGATTGAAAATATTTGAATAAACATTTGAAGAGAATAATTCAATTGTTTTACTCTTTAGGAGTTCACATTGATTTAAAGCAAGCTTTTGTGACATCACTTCCCAAAGTCTTAGCCATAGCAACTAAAATTTACATTCAAGGGAAGTTTGGATCTATTTTAACTCTGATTGCAGGAAAGATCAGACAAACTACATTTTTAGCTTTGGATGATATCTGTGACAAAAGAAATGTAATCTGTGATTACATAAAAGGAGATGAATGCATCAATCAGGAAAGTGTGTTGGTTGCAAAAAGAAGAAATATTCCTGCCGATTATCTCCCTATGTGAAGGAAGTTTTAGTAAATTTGGGATTGCTTCTACTCAATGTTCATCTCTAGACAAAGCTCTATAGTGAACTTTTCTTTTATGTTGATAGAGTCAGGCTCATATCATGTTTTGCATTTCACTTTTCAATGAAAATGGTTTTTTAAACCTTTCTTTAAAGTTGAATTGCGTCTTTATGTTTTCCTTGAAGGATAGTGCCACACTTCTGTTGTTGTACATATTCCACTTTTCAAATCAATACATTCTGAGTTTTAATGAAATGAAGATTATGTCTTTTTGTTTATTCATTTATGTTTTCTTTACTTTTATTTTTTTAGATGGCCGAAAATAACTGCTTATGATCCTTTGGATGTCACTTTGCTTGAAACCGATTATTGCAATTTCAATATCTCTCTGAATTCTGAAATAATGCAAACCGCTGATGAGAATGAGAGTGATATCGAAGAAGATTATGATTCCGTACTTAAGAATCTTGAACAATACGAGGAAAAATCTAAGCCAAACCTGGAAGAAATAGAAACTATTAATATTAGCACCAAGACTGAGGTGAAAGAAGTTAAAATCAGTGTTCATTTAAACAAGAAGCAGAGAAATGAAATAATTGAATTCCTCACACAGTTTTAGGATGTGTTCGCATGATCTTATGATGATATGCCTGGAGTTTCTACTGATATAGTAGTTCACCGATTGCCCACTGATCCAAACTTTCCTCCGGTAAAACAAAAGCCTCGTAAATTCAAACTCGAAATGAGCTTTAAGATCAAAGAGCAGATAGTCAAGCAATTCAACGACAATATCATTATTGTGTCCCACTATCCCATTTGACTATCGAACCTGGTTCTGGTTCTCAAAAATTCAGGAAAAGTTCGAGTTTGTGTGGATTATCGAGATTTAAACAAAGCCAGTCCAAAAGATGATTTTTCTTTGCCCAATATTCACATTCTGTTGGACAACACAGCAGGACATGAAATGGATTCGTTCATTGATTGTTTCGCTGGGTACCATCAACTCTTGGTAGAAGAAGAAGATAGGAAAAAAACATCATTTATCACTCCATGGGGCACGTTTTGTTATAGAGTCATGCCTGTTGGACTAAAGAACGCTGGGGCCACTTATCAAAGGACTATGACTACGTTGTTCCACGATATGATTAACAAGGAGATAGAAGTTTATGTGGATGACATCATAGTCAAGTCTAAGTGGTCTAAAGACCATTTGGTAGATTTGAGGAAACTGTTTGAAAGGTTGAGGAAATATAATCTAAGATTGAATCCTTCAAAATGTGCTTTTAGGTCTCTCGCTGGGAAGTTATTGGGATTCATTATTAGCAAGAAAGGTATTGAGATAGATCCCACAAAGATAAAGGCTATACGAGAAATGCCAATTCCAAAGACACAGAAGGATGTAAAAGGTTTTCTGAAAAAAATAAATTTCATCATCAGATTTATTGCTCAGTTAACTCTCACTTGTGAACCACTGTTTAAGTTGTTAAGGAAGAATGCCCCAATGGATTGGAATGAGGATTGTTAGTAAGCCTTTGATAAGATTAAGGGTTATCTGTTGAACCCCCTGTCTTAGTGCGACCAAAGCCAGGCCGACCACATATCATGTATCTCTCAGTTTTGGACGGAGGAATGGGTTGTATCTTGGGTCAGCATGATGATTTGGGAAAAAAAGAGCAGGCAATCTATTACTTAAGTAAGAAGTTCACAGCTTATGAGGCAAACTATTCATTCTTGGAAATGTTTTGCTGTGCATTAGCTTGGGCTGCTCAGAAGCTCAGGCATTACCTTCTTGATCACACCACCTACCTTATATCCTGATCAGATTCTTTGAGGTACTTACTTGAGAAACCAATGCCTACTAGACGCATGGCTAAATGGCAGATGATTCTCAGTCAGTTTGATATTGTGTTCACAACTCAAAAAGCAGTCAAGGGTCAAGCCATTGCAGATCATTTGGCATGGAATCCCCTGGAAGATGATTATGCACCCTTGCACACTTATTTTCCAGATGAAGAGATATTGTTTGTGGGAGCAGTAGATGATATGAATGAGGAATCTTTGAGATGGAAGTTATTCTTTAACGGTGCCTCAAATTTGTTAGGAGTCGGGATAGACACAGTTCTAATATCACCTGATGGAAAACATTATCCTACTATAGCTAAGTTGAAGTTTGATTGCACTAATAACATGGCCGAGTACGAAGCTTGTATTTTGGGTTTGAAAATGGCATTGGATATGGATATTAGGGAGTTAGCATTGTTCAGTGATTCTAACTTGTTAGTTCATCAAACATTGGAGAAATGGATAACTCGGGATTCTAAGATCGTTCCGTATCATTGTTGCTTACTCACTCTTGCCAGGCAATTCAAAACCCTGGAATTCACTCACATTTCGCGTACTCAAAATATATTCGCGGATGCTTTAGCAACTTCATCTTCCATGATTAGTCACCCTGATAATATAGTGATCGAGCCCATCTCCATCAAGATTTAAGAAGAACCAGCTCACTGTTTGCGCATTGAGCAGGAGCCTGATGGTTTTTCATGGTTTCATGATTTGAAAGAGTATTTAAGGAATGGATTCTATCCCTTAGGTATCAATACAATGGCTAAGAATTTTCTCCGAAGGATGTCTACAAGATTTTTCATGAACGGAGAAGTCTTGTATAAAAGGTCAAGCGCTCTAGGTCTTTTAAGATGTGTAGTGAAAAAGAAGCTGAATATTTGATGAGGGAAGTACACAACGGCGTGTGCGGGTTACATATGAATGGACACTTGTTGGCCAAAAAGATAATAAGAACTGGATATTTTTGGCTCATTATGGAGCATAACTGTGTTGAGTTCGTCAGAAAGTGCGTTAAATGTCAAATTCATGGTGATGTGATACATGCTCCTTCCTTGAAACTCCACAGTATGACTGCTCCTTGACCGTGCTCAATGTAGGGAATGGATGTCAGTGGAGTAATTGACCTTCCTGCTTCAAATGAGCATACATTCATCCTGGTGGCGATTGAGTATTTCACCAAACGGGTAGAAACAGAATCTTACAAGCAAGTGACCAAAAAGGTGGTAGCAGATTTTCTCAAGGACCATATCATTTGTCATTTTGGTGTGCCTGAAACTTTGATCATTGACAATGTAAGGAATCTCAATAACGACGTGGTAGATGGATTGTGTGGTCTATTCAAGATCAAACACAGAAACTTTGTTATCTACAGGCCTAAGGCTAATGATGCCGTCGAAGCTGCCAATAAGAATCTGAAGAAAATCATTCGAAAGATGATTGATACTTATCGAGATTGGCATGAGAAGTTGCCCTTTGCACTTTTGGCCTATAGGACAGCAATTAGAACTTCAACTGGGGCAACCCCTTATTCTCTTATGTATGGAATGGAGGCAGTTTTACTTGTAGAGGTAGAAATTCCTTCTTTACGCATTCTAATAGAAGCCCAAATGGAAAAGGCTAAATGGTTAAGGGAATGCCATGAATAGTTGGCACTCATTGATGAGAAGAGGTTGAATGTTGTTTGTCATGGACAATGTTACCAACGACAAATGGCTCGTGCTTATAATAAGAAAGTCTGGTCACATCTATTTGAGGTGGGGGATAAAGTCCTGAAACAGATCCTTCCAAATCAAGAAGAAGCTAAGGGCAAATTTGCCCCAAATTGGCAAGGTCCATTTATTGTGAAAAAGGTACTATCAAGAGGAGGCCTTGTTCTGGCAGAAATGGATAGTCAAGTGTTTCCCCAGATCATTAATTCAGACATGGTGAAAAGGTTTTACATTTGATTGGTAAGTTTTCTTTCAAAAATTATTGCATAAGAGGACGGGTCAAAGGCGGGCTTTTTTCTTTTTTCTTAAACATTTTCTTCCCCTAGTTTTCCCCTCTGAGCCTTCAGAATCTATAAAGTTTTGTTTCATAACCCACTTGATGGTCGCATCCCATACTGGGGCAAGTCTTATTTGCTGACTATTAGTTAAAAAAAAAAGAAGAAGGAAAAAAAGAAAAAAGGGGAGTAAAAATGATACAAAAAGAAAATCCTATGGGAAAGTGATAAACTGGGGCAAAATTTAAAAAAAAAAAAGAAAGAAAAAGAAAAAAAGAGAAGAAAGAGTAAAGAGAAAGAAAGAAGAAAGGAGAAAAGAGAAGCCCAAAAGGGCAAAGAATAAAGTTAGGATAAGTTTTACTGAGAACGCTACCTCAAGATAATCAACCTTTTTCACAAATTCTGCTTTCCAACCTTAACCTTTCAAGCACCTTACCTGACCCCGTTACAAAAGTTGAGAATGTTACCGACCTCAGTCTTTATTTTGCGATGATTTTGAAATAAAAATTTGCAAATCAATAGGGCATATGATGTTAATATATCTATTCCTAATCTATTAAGGGGAGATTGTCTTACTGATGCCGAACATTTTATGGCCAGTCTGATTTTATGAAATGGAAAATGACCGATCAAGACTTGAATGTTGCTTGCTCTCTTTTCTCTCTACAAAGGCAAAAACCCGAAAGGGTGCTTAAAAAAAAAAAGAAGAAGAAGAAGAAAAGAAAAAAAAAAGAAAGAAGAAGAAAAAAAAAGGGTAAGGAAGCCTTGGTAAAAACCTGAAAGGGCGTTGAGGTCGGAAAATTACAAGTCAAAAGCTCACAAGTGAGGAAGTAGAATACACCTGTGGTAGATGTGAAGTTCTTTGCAGAAGCTGGTGACCATGGTTACTTGAAAATTTTCTTCTGCATCGATTATCTTGGAGCAATCTCAGAATTTAAATGGAATGACATCCAAAGGATCAAAATGGCAGATTTCTTCAGAGCCGTCGCTTGAAATTGATTTTTCATTTGAGTGTAACGATTAGTCGCTATTAAAAGTTATATATATATATACATATTGTAGACACCAAATTTTGACACACCATTTATTTTTCAAACATTGGGGAGGTGTTTATATTTTTTGAGTCAAATTTTAATTTTTCAATAATCTTGGGGGGTAAAATAGTAATTTTTATCTGTAGATATTTTTTCATTAGTTTTGGGGGTTTTAAATTCACATTTTTACTTTCATACGTATTTTTTAATTTTCTGTGATTTTTCCAGATTTAATTGGTGTTCTTTTTATATTTTTTACACAAAGGCAAAATGATAATTTCGCTTCGCAAACACCATTTTAGCTCATTTTAGGTCCCAAATTTATTTTTCTAATTCTTTAAGCACATTTCTGAATTTTCTTGATTTTTTCGGAGATGATTGCTATTTTTTCTGTAAATACTGCATTCAAGGGTAAAATCGTCATTTTATAGTTTAAATTCATTTTTCGTCAATTTTTTATTCATAAATACATTTTCTAGAGTTTTAAGCTTATTTTTAATTTTTCATAATTTTTCAAAACCAATAGCTATTTTCTGTATATTTTCGTTATTTAAGGGCAAAATTGTCATTTCACATTCCAAACTCATTTTTCACCAATTTTTGGGTCCCAAATTCGCTTTTAAATTTTTAAGCATGTTTTTAAGTTTTTCTAATTTTTTTGGGTGAATTTCTATTAACAAATTTTTTATTTACATTTTTCTTAATTTTTTTATTTTTGTGAGAGAAAATAGATTTTAAGGATAAAGTTGTAATTTTGGTAGTCAAGGGCATTTTGGTCTTTTAGCCATTTCTTGGAAAATAAGGCTTTCGTTCACTATAAATACCCCCCACTTGGGGATTTAAAAAAAGGAGAAAAATAAACAGTCTAGAGAGAGTTTTTTTTTAATTTTTAGTTTTTTGGTTTTATCTCTTTCACCAAGAACACCTAGAACACAAACTAGTACATCTTCAAGTTTTCACCTAGAACACCAAGAACACACACTAGTGTATTTTCAAGTTTTTACCTAGAACACCTAGAACACACACTAGTATATCTTCAACCTACACCTAGAACACCAAGAACACACACTTCCCCAAATCACACACACTACACACACTCACACTCTCACGCACACTACACACACTACACACTACACACACTCACACTCTCTCACACACACTACACACTTACACTCTCTCACACTTTCTCACACACACTCACACTCTCTCTCACACACTATACAACTCATTATTTCTCTCTCACACACTAGCACACATACTCAATGCACCAAAAACACACACCAGATTCACGTGCTCATCATCAGCCCAAACACTTCAACCACAACACACACTTGCACACACAACACGCAGTAGTTCTTGCTCACATAGACACCCAAAAAATTCAATCAGACATGCTCACTTACAATTTCACACATAATTCACACACTCCAGCACACAAACACACAATCAGATAACTTCACACACCTCACACACAGTAACACAGTCACAAACACACACACACGCCATTTACACACAAGCTCCAAACACAAACACCTCAGCACATACACACATTCACATACAATAGAAACACATAGATACACACACATAAACACACATTCACATCTGCACACACACACCACACTCACAAACACTACACACACTGCATAAACACATACAATATACAATTTCACACACAACAACTACACAATTCCTCATAATCAGACACACACAATTTCACACACTGGTTCACATGACTCACAAGCACATTCACTCTTGCCCTCACTTCTCATCAGAATCACCATCCATTATCACAAATTGTCCACATTTACCACCAGTTGCCTCCATCACCAAATCACAGATCAAAAAACCCCAAGAAAGGCCCTCACAGAATAGTTCCATAATCCTGTCTATAGCCTCCATTATCACCACTTGTGGTACCACAAATTCATCCCTTTGGTCCCTTACTACCATCCAGTGTAGCCCCAAAATAAATCATCCCAATTCACAATTTCAAAACACAAAAAAATGCAAATACCAGCCCCACCATCACGGTCTCACCAAACTACAATTCCCACCAAAGTCCACGTCCACCTCCAAATTCACCCCTGCACACCACAGAAACAGAGGGGGGGCAATTTTTGGAAAATTGAGAGATAGAGGGGGAGTAACCTAGGGCAAAGAGAGAGAAAATGAGGAGAGAGAAGAGCACAAAGAGAAATAGAGAGTGATCTGAGAAGAGAAATAAAGAGATTCAGGGAGAAAGAAAACGGGAGAAACTAGAGAAACCAAAAAATAGAAAAGAGATTAGAGTAAAATCGGGGATGGAAAGAAGAAACTGGAAGAGGACAAAACAGAGAAACTAAAAGAGAAATTGGAGAGAAAGTGAGTGCTAGAGAAGAAAGATAAACGAGAGAGAGAGACAGAACATAGACAGAGAGAGAGATGCGGAAAAGAACATAGGAAAGGAGAACCTTTTTGGAAGTCGAGTGAAGAAGAAATTGAATGGGGAAGGGGCTATGAAATGGCAGAAGGTAATAAATTGGGAACTAGAGTTTTGTCTGATTTGGGTTTTGACAGATAGGTCGTAGGGCTGGGGGTGATTTCTTTTGGTTTTAATCTAATTAAGGCTTTTTGTTTTAATTTTGGTAGATTAGTTGGTTTGATTTTGTTCTAATCCAGTTAGTTACTTTTCTTAGTTTAGCTAATATGGTTAATTAATTTATCATTTATTTTAATTTAGTGAATTTCCAGTTTTGGTTTATTTTTAAGATGCACTGAATATTCATGACTTAGCTCATATGTTTAAGTTTTATCAATATGCCCCCTTGAGTTCTTTGGTGTTGTGCAATTAAGTCCTTAATTCCATATATTGACTCCCCTAGATTTTGCATGTTTTTCAATTAGGTCCTGTAATTTACAATTTGTGTCTTCTATTTACTAAACTCTACTATTTTGCCCCCCAATTTGATTTAATTTTCCAATTGTACCCTTTAGACTTATGCAAATTTCAGTTTTACCCCTTAAGTTTTATAGAAATTTATTTTAGTCCCCTTAGTTGCTAGAATTTACGTTTTTAGCCCGATTTGCCAATGATTGCATACTTTGTGTTTTACTCGTTTATATCCAGACACCTTAACTCGTGTGTTCATTTTGTTAGCATCTAATACCAAGTCTCCAAAGAGGTATCCCGACTTCTTGTTATGTCCCTCTTTATGTGCTCCAATATGCTCCAATGTGATTTTATGCATTATTTTTATTATTATTTGTTTGTTTCTTATATTACATGCTTTTTGCGTATTTACGTATTTAATTTATTTAATTTTGAATTTTTGTTATTTTGGAAAAATATAATATTTTGTATTTAGTTAGTCAATGTAATAGTTAGATTATTTTTCTCATATTTTAGTAAAATTTGTGTAAATTAGATAGAAAGTGTAATAGATAGGGCATTTTTAATTTTCTCCCTTTTAAATTGTAAATTAAGCCTCGGTGTAATAGTTAGGAATTATTTGTGTTTGTGCGCTTGTGCGCTTATTTGTTTTACCGCTTTCCTCAGGATTTTGCATCCAGATATTATATTTACGTGTTATGTGCTCCTACTTGCTCTCATATGTCCTTATATATTTATTTGCTTTCAAATTATGCTTTATTGCTTTAATTCATGTTTTATCAGCTTTATTGTTCCGTCACCACACTAGTCGAACGCTAGTTGTGGTTTTCTCGCTTCCCTGCTAGTCCAATGCTAGTGGGAATCCCTAGAAAGGGCTAGTCCAATGCTAGACCCTTAAGGCATTTTAGTGTTAGGTGCAATCGTGTGCATTTTTACATCCCACTTCACACATTTTAGTTTTCTTTCCATTTTGCATGATTTTTGTTATTATTATTACTATTATTTATTTATTTTTGACACATCTTCAAATGCATGACATCTAGTCTGGATCTCACTTAGAATTTAGGATATTTGTGTGATCCGACTAGAAATAGTCGCCTACTCACGTGGGAAGCAGTGGCGTACATGTCGTTCCCCCCTACGTGAGTAGGAATATTCAGTCACGAGGTGTTAGTTCCCCGTACACATCATGTTGCATACCCATTTTCTTTCTTCACTTAATATATATTATTATTGTTTTCTTTTCTTTTTGCATCACATTTTGCATAAAAACTCGTGACTCCCTCGAGGTCTTGACTTGGGTTTCGCAATTAATGCGATAATCCCGACAAAGACTCGACGGAACATTTCGATCCTCCCAATACCCACATTTAGATTTTAGAATTTGCATTCATTTAGATACATCCGAACGCAATAGAACTTAGGGTTAATTTAGAAAATTTTGATTAAGCCTCGCAACTAATTTCGGCTAGGTAGAAAGGGTGCCTTAGGCACAAGCCTTTGCCTTCCCTTTCTTCAAATGTGACTCCCAGACCTTTTTCTCTTGTTTTTTGTAGACCGGAGTTGAAAAGGGTTTTCAAACATTTTTCTAAAATTTTTTTATTTTTGTCTTTGTTTTGTTTAAACGATTTTTCGAGTGACTTGGTACACCCCAAGTCAATACCAAGTGGTGACTCCAATTTTCAAAATAAAACCCTTTTTCAAAATTAGTGGGCCAAAACTATCGCATATTTTTAGTCCCGGCCTTATTTTCTTTTAAAATACCATTTTTCACTAAATAACATTTTTTCACTAAAGCACGATTTTTTCTCACACATGCACGGATTTTCCAAAACTCGATCTTTTCAAAAAGGGTCACTAGACCGGACCATCTTTTCGAGATGCAACAGTCTCGATCCCACTAGTACCTTCCTCTTACGATGTTTAGGACACGACATATATGAAAATGTTTAAATGTATAGAATTTCTTTTGTTGCTGCATCTGACAGATTTTTGTGATAAATTCATTTTTTTTTTCAAAAACATGACATTTTCTTGTGTTTAAGTGTGCAATAAAAGTGAAAGCGATCCTAAATTTATCAAAACTCCGAGGTATATATATGGAAGAGCATGCATGGCATTTATCGTGAATCGTGGATCAGATAATTTTGGAATCAGAAAATGCAAGAAAGTAAAAGTAGGAGACCAATCTCGGATTCAGGATTACGATACTCATGTTTATATGCAATAGTGGATCAAGGGACTGTCAAGTGGTGGCATAACTTTTGCAATTACCGTTGTCTTTTTCTCTTTTGCAGATATCGTCACACCATCTTCAATTGAGGCCTTTGACAAGAATAACAATAGGGGCAATTTTGTTAAGTCAATGGTAGCTTGATCAAGGGCACAATTCTGTTAAAAAAAAGAAGAAGAAATTTTGTTTTCAAAATTGACACTAGGGCAAATTTTTTGAAAAAAATTTGATATTAGGTTTAGTTATGATGATTTATGTTTGCGACAAAATTTTGAAAAGATTAATTTATATTGAAGTGAGAGGTCGGAAGGTTTAACTCAAATAAGATTTTGATGTTTTCATATGGCACCTAACCTTGAAAAGAGTGATTTCAAATGGTTTTGACGCCATACACTGGGGCAAATTTTTTTGGAAAAATTTTGACAAGTTTTGTTGATTTGGATGCAATAGTTGACAATTGCTTTTAAGTTTCCCGATGTCTTAATTTGCGTCACGCATCCATCCAGTAACCTGGTCGGCATATGTTTATTTACGTTCCCAAGTCAGCAACCCAGACTTTGCATTGCATTTTATGATTCCTGGCAGCCTAGGATCATTTATTTACTTTTTCAAGTCTGACAACCCAGACCTTCCATCCCATTGATTTCTGGCAGCTCAGGATCATTTATTTACTTTTCCAAGTTGGCAGCCCAATTTTGCATTCATCAACCTCGGCAGCCCAAGGTCATGTATCCGTCCAACAGCCTGGTCAGCATCTATTTATTTACATTTTCAAGTCTAGTAGCCAGACCTTGCATTCCATTCTATGATTCCTAACAGCCCAGGATCATTTATTTACTTTTCCAAGTTGGTAGCCCAAGTTCATGCATCTGTTCAGCAGCTTGAACGCTGTCTGTTTATTTACATTTTCATGTCTGGCAGCCCAGACCTTGCATTCTATTGATTCCTGCCAACTCAGGATCATTTATTTACTTTTTCAAGTTTGGCAGCCCAAACTTTGCATTCATCAACCTAGGCAGCCCAAGGTCATGCATTCGTCCAACAGCCTGGTCAGCATCTGTTTATTTACATTTTCAGGTCTGGCAACCCAGACCTTGCATTCCATTCTATGATTCCTAGTAGCCCAGGATCATTTATTTACTTTTCCAAATTGGCAGCCCAACTTTGCATTTATCAACCTTGGCAGCCCAAGTTCATACATCCTTTCAGCAGCTTGAACAACATCTGTTTATTTACATTTTCAAGTCTGGCAGCCTAGACCTTGCATTCCGTTGATTCCTAGTAGCCCAGGATCATTTATTTACTTTTTCAAGTTTGGCAACCCAAACTTTGCATTCATCAACCTTGGCAACCCAAGGTCATGCATCCATCCAGTAGCCTGGTCGACATCTGTTTATTTACATTTTCAAGTCTGGCAGCCCAGACCTTGCATTCCATTCTATGATTCCTGGCAGCCCAGGAGCATTTATTTACTTTTTCAAGTTTGGCAGCCCAAACTTTGCATTCATCAACCTTGGCAGCCCAAGGTCATGCATCAGTGCAGCAGCTTGGTCGGCATTTGTTTATTTACTTTTCCAAGTTGGTAGCCTAACTTTGCATTCATCAATCTTGGCAGCCCAAGGTCATGCATCTGTTCAGCAGCCTAAACGGTATATGTTTATTTACATTTTCAAGTCTGGCGGCCTAGACATTGCATTTAGCTTATTGATATTTGTTTTGTTTAGCAACCTGAACTCATTTTTTATCTTTTAATTTAAGCACTTTATTTTGTCTTACGGTCTTTTACCAATCTATGTTATCTTTCCTTAGCGGTTCGAATGCTGCATTTCTTTCTTTTGATCACAAGTTTGAACTCTTGTGTTACCATTTGCAATTGTGTTCTGCATCCACCGTTCACTTGCATCTGAACTACGTTTGACCTGATTCCCTTCATCGGGATACGTAGGCAGCTCCTAGAGAGCTCGGTCGCATGTTTTCATATGTGCATTTGTTTTTGGTCATTGGTTTACATCTCAGCATATTCTCATACTATGCATGTTTGATGTTTTAGTTTACATTCTAGATGAGTCAAAATTTGGTGTTGTCTACATCTTTGTCTGAAATCTCTGCGAGATTCCCGACAAAGAGGGGCAAACTGTAGACACCAAATTTTGACACACCATTTATTTTCTAACATTGGAGAGCATGTTTATATTTTTGGATCAAATTTTAATTTTCCAATAATCTAGGAGGCAAAATAGTAATTTTTAGTTGTAAACATTTTTTTCATTAGTTTTGGGGGTTTTAAATTCATATTTTTACTTTCATACGGATTTGTTAATTTTTTATGATGTTTTCAAATTTAATTGGTATTCTTTTTATATTTTTACTAGCACAAGGGCAAAATGGTAGTTTTGCCTTGCGAACGCCATTTTAGCTAATTTTAGGTTCCAAATGTATTTTAAGCATGTTTCTAAATTTTCTTAATGATATCCCTTTCGCTATACTATGGATACTTAGGCAAGTGCACCTATCGTTTCCAGTAGTACAGTGTACAGGAGTACCGAGTGTCATATCCCACAGGGACTATGTGAGTACTAGTATTAACCTTCTTTCTATTATCTAACCTCACAAAGTGAATGACGAATTAAATGAAAATACAAATTAGCTAAAACTAATTATCTAACTAAATGACAATATAGAATATAGTAGAGAGAATGGACAAAAGTAGAGGCGAATTTAGATGAAGAATTCCCCTAAACCAACATGCCAAGACTCTAACTTGATTAATGATTAACCCAATTTCTTAGACCCCGGAGTCCCTTATGTGAATTATATCCTTTCTCAAGTGAAACAATTCCTACCTTCTCGGTTGATTAATTGGAATCTCTTCTCAATTAAAACCCTAAAAGATGCAATTTCTAATCAATGGACTCCATTTGTGGTTGAGCTTTAATCCTAAAACTCAACTTAGGAAGAACTCATGTAATCCTATCTCTAGCAATTCATTCAAGTTCTCTCTATTCATGAAGTGATCTAATCATATGTGCAATCTCTCGATATACCCATACAAAATCAACACTTGAATTGAAGGATGCATGCAAATCCCAATCCAAAACACAAATAAACTCATGAATAAATCTAAGAACAAAGTGGGTCTTTCATTAAACCAAGAATAAAATCATAGACATAAGAATCTAGGGTTCATCCCATCTAAATCATAAACAACTCAATTCATAATTACAAGAATAAAATTAACAAAAGACAAGAAAGAAAGAGAAAGCTCATTCTCATGCAGCCCTCTTGAATCCTCCCTTGCATCTTGATGAATCCTTCTTGCTTTCACCATTGAAGCCCTTGAGTTGTCCCTCTACTCTTGCTTTATCCTCCCTACATCACTCTAGATGTGCCAAAATGTGTGTTTTTGAGGTGTGTGCGGCGTGTGTGTGTTTTTCCTCCAGTTAGGGTTCTTTTCCCCCGCAAAGATTCGCCCAAAAGTGCTTAAAAACGCAGCATTCCGTCACTAGGCCGCGGCCTTACCCGCGGCCTTGTGTCCTCCCTTTCTGACCAAGGCCGCACCCCAGGCCGCGGCACGGCCTTACCCGCGGCCTTGGTCAGACTATTTCACTTGTCTTCCATGCAAAATGGTACCTCGCAAACGGCCGAACTAGCTTTTCCTCAAAACATAAAAGTTTTAGCTCTTTGAATAAGCTTTCCAAATCAACAAGAATCATGTCATTTGAAGCTCTGTACGCTAAAATATAGCTGAAATACTAAAAACTGGTCGGAATAGTACTGCAGTACAAATATGCTTCAATAACTTGGAATTTTGACCTTCGAACCTTAAGAACTGGACTTTGATGTCTTCATGTGAATTGTGAATTGTAGATCATTGTCTTAGCTTCAAAATGCTTCATGAATCACCTTAATCCAATATCTCCATCTCCAGTTATCACTAAATCATTGACATATGTCCAGATTGCCAAACTGTTTCCTTTCCAATTCTTCTTCGCCTATTGCTTCTTTGCACCACTTTGAGGATTTCTTGACTTTAACTCATCTCCAACTTCAAATCACCTCAAAATATCATCCAATTGCCATCCAAATTAATCCAAATTGGTGATACAATGTGCAAATCCTACGAAAATGACACAAATCACATGTAAATCACACCTTTACACAATTTGACATTCAAATCACAAATGAGAAGAAATAGCTAAGAAATAGAGAAAAACTCATAGAAAACCCTAAAAACCTACCCTAAAAACCTATTAAAAACTAATGCACTTTAGCACTTATCACTTAATTTTTTCGGAGACGATTGCTATTTCTTTTGTAAATACTACATTCAAGGGCAAAATCGTCTTTTTACGGTTTAAAATCATTTTTCATCAATTTTTGAGTCATAAATGCATTTCTTAGGGTTTTAAGTTTATTTTTAATTTTTTATAATTTTTCGAGGTCAATAGCTATTTTCTTGTGAATTTTCATCATTCAAGAGTAAAATCATCATTTTACGGTTTAAATTCATTTTTCATCAATTTTTGAGTCATAAATGCATTTCTTAGGGTTTTAAGCTTATTTTTTTATTTTTGGTAATTTTTCGAGGTCAATAGCTATTTTTTTAGTGAATTTTCATCATTCAATGGCAAAATCGTCATTTTACGGTTTAAATTCATTTTTCATCAATTTTTGAGTCATAAATGCATTTCTTAGGGTTTTAAGCTTATTTTTAATTTTTGATAATTTTTTTAGGTCAATAGCTATTTTTTGTGTATTTTCATTGTCTACGGGCAAAATCGTCATTTCACACCCCGAGCACATTTTTCATCAATTTTAAGCTCTAACTTTTAATTTGAAATCCACTTTCAATTTTTTGGCTAATTTTGAAATTTACTGTCATTTCTTTGCATTAATTCATGATTTTTTTGGATTAAAATATTTTTTTATATAATAAAATTGAAATTTTTATTACCGGTAGCGTTTTCGTTATTTTGTAGTGTTCTTGGTGACCAAGACAACTAGCACTATAAATACCTCCACTAAAGAATAAAAAAGGAGGACTTAATTAGAATATACTAGGTTCATTCTTCCACTACACACACTTTACACTTTTCCACACACTAAAATACTACACACACACTAACACACTTTTTTCACCTACTAAAATCCTGCACACACACTAACACTTTTTTCACCTACTAAGATCGAATACACATACTAACACACTATATTCACACACACTAAGATAAAAAAAATCAAGAACACCAAGAACATTAAAAAATTTTCAGCTTTCATTTTTCCAAAAGAGGAGGGTCCAATCCATCATCTTTCATTCTAAGGAACCATCTTAGCTCCTTGTTACCTTTTTACACTTATTTGATATAAAATTACACAAATTTTTCCTGTTTTTTATGGATTTTAGGTTTTGTTTTTCTCTTCTTGTTCTTGAAATTATTTTCCAGATTTTTTTTTGTCTTCTCTTTTTTTTTGTGTTTATTTTTGTTTGTTTGCTGGTATTTGGGGTTTTTCTTTTTTGGTTCACCGTCTCTCTCTTCTCTCTCTCTCTCTCTCTCTCTCCTCCCTCCACCACTGTCTCTCCACTCATCACCACTATTCAGCCGCCACCCTCACTACTAGAACCTCCACCATCCTCCTGTCTCCTCTAGCCTGACTATTATCCACCACCAATCCACTATCCAAAACCCATACTCCATAATCCCTAGCTTCTCAACCTCTGCTTATCACTACAAACCAAAATGCCCTAGCCATTCCATCCTCCATCACCACCAAGCCTCATAACGCCACAAAAAACCAAAGCAACTACCAGTCAAAACAATCAAACATCACAAAAATCACCCACACTTCACAGAGCAACCACAGGACAACCGATAGCCCCACCATCGCTCCACAACCATTGCAATTGGACCACCAACAAGCCATTCAAACCTTCTGCAAAAAAAAAAACAACAACCAACAACCTGCAAACCCACAATCGCCCGCCTGTAATCATCATCTTACTGCCTAGCCTCCACCATTACCCTCAATCAATGGTCAGGTCTCCACCCGTTTCCCTTGTCACTAGCAAGCACCAAACAATAGCTCAAAGAACCACTGTCGAATATCACAACTCCACCCTGAGCTCATAGCCAAGTAAACTTGCAAATAAAAAAAAAAGACAAAACAACAAAATGGCCATCAATCAAATCCAAAGCCACTGTCTCCTCTTATAACTAGACAGCCCAGTTCATCACCACTCAATACTGTAGAACAACCACACCACCATAAACTCACAATCACCGTAAACTCACAATCATCACAAACTCACAATCATCAAAAGTCACCCACAGCTCAAGTCCCAATCGGTTCCCAACCTCCAAAAAACACAACAGTCACAAGCCCAAAATCTCACTACAAGCACCAGGCACCAAAAACTAGACACACACAACCACTGCCAAGCTGGAATCACCCATGCGCCACCAAGTGACCAATTCCAACCATTTCCCTCTCCAATTTGACCACCGCCTAGTTGAATCTCAGCCATAATCCAGCCCCATCCAAACCACCAATTCGCCATAACAGCCCCATCTTCATCGACAACCAACCGCTACATCATCACGAACCAATAGCCATCATCTTACACCAAGCCATTCCCAATTTCAATTCAATCACCTGCAAAGAAAGCCAAATTAGTAGCACCCTCACCAATCACACAGCCCCAAGTCACAAATTGCAGCCATCACCGCAGCCTAAAATCTCGTTTCAGCCACGCCCACAACCAATTCTCATCACCATACAATTTCAAAACCAAAAAATAGGAGGAAATAGAGAAAGAGAGAGAGGGATAAAGTGAATGAGTGAGATGAGAAATTTGGGGGGAAGGTGACGTTCTGTTTGAGAGAAAACCAGAAAAAATGAGGAGAGAGCCGGACAGAATGGGGAGAAGCTAGGAAAATAGAGAAAATAGATAAAGAAAATAAAGAAAGAAAGCAGAAAAAGAAGGGACTGAAAAAGGAAAAAAAAAGGGAAAGAAAAGAGAACAAAAGGGAAATTGGAAAACAGAGAGTGAGAAATTAGGAAGAGAAACACAAATGGCAGGAAGAAGAACAAAAAGAAGAGATGAGAACTAGGAGATAGAGAGAGGGAACGAGTAGGTGAGATAGAAAAGGAAAGGGGAGAGTTTTTTGCAGGGGTGGGGTTTAGTGAAAGTTTATTCCTTTCTTCTGATTAATTTGGCTTTATTTCTAATAGATAGGTTATTCTCTATTTTTCAATTTTGTAGTTAATTAGTTGATTTAGCCATTTAGATTAGTTTAAATCTCATTTTATTGGACTTTTTTTTTTCTTTTTTCTTTTCTGGTTTAATATAAAATTAATGTTTGCATTTAAATCCTTGAGTCTTGATCTATTTTGTTATAACCTAGTATTCTTTTGTTTTGTGCAATTATGTTCTAATATTTTTAAATTGATCCCCATATTTTTATATTTCTTTCAATCAAGGCCCACTATTTGCAAATTCCCCCCTATTGCTGATATTTATGTTTTACCCCTCATGCTTGCTGGAATTTAGTATTTCAGCCCCCCCAATTGACTTTAATTTGCATTTTTGCCCCTAGATTTGTGTAAATTTTTTAATTTTACCCTTAAGTTTTATAAAATTTTATTTTAGCCCCCTTAGTTGCTAGAATTTATTTTTTTATCTCAATTTGTCAATACTTATATAATTTAGGTTTAGTTTATTTATACCGAGGTACCTTGATTTGTTTGTTCATTTTGATTAGTATTTGTACCAGGGTCTTCAAAGAGGTATCCCTACTTTTCGTTAATTTTCTCTTATGTGCTCCAATGTGCTCCAATGTGATTTTTATGCATTATTTTTATTATTATTATTTGTTTCTTATTTTTACATGCTTTTCTCGTATTTATTTATTTTATGTTATTTAATTCCAAATTTTATTATTTGGCAAAAAGTGTTATATTTGTGTATTTAGCTAGTCAATGTAATAGCTAGATAATATTTCTCACATTTTTAGCAAAAAATTGTGTATATAGATAGCAAGTGTAATAGATAGGGCATTTTTAATTCCCCCTTTCAAATAGTAAATTAAGCCCCCAGTGTAATAGTTAGGGTTTATTTGTTTTTACGTGCTTACGTACTTATTTGTTTTACCGCTTTTATTAGGATTTTGCATTTAGACATTATGCTTACATGTTATGTGCTCCTACTTGACCTTATATGTCTTTATATGTTTATTTACTTTCAATTCATGCTTTATTATTTAAATTCATGTTTTATTAGTTTTTATTATTCCGTCACCACACTAGTCCAATGCTAGTTGTGGCTTTATCGTTTCCCCGCTAGCCAACGCTAGTGGGAATCCCTAGAAAGGGCTACTCCAACGCTAGACCTTTAGGGCATTTTAGTGTTAGGTGCACTCGTGTGCATTTTACATCCCACTTCACACATTTTTTAGTTTTCCTTTCCATTTTGCATGATTTTTATTACTATTATTACTATTATTTATTTATTTTTGACGCATCTTCAAATGCATGACATCTAGGTTGCATCTTACTTAGACTTTTAGGACATTTGCATGATCCGACTAGAAATAGTTGTCTACTCATGTGGGAAGTGGTGGCGTACATGTCGTTCCCCCCTCCATAAGTAGGAACATTCAGTCACGAGCCATTAGTCTCCCGTACACGTTATGTTGCATCCCCACTTTCTTCGGCCACTTATTATATATATTATTATTTTTCTTTCCTTTTTTGCATTTCATTTTGCATTCACACTTGTGACTCCCTTGAGATCACAATTCGGGTTTCGCGATTATTGCGATAATTCTGACCAAGCCTTGACGGAACATGCTGACCCTCCCGATACCCACATTTAGATTTTAGGATTTGCATTCATTTAGATACATCTAAACGTGATAGAATTTAGGGTTAATTTAGGAAATTTTGATTAAACCTCGCAACTAGCCTCGGCTAGGTAGAAAGGGTGCCTTAGGCGTGAGCCTTTGCCTTCCCTTTCTTCAAAATGTGACTCTCGGACCTTTTTCTCTCGTTTTTTCGTATATCGGAGTCAAAAAAGGGTTTTAAATGATTTTTCTAAAATTTAGTTTTTTGTTTTGTCAAAATGATTTTTCAAGTGACTTGGTACACCCTAACTCAATACCAAGTGGCGATTCCATTTCAAAAAAATAAAACCCTTTAAATCAGTTGGCCAAAACTGTCACATTTTTTAGTCCCAGCCTTCTTTTATTTTTCAAAACTACCATTTTTCCTAAATAAACACTTTTTGAATAAAAACTCAATTTTTCTCACACACGCATAGTTTTTTTCAAAAAGAACTTTCTTTTCAAAAAGGGTCTTGGACCGGACCGTCTCTTTAGGACGCGACAGTCAACGACCCCACCGTGTGATGTGATCCTAGGAGTGCTTACAATCTTGATGCTTAGATATTCTCATGGAGCAACTCGTTTGGATCAAGATGAGATCAAATCATGGCTGATCATGAAGGGAACGTTTAAGCTTTGTGACTACCATGGTGTAATTTATGACTTTGGGCCTCTCAATGGACTTGGTGATCAAGCTATTCAAGTGTGTTCATTTGGCCAAGAGTTTATGTATTGGTTGTGGATTAAATACACATTCAAAGAAGGTCCAATTAAAGCTTCTAAGTGGTCCATAACATGTCTTTAAGGTGCTGGTTTAGTTGGACTTGTTGGAAGGCCTTTTAAAGATGCAAGATGGAGGCCCAATGGTGCTTAAAAGGAGGTGTCCAGTCCATTAACAATTTTTGGACGAATTTTTAAGTTTAATTCTTTTATGTTAAGTTTTCTATTTTGTTTACAAGTTGTAACCTCTTAGAAAGTTACCATATTGTGTTAGGTTACAACTAGTGCTCTTTGTTAAGTTTCTAGAACTTTCTACAAGTTGTTATGCAAGCCTATTTATAGGCCAAAACACTATTACGAATTTTAATAAGTTTGATGATTAATAAATTTGTGAGTTCTCAAATTGAGTGCTTCTTTCGTTCTTTGCTAATTAAGAACAACCCCCGAACTTGTAGAGTGATTCCAAGTTCAAAAACCCTAGCTTAGAGTTGCCTTATTGGTTTGATCAAGCATTCTAGGTGCTGATTCCTCGAGTTCTTGTTCGTTCCATAAGGAGGTTCAAAGCTTCCTTGAATTTTCGAGTTGTTCATCTTGCGTGTTCAAGGCTTTGGTGCTGATTCTAGAGTCTAGTTCATCCAAGGGGAAAGGTTCGAAATTCATACTTGGTCTTTCAAGCAATTCCACGTTCGTCCGCGCGTATCAATTGGTATCAGAGCTAGTCTTGAAATTCCAGGTTTTTCTAATCCAATTTTTCCTTTGGAGAAATTTGGATATATCCCTTTTTATTTTTCTTTAATTCATTCTTGAGTTGTTTTTCAAAGTGCTTCATGCCTAGCTAAACAACTTGTGTCTTTCCTTGTGTTTCTTCTTTGTGTCACGTTTGTTTAAAAATAAAAAAAAAATTCGTGCATAATTTTTCCTTGAATTTTCTTTAAGGTTTTAGAGTCGTTCTTGATTGTCTTCAATCAAGAATTCTAGGTTTTGTGTGGATTTTTGATAATCTTGACTGTTTTTGGTGTTTCTTGAATTTTTTGTGTTAAAACTTTTTCAAGAAAAATTAATTTTTGGAGAAACAAGCCTTGGATTGAAGTTTCTTGAAGGTTTTGGGTCGTTTGTGTTGTTCTTGGTGGAAAAAAAAAATTAAAAAAAACCAAAAAAAAGAAGAAGAAAGAGGCGTGCACTACAAACCCTAAGAGAAAAGCCGTGCAAAAAAAAAAAAAAAGGCGTGCAAGAAGGGAGTAGAAAAAGCCTTGCACAATCTGTTCTTAATTGTTTATTGGTGTGTTTTGGTGTTTTGAGTAGTTTTCTTGAAGTTCTTGAACTTACCTTGTGAGTTCTTGAATTAAAGAAAACAAGTTTATGAGTTTCCTGAACTTGTCCAGCAATCTTGATTGATTTCTTGAAGGTTTTGGTCAGTTTCTTGAACTTCTTGAAAGTATTGGATGGTTCCTTGAAAGAATCTTGGGTGTTTTTGAGTTTCTTGATTGAAAGAATCAACTTTCTTGGAATCTTGGTGGCTGGAGATTTTGTTCTTGAAAGTTTCTTGAAGTTCTTGGATTTTTCTGGAATTTTTTACTTGCTGGAATTTGATTTCTAGAAGAGAAGCACTTGCTGGAATTTTGTTTCTTGAAGAACTTCTTGCTGGAAATTGAGTTCTTGAATTTCTTGATCAATAGTCTCACTTTTTCTTGAAGAATTGGTTGCTGGAATTTTGCATTGTGTGCTGTGCGAATTTTTCTGGTTATTTTCCAGAAAGTTTTAACGTTAAAAAGGGGGAGTTTAGCACGTCTTTCTGGAAGTTTTGGGGCTATTTAGTTGAGTTTTGGGACCAGCTTCTTGCTTGGGATTGATGGGAGCAAGTTCTTGAACTTGATTCTTGAATCTTGATTAATTTGAACTAGCTGGAATTTTTGGCAGATTATTACCTACGAATTTTCTGAAATTTTCCAGCTTGTTTTGATCTTAAAAAGGGAAGAAAAGGAGCTGTTCTAGTGTTTTAAAGGCAAAGAAACAAGTTTCCTAAAAGATAGGAGAAAACCGTGTGTTTGAGGGAGAAAATATAGGAGGAGCTACATTCTTTTGGAGAAAGAAACCAGGAGGTGATTGTGATTTTGGTGCAGAAACAAAAAAAATATTGGAGGCTTTCCAGAAAAAAAAAAAAAGAAAAAGGAAGCGTGTTCTTGAGAGAAAAGATAGGGAGTTGGCGCATTCCCTTGTGAGAAGAAGTAGGAGCTTGAGCGTGCATCTTGGGAGAATAATAAGGGAGCAGTCCGTTTCCTTCTTGAGAAAAAATAGGAGTGTCCTAAATTGTAGGGGATTGGGAGTGTGCAAGAGAAAAAAGGAAAGTGTAGTAATTTTTGGTAAAAGGAAAGTGTTTTCTTGTGTGTGCTTGATATTTTTGGAAAGTAGTTTTTATTTTTACACAAGAATATTATTTTCTTTCAAGAGTACATTAAAAATCAAGATTTTTCACACAAGAATACCACACATTAGGGTTTCTAATTTGTGTTCTTCTTGAGTCAAGTCTTGTTTATTCCATCTTTTCTTGAATTCTCTTGATCAAACAATTACTCTAGCTTATTTTCTTGACCTCTACATTTACTCTTGTGGTTTGACTTCTTGGAGCTTTACAAGGAAGGTTGGGCTAGTTCTTTTCATCAAAGGACATACAAAGGAGCTACTCAAGAGTGGTAAAAGGCTTAGGGGTGAGCACATTTGAGGGAAAAAGCCACAAATACTTGGAGTGATACACGAGGGTTGAGTGTATACACTAAGGGAGTGGTAAGGCTATTTTTCTTCTATTATTATTTTGTGCTACTAACTTTATTTTGCAGGTTGATACTCATGGAGAGATGCCACATTATTGCTGTTTTGTAGTTAGTTGCCATTCAAGAAGTTTGGGAGTTGACAAAATCGTGGTGAAGGAGTTGAAGCCAAGTTCAAATGCCATATTGAGCTTGACAACTATGATGAATTTAACTGATTTGTGGCCTAAGTTTTCTTGTTCTAGTTATTTTAAATTGCAAATTAGTTCATTCTTGAATATCTGTTTTGTTAGTTTAGATGATTGTGTTTTGCATCTAGCATGTCTAAATTCGCCTAGTGCAATCTGTCCAAAAGACTTTCTTATGTTTTCTCATTTATTTTTGGACAATTTTCAGTTTATTTTATGTGATATATCATGCAATATTTGTGTGTTTTTGTTACATCGTTTGAATTATTCTAGTGAGTTGATTGCTGATGTTTTTCGCATTCTAGGGCTTATTAGGCATAATTCACATGATGCTCATTTTCTTAGTTCACGTGATGTTTACTTAGATTCTTTTTATAAGTCTTTGTTCAACCATAAATTTTATCTTGTTAGTAATTGTTATTCTGAGTCCAATTGTGGTTGCATAGACTTTGGAAATCGTGTTATTCTTTTCCATGTTTTTAGGGATAGTTTGCATCTAGATATGTTTATTCTTCTTAAGTTAGAATTTGTTCTTGCATCTTATGTTTCAATTTGCATTGAGTTTCGCATTCTAATTCATACGTCATGTATATATATCATTGGTGTTTATTTTTCTATCAGTCCTTTAGTTACTTATGTTAGCTTATATGATCTCGCAGATTCGAGGACGAATCTTTTCGAGGGAGGAGGGATTGATGTGATCCTAGGAGTGCTTACAATCTTGATGCTTAGATATTCTCATGGAGCAACTCGTTTGGATCAAGATGAGATCAAATCATGGCTGATCATGAAGGGAACGTTTAAGCTTTGTGACTACCATGGTGTAATTTATGACTTTGGGCCTCTCAATGGACTTGGTGATCAAGCTATTCAAGTGTGTTCATTTGGCCAAGAGTTTATGTATTGGTTATGGATTAAATACACATTCAAAGAAGGTCCAATTAAAGCTTCTAAGTGGTCCATAACATGTCTTTAAGGTGCTGGTTTAGTTGGACTTGTTGGAAGGCCTTTTAAAGATGCAAGATGGAGGCCCAATGGTGCTTAAAAGGAGGTGTCCAGTCCATTAACAATTTTTGGACGAATTTTTAAGTTTAATTCTTTTATGTTAAGTTTTCTATTTTGTTTACAAGTTGTAACCTCTTAGAAAGTTACCATATTGTGTTAGGTTACAACTAGTGCTCTTTGTTAAGTTTCTAGAACTTTCTACAAGTTGTTATGCAAGCCTATTTATAGGCCAAAACACTATTACGAATTTTAATAAGTTTGATGATTAATAAATTTGTGAGTTCTCAAATTGAGTGCTTCTTTCGTTCTTTGCTGATTAAGAACAACCCCCGAACTTGTAGAGTGATTCCAAGTTCAAAAACCCTAGCTTAGAGTTGCCTTATTGGTTTGATCAAGCATTCTAGGTGCTGATTCCTCGAGTTCTTGTTCGTTCCATAAGGAGGTTCAAAGCTTCCTTGAATTTTCGAGTTGTTCATCTTGCGTGTTCAAGGCTTTGGTGCTGATTCTAGAGTCTAGTTCATCCAAGGGGAAAGGTTCGAAATTCATACTTGGTCTTTCAAGCAATTCCACGTTCGTCCGCGCGTATCACCGTGCGTGTTATTTCGGGGTGCGACTATTATGATGAAATTTCAATGTCCTTTGTTTGCTGATTTTTCAAATTTACATCCAAGATTGAAAGTTTTTCTCCAGTGATTTAAGTCCCAATCATGGTGGGAAGATCTGTTCAGATCTCATTCCGGATATCTGTTAATCCATTTTCAAATTCCATTAAATGCCCAAGGAAGAAAAATTCAAGCACTTCCTTTCTGTTCTCTTTATGAAAATCTTAATTATACTATTCAAGATAATGAAGAGAAATATTCTGAAGTTTAACGGTATATTTTCCATCATAATGGTATAATTCCTTCTGAGATATGGTCTAGATTCGTAGGTTCTTGGAATTACAAGAATTCTCATCCTCATTGGGCAGTTGTTCAAGAAGCACATAAAGAGTATAAAGAATTGATGGAAGACAGCCAGATGCAATATTCTCAGCAATCTAAATTATTTTCATCTTCTACCATCGATCAAAAGGTCAGGATAGAAAAGAAAAGACTCATCAACGAAAGGAAAAACAAGCGGAGCTATGAAGACTGGATTACTGAACAAAATATTATAGATCCTGGTACTTCATTGGATACGCTAGATTCTTTTGATTAAGTCACATGCAAGCTTTTGAATTTTTGTTCCAAGTGCTTTGGTTTTTTCTTTTTTGAGTGGAGTGTAGCTTTAGCTTTACAGCTTTAGCTTCTTTTAGTTTTACTTTTTTTGAAATGTTTCAGCTTTTATTTTGAGTGGATTGAATAAATTATTGTACGAAAGGAATCTTAAGGGGTAAGATGTGTATTGGTTTTCCTATATAAAGGAGATCGATCGTTTTGATAGATCATCCTGGGAGAACATCTAATTGTAATATACAAGTTGTGAAATAAAAAATTCGGTTCCAAAAAATCTTCTTGTGTCTTAAGTTACCATACTCAGAGAAAGATAGTTTGCTCTAAATTTAAGTAAGTCATTACAAAGAATAGTAGTGCCTAAACAAGTAGCCGTCAAGGGAAAAAAGGAAAAACAAGGCCAGTTCTTAACTTTGTAATTGGTAAGCTTAAGTTCTTGAAGCTAAATTATTCCTCCAATACAAAGCCCTTGAACCAGCACAAACATGTTCTCAAATGCTTGTCCATATCCTTCCTACCAAATATGACAAACCAATCCCTTTGATTGCATTTTTTGACACAGGACCAGCCATGTCGATTGTCAATGACAAGAGGGAAAAAGCCAACAAACTTGAGTGATACATGAGGGAACGAGTGTATACACTAAGGGAGAGAAGTAAGGCAATTTCCTTTTATTTGTTTATTGTTACTAACTTGTTTTTGCAGGAATTTTATTGTAGTCATGGCCGAACAAAGTGATCAAAAGCTTAAGGACATTGAGTTCTTGTTAAAAGCCATGCAAGAGGATTTTAGGAGGATTCATACACGCATGGATGATGTAGAATCAGCCGTGAAGGGGAAAGCAAAAGTGTCCAATAATCCGACCATTGAAGAGGATTATGATTTGGATTATGAGGAGATTATCTCGTGCAAAGGAAGGAGGGTGCACAACCAACAAGATAGCAATCTTGGAAGTATCAAAATGAAGATACCTCCATTCCAAGGGAGACTTGACCCCGAGGCATACTTGAATGGGAATGCAAAGTGGAACATGTTTTCAACTGCCACAATTATTCAGAAAAAAAGAAAGTACAATTGGCCACCATTGAATTCACTGACTATGCTAGTGTTTGGTAGGAACCAACTTGTCAAAGATAGCAGAAGATGTGATGATGAACCCATAAGAACATGGAGGGAGATGAAATCAATCATGAAAGAGAGATTTGTACCAGACTACTATACACGAGACCTCCATAGATGACTACAAGCTTTGAAGCAAGGACCAATGACGGTGGATGAATATTTTAAAGAGATGGAGATGCTTATGATCTGAGTTGATATCAAAGAGGATGGAGAGGCCCTAATAGCTAGGTTCATGGCAGGGTTTGAACTTTGAAATTGCTGAAGAAGTGGAATTACACCACTACTTGGAGATCAACGACTTGGTGGACATGGCCATCAAGGTTGAAAGGTAATTGAAAGGCAATTGAAAGCACGCAAAGGTTGGAGGTTTCTCAAGCTCATCCAACCAAACTCAATGCCGTGAAAATAAGCCAAGTGAAAGGAGGGAGTTGCGAACCTCTCAAGTTGCAAAAGAGACCAGTGAGGAATAAGGGCAATTCATCTTCTAACAAGCCTCAATCGAATCCCAAAGGTGAAAGTTCTACACGCCTAAGGGATGTGAAGTGTTTTTTATGCGATTCACTCCAAGATCTCACGTTAATCTCCTAACAGGAACCTCTGTGAAGAGCACCAATCACAGGACAATCCTTCCTAAAGATCATTCTTATGTATCAACGGATAACCTAACCCCAATTCTACCTGAGAATTGAAACTTGTTTGAAGAGGATCCCAAATACTAACCCCACACGTTGGTTAGAACTCAAGGATATCAAAGGAATTCACGAATCACTCATGGAACTCACAAGTCTCACAAAGAGAATCAGAGAGGAAAAAACCCTCGTAGTTTTATTCAACTTCAATAATCTGTCTAAAAAATAATAATAATTAGCCTTATATAGGCAAAAACACCCTAAATAACCAATATAGAAAATAACTAGTCTATTACACATGTTAAAAACTAAGTAAAATCGCAAAAAATAAATAAAATCGTAAAGTTGCGGCGGTAGGCCGCGGGACAACCTTCTGTGCGGCCTTCATCAGAACATTCATCTCATCTTTGGCAAAGTTTCTGACAGAGGCCTTGGGGAAGGCCGTGGCCTGGCCTTGCCCGCTGCCTTCATCAGAAACTTTCTAATAGCCTTTCCTACGCGTCTTCTTCTGAACTTTTGCAAGTGTACTTGTCCCAACCTTGGATGGCCTCTTCCTCTGTCTTCTTTTGACCATCCTTGACGCCTCTAAGTCTCCATTTTGGGTGATTAAGGCCCTATGCATTGGTGATGCACTAGGGATGACCCGAATGCCCCTATTTGCTTGAACTTTCGTCACTTGGTTCGTATCATTCCCTTCCTCTTCAAGAAGATTCGTCCTCGAATCTTGCTTCTTCATGACTCCAACTAAGGGAACATCATGTACCTGCACAGAAGAAATATGTGGAAGAGAAAAATGAGAATTAGTGAAAAGTGCTTTTATCATCTTCTTCTTTCCCTTCGCAACTTCAAGCTCCTTGGACAGCTTCACATAGTCACTATGAGCCTCTAATGGTGTTAATGGCACAAGCGTGATGTCCTTCCTATGCCAAGTGAACAAGTACTGATTACGGAACCCATCATACATCACCTTGCGATCAAATTGCCACGGACGACCCAACAACAAATGACACGCTACCATCGATGCCACGTCACATATAACTTTATCTTTGTAGGCTCCAATGGTGAACTCAACCTTGACTTGCTTGGTCACCCTCAATTCGCACTATCACTCACCCATTGCAGTTTATAAGGCTTGGGATGCTTCACTGTTCTCAAACCAAGCTCATTTACCAATAATGAATTCACAAGGTTAGTGCAACTACCAGAGTCAACGGCAATGCCACATACCTTGTCCCCAATGAAATACCGAGTGTGGAAGATTGATTCTTTCTACAAATCAGGTCTAGCTTCCTCAGAGTGCTCATCCGAAATTTTCCTTGTGAAAAGAAGCTCTCCCTTGTCAGGTTCGCAGCTAATAGGACCTTCACTATCACTTCCTCCCTCTAACGGTGGCATCTTCTCATCATCTGAAGAAGCACTTTCTATATCTCCTCCATCCAACATGATCATGGTTCTAGTGTTAGGACATTGGGATGCCACGTGACCACGTCCCTGGCAATTGAAGCACTAGATGTCGCGCGTCCTCATAGGTGCCTTTATCTGCCTTTTGCCGTCACCCATGCCCTCCTTTGGCCTGACAACATCTCTTGGCCTCATGTCACCTCGATTCTTTCATCCCATGGACGGTCTATCCTGCTATCTTGACCTCCCATAGAAAGAGCCTATACTATCTCTCCTCCTAGCCTTGAGCTGCTTCTCCACTGTCTCAGCCTTTTGAACTAGGTCATCGAAATCGACATAGGATTGCAACTCCACTTTCTCTCGGATGTCTTGGTTCAACCCAGCTAAAAATCTCACCATTGTCACTTCCCGGTCCTCCGCCACATTAGCACGAATCATTGCTAACTCCATATCTTTATTGTAATCATCCACTATACAACCACCTTGTGACATGAACTGTAGCCTTTGGTGCAGCTCTCTGTAGTAGTGGCCAGGTACGAAATCTCCTCTGCATGATTGTCTTCATTTCTTCCCATGTGCAAATAGGTCGCTCTTCACATCTTCTCCTAGTGGTAGCCAACTGGTCCCACCACACACTTGCATAGTCTGAAAACTCCACAGCAACTAGTTTCACCTTTTTCTCCTCGGAGTAGTGGTGGCAATCAAATACGTGCTCCACCTTCCGCTCCCACTCCAGGTAGAGCTCTGGCTCACTCCGACCTTAGAAGTTAGGAATCTTCATTTTAATGCTCCCAATGTTGCCATCACGAGCTTGCTCTTCTCTTCTAGGCCTCCTATCAGCCCCCATCTCATCATTAGAATCCTCAGGCTCAGCCAACGGTGATCTCCTCCTGTGACTTCTGTGGCTACTCCTTGATCTTGAATGGGAATGGCCTCGCCTTTCTAGTCGCTCACACATAGCTTCCATAATCTGCCTCATACCCTGGATGCTAGCATTCATGGTCTCAGCAAAATCTCTAAGGTCAAATGCCTTAGATTCTCCTTCATTAGACATGATAAATTTTGAACAAATACAAGGGATTTAAAGGAAAAAAAGGGTAAAGATTCGACTAAGGTAGGAATTTCTACGAAGGAAATACTACCCAACACTAACACTCACAACTCAAGACAAGAAATTGTACAGAAAATTTCAGGCGAACAGTAACTTAGATGAACAGTGCCTATGAATAGTACCGAGTGAACAGTGAAGCTACAGTGACGCGATTTTTTTTTTTTAACAATGGGATAAGACTTTTGACGATTTTTATTAATGAATCGTCAACAAATCACCAATAATGAATAACCCAGTCAACAAAAGCACAAAAGACACGAATCTTCTATGGTTTTTGGACCCCCTAAAGTAAGAATAACACTAAAGAGGCACAGAAATAATTGCAATAAATTGCAAAAACTAGCAGAAAATTACAAGAAAATTGATTAAGACACTAGAAATTATGCAAAGCAACAATCCCCAATCACGAAAACAACAAGCACAAAATCCACAACAATAGAAAAACCCTAGGAATGAAATTGCTCAAAAACAATAGGCTAACACAAGAATTACTGTAGGAATTTGACAAAAATAAAGAGAAAAAGATATATCCAAGCTCAAAGAATCGAATTTCAAGAGATGGATTGAATACACCTGATACTAAGAACCCAGAAGCTCTAATACCAATTGATGTGATCCGCTTCGAAACCCCACGTTAATCTACTAACAGGAACCTCTATGAAGAACGCCAACCACAGGGCAATCCTTCCCAAAGATCATTCTTGTGTATCAACGGACAACCTAACCCCAATTCTACTTGAGAATTGAAACTAGATTGAAGAGAATCCCAATCCCTAACCCCACACGTTGGTTAGAACTTAAGGATATCAAAGGAATTCATGAATCACTCGTGGAACTCACAAGTCTCACAAAGAGAATCAAAGAGGAAAAACCGTTGTAATTTTATTCAACTTTAATAATTTGTCTAAAAAATAATAATAATTAGCCTTATATTGGCAAAAACACCCTAAATAACCAATATAAAAAGTAACTAGTTTATTACACGTTAAAAACTAAGTAAAAACGCAGAAAACAAATAAAATCGTAAAGTTGCGGACTAAGGCCGCGGGGTAGGCCGCAGGACAACCTTATGTGCGGCCTTCATCAGAACATCATCTCGTCTTTGGCAAAGTTTCTGACAGAGACTGTGGGGAAGGCCATGGTACTGCCTTGCCCGCAGGCCTTTATTAGAAATTTTCTAATGGCCTTTTCTACGCGTTTTCTTCTGAACTTTTGCAAGTGTACTTGTTTTAGCCTTGGATGGCCTCTTCCTCTGGCTCCTTTTGACCATCCTTGACGCCTCTAAGCCTCCATTTTGGGTGATTAAGGCCCTATGCATTGGTGATGCACTAGGAATGACTCGAATGCCCCCATCTACTTGAACTTTCATCACTTGGCTTGTATCAGTTTTAGATGCCAAGGATTTTGGCCATATTGCTGCAAATTGCCCGAATAGACGAGCTATGATCATAATGGATAATGTGGATGTGGCTAGCATTACTTCTAGTGATGATGAGGAGATGCCACTTTTGGAAAGAAGTAGTGAATCCAAAGGAAACTATGATGTTGACCATGGAGAAACTTTGATCACAAGACGTGCTTTGAGTGTACAACCACGAGGAAGATGACGAGCACAATCAAAGGGAAAATCTTTTTCACACTCGTTGTACTATTAAGAATAAGGTATGTAATTTGATTATTGATAGTGGGAGTTGTACTAATGTTGCTTCTATCTTATTTGTAGATAAACTTGGCTTGGAAACAATGGAGCATCCGAAACCATACAAGTTACATTGGCTTGCGGACACTTGAGGATATGAAAGTTACCAAGCAAGTACTTTTTCCATTCTTCATTGGTAAGTACAAGGATGAAGTTTTGTGCAGACATAGTACCTATGCAAGCATGTCACCTATTTCTAGGTCACCATTGGCAATTTGATCGACAAGTGCATCATGATGGGCATCTCAACAAGTATTCATTCATTTGGAAGGGTAAGAAAAATTCTCTCAATCCTTTATCACCTAATTGAAGCTCATACTGATCAAGTTAGACCTTGCCAAAGATTTCAAAGTATCGAGCACTCAAAGGGTTGATGGCCAAGGTAAGTTGATTGTTTTGAAAGGTAATAAGGCTGAGAAAGAGAATGAGAGGAAAATCATGCAAAGCACAAGTGAGAATAGCAAAAGTGATGAAAACGTGATTTCTGGACAAAGAAAGAGAAAGGAACAAAACTAGGAGTGTGTTGCTAGTTATGCCTAATTCTCTTATGTCCATGTACTCCTAAAGAAGAAGTGTACTTTGCTAACTCACATAACCATTCTTTTCCTAGTGTTTTTGTAGTGATTTTGCATGTTGATTTTCAAGGAAAAACACCATATGCAAGCTAGTTTAGGTGTTGAGCATCCTTGAAGAAGCAAAGAAGACTAACCCGTGGGGAAGGATTTTGATACGATCGGGGGTCGCCCTCTCGTATATCACAGAAATATCTTCCCCAAAGGACAATCTTGAAAAGAAATCCACACAAAAATAACCCAATCTTCTTGACCCCTTCGTAACTTGTCTAAGACTCCAAGAACAACTTGAAGTTGTGATAGCCACTCAATCTTCTTGACCCGTTGTAACTTGTCGAAGACCCCAAGAACAACTCAAATAGGGTTACTTCGAAGATTCAACCAAGATCATTGAAATCCTCCTTTTGCATTGCAAGTTAGATCCCCTAACCAACCCATGGAATAGACACCTAACCAACCTGTGGAATATACCCCTAACAACTTGCAGAATAGACCCCTAATTGACAGACCTAAAAGAATGAATCAAATCGAGTGGAAGAAACTCTAAGCGTAGGTTTTGGTTGCCATGGAATCACTCCAATAAGACCAGGAATTAGTTCCAATCCAAGAACTAAAGAAAACTCTCAAAGAGAAAAAACTCATAATTTTTATTGATTCATCATAATATGTTCTTAAAATAATACAAGAAATACCCTTTTATAGGCTCATGAAGAATATTCTAGAAAACTTACTTAAAAACCTATCACTAGTTGTAACCTATCACAATTAAATAACTAGCATAAAGATTATAACTTTGTAAATAAAGTAAAACATGACATGAAAATGCATCCCAACTTTCTGATGAAGGTCCGTGGGACGACCTTGGTTAGAACCCTTTTTTTGTGCTATTTTCTTCATGCCTTGCTTCATCCAATTGTTTCACAAGACTCCAATCTTTGTCTCTTGAGTGGATACTAAGTTGGTCATTTTTCTCAAGCCCTAGGCCCTTGAACTCCTCAAAATAGCATAGAAGAATGATCAACCCCATTGAGGCTTGAACGAAGAGAGAAAAACTCAGATTTTTTCCTAATTCTAACATCACTCTTTTTTCACAAAACAAAACAACTCACACGATACAAAAGATCAACTCTCAAAAAACAAAGAAAAAAAATTGAAAGAAAAATAAATTTTGGAAAAATGGGATGAACAGTAACTCCTGTCGTGAACAGTAAACCTGGCATGAACAGTACGCATGAACAGTGTTCGCTGCAAACAGTAACCTATGTCAACAGTGACTCCACTTTAAAATAGTAACTCCGTGCAAATAGAAATTCCGTCATAGAACAGTAATTTCAGTGATGAACAGTGACATCATGAAGAGTAATTCTAGCGATGAACAATACGCTTACAGTGCGCGAACAGTGCGATTTTTTTTTTAAATCAACAACAAAAGATCACAACTTTGATTCAAGAAAAGTCAGATCTTAAACCAAGAACAACGAAACAAAAATTAAAAACATATATCCAAGTAAATTGACAACAAAAATAAAGGATATACCCAAACGGGTTGACACAAAAACCTGATTTCTCTTTCAAGATCCCAAAAGCTCTGATACCATTTGATACGATCAGGGGTTTCCCTCTCATATATCACAAGAATATCTTCCCCAAAGGACCGTCTTGAAAAGAAATCCACAAAAAAATAACCCAATCTTCTTGACTCCTTCGTAACTTGTCGAAGACCCCAAGAACAACTTGAGTTGTGATAACCACTCGATCTTCTTGAACCCTTCATAACTTGTCAAAGACTCCAAGAACAACTCGAATGGGTTGTTTTGAAGATTCAATCAAGACTGTTAAAATTCTCCTTTTTGCGTCGCAAGTTAGACCCCTAACCAACCCGTGGAAGAGACACCTAACCAACCTGTGGAATAGACCCCTAACCAACTCGTGAAATAGACCCTTAATTGACAAACCCAAACGAATGAATCAAATCAAGTGGAAGAAACTCTAAGCGTAGGTTTTGGTCGCCATGGAATCACTCCAATAAGACCAGGAACTAGTTCCAATCCAAGAACTAAAGAAAACTCTCAAAGAGAGAAAACTCACAATTTTTATTAATTCATCATAACATGTTCTTAAAATAATATGAGGAATACCCTTTTATAGGCTCATGAAGAATATTCTAGAAAACTTACTAAAAACCTATCACTAGTTGTAACCTATCACAATTAAATAACTAGCATAAAGATTACAACTTTGTAAACAAAGTAAAACATGACATGAAAATGCGTCCCAACTTTCTGATGAAGACCATGGGATGGCCTTGGTTAGAACCCTTTTTTTGTGCTATTTTCTTCGTGCCTTGCTTCATCCAACCGTTTCACGAGGCTCCAATCTTTTGCCTCTTGAGTGGATGCTAAGTTGGTCATTTTTGTCATGCCTTAGGCCCTTGAACTCCTCAAAAGTAGCATAGATGAACGATCAACCCCATTGAGGCTTGAATGATACATTTGGAGCTACTCAGAACGTATCAGATTTGATGCAAAGTCCAAACGCTACATTGGATTTGCAAGATTCAATTGATTTGTGGAATAAATTTTCATATTTTAGTGTTTTAATTTACACCATAGTGCTATTGTACATGTTTATTTTGTTAGACTAGGAGATTATGTCTTGCATCTAGTCTGTTTAACTTCACATGGTATGACCTATCTCAAGAGTTTTCTTGTATTTCATCATCATGTTCTACACAATTTTTAGTGTTTCTTTTGTAAATTATTATTCCATAATAGGGTTTACATGTTTGTGATTGCATTCTATCCACTACATTCTAGTGTTCTACATTTAGCATGTTTAGCTTTACATTGTTCAATTTTTGTTAAAGGTTACAACATGTTAGATTATCATGTTTTCAATGAGTTTCAGTTTGTTTTGTGTGATTTCTTATGTCATGATACTTGTACTAGGATTTTTGTGTTTGTTTATGCATGCTGTCCTACACATCTTAGTAATCTTCAGGATCTTGAGTCTATATTTCATCATCTAAGTCATTATGCTGTTTTAGCTTTTAGTCATAATTATGTTCTTACTTTGCGTAATCCCTTTGGTAAGCTTACTTTCTATTCACGAGCTCTAGGTTTTCATCTTGCTATTGTTTCTTCATTTGATATTCCTAAGAATTTTTTTTCTAGAAATCAGTGATAACAGTCATATGTGTTCATTCTTTTGCATGTGTTTAGGGATAATACTCATCTATACTTAGACTTCAATCTATCCTTGCATCTTTAAGTTGTGTTTTTGAGCTTTATCTAGTTTCATCTTTGAAGAACATTGAGTTTTTGTCTACTAGTGTTGAAATATGCATGAGTCCATACGAGTTTTATGTAAGAATTCATGTGTTAAGTGTTTTAGTTAGTCATCATGCACTTGTTCAAGATATTCCTCTTGAATCGTTTCATCTTGTTGCTAGACATTGGAGTTTACTTTCGAGTCCATGTTTGCTAATTTTTGTTTGTGTTTGTAAAGATGAGACTCATCAAAATGAGTTTATTATTCTTAAACATGAATCTGTCCTTGCAACATTCTTGCGTGTGTGTGAGCTTTACATTGTTGCATTCTTAGGAAATGTTGAACATTGGCTTGATTTGTTGATGCATGCATGGGGATAAATAATTTTTTTTGAGCAAGTTTGTGTACTAAGTGTTCAAGGTGAATATGTTTATTTGTTTATCACTCCTAGTATCACTTATGTTGTTGTATACATGTGTATGTAATTCGAGGATGAATCCTTTTGAGGAAGGAGGGAATGATAGGATCAAAGGAGCACCTACACTTTTGGAAGCTTGCTTGAATGTGCTTGGTGGCTAGCCAAGGGATGCATACAAGGTTGAGATGAATTTTGTAGGGATTCGAGTTAGAATGTTAGTTGGAGGGCTCTTAAAGTTGTAAGATAGAGGCCCAATAGTGTGTGATGGAGGCGTCCAGCCCAAGGAGACATTTTTGGACGAATTTTTAATATTTTCTAGAGTTTATTTTAAGTTTCCAAATTGGTTACAAGATGTTTTAGTTAAGTTTTCCAAATAGTTGAGTATTTAGTTTTTAGTAGTTGTCTTAAATTTCAAGTTCTAGAATTCTCTTGTAAGTCCTATTTATAAGCCTTCATAATTCAATGAAATAATCAGATTTTCCTCAAAAAATTAATGTGAATTTATGTAATGCTCTTTTAAGAGTGTTTTCTTGGTTCTTGGATTAGAACTACTCTTAGTCTTATCAAGCCTAAGCTTGTGGCGGCTTGAATACTTTCTTAGAGTGATTTCTTTCGTGTCTGATCAAATTCTTAAAGCCTTAGACTAGTATATTGAACTAGCTCACATTGATCTAGTTTAGGCCCTTAGGAGTTCATGATCTTCATTAGAGAACACTCAAGGTGTTTGGCTTGGAGTTCATCAAGGGTCTTGGCAACATTCCATTCTTCTGTCCGTATCATTAGTCTTGATCAAGCATATGTTGTCATCAATTCCTTTGCACATATTGGCTACTACAAACCCTCCACAAGGGATTCTAATGATGATTGAAAAAGCCATGGCAAACTTCTTTTGGGGTGCTTCTGAAATGAAGAGATAATTTCACTAGATTAGTTGGAGAAACTTATGCTATCCCCCTGTTGAATGTGGCTTGGGCATTCGATCACTAAGGGATGTCCTTTTGTCATTTTCGGTGAAGCTATGGTGGAGCTTGAGGACCAAACAATCCCTCTGGTTGAATTTCATGATATCCAAGTATTGTAGCAAATGTCATCCCTCTCAAGCATTGGCCTATCCAGCAAGCTTCTCTCACTTGGAAACGGATGATTGAAGTTAGACATTTAGTAGAGTCAAACATGTTTTGGACAGTTGGAAAATGGACGTGGAAACATCATAATAAGGAAATAATTCTAATTGGAAACTAACTAGACTTCCTACTTAACATAAGCTCTACTAAATCTATCAAGTCTTACAACTTGGAGACTAAGTAAACTACTGAAATAAAATTAAAACAAAACAAAAATCTAAGTATTTGTTCCAAGCTCTATCTTCAGACCGTTGGACTCTCTTAGTTGGAGATCTTGTACTAATCCCCTTGAGCCTTCTTTATAGTTGGACTTGATCCATAGCCAATGTTCCACACCTTGACCCAATGTACTAGCATGCTCAATATAAACTTCAAGTTTGAAATCAAGCCATAAGTCGTGAAGGTTCCTCCACCAGCTGCCATGTTGATTAATCCAAACCATGAACATCATCACTTTAAGCTCTTCTTGATCCATACGAGATGCCTTTCCAAGTTCTCCAAGACTAGAACCAACTCTAATATGTGTAGACACTCCTTGATTCATATCCATCCCTCATTCCTCGAAAAGATTTGTCCTCAAATCTCCCTAGGACATGTAAATCAACATAAGGAACAAGAGGATGATAGATAAACAAGTATACCTATCAAGAACATTTATGAAATGAACTAAGTTATATAAAATGGATGGATCATTGCAAGAATAAACACAAGTACCCAAAAACTCATTATTCTCTAAGGATGAAATAAGACAAAACTCAAAGAAAATCATGGATGATGCAACAATAGATTTTGATCTAAGAATAATAAACATATCTTGATGTGTATCATCCTTAAAACATGAAGAATAAGCATGCATGGACTACTACCAAAGTAACAAAGCTAAAACACACGAACAGAAACTAGTGAATTAGATGAATCGTGCAAATTAAACTCTAACAAACTCGGATTACCTATCACATGATTACCAACTAAAGCATTAGGATGTAATTCACGAACAAACGCATAATAAAAAAAATTTCAGAAGATAAAACCCTAAGAAATTCAACTTGAAAAAATGCTAACAATGCAATCCCCTAGTACTCGTATATAAGAAGTAAAAGAACAATGCAACACTAATTCAAAAACACAATCGTTACTACTAGGTAAATCATGAACAAGCTTTGGACAGATTACACAAACAACTATGCAAACCTTAACACAACTATCATGGCATGGTAATTCACTCAAAACATGCTACAAATCGTCTAAATAAAGATGCAAAAACACATGAAACCCTTTAAGATAGATTGCACTAAAAGAAGTTAAACTAAGCTAGATACAAAACATAATCACCTAAAATAATGGAATAAACATGAAAACTTGAATTAAAATAACTAAAATGAAAATAACACAAAAACTTATTCCACCAATCCAGCAAAGTTATTAAATTATTTCCAATGGTGGAAACTAAGAGAACAAGTCACGGAACCCTTCAATTTCTCCCTAGATGGCATAAAATCTCCTTTATTCATTGGACCATCAATTTCCATTGCAAACTTTACACCAAAACAGCATGAATGCGGTGATTGGTCTTGATGATCAACCTACAAAATAGTAACAAAAACACTAGGAAAAGATTGGTTAAGTGAGTTAGTAAAATAAGTTTCTTCTTGAGAGTACATTGGTACAAGAGAATTAGCCCTCACAAGTAAGAAACTCTTGCACTCAGCCAAGCTTATTTTAGAAGTTTCCTCACTCACATGCCTCTCACTCTTTTTCTTCCTCTCATGAACACTCTTTTCCTTTAATCTCATCTTACACTCTTCACCTATCCTAAGTTGATATCTATAAGCTTCAATTGCCCTCATAGGTGTTAAGATGACATTCTTTTTATTCCAAGCAAAGGAATAAGTGTTTTTGGATCCATCAAAGATCACCCTTCTATCAAATTGCCATGGTCTTCCAAGAATTATGTTGCATATATCTTCCAGTGAAAGATATACCGCTTGTCTGATTTGACCTGTAGTTAAATCCAAAATAGACCCATATTTTTCTTGAATATAGATTTTAGCAGCAGTTGCTAAAACTTTAGGAAGAGATATAATGAATACTTGTTTCAAATTTATATCCGCTCCTAAAATATAAAATAACTGGGTCATTCGTTTGAAATGTTATCACAAACAACTTCATCTTCATACTTCCCTATGGCAAAAGACACAACCACTTGCTTTGTAACCTCTAAACTCCTCGTGTCAGTCATCCATTGTAGATAATATGGATTTGGGTGCTTCAATGTATGCAATTGCAACTTATCTACAAACAATGAACTAGCCACATTAGTACAACAACCTCCATCAATAATCACACTACATACCTTATGATTGACAGTGCATCTAGTATGAAAGATGTGATATCGTTGCAAACTCTCCTCATCATTTTTAGGTTGTTCATTCAACATCTTCATTGTGACTAAAATTTCACCATGATCACCGTCGCATTCAATGATCTCCTCATCGCTTCCTCCTTCCAATGGTGGCATATCTTCATCATCACTTGAGTTTAAACTCTCAACATCACCATTGTCAATATAATTATGGCTCTTTTACTTGCACATTGAGAAGCTACATGACCATAACCTTGACATTTAAAACACTTAATATCTCTTTGCCTTGTTGGATGAGGGTTCAACTTCGCTTGCACCATCACGGGTGGGAGTAGCCCTTTGTTGATCAAATTCTCTCACACTCCTCCTTGGTTGTTCAACTCTCCAATTGGCATGGCTTTGCATTGTGGAATACCCCCTTGCATGTCTACCCTTCAATTGCCTCTCAACCTTGATGGCCATGTCTGCCAAGTCATAGATGTCCTAGGTAGTGTTGGAGTTCCACTTTTTCAGCAATGTCAACATTAAGTCCAGCAATAAATCGAGCCATTAATGCCTCCTCTTCCTTCCTTAATATCAGCCCTAATGATAAGCATATCCATCTCCTTGTAACACTCATCCACACTCGTTGAACCTTGCTTCAATGTTTGAAGTCGATGATGAAGATCTCTCACTATAGTAGCTTAGCACAAATCTCTTATTCATGGTATTCTTCATCTCACACCAAGTTCTAATAGACTCCTCCTCACGCCTTTTTCTTTCTTTTGCAAGTTTATCCCACCAAATACTAGCATAATCTGTGAATGCCACTGCAGCAAGTTGCACTTTCTTCTCTTTGAAGTAGTTATGGGAATTGAAAATATGCTCCACCTTGCATTCCCACTCAAGATAAGCTTCAGGATCTAGCTTATCTTGGAAAGAAGGTAAGCTTCAGCATCTAGCTTATCTTGGAAAGAAGGTATCTTCATTTTAATGCTTCCAAAACTGTTATCTTTGTTGTTATTCATCCTCCTTCCTATCCTTGGAGCTACATCTTCAAATTTGGATTCATTACTATGCCCCTCATCAAATGGATTTTTGGTAGCTGAAACACGAGCTTGTGAAGTGTGAGCTCTCCTATCCAGCTCCTCATAGAACGCTTCCCTCATGAGTCATAACTTTCGGTCCATATCACCAACTATAACATCCCTAAGCAATTTAAAATCATTCGAAAACTCTTGAGGTGTATTTCCTTCGTGAGCCATTGAATGCTAAACCTGAAAAGACAATGATCATAGCTTTTTCACACATGTTTTAGAGTGTCTAAGTGGTGGTTTGCATAGGTATTTTAGAACTTTTATTTAGTAGTTTTGGGTCAAACCAGTTATTTTCTAGACTTGCTTCTTGTTGTCTATTGAATTTCATATTGGAGCAAAATAGAACCATGTACTTGCACTTATTCGCTAAGTTTGTGCAGGTGAGAAGATCAAGGATAGGATGGTGGTCAGAATTGAAGAAAAAGGCAGGGAGATTGCTTAGAAGAAAAGGGCAGATTATGAAGAAAAATGCTAAACCGCGAACGAGTTCGAAGCAAACGCGCACGGTTCTCTAGCGTAGCTTCTAGATAGAAGGCCAACCACAAGATTAACTGCATGCAGTTGTCAATGCGGTTTTCATCCAGAGAGCAAATGTGGGTTAAACCACGCAATTATTGATGATCCATTGGAGGCATGCATCATTCAAGGGAAGGAGGCGACTCCCCACCCAAATATAGCAGAACAAGTGGCTCACCTAGAAGCACAAAGGCCATATGAAGGTACCCAAGCTTATGAAGAAATCGAGGGATCAAGAGGAGGAGCTCTAAAACCATCAATCGAGGACCCACCTGAGCTTGAATTAAAAAGGTTACTGGAGCATTTGGAAAATACTTTGTTTGCGGAAAATTTCAAACTATCGGTGATTATTGCAGCGGGTCTAGATGATAAGAAGAAGCAAAAGCTCTTACAAGTCTTGAAGGAACACAAAAGAGCACTTGCATGGAAGATTTTCGACATTAAAGGCATTAGTCCTTCTTTCTGTACCCGCAAGATACTAATGGAAGATGATTTCAAACCGGTAGTGCAATATCAAAGGTGGCTTAATCCAAAAATGAAGGAGGTGGTCAAGGCTGAAGTGATAAAGTTGCTTGATGCGGGAGTGATCTACCCCATTTCAGACAGTCCATGGGTTAGTCCAATGCAAGTGGTACCTAAAAAGGGAGGCATGACGGTGGTACCAAATGAGAAGAATGAGCTGATCCCAATGAGAACCGTCACAGGTTGGAGAGTTTGCATCGACTATAGAAAGCTCAATGATGCCACCCAAAATGATCATTTCCCTTTGCCCTTCATCAATCAAATGCTCGAGAGATTGGCTGGCCATGAGTACTACTGCTTCTTGGATGGATTATCGAGGTATTTTCAAATTCCCATAGCATCGGAAGACCAAGAGAAGACAACGTTCACTTGCCCCTATGGCACCTTCGAACATCGCCAGATGCCCTTTGGGTTGTGTAACGCGTCGGCCACGTTTCAAAGGTGCATGTTAGCCATTTTTAATGAATTAGTCGAGGACATCGTGGAGGTATTTATGGATGACTTTTCCGTTTTTGGTGATTCCTTTGACTTGTGTTTGAAAATTTTGAAGAGAGTGCTAAAAAGATGTGAGGAAACAAATTTGGTACTTAATTGGGAGAAATGTCACTTTATGATTCAAGAGGGAATTGTTTGGGACATAAAATTTTTAAAAAGGGCATCGAAGTGGATAGAGCAAAGATAGAGGTTATAGAGAAACCCACCGACTTCGGTTAAGGCAATAAGAAGCTTCCTTGGGCATGCAGGGTTTTATAGAAGGTTCATAAAAGAATTTTCAAAGATAACTAAACCTCTAACCAAATTGCTTGAAAAGGATACGGTCTTTGATTTTGATGACAATTGTACGAGTGCTTTTAGAATTTTGAAAGAAAAATTGACCCACTCCCCGATTGTAGTTGCTCCGATTGGTCTTTACCTTTAGAAATCAAGTGTGATGCTAGTGATGTTTCAGTTGGAGCAATACTTGGACAAAGAAGGGATAGGCACTTCTGACCTATCTACTATGCAAGCAAAACCTTGATGGCGGCTCAAGAAAATTACACCACAACGGAGAAGGAATTGCTTGCGATAGTGTTTGCCTTCGATAAATTTAGATCATACCTTATCTTGTCTAAAGTTATAGTGCACACTGATCACTCAGCACTCAAGTATCTTTTAAGCAAGAATGATGCCAAATCAAGACTCATTAGATGGATTTTGTTGCTGCAGGAGTTCAATCTTAAAATTAAAGACAAGAAAGGAGCGAAAAATTTGGCAGCGGACCACCTCTCTCATCTCGAGAATGATGAAGAAAAGGATTTAATTCAAGGAGGAATCAGTGGTGATTTCCCTGATGAGAGATTTTATGCAATTTCTTCTTCTTATGTTCATGTACCTTGATTTGCAGACATAGCTAACTATTTAGCTTCGTGGGTTCTTCCCAAGGGAATGACGTATCAAGAGAAGAAGAAATTCTTCTTTGAATTAAGATACTACCTTTGGGATGACTCTTATCTGTTTCGCATTTGTGCAGATCATATCATTCGAAGGTGTGTGGATAACTCAGAGATCGAGTTGATTTTGAAGCATTGTCATGCGAGGCCAGCAAGTGGTCATTATCATGCTAATGAGACTGCCCGAAAAGTATTGGATTCAGGTTTCTTTTGGCCCACAATATTTAAAGATGCTAAGTGTAGACACCAAATTTTGACACACTTTTTGTTAAAATATGTGTGTTACTTTATTGTCAGGGGTATTTTTCATTTTTCGGAGGTCGAGTGCAATTTTCGTGCAATTTATGACTTATTCGCCACGTCAAGGGCGAAATGGTAATTTCACCATGTAAATATTAGTTTATTTTATTTTATTTCCTAAATACATGACTTTACTATTTTTATCATTATTTATGATTTTAATGATTTTTAGGAGTCATTCATTATTTATTTAAAATTTTAGTATTTTTTAATTCAACGGCACGTTTTCCAATGCGCTATTTTTATGAGAATTTTCAAGTAAAAAATTTTATATATGCATTTTGAATACTCATAAATTTTTTGTAAAAATCTCATAATTTTTAGATGTCGTTTAGTATTTATTTAATTTTTGTCTTTTTATTTATCAAGGGCACATTTCCCAAGAATTGCATTAATCTTAAAAAATTTTGAGTGAAAACTTTAGTATATGTGTTTCATGAGATAATATATGTTGTGTAAAATTTTTGTGATTTTTAAGAGTCATTTAGTATTTTTTGTGATTTTCATAATTTTTGCCATATTACGTCACGTTTTTAATGCACCTTTATTTACGAATTTTGTCTGTGAAATTTTTATATGTGCATCTAATATTTGTAGATTTTATGTAAAAAATTTTTGATAATTAAAAAAAAACTATTTAGTATTTATTTCAAATTGTATCCTTTTATCTATGACATATTTTTCAATAGTAAATTAACTTTAAAACTTCAATTTTTTGTTATTATTGAATTTTCTTTTTCTAGTAATGTTGAATTTTAGTTTTAATTTTAGTTTTTATTATTTTATTTTATTTACCTTTTATTTTTTATTCTAAGAAGTCCACAAGATTTTTATTTTTATTCTAATTTTCTACATTTTCTTACATTTTTTTCTCTTCTTCTTCTTTTCTTCTTTTCTTTTTATCTTTTCTCCTTCTTTTCAAATTTCACAAAAAAAAAAAAAGGAAAAAGGCTGGAGCAGGCTGCAAAGCAACATCATGGCTGAGCAGCCTTATGCCATACTCCAAACCATGCTTCCTCATCATCACCTTCCAACCCCCCTGCAATTCAGCAAATTTTTGGAGATTTTTGCTTGCCTTTTACTCACCATTTTCACTCTCTTCTCTCTGCATCCCTTTCCCTTGCACACAGACATTCACACAGTTTTCATCCATCACCATTCTCTCAATATTTCTGTTTTTCCTTCTGCAACTCACACAGACATCATACACGCACCACACACACTCACCATTCTCAATCCCCTCTGCCTTCCTGCACTTTCCACCCCACACTCAATCACACATTACACACACCTGCACCTCACAGCTCACAATCACCATACACACACTTCCCTCTCCTTTCCATTCTTCCCTCTCGGCACTCACTCACTCACACACAAAAAAACACACTACACAGACACTCATCCTCCCTCTCTCGATCTCTCTCACTCTCATTTGCACACACTTCCCTCTGCCTCCCCTTCCCTATGCCAGACCAGACACCACCTGCACATACACACAAACACGCACAGAACACACCTGCACAGCCATAAACACACAAAACACACCCCTGCATACACAATCCCAGCGCACACACATTCACAGACATCACACACTTGCAATTCACAACAATACACACTCTTCAATTCCCTCACTCTCTGTTTTTCCTCTTTGCAGCACATCAATTCACATACACACACACAACACACAGAAGCACATCACACATACCTGCAAGAAACCGAAAAAAAAAAAAGCACAACAACAACAACCAACGTTAGCCGTGATCAGCAACAGTCACCAGCAGCGGTGGCATCACTGCACCACCACCATCTTCACCATTTTTCCCCCCCAAATCAGGTAAAGCTCCTAACTATTCCTTTAATTTGGTCGTATAAACTATTTAATGTGTGAATTTTTTTTGGTGCCCTCGGTAGATATAGGATGATTTGAACCTAGAAGGGTGAGAATTTGGATTGTTTAATAATAATTAAAAAAAAGAAGAAGGGGAAACCGAAAGAGAACGGAGAGATCGAAAATAGAGAGAGAGAGAGAGAGAGAGAGAGAGAGAGAGAGAGAAGGAGTCCGGCGAGAGAGACCGGCGAGAGGGAAGAAGAACCAGAGAAAGAAAAAAAAAAAGAAGAAGGGAGAACAGATCGGGGAAGAAGAGAGAAATAGAGAGGGGCGAGGAGAGAACGTGAGATCGAGGGAGAGAACAGAATCGGGGGGAGGGGGAAGAAGAAAAAGAAGAGAGAACAGAATCGGGGGGAGGAAGAAGAAGAAAAAAAGAAAGAGAGAAAAGAGAGAAAAAGAAAGAAAAGAGAGAAAAAGAGAAAAAAAGAAAAATCTGGAAAAGTTAAAAAAAAAAAAAGGAAAACCGGTATAAAAAATAAAAAATAAAAAAAAAGTTTTAGTGAAACTACGTCATTTTGACGTAATTTCACTCAAAACTACGTCGTTTTAAGTAGTTTAGTTCTTTAATTTGATTTCAATTAATAATAGGTATTTATTTTATAGTCCTTATACTTTCATTAATGTCACTGTGACCCCGAAAATTTCTGATTTGTGCATTTAAATTTCTGTTTATTGTAGTTGACCCCCATAATTTTATTTTCTTTTCGATTAGGTCCCAATTAATTGCATTTAGGTCCCCCGAACTTTTAGATAATTATAATTTTGGCCCCTATATTTTTCAATTTTCATTTTGACCCCTATATTTTTATAAAATTATATTGTGACCCCTATACTTTTCTGAAATTACATTTTTACCCTTAAATATTTCTGAAAATTTCGTTTGACCCCCTTTTATTGTTGGATATTGCAAATTGGTGTTTAATGTGGCTATAATTTGCAAATTGAACCTTGAATGTTGCTTAAAATTGCAATTTGGTTTTAAAATTTGTTGGAAATTGTATTTTGCATATTTTAACTTGCTGGAATTTTATTTTGTACCCCAACATTGCTGGAAATTCTATTTTTGCCCTAGAATGCTTGCTGGAATTTCATTTTTATCCCTCCCAACCTTGCTGGAATTTTATTTGAGTCACTATACTTGCTGGAATTTTATTTTTTGGCCCCCTATTGTTGCTGGAATTTATATTTTGGTCCTTTATGTTGCTGGAATTTGTTTTAATACCTCCATTAACTGTTAGAAATTGTATTTTAGTCTTTTATTTGTTGCTGGAATTTGTATTTTAATACTTATAGTTGCTGGAATTTTTATTTTAGCTCTTTTATATAGCTGAAAATTGCAATTTGACCCTATACATTGCTGTAAATTATGTATCATTTAATGACCTTGCTGAAATTATATTCTTGGCCTTAAGTATTGCTGTAAATTTTTATTTTTGGGCATTATACTTGCTGAAAATTATATTTTAGCCTTTAAATTTGTTGTAAACTATGTCATTACCTTAATTAGGGTTTAAAATTATAATTTTACCCTTTTGCTTGTTGCAAATTACATTTTTTTACTTTAGAATATTGCTTAAATTTCATTTTTAATCCAAATCTTATAATATTTTATTTTTGCAAAAAAAAAATTTAAATTAGTTAAGTCCTCAAAGCTTTTAAATTATTTCCTTTTCACATTTTCTTTATTTATTTTATCAAATTTATAATTAATGTTCTAAAATTGGGTCTTGTTAGTCTAATTAATGTTCAAATTAGTTTCTCTATTTCCCTTTTAGTTATTTTGATAATTTTCATTTGGGTGTTAAAAGTTAAGTATGTATTATTGTGTTTTATCTTCTACTATTTTTTTATTTATTTATTCATTTTCCTTGTTTTACTTTATTTATTTATGCACTTATTTATTTTTACTTAAACAATTTTCATTCTTTTCTAAATATTTAATTATTATTATTTTAATTTGTCTATTATTGCTATAGTTGTTTGAATTATCATAGCATGTTCATGGTGATTGGTATGGAATTATTTAATTAGTAGTTTATTTATTAAATAGTGATATTTTTAACATGTTTGTTCATTTAGTAGCAATTTGTACCGAGTCCTCGAACGGGAGGTACCTCGATTACCCTTTTAATTTCTTTTTATGTGCTCCTACGTGCTCCAATGTGTTTTCTATGTGTTTTCATGTATCTTTGTGCTTATAATTTTTATCCATATGTGAGTGTTTATTTATTTATGCCATGTTGTTTATTTGAATTTAATTTTGATTATTCAAAGAAATGTAATAGATAGGTAATATTCTATTTAGCAAAATTTTTGTATTTAGATAGTTAATGTAATAGATAGTTTATATGTTATCTATTTAACAAAAATTTTATGTATTTTAGATAGAAAATGTAATAGATAGGCTAGATAGGTTACCTTTATCTTTTATTTTTAGATTGTAATTAGGCTTTCCCGGTGTAATAGTTAGGGCTTTTGTGTGCTATGTGTGCTATGTGCTTATGTGTTTTATTTGCTTTCTTTAGGACTTTGCATCTAGAATATCATGCTTATGTGTTATGTGCTCCTATGTGCTATTATGTGCTTTTATGTGATTATTGCTTCAATCTATGCTTTAATTATTTACTTGCTTTACTATTATATATGTGTATCGTCGCCACACTAGTCCAACGCTAGTTGTGGTTAATTTCGGTTTCTTCGCTAGTCCAACGCTAGCGGAGAATTTTTAGAAAATAGGCTAGTCCAATGCTAGGCCTTTAGGTCATTTTAGTATTAGAATCATTTCTCGGTGTGCATTTCATGACATTTCACACACATTTTATCTTTTTAGGCCTTTTTCCATTTTTCTATGATTTTTATATATACTTTATCACTTATTATCTATTTTTAACATCTATTTAGTGCATAACATTTAGATTCCACTACACATAGAATTTAGGTCATTTGTGTGATTTGACTAGAAATAGTCATCTACTCACGTGGGAAGCGATGGCGTACATGTCGTTCCCCCCTCCGTGAGTAGGAACATTAGTCACGAGTCCATTAGTCCCCTGTACCCGTTATGTTTGCATCCCACTTTCTTTGTTCACTTACTATCTATATTACTATTTTCCTTTTCTTTTGCATTTCATTTTGCATCTACACTCGTGACTCCAGTCGAGGTCTAGACTCGGGTTTCGCAATTAATGCGATAATTCCGACTAAACCTCAATGGAACATTTTGTCCCTTAACGATATCCATTTTTAGGACTAGATTTGCATTCATATAGTTGCATCCAAATGCGATAAAATCTTAGGGTTATATTAGGAAAATTTAGACTAAACCTCGCAACTAGTTTCGGCTAGGTTGAAAGGGTGCCTTAGGCGCGAGCCTTTGCCTTCCCTTTCTTCAACTGTGACTCCCGAACCTTTTTTCTCTTGTTTTCAAAGACCTGGAGTTGTCTAAAAGGGTTTTTCTTGCTTTTCTTACTATTTTTCTCAAAATCATTTTCTTAAATAAATCATTCTCGATTTTCTTACCTTTTATAAAATATTTTCTGGTGACTTGGTACACCAAAACTCAATACCAAGTGGCGACTCCTTTTTCACTAAAAACCCTTTTTAGACTCTATTTTCGGGCCCAAAAACCGTCGCATTTTCAAAGTCCCATTTTAGGCCCTTTTCTTTTATTTTTAAAATAAAGCATTTGTTTGTCACATTTTATCGAATTATATTTTATAAAGTACTTTCTAAAAATTATTTTTACAAAAATTTACACGCTTCTTTTTCCAATAATCACAACCACATTTAACACTTCCTTTTCCTTTTTCCGACCTCACTATATCTACTATTAATTATTTCCTTTTTCGAAAAATGGGGCGCGACAGCTGGCAACTCCACTGGGGATCACTAGTGAGTCCGAGCACTAGGTTTAGTCATTTGTTTCCTTTTCTAACCCTTTCATTTTATCACATTTGGATGTTAGGATTGCATTGTTCTTTAGGTTTTTAGGATTTTCTTTTGCATATCTCACACGTTTCTCGTCTCTCAGCCATTTATGTGATGAATGTATGATATATTTACTCGTTATTTCTTTATCCGACCGCGTTTGCATTTGGGAGGGGATTACTCACCCTTAGAGCCCACACTTTATTATTCCCTCCTCTCATAAGGAGCACATCATACGTGCATACGATTATTTTAACCCTTTTTATCTTTTTGGTGGTTGTCACCCACCCGTCCCTTTAGGAATTAGGATTGATCTACTTAAACATGTGAGCGGGGCACGATGTGCACGTAATCATGTTTGGGAGATCACCCGAACTCTTGGCTTGAGTCCACAAGTCTAGAGATTTGGGCTTTAAAATAGATCCACTCGGACACGTGGCCGGGGCACGATGTGCACGTAGCAGTGTCTGGGGGATCACTCGAGCCACCGACCAAAGGATTTGGAATTGATGACCCTTATCCTTAAGTCTGAAGGCTTGGGAACCGACAGCTTAATTGAGTCTAGATGCATTAGCGAGCCCAACCTCATGCATCCATGTAGAATAACCTAGAGTAGAGTCAGCCTTACCTTATCAGGCACACTAGGCACGAGAGGAGGGAATCCACCCCTCTTTATTTTTCTGTTATATTGTTTATTGCTATTTGCTTTATCAATGTGTTATGTGATATTGTTGAAAACTAACGCACTTTCTCTCGTTTTGATTGCATTCATAAACCGTAGAATAAAGAGCCCTGGCATGGTGCTCTCATAAGAGATTGACCTGCTTTTGGCATGTTTATATTTTTCATCTTACAAGTTCATTTCTTTCGGAAAATAAATATATAGTATCTACAAATTTTCACAAAAGTTTATTTTGTAAACCAAAAGTACCCAAGAATTCAATAATGATGATTTTTATAAATTTCAAAAAAAGAATCTGAATTTTTTTACTTGTATACACTGTGTTTAAGTTGCAAACCTGAACTTTCTCTTTGTAAGACATTTTTCACTATACATACCTATTTTGTAGCAAATGCAGAAATTTGAAGTCAATAATCTTTTGTACAGTTTGTGACCCAAAAAAAAAAATCATCATTATCGTTTCAAGAGTTTTTAAAATCATCATGCATAATTGTAGATAGGATTCTTTAACATTATCATTTCAAGAGTTTTGCCTATTTTTGTTCTGTTTTAATAAACTGGCATCATGCATCAACCCTAGAAGGGGATGCCGCCTAGGGAACCCCATTTTTAGAAGTAAGCCAACCTTGTTTCCCGTGGGTATATAACCCTTCTATGGGAATTGCACGTTTAAATTTTTTGTAAAACTCGAGAAGTAGGGCCTGTAGGTAAGGTATCTGATAATGAGTGACATGCTTCAGATGGACAGTCCACGGCGTATCTACCAGATGTTGGCAGTCCCACCCGAAGTCCAGAAATGGCCAACCCTCATGTCCTCTAGTGAAATCAATCAAGTAGCAGTATTCTTAGGGCCAATTGGTGATTTTAAAGATATAGAGGCAGATGGACGTTTGGTGGAAGCTTTGGTTCACCTATGGGATCCCAGTTGCTCAGCATTCAGGATCGGGGATCGAGAGATGACTGTCACTATTGAAGAAGTATCCGGTTTGCTAAATTTGACAACGAAACATACATCAATAGTGTTTCCAACTGCTTCAGGAAAGGCCGAATTCTGTCATTTTACCGGTTTAAAAGAATTTGTAATTCAAGGGTCAGATCAGAGTGTGGATGTAAAGTTTCTATTCGATCGGTTCGCAGCAAGAGATGGGTTCGACCGGCACATGGAGGACTTCACATTCACATCTAGGACGATATGGGAGCATAAGAGACCGATGGTGTACGGATTCGTAATGGCCGGCATTTACCTTTTCCCTAGGAGAGACAAGAGGATAGGCTTCAAGACCACCAAACTCATGACCGATCTATTCTTCGGTATTGGAAGCCAAAGAGTTTCTATAGTACCAACGATATTGGCAGACATATTCGTTTCATGCACGAATTGTCAAAGAGGAGAAAATTTCTTTCACGGGTCAAATCGAATTCTGTATATATGGGCCATGGAAGCATTTCAAGAGACGTTCACCTGTCCGTGATAGTTTACCATTGATCGGATATGACTGGATTGTCACTCATCACAAGAGGGTGGATAAGAATGACAGACCAATGAACTCATCCGAATATTTGGATTTCTTGAAGACTTTGCCAGACCAAGGAGTCAGATGGGTATTAGATTGGACCGATTGCCTTAAGCCAGCTTTGCGTACAAAGTCATCAGACTTCATACCATTGTTAGGGACTCAGGGCATTGCTGCTTACACACCGAAGAGGTTTCTCAGACAACTTGGACGTATTCAGGGCCTGCCACCCTACACCCGAACTAGCCTAATTTCACCATCAGTTTTGATAAAGGAATTTGTCCATATCCCGTTCCAATGAAGACCCAAATCACTTCTGCTTGGGGCACATTATCCAATGATGACAACATTGTCTATGATCCGCAGTTCCAAGCAAATGGGTTTGGTCACTCCTCAGTACGAAGATTGGTTTCGGAATCTCAAAGGGAACAGACCGCAAGTTGCACCGTCCGAGGAAGTAAGAAGATTGATGGCCATTATCGAGGCAAAAGATAAAGAAAACCTGCAATTAAAACAATCCGTGGAGCTGAACAAGAAAGTGGCAGAACGAAACAAAGAGTTATATGAGCAGTCAAGAGAGAAGCATCAAGAGTTGAAAAGAAAATGCAGTGAACTGTATGATGAAGCAGAACGCATGAAAAATCCTTACTTTAGAGAATCAAAAGATGCTATGAATAGATAGGCTAAAGAGGTTTAATGACTTTGTACACAGCCGTCTTCGAGAGATGATGTAAACAGTGTATTTTAAATTTTAGATCTATCAATGAAAATGGTCTTCTTTTTTTCTGATTCGAAAGTACAGGTTTGGTAAACAGGCCCTACTTCGACAGTGCTGCATCATGTTAGGCCTACCCTTGGCATAATAAGGGCACCCCCCTAGGACATGCATCCGAAGTTATTTATATACTTACTAATTTTGATCTTTTTCTCTTTCTTTTTTATAATAAAATTGACAGTGACAATGATGATGGAGCGACTAAACTTTCTTTCCTTCTGATGTACATTTCAGGTAATTTAAATCATAGCTTCATTTCAAAGAAGCCCCATCGTTACCAGATCCCGAAGTCAAGCTTTGAAACGTATAAACATGAGTTCGACTCCGGATGTTTCAGAAAGACCAACTCAAGCAGTGTCTGTGGATTTCTCTGCATTGGGAGCTCAGTTGAGCGAAATGTTGGGCAAGTTTAATGAATTGAGTGCAGAAATGGCATCACAAAGGCGTGTAATCGACTCAACTTGTTGCAAACTAGCAGTGGTGGTGCTCCAAACAACCCAGTGCCAGTAGTTGACCATACCCCCTGAGCAAGGTCAACCAATTGCCTCTCCCGACCTAATATGCCAGCTGCTTCTATCTCACCTTTTGCCAATCCTATTGAAGGACCGTCTGCCCATTTTAACCCTGATCCTTTACACATGCGTCCTAATTATGTCCAAACGAACCTACCCAATTACCAAGTTCCCCAATCTCATCCACATATCAACCTCAAACATTCCACCCAATCTTCAAGTACCTCATCATCAAGCTGCAGAACCTTTTGTTTGGGATGTGGCCTCTCAAGGAAAACCAGCCATGGATGAAAATGCCACCACTGCGGATAAAGATTTGCTGAAAAGATTGGATCGATTTGAGGATTTCATGAAGAAAAGTCAAGGCTACACAAGCATGGCGGGTTAGGTTATGATGATCTTTGTCTTTTTCCAGACGTTCAGTTGCCATTGGGCTTCAAGGCGCCTAAATTCACTAAGTATGATGGAACTGGAAATCCCAAGACGCATCTTCAAGATGTTTGCCAACAAACTTGGCAAACCGGTAGACGATGAGAATTTACCAATGCGTCTGTTCCCTGAGAGTCTGGAGGGCGATGCATTAGACTGGTATTCAAATTTGAAGCCTCAGGAGATAAAGAGTTGGTTGGATCTGTCAACGGCTTTTGTCAAGTAGTATGAATTCAACTGTGAATTGGCTCCAACACGAACTACGCTGGAAAGTACTAAGAGGAAGCCTTCAGAGGATCATAAGACATACGCCAAACGTTGGAGAAAGTTGGCTGCCAAGGTGGAACCTCCCATGAATGAAGAGGAGATTGTCCGAACTTTCATTAAGGCCCATGACCCGCCATATTTTGAGGAGATCTTTCGCATGTCAGGGAGTTCATTTTCTGCCATCATCAACAAGTTAGAGGAATACGATGAATTTGTCAAGGCAGGCAAAATTGTTAATGTGACAGCCTTGAAGTTACAGTTGGAAGCTTTGCAAAATCAGAATTCGGGCAGTAATGGGAAGAAACCTCCGTTCAAGAAGAAGGAAGGAGAGACTGCTTTTGTATGGGATCAAGGCCCATCCTTTAGACCCAGAATTCAAAACTATCCTCCATACACAGCCCCTTACCAACAACCTCTCCATCCTCAACCAGTCTATCACACTAACACCCAGCATCATCATCATCAACCCAACTATCCAAATTATTCCTGTCCCACTACCAGCTCCCCGACCAACTTTTCAAAATTATCCTCGTCCTCCATATAACCCAAGACCACCACAACAAAACAACATCCACATCACACCAAACCCATTTCAAGCCAACCGAGACCAAATTCAAAGGCCACCCCGAACTTACACCAATCTGGGCCGTACCCATTGACCAACTATATGAAGCAATTGAAAAGCCGCTGGCAAAATTGGAGTGATCCCGGCAAAAGTTTACAATAAGGGTTTGCCTGCAGGATACAATCCCCACGCTATTTGTGCATACCATTCAGGGAGTCCAGGACACTCAACGGCCAATTGTTGGACTTTAAAGAATCATATTCAGGACATGATTGAGTCTGGAGAGATCGTTCTCAGAAGACCGGGGGAGCAGGGACCCAGTGTGAGCAAAAACCCTCTTCCAGAGCATGGAAACACTGTAGGAGCCATCACTGCTGATGAGGAATTCGATGATCCTGCTTCGTATATCGTGGATGAGTATGAGATCGAGAGCATAATGGAAGCTGATTTGGTCAAGATGAAGGAAGGGTTTTCTGCTAAAGTGCCAGTAGTAAATGACGAGGAGGGCATCTTCAAGAATGAGTTGAAACAGTCAGTGCCCGAAAAAGATGAGCCTTTTGTGTTAGAAAGATGTCTTGATCCGTTCATCTTGGACCTGCCTCCTTTTGAATTGGATATGCCTGAACCCGTTGTACTCGAGTTTCCAGAACAGATGCCTGTGAATAGTTTACAGGAAGTACCGTGGAATTACGAGGAACCTGCATTGTTGATTAGGAATAAGAAGTTGTTGAAAGAAGAAGTTGATGCTGTCACTAGATCTGGGAGAGTTCTAGGAGAGTCCGAGACAAATGCCCAACTCCAAAGCTCAAGGGAATTCTCTGCTGCCTAAGCAACCCGTATCTGAAAAGGATGCTCTGGATTTTTTGAAATTGATTAAGAGAAGCGAATACAGAATAGTAGAACAGTTGGACAAGGCACCTGCCCATATCTCTTTCCTGAACTTGCTCTTGACTTCCGAATTGCACAGGGAAGCTTTGCTAAAAGTGCTTAATGAGACTCACGTTTCTAAAGATATTCCTGTTGATAAGTTTTCTAATGTTGTGGGCAGCATCCTCGCTTCAAGCTCGTATTAGTTTCTCTGACGATGATTTGACTGCAGAAGGGATTGCACACAACAAGGCATTGTACATATCAGTGCGTTGTAACGGAAGCTGTTACCAAGGGTTTTGGTGGATAATGGATCAGCTTTAAATATCTGTCCGTGGGCTACTATTGTCAAACTTGGGCTATCTGATGTTAAGCTTCGCACATCAGCTGTCGTGGTGAGAGGCTTTGATGGAACTAGGAGGGAGCCGATGGGTGAAATCGATTTGGTTTTAGAAGTTCGGCCCAGCTCAGTTTCAGGTTTCTTGTCAAGTCATGGATTTCTCTGGTGCTTACAATGTTCTATTGGGAAGACCATGGATACATACTTCTAACTTGGTGCCTTCTTCGCTGCATCAAATGCTCAGATTCATTGTAAATGATCAATTAATCACCGTATTTGCCGAAGATGACTGTGCTATGGTGGTTAATGCCAATTCAAAAGGAGAGATAGTGCCAAACCTTCAGTTTCTGCTCATCGTGTTGAAGATGTTATCTCTACGGGGTGGATTGTGAAGAACGAATCATTCATCAGAACAGATGTATCTGAAGCCAGTGTCATGATGGCTAAAGAAATGATTCGAGGAGGTTATGAGATAGGAAAGGGTCTCGGGAGAAATCTGCAAGGACGTCTGGAACCAATAGAGCTCCCAATGCAAAAGGACACTTTCGGATTAGGATTTCATCCAACTGCGAAAGATAGGAGGGAGATGAGGATTCGAAAGCTTGTCTGAAAAGGAAGGAAAGCGGTCTGGGATGCATATTCCGCCATTGTGCTACACTTTTCCTCGCTCATCTGGAGTGGTGATATCTGATCTTGATGAAGAGAATTCTGCAGATGGGATCGAATTGGGTATATCTCAAGTTGTTTGTCGGAGCTATCTGTGATGTCACTCCGTCAGAATCTTCTGAATTTTCAACAATTGCTGAGGGTGCCCTTCAAAATTGGACAGCTGATTATCTCCCAGTTCAAAGGGAGTTTCGGTAAATTTAGGGATTGTCTTTTGTTCAGACTCATGCTTAGATAGGACTTTACTTAGGATATTTTGTTTAGTGCTTGCTTTTGTTTCTTGACTCTAGTCCCTTTTGCATATGTCAATGTCTTGTAAGTCGAAATATGTTTTGTTCTTGGTATAGAGTTTCAAGATGAATGTGTCCTTGAGTAAGGTCCCTATCTATAAAGATGATGTCTTTTGTTGATTTACCGTTTATTTCTAAATTTGAAGCAATGAAGAATTTTTCTTATTAATTTTCAATAATTTCTTTTATTTATTTGTCTTGTGTGTGTTGTGTTATCTTTTTCAGATGGCCATCAATAAAATCATTTGACCCTTTGGATGTCACCATTCTAGAAGTTGATGATTGCAATCTCGATATCTCTCGTGAGTTGGAAATCATAGAATCTGAAATTCAAAATGAGATTGATACCGAGGGAGAATATGAATCTTTGTCAAAAACTCTTGAACAATATGAAGAGAAACCCAAACCGAATCTAGAAGAAACAGAATCCATTAACATTGGCACTGAAACAGAGCTTAAGGAAATCAAAGTCAGCATTCATTTGAATAAGAAGCAAAAACAAGAGATGATTGAATTTTTGACTTTATTTCAAGATGTTTTCGCATGGTCATATGATGATGTAGCTGGAATTTCTACGGACATAGTGGTTCATAAATTGCCAACTGATCCAAATATTGCACCCGTGAAGCAGAAACCTCGCAAGTTCAAACCAGATATGAGTCTCAAAATCAAGGAGCAAATTGTAAAACAACTCAATGCTGGGATCATTATGGTGTCTCATTATCCCATTTGGCTTTCAAATCCCGTTCCTGTCCCAAAGAAAAATGGGGAGGTGCGAGTTTGTGTGGATTATAGAGATCTTAACAAGGCAAGTCCAAAAGATGATTTTCCTCTGCCGAACATTCATATCCTTTTGGACAATACTGCAGGGCACGAGGATCGTATCATTTGGAGATTGTTTTTCGGGGTATCACCAGATTTTGATGGCAGAGGAAGATAGAGAGAAGACTGCTTTTGTCACCCCTTGGGGAATATTTTGCTATAGAGTGATGCCTTTCGGATTGAAAAATGCTGGAGCCACTTATCAAAGGACAATGACCACCCTGTTTCATGATATGATCCACAAAGAGATGGAGGTTTACGTGGATGACATCATAATCAAATCTAAAAGGGTCGAGGATCACTTGGTGGATTTGAGAAAATTGTTTGAGAGATTGAGAAAATACAATTTGAAGTTGAATCCTGCTAAGTGTGCTTTTGGAGCTCCAGCCAGGCAAATTATTGGGGTTCATTGTCAGCAAGAAAGGTATCGAGATAGATCCTGCTAAAATCAAAGCGATTCGCGACATGCCAATTCCAAAGACTCAAAGAGATGTAAAAAGTTTTTTGGGAAGAATCAATTTCATTGGTAAGGTTCATCGCCCAACTGACTTCTACTTGTGAACCTTTGTTCAAGTTGTTGAAGAAAAATGCACCTATGAAATGGAATGAGGATTGTCAAAAGGCTTTTGATAAGATTAAAGATTACCTATTGAATCCTCCAATTTTAGTGCCGCCCCAACCTGGAAGACCTCTGATTATGTATTTATCTGTGCTTGACGAAGCTGTAGGATGTGTTTTGGGGCAACATGATGAATCAGGGAAAAAGAGAACAGGCCATCTACTATCTCAGTAAGAAATTTACTGCGTATGAGGCTAATTATTCTTTTCTGGAAAGAAGCTATTGTGCATTGGCTTGGGCGGTTCAAAAATTAAGGCATTATTTGCTTAGTCACACCACCTACCTCATTTCCCGTTCTGATCCCTTGAAGTATTTGTTGGAAAAACCAATGCTTACTGGACGGATGGCCAAATGGCAAATGATTCTTTCTGAATTTGACATTGTTTTCACAACGCAGAAGGCGATTAAAGAGGCAGGCTATAGCAGATCACTTGGCAGAAAATCCAAGAGAGAATGATTACCAGCCACTCAATACTTATTTCCCAGATGAAGAAATCTTGTTCGTTGGTGCAATTGAAGATATGAGTGAGCAGTACTTGGGGTGGAGATTGTTCTTTGATGGCGCTTCAAATGCTTTCGGGGCCGGAATCGGTGCAGTTCTAGTTTCACCTGAAGGGAAGCATTATCCTGCAACTGCCAAGCTATGTTTTCCTTGCACTAATAATATGGCCGAGTACGAAGCCTGTATTCTTGGATTGAAGATGGCGTTAGAGATGGAGGTTAAAGACTTGGTGGCATTTAGTGATTCTGATTTGCTTGTGCATCAGACGCTCAAGCAATGAGCGACTCGAGATTCTAAAATCATTCCCTATCATTGCAGTCTACTCAATCTAGCTTCCAAGTTCAGAAGTTTGGAGTTTCGGCACATTCCACGGACACGTAACGTGTTTGCAGATGCCTTAGCTACTTTGTCTTCAATGATTAAACATCCCGATGAATTGGTAATTGAGCCTATCCATATACGGCTTCAAGAGGAAGCCAGCTCACTAGTTGGGTTGCAGAAGAAGTTTCAGACGGTCGACCTTAGTACCATGATATCAAAGAATTCATTAAAACTGGATCTTATCCTCCTGGAGCTAATGCAGTTTCAAAAGGCTTTTTGCGCAGAATGTCTTCAAAATTCTTTTTGAATGGAGAAATACTGTACAAGAGAACTTCTGACTTGGGTCTGTTAAGGTGTGTTGATAAGGAAGAGGCTCACCAAATGATGAAAGAAGTTCACAGCGGTGTGTGTGGACCGCACATGAATGGGCATTTGTTGGCTAAAAAGATCATGAGAATGGGATATTTTTTGCTTACTATGGAACACGACTGTGTAGATTTTGTTCGAAGGTGTATTAAATGCCAAATGTATGGTGATATGATACATGCTCCTCCTACGGAACTACATAGTATGACTGCTCCTTGGCCATGTTCTAATGTGGGGAATGGATGTAATTGGAACAATTGATCCTCCTGCTTCGAATGGACATCGATTCATCTTAGTGGCAATAGAGTATTTCACCAAATGGGTTGAGACTGCATCTTACAGGCATGTGACTAAGAAAGTTGTTGCAGATTTTCTGAAAAACCATATCATCTGTCGTTTTGGAGTGCCCAAGATATTAATCACTGATAATGCCAAAAATCTCAACAACGACATGGTGGATGGGTTGTGTGAACAATTCAAAATCAATCATAGAAATTCTGCCATTTACAGACCCCAGATGAACGGAGCTGTGGAAGCTGCCAACAAGAATTTGAAGAAGATCATTCGAAAGATGACTGATACACACAGAGATTGGCATGAGAAGCTACCTTATGCATTGATGGGGTATAGAACTGCCATAAGGACTTCTACCAGGGCAACTCCTTACTCTCTTATGTATGGAATGGAGGCGGTCATACCTGCTGAAGTTGAGATCTCGTCCTTGCGTATATTGATGGATGCTCAGTTGGAAGAAGTTGAATGGGTCAGAGAACAGTCATGAGCAGTTGTCACTGATCGACGAAAAGCGATTAAATGCCGTTTGTCACGGACAGTGTTACCAAAAACGGATGGCCCGCGCTTATCAGAAGAAAGTCAAACCTCGCCAATTCGAGATTGGAGATAGGATTTTAAAGCGAATTCTTCCTATTCAAGAAGAGGCAAAAGGGAAATTCGCTCCAAATTGGCAAGGTCCATTCATTGTCAAGAAGGTATTATCAGGTGGAGGTCTTGTGCTGGCGGAGATGGATGGTCAAGAATTTCCTCAAATCATCAATTCAGACTTGGTAAAAAAGTTTTACATTTGATTAGTAAATTTCCTTTTAAAATTATTGCGAAAAAAGAGACGGATCAAAGGCGGGCCTTCTTTCTTTTCCCTTGAATATTCTTCTCCTCTAGTCTTCCCTTTTGAGCTTTCAGAATTCATAAACTTCGTTTCATAATCCACTTGATGGTTGCATCCCACTCTAGGGTAAGATTTTTGTTTTGTTGGTCGTCCGTAAAAAAAAATGTGTGAAAAAAAAAGAGAGAGAGAGAAAACCCCACGAGAAAGTGATAAACTAGGGCAAATTAAAAAATAAAAAAATAAAAAAAGAAGAAAAGAGAGCAAAAGTAAGAGATAAAAGTTAGGATAATTCATTCTGAGAAATGCAACCTCAAGACAATCAACCCTTTCACAAATTCTGCTTTTCGGCCTTAACTTTTTTGGACACCTTAACCTGACCCCGTATTAAAAAGCCGAGAATGTTACCGACCTCCGTCTTTATTTCGTGATAATTTTGATATGAAAATTTGCAAATCAAAAAGGGCATATGATGTTAATTTATCTATCCCAAGTTCATCAAGGGAAGATTGTTTTACTGATGCCAAATATTCTTTAAATACCAGTCTGATTTAATGAAAATGGGAATGACCATTCAAGGTTTAAATGATTGTTATTCTATGTCTTCTTTTGCAAAGGTGAAAACCCGAAAGAGCGCCTAAAAAAACAAAAAAAAAAAAACAAACAAAACAACAACAAAAAAAAGAAGAAAAGAAAAGAAAAAAGGGGCGGGGGAAACCTTAGTGAAAACCTGAAAGGGCGCTAAGGTGGGAATTTTGTGCACATAAACGAAGCAGATAAAGGAGAAGTGGCGAAGCCGAAGAGCTGGTGACTATGTTCGCTTGGGTTTTCTCTTCATGGTTGTTCTTCTTCTGGCAGTATCAAGCTTCTGGTTGATGACATCTAAAAAGGGTCAAATGTGATATTCTTGGCCAAAAGCCTGGTTTCAACATCGTCGAATAAATTGTTTTGTCACAATTGAAATTCTTAACTTATCTTTGACAAAAATTATTTTTACACTTACCTTTACTCGTTGTGATGTGTTTTTTTCCATTTTGTAGTTTTGTTTTCAATTTATTGAAATATGATGGTTACGTAAAGTATATGTGTACATATGTATGTATATGTAACAAATAAAGATAGTGAAATCAAATCAATTGTTTTGCATCAGTCATTCATTAGATTTGTGTCAAAAGACAATCCTCTTAATTTATCATGAAAATCACGGCAGTCGATATTTGCAAGTCATAGTGAAAGGACAATTGGTGGATGTTGATAGACTGCAAAGATCAGAAATGGCTCACAGGGATGGATTTGGGATTAGATGTTGGCGCCAAGAACTCGTGTTTACACGTTTCACAAAGCCTGAGGGATTACACGGTGGCGGCACACTGTTTAATCATCTTTTCATTTTCCAACTGCAGGTAAAATCATGAGTTCGTAATCGATATTTCATCAAAAGATAAGACTGGGGCAAGTCTTTTGTGGCTAGTCATGGTCTAAGTGGAGTATTACTCCAGTCAAAGGATGAATTTGAAATTGATTTCACTTGATTTATATTGGAGCAAATTTTTTGGTATAAGATTTTATTTATTCACTTATTTATTTCTTTCAAATAGATTTTTTTGATATGTTACATAGAGTCAAAAAAAAAAAAAAGAATAGAAAAAAAAAGAGAAAAAGAGAAGAAAAAAAAAAGAAAATCATCAAAATGCCTTGTAAACTGCTTGCAATAGTTTAATCTTTTCCATGAATTAATATAGCAAATTGGGTGTTTTACATTACTTTACGGGCTGCTTTTCGACTTAAAAATAAAAAATAAAAAAGAGAGAAGCCTTTTTCATGCATGTCCAGCAAATTGGACCTTTCACGTTTACTTTTCCAAGTCTGGCAAACCGGACTTCGTATTGCATCTCACCCCAGCAAATTGGGTGCATGTCCAGCAAACTGAACCTTTCATGTTTATTTTTCAAGTTTGGCAAACCAAGCTTTGTACTGCATCTCACCCCAACAAACTGGGTGCATGTCCAGCAAACTGGACCTTTTGTGACAGCCCCACCTTGCCCAGAGGCGCACCAAAGGGCTTAGCGGACTTGCCTGCCTAGCTCTCGCCAGGGCTCGATGCACGCACTCACGTGAAAATCCAAACGTACTTAACTTAAAATAAAATAACATGAAGTGACATGGAATAAAATAAAACAAACTCTTATTATTTAACTTGAAGATACAAGTCATATCAAAAAGTTACAAGTCATAATGTACATAATTTTTTTTCACAATAATAGCCTAACATAGTGCGACTATTACAACACTAAAACACTTATAATAACCCAAAAACCAGTTGGTCCAGCTTTAATTTTTCAGTTGACCTGAGTAAAGGAAAACAAATAAAATGGAATGAGCTATAATAGCCCAGTGAATGTCCAATTCATGCAATCATACCAAGCACTCATGATTTCAGGTCATTAAAATAATCAATAAATTAAATAAACAATATATGAGCAATTTAATTCACATGTAGTCACTGGCGGATACAGGGCTCAACTACGGAAGCAAGCTTAACCGTAGAGGAGCAGGTACTGATCATGTAGCCACGATATTTAGACCGAGATAATAGCTCAGGTCTTTATCAAGGAACATATCAGTTTTATCAATCACAAGCCCTAACCGCCAATCACCTTATAACCTCCGTACAAGCTACCACATCCGGGGGAGAAAAATCTCAACCCTGGAGGGCCAACACACAATCAAGAAAGTTCATTCCGGAGTTGGCCTCTTTGAGGATTCACAACTCAAAAGGAAAGAACATCACACCCTAAAACACCCAGCACCTTATGTCCTCCCACTTGCAGCCCGGTTGACTAACCGTGAAATAACAGTGACGTTAGTCACGGTAGTCTCACACACAAATAACATTTTAAATAATAAAAGCGTGTAACACATTGTGGAATAGATGCGATAAAGTACACATCTTTCCTCAAATAACACATGTACTCACATAATATTTGCAAGTTAAGCATAATGGTCACAAAATAAAATTATCACATTCCATGCATCATGCACACATAAAGACACTCACCTGGTGCCTAAGAAAATATCTCGTAGAAAGGTCGGGTCTCACTATTGGATCCTGCAATTTGAAAGAAATAATCTAATGAAAAACCCAATTTATACCCTAATTAACCTAGTAAGAAAATGCAAGAAATACCTCATTAAATTCTAGGTTTTTTTTTTCTAGGGTTTAGGGTTTAGGGTTTTCATTCTAGGGTTTTTATTTTAGGGTTTTCTAGGGTTTTTTCTAGGGTTTTTCTAACAAAAATTGGGCATTATTTCCCCTAAATTTCGGCCCTTCCAATCTTGTTTTTCATCAAGATTTCAATCATCCAACCCATAATTCATCAAGTTCTACAACTTCTTAGTTCAATCCAAACTCAAATTCAATCAAAATCTCACTAAATTTCAAGGATTAAGCTCCAAGAACTTTCACCCAAATAACATGTTCTTCATGAAATTTCAAGGTTCCAATACCACATACTAGTCTATTTAACCACAAGAACACTTTATCTAACAAGTACATATCAAGTTCTAACTAATTTCTTCAAGTAATCTTAACAAGAACTTGGTATTAAACTTGAATAAAAACTAATTAAAACATGAAATTAATAAGGTAGGTTCATGGTAAATACCTTAGATATGCTTAGAATTTTGCTTAGAAAAGATAGAAGTCCACTTCCTATGGTGGATTTGTTCCAATTTGAGAGATGAAAGTCCAAGAAGTTGAGAGCAAAATGAGGGAAGAAGAAGAAAGAGCTTGGCCGGCCAAGGGAAGAGAAAAGGAGAGAGAATTAGGCTAGGAAAAATGAAAAAGAAATGAAGAAAAGATGGGAAAATGGTGGTCCAATTAAATCCTTACAAGAGTAAAGTAAATAGTTAGTCTTTTAATGCAAGAATAACCACTTGGATCAATTTAATTGGTGAAGATTAATAACTCTTACCACTTAATATAATCAATAATTAGACATAAATTATTAAAGCAAAATAGAATAAAATTAGAAAGAGAGAAGCCGGCCACAATAAGAAAGAAAGAAAAGAAGAATTTCGGCCTAAAGAAAAGAAAGAGAATTTCGGCCAAGAAAGAAAGAAAAGAGAGAGAAAAATTTCGGCCAAGGGAAAAAGAAAATAAGGTAAGAAAATAAGTGAAACTTTTGAATAAAATTGAGCAAAATTTCAAGTAGTCAAAAGACTAGAAAATAATGAAATGAACTAGTAAAAATTTAAACACTACTATAAGTTAAATGGTCAAGAGAAATTATTCTAACTTTAGTACCTAAGTGTTCTTGCTTAGAATGAAAATCTTAACTAATTAACTTAATTAACTCAAGAAATCTCCCAACTAATAATTCTAAGATTAGCACTTAACCCTAAATAATAAAAAAAATGCTTCTTATATGTGCATTTTCTAGGGTGTTACACCTTTCACGTTTATTTTTCAAGTTTGGCAAACCAAACTTTGTACTGCATCTCACCCCAGCAAACTGGGTGCATGTCCAGCAAACTGGACCTTTCACGTTTATTTTCTAAGTTTGGCAAACCAAACTTTGTATTGCATCTCACCCCAGCAAACTGGGTGCATGTCCAGCAAATTGGACCTTCAGGTTTAATTTTCTTATACTCACCCCAGCAAACTGGGTGCATGTCCAGCAAACTGGACCTTCATGTTTAATTTCTTATACCCACCCCAGCAAACTGGGTGCATTTCTAGCAAACTGGACCTTCACGTTTAATTTCTTGTACCCACCCCAGCAAACTGGGTGCATGTCCAGCAAACTGGACTTTCACGTTTATTTTTCAAAGTTTGGCAAACCAAACTTTGTATTGCATCTCACCCCAGCAAACTGGGTGCATGTCCAGCAAACTGGACTTTCACGTTTATTTTTCCAAGTTTGGCAAACCAAACTTTGTATTACATCTCACCCCAGCAAACTGGGTGCGTGTCCAGCAAACTGGACCTTCACGTTTAATTTCTTGTACTCACCCCAACAAACTGGGTGCATGTCCAGCAAACTGGACTTTCACGTTTATTTTTCAAGTCTGACAAACCAAACTTTGCATTGCATTTCACCCCAGCAAACTGGGTGCATGTCTAGCAAACTGGACCTTCATATTTAATTTCTTTGCACTTCATCAATCCTAGCAGACTAGGCCACACACACTTCTCCAGCAAACTAGACATTTCATATTTTATTTTAATTTGATTTTTTCAAGTCGGGCAGCCCAAAATTTTACTGTCCCTGTTCGAACTACGTTCTGACCTGATTCCCTTGTGTGGGATACGTAGGCAGCTCTCGGAGAGTTCGGTCATTTTCTCACTCTTTCATTTGTTTACATTCTTACATCTTGTATGTTTAGATATTTATCTTTGCTTTTGTGTTTAGGTGAGTCAAAATTCGGTGTTGTCTACGTCTTTGTTTGAAATCTCTGCGAGATTCCCGACAAAGAGGGGCAAGCTGTAGACACCAAATTTTGACACACCTTTTGTAAAAATATGTGTGTTACTTTATTGTCAGGGGTATTTTTCATTTTTCGGAGGTCGAGTACAATTTTCGTGCAATTTATGACTAATTCGCCATGTCAAGGGCGAAATGGTAATTTCACCATGTAAATATTAGTTTATTTTATTTTATTTCCTAAATACATGACTTTACTATTTTTATCATTATTTATGATTTTAATGATTTTTAGGAGTCATTCATTATTTATTTAAAATTTTAGTATTTTTTAATTCAATGGCACGTTTTCCAATGCGCTATTTTTATGAGAATTTGCAAGTGAAAAATTTTATATATGCATTTTGAATAGTCATAAATTTTTTGTAAAAATCTCATAATTTTTAGATGTCGTTTAGTATTTATTTAATTTTTGTCTTTTTATTTATCAAGGGCATGTTTCCCAAGAATTGCGTTAATCTTAAAAAATTTTGAGTGAAAACTTTCGTATATGTGTTTCATGAGATAATATATGTTGTGTAAAATTTTTGTGATTTTTAAGAGTCATTTAGTATTTTTTGTGATTTTCATAATTTTTGCCATATTACGTCACGTTTTTAATGCACCTTTATTTACGAATTTTGTCTGTGAAATTTTTATATGTGCATCTAATATTTGTAGATTTTATGTAAAAATTTTTGATAATTAGAAAAAAAAACTATTTAGTATTTATTTCAAATTGTATCCTTTTATCTATGACATATTTTTCAATAGTAAATTAACTTTAAAACTTCAATTTTTTGTTATTATTGAATTTTCTTTTTCTAGTAATGTTGAATTTTAGTTTTAATTTTAGTTTTTATTATTTTATTTTATTTACCTTTTATTTTTTATTCTAAGAAGTCCATAAGATTTTTATTTTTATTCCAATTTTCTTCATTTCCTTACATTTTTTTTTCTCTTCTTCTTCTTTTCTTCTTTTCTTTTTTATCTTTTCTCCTTCTTTACAAATTTCACATAAAAAAAAGAAGGAAAAAGGCTGGAGCAGGCTGCGTTTTGCAGCCTGCTACAGCAATATCATGGCTGAGCAGCCTAATGCCATACTCCAAACCATGCCTCCTCATCATCACCTTCCAACCCCCCTGCAATTCAGCAGATTTTTGGGGATTTTTGCTTGCCTTTCACTCACCATTTTCACTCTCTTCTCTCTGCATCCCTTTCCCCTACACACAAACATTCACACAGTTTTCATCAATCACCATTCTCTCAATATTTCTGTTTTTCCTTCTGCAACTCACACAGACATCATACACGCACCACACACACTCACCATTCTCAATCCCCTCTGCCTTCCTGCACTTTCCACCCCACACTCAATCACACATTACACACACCTGCACCTCACAGCTCACAATCACCATACACACACTTCCCTCTCCTTTCCATTCTTCCCTCTCGGCACTCACTCACTCACACACAAAAAAACACACTACACAGACACTCATCCTCCCTCTCTCGATCTCCCTCACTCTCATTTGCACACACTTCCCTCTGCCTCACCTTCCCTCTGCCTCCCCTTCCCTATGCCAGACCAGACACCACCTGCACATACACACAAACACGCACAGAACACACCTGCACAGCCATAAACACACAAAACACACCCCTGCATACACAATCCCAGCGCACACACATTCACAGACATCACACACCTGCAATTCACAACAATACACACTCTTCAATTCCCTAACTCTCTGTTTTTCCTCTTTGCAGCACATCAATTCACATACATACACACACAACACACAGAAGCACATCACACATACCTGCAAGAAACCGAAAAAAAAAAGCACAACAACAACAACCAACGTCAGCCGTGATCACCAACAATCACCAGCAGCGGTGGCATCACTGCACCACCACCATCTTCACCATTTCTCCCCCCCAAATTAGGTAAAGCTCCTGACTATTCCTTTAATTTGGTCCTATAAACTGTTTAATGTGTGAATTTTTTTTGGTGCCCTCGGTAGATATAGGATGATTTGAACCTAGAAGGGTGAGAATTTGGATTGTTTAATAATAATTAAAAAAGAAGAAGAAGAAGGGGAAACCGAAAGAGAACGGAGAGATCGAAAATAGAGAGAGAGAGAGAGAGAGAGAGAGAGAGAGAGAGAAGGAGTCCGGCGAGAGAGACCGGCGAGAGGGAAGAAGAACCAGAGAAAGAAAAAAAAAGAAGAAGAAGGGAGAACAGATCGGGGAAGAAGAGAGAAATAGAGAGGGTCGAGGAGAGAAAGTGAGATCGAGGGAGAGAACAAAATCGGGGGGAGGGGGAAGAAGAAAAAGAAGAGAAAGCAGAATCGGGGGCAGGAAGAAGAAGAAAAAAAGAAAGAGAGAAAAGAGAGAAAAAGAAAGAAAAGAGAGAAAAAGAGAAAAAAAGAAAAATCTGGAAAAGTTAAAAAAAAAAGAAAAAAAAGAAAGGAAAACAGGTATAAAAAAAAAAATTTTAGTGAAACTATGTCGTTTTGACGTAGTTTCACTCAAAACTACGTCGCTTTGAGTAGTTTAGTTTTTTAATTTGATTTCAATTAATAATAGGTATTTATTTTATAGTCCTTATACTTCATTAATGTCACTGTGGCTCCGGAAATTTCTGATTTGTGCATTTAAATTTTTATTTATTGTAGATTGACCCCCATAATTTTATTTTCTTTTCGATTAGGTCCCAATTAATTGCATTCAGATCCCCTGACTTTTAGATAATTATAATTTTTGCCCCTATATTTTTCAATTTTTCATTTTGATCCCTATATTTTTATAAAATTATATTGTGACCCCTATACTTTTCTGAAATTATATTTTTACCCTTAAATATTTCTGAAAATTTCGTTTGGCCCCCTTTTATTGTTGAATATTGCAAATTGGTATTTAATGTGGCTATAATTTGCAAATTGAACCTTGAATGTTGCTTAAAATTGTAATTTGGTTTTAAAAATTGTTGGAAATTGTATTTTGCATATTTTAACTTGCTGGAATTTTATTTTTGTACCCCCAACATTGCTGGAAATTCTATTTTGCCTTAGAATACTTGCTGGAATTTCATTTTTATCCCTCCCAACCTTGCTGGAATTTTATTTGAGTTATTATACTTGCTGGAATTTTATTTTTGGCCCCTATTGTTGCTGGAATTTATATTTTGGTCCTTTATGTTGCTGGAATTTGTTTTAATACCTCCTATTAATTGTTAGAAATTGTACTTTTAGTCTTTTATTTGTTGCTGGAATTTGTATTTTAATACTTATAGTTGCTGGAATTTTTATTTTAGCTCTTTTATATAGCTGAAAATTGCAAATTGACCCTATACATTGCTGTAAATTATGTATTATTTAATGACTTTGCTGAAATTATATTCTTGGCTTTAAATATTGCTGTAAATTTTATTTTTGGGCATTATACTTGCTGAAAATTATATTTTATCCTTTAAATTTGTTGTAAACTATGTCATTACCTTAATTAGGGTTAAAATTATAATTTTACCCTTTTGTTTTGTTGTAAATTACTATTTTTACTTTAGAATGTTGCCTAAATTTTCATTTTTAATCCAAACCTTATAATATTTTATTTTTGCCAAAAAAAAGGAGACTTAATTAAGTCCTCAAAGTTTTTAATTATTTCTTTTCACATTTATTTTTATTTTATTTTATTTTATCAAATTTATAATTAATGTTCTAAAATTGGGTCTTGTTAGTCTAATTAATGTTCAAATTAGTTTCTCTATTTCCCTTTTAGTTATTTTGATAATTCTCATTTGGGTGTTAAAAGTTTAAGTATGTATTATTGTGTTTTATCTTCTACTATTTTTTTATTTATTTATTCATTTTCCTTGTTTTACTTTATTTATTTATGCACTTATTTATTTTTACTTAAACAATTTTCATTCTTTTCTAAATATTTAATTATTATTATTTTAATTTTGTCTATTATTGCTATAATTGTTTGAATTATCATAGCATGTTCATAGGTGATTGGTATGGAATTATTTAATTAGTAGTTTATTTATTAAATAGTGGTATTTTTAACATGTTTGTTCATTTAGTAGCAATTTGTACCGAGTCCTCGAACGGGAGGTACCTCGATTACCCTTTTAATTTCTTTTTATGTGCTCCTACGTGCTCCAATGTGTTTTTCTATGTGTTTTCATGTATCTTTGTGACTTATAATTTTTATCCATATGTGAGTGTTTATTTATTTATGCCATGTTGTTTATTTGAATTTAATTTTGATTATTCAAAGAAATGTAATAGATAGGTAATATTCTATTTAGCAAAATTTTTGTATTTAGATAGTTAATGTAATAGATAGTTTATATGTTATCTATTTAACAAAAATTTTATGTATTTTAGATAGAAAATGTAATAGATAGGTTAGATAGGCTACCTTTGATTATCTTTTCATTTTAGATTGTAATTAGGCTTCTCCGGTGTAATAGTTAGGCTTTTGTGTGCTATGTGTGCTATGTGCTTATGTGTTTTATTGCTTTCTTTAGGACTTTGCATCTAGAATATCATGCTTATGTGTTATGTGCTCCTATGTGCTATTATGTGCTTTTATGTGATTATTGCTTCAATCTATGCTTTACTTATTTACTTGCTTTATTATTATATATGTGTATCGTCGCCACACTAGTCCAACGCTAGTTGTGGTTAATTTCGGTTTTCTTCGCTAGTCCAACGCTAGCGGAGAATTTTTAGAAAATAGGCTAGTCCAATGCTAGGCCTTTAGGTCATTTTAGTATTAGAATCATTTCTCGTGTATATTTCATGACATTTCACACACATTTTATCTTTCTTAAGCCTTTTTCATTTTTCTATGATTTTTATATATACTTTATCACTTATTACCTATTTTAACATCTATTTAGTGCATAACATTTTAGATTCCACTACACATAGAATTTTAGGTCATTTGTGTGATTTGACTAGAAATAGTCATCTACTCACGTGGGAAGCGATGGCGTACATGTCGTTCCCCCCTCCGTGAGTAGAAACATCTAGTCACGAGTCCATTAGTCCCCCGTACCCGTTATGTTTGCATCCCCATTTTCTTTGTTCACTTACTATCTATATTACTATTTTCCTTTTCTTTTGCATTCCATTTTGCATCTACACTCGTGACTCCATCAAGGTCTAGACTCGGGTTTCGCAATTAATGCGATAATTCCCGACCAAACCTCAATGGAACATTTTGTCCCTTAACGATACCCATTTTTAGGACTAGATTTGCATTCATATAGTTGCATCCAAATGCGATAAAATCTTAGGGTTATATTAGGAAAATTTAGACTAAACCTCGCAACTAGTTTCGACTAGGTTGAAAGGGTGCCTTAGGCGCGAGCCTTTGCCTTCCCTTTCTTCAACTGTGACTCCCAGACCTTTTTTTTTTCTTGTTTTCAAAGACCTGGAGTTGTCTAAAAGGGTTTTTATCGCTTTTCTTTCACTTTTCTCAAATCATTTTTCTAAATAAATCGTTCTCGATTTTCTTACCTTTTATCAAATATTTTCTGGTGACTTGGTACACCAAAACTCAATACCAAGTGGCGACTCCCTTTTTACTAAAATCCCTTTTCAGACTCTATTTTCGGGCCTAAAAACCGTCGCATTTTCAAAGTCCCATTTTAGGCCATTTTCTTTTTTTTTCAAAACAAAGCATTTGTTTGTCACATTTTATCGAATTATATTTTATAAAGTACTTTCTAAAAATTATTTTTACAAAAATTTACATGCTTCTTTTTCCAATAAACACAACCACATTTAACACTTCCTTTTCCTTTTTCCGACTCACTATATCTACTATAAATTATTTTCCTTTTTCGAAAAATGGGGCGCGACACTAAGAGGTATGTGGAGCAATGTGATAGTTGCCAGCGGTCAGGTAATATCTCTCATAGAGATGAGATGCCCCAGTCGGGCATATTAGTTTGTGAAATCTTTGATGTTTGGGGCATCGACTTTGTGGGACTGTTTCCCGTGTCGTATGGGAATAAGTATCCTAGTAGCGGTAGATTATGTCTCTAAATGAGTAGAAGCTCAAGCCCTTCCTACCAATGATGCTAGAGTGGTTGTCAAATTCCTTTGTTTACCCTCTTTGGCACTCCTAGAGCAATTATAAGTGATAGGGGTACTCACTTTTGCAACCAACAAATAGAAAAGGTGTTAACTAGGTATAGTGTCACACACAAGTTAGCTACCCCTTACCATCCCCAAACAAGTGGTCAAGTCGAGGTAACCAATAGGGAGTTGAAGAGGATCTTAGCAAAAACCGTAGAGTATTCTCGAAAAGATTGGTCTATCAAGTTGGATGATGCTTTGTGGGCCCATAGAACCGCTTACAAGACACCCATAGGAATGACACCATTTAGATTAGTTTATGGGAAGTCTTGTCACGTCCCGGTGGAACTTGAGCATAAAGCTTATTGGGCCATTAAATTTCTGAATTTTGACTTGCAATGTGCAGGTGAGAAGAGGATATTGCAATTGAATGAACATGAGGAATGGCGTCGCGAGGCGTATGAGAATTCAAGAGTTTTTAAGGAAAGGACAAAAGCATGGCATGACAAGAATATCAAACATCCCAAGGAATTCAAGCTGGGAGATAAAGTGTTGCTATTCAACTCAAGACTTCATTTTTTTCCAGGTAAGTTGAAATCGAGATAGTCCGGCCCGTTTGTGGTTAACGAAGTTTTTCCCTTTGGTGTTGTAGAGGTTACACACAAGGAAAAGGGGACGTTTAAGGTGAATGGACAAAGGCTGAAACCATACCTAGGTCAAGATATTGAAGAGCCACGGAAGGAGGTTCTCTACCTCATTAGTCCTCAATCATAAATTGGTTGAAGAACGTCAAGCTAACGATGTTAAACAAAGCGCTTATTGGGAGGCAACCCAATTTTTAGTGTTCTTTCTTAATTTTTCTTTTCTTTCTTTGGAATAACCTTTACTGGGTTGATCTGTGAACGTGGTTCATGTTTGATTGCAGGTCAATTTGGAGAAATTAAGACTCACCACTGTGCAAGGGATACAATACGAGAAAAAAGGGAAGTACACCAACTTGTTGAAAAGGCATTGAATTGTGCTTAAATTTCTTATTTTTCACTGGTTGAATGTGGCATTGTGCTTGTTTGAGAGTGTGAGATACATGCCTGTGATTAGGAGAACTAGGATTGGGTGTTATTGGGTGAAAATTTGGCTAAGTGTTGTTCATTGCCGCATGTTTGTTCTGTTTCTTCTAGACCAAAACCGCAGATCAGGCCGTGCGCGGTTCCTCATGCTGTTCGTGTCCAGAAACTTTAGCAATTGAAATGCGCAGGCATGAACATCCTTGGTTGTGCGTGCGAGAAACAAACTGCATAACTAGCCGCGCGCAGGTTATCACGCGGGTTGTTTCTAGAAACTTTGCCAATTAAACCGCACATGGACCCTTGCACATTTTCTCAAATGTTTCATTTTTATTGTTTAAACCGCAAGTAAAAACGCGCGCGTTTTCATCCACGGTTCATGTCCAAAAAGTTTTGATTTTTTTTTGTATGAAGAAATGTGGATTTAACCTTGTGTGTTTTCTCAAACGTTTCATTTTCATTGTATAAACCGCGGGTAAAAATGCGCGCGTTTTCATCCACAGTTCATGTCCAGAAAGTTTTGATTTTTTTTGCATGAAGAAATGTGGATTTAACCTTGCGCGTTTTCTCAAATGTTTCATTTTCATTGTATAAACCGCGGGTAAAAACACGCGCGTTTCCATCCACGGTTCATGTCTAGAGAGTTTTGATATTTTGCATGAAGAAACGTGGATTTAACCTCGCACGTTTTCTCAAACGTTTCATTTTCATTGAATAAACCGTGGATAAAAATGCGAACGCGTGCGTTTTTATCCACGCAAGGGTGTACGCACGATTCCTTGTTTGAAAAATAAAAACTCTCTGGACACGAACCGCGGATAAAAACACGCGCGTTTTTATCCACGGTTCGTGTCCAGAGAGTTTTGATTTTTCAAACAAGGAATCGTGCGTACACCCTTGTGCGTTTGTCTCTTGAATGTTTTTGCGTATGATAAACTATGAGACCACCCGCGCGCGGGTTATCAAACGGGTTGTCCACAGAATGATGTTATGAAGAAATTGCACGAGAAACCGCAGACCTTCCTAATAAAACGCGCACGGGTTCTAATCGGGTTTTAAAAAAAATAGAACAGACGCAACCCATTATCCCATTTCCCTCTTTCTTCTTCCCTCTTTCCCTTCCTCTCTCTCTCATGCACGAAAACCCCAACCTCTATTCCCTTGATTTTCACCATTTTTCAACCCTAAACACTGCACACACATCACATTCTACCCCTCTTCAATTAGATTGAGCGAGTTTTATTACATTTTTTTGGGCAAAGAAGTGGGTTTTTGGAGGAACCATTCTTCCAAAGGAAAAGTTCTTACCTTTACCACAAGTTGTGCTTCTACTAGGTAAACCCACTAATCTTGTGTTTATTTCATTGCATTTGAGGTAAAAATTGACTAATTTATGCAATTTCTCTTAGATTATTGTGAGAATAATGTGATGATCATTGTGTTGATACTTTAATGGGTTAATTCGACTGTGATTTCTCATATTTATGTCTGCTTGGTTAGATTCAATTCATGAGTTAGTCAATTTTTAGCCTCATTTCGATTTAGATGATTAAAGGTGGAAATTTTAGCCAATAGTGGTTGATGTTGGTAATTTTGGTTTGAAATTGGATTATACATGTTTGAATTGGCTAGTAATTGAGTGAGATAAGATGACATTTTTATTGTGTAATTCAATTGCTAGGCAATGATTCCAATATGGAGATTCGTATTTTATGTCATTGTGGAAATTACTTGGTGATTGGGTATTTTATGATAGTTGAGTAATTTCTTGAATGTGGTGTTTGATCATGCCTTTTCCTAGAGTAGAAATTGGTAAGTAATCAACATGGGGCTTGATCGAACAAAGTGGCTCTTAAATTACATGTGATGGTTTGCTTGAACACTTGTGTGTGATTAGTGTTAATGTGGAAAAACTAGTGAATCTGTAGTTTGGGCTTAATGGTGAAACATACTTTTTCAGGTGAAACATACTTTTTCAGGTGAAAATGGCCTCATCATCAAGGAAGAGGAGGAATGTTGGTTCTACTAGTGGGTCTGGATCCAGAGAGGCACAAGGATACGATAAGACATAGTTCACCTCTTTGGAGAACCAGCGTTGGTATGAAGCTAGCCAAGGAAAGCAAATTCTAAAAGAGAAAAGCGTGGTACCGGAGATAGAGGCTTACTTTCATCTTTCTAAGCACCTTAGCCAGATAGGATGGCACCCCATTCTCAATCTTCCAGAAGTCATTTACCCTGAGTTGGTCAGAGAATTCTATGCCAATGTTGTAGAAAAAGATAAATATAGTGGGAATTACATCTAGTCCACAATGAGGGGTATTAGGATGTAGATTTATCGGGAAACCATAGCTGATACCCTTCAGTGCTGGAACGAAGGGCGAGACGTGGATATGAAGAAAGTTTTTTATGTCAACTCAACTTGGACACTGTAAGGTAATAGCACAGGTAACGCAGTGGAAAAATAAAAATTTATTACCTTAACCATGGATCTCTTTGACATATCTATATGATTAACAAGGGGGTTTGCATGAAAATTACCTTAAGCACAGAAGATTTCTATGCTTCTAGGCAAAGATCCTTCGAAGAAGATGTTAGATCTACCACGAAAAGCCCTCCAAACGTAGAGCCTCTAACGATATCCACACGAACAACTTCTTTGGGAACCTTATAGGCTTGCTTGCTTTTACTTTTGAGTGCTAGCTCCCTTGAATTATTAAGAACACAAGAAGAAGAAAAACCTAACCCCTTAGGAGAGAGAGAGAGAGACGCCTAGAGAGAGAAAGAGGCGTGACTTTTTCTCTTCAATTTTCTCTCACTAGTTTTCTTTTGTGCTACAATAATAAATATTCAAGAGTCAAAGCATGAACCTATTCATATAGGAAGTAATCTAGTCTTTTAGGAAATAAAGCTAATTAGAAACCAAGAAGGTTTAGGCAACTTACTTTAAGCTAATCCTTCTCCATTAGGAAATCTATTCCATAAGGAAACCAATTAGTTTATTTCTTTTAGGAAACTAATTTCCTGCAAGACTTAGAATATTTATAAATAAGTCCTTTAAGTTAATTTATCTGATAAATTAACCCCATAAGTATCTCATACTTATCTTAATTACATTTTAACCCAAAGATTTTGTTCTTTATGTGTGTGACCCATTAGGTTCCATTCACGTTGGCAATAAGTATAAATTATAACTCATTAATTGAGCTAGATAAATTAAACACTTTTAATTTATCATTAATTCACTAATTAATCAATTCATACTTATAGATCATAAGTGGCGTCTAGCAATGCATCATGACCACCCAAGTGAATAGGAAAGTCATATGGTAAACCATACCCTTCAATGACAATTTTACCGTGTAATTAATATCCTTTCACCACACTATATCCCAATTAGTCTAAAAGTATAGTGCATACTTTTAAATGACTAATTTATATTTTCTTGTTCCAGAAATATAACTCTCCATGATGTATAACCTTGGAACTACTTCCAAGTTAAAAGATCCGATAGTTGGTTTTGATATTTATGAGAAGGATTATTTCTTGTGGAAACCAAAAGGAATCCAATCCAAAAGGTTTTTTAAACCCTACGTTGAGACCCAAAATCTATTTCTTCAAACCTTTGTTTCTGACGAGGAATAGATAAATCAGTTCAAAAAACACATTGTGAATCAATCTTGTGCAGAAACCCATATTCAATTCTTGAAAAATGTCCACATACTTTATGGAAGAATTATGATTTCTTCATTAAACTGCCATTCAAGAAACATGAGAATATTAATCCTACAAAAGCCAGTCACTCTGGAATGAACCCTAAACATTCTAAACTTGTTGAAAAGGAGTGTGTAGAACTCCTTGAATTTTATCTTATTGAACTTTCTGATTCACAATGAGCTTGTTCAGCATTTTATGTAAACAAGAGATCAGAGCAAATCAAAGCCAATTCTCCATCAGAGCAAATCAGAGCCAATCTAATTCACAATGAGCTTCCCCTTGTTTCATACCCAATCATCATTTCCAGTGGAAGGTTATGCCTTTTGGTTTAAAAACTACACCTTCCTTGTTTAAAAAGCGATGATTAAAATCTTCGAGCCAATCCTCCATACAACTCTTATTTTTATAGATGATATTTTTTGTTTTCAAAAAATTTTGATGATCATGTAAAGCTTTTGAATGAATTTTCTATTATTGTAAATAAATTTGGTATTACGCTTTTAGAAAAGAATATGGCTTTATGTCAACAAAAAATTTGTTTTCTTGGAATGAAAATTGAAGAAGGAAATTGTACTCCTGAGCAACATGTTGGTGATTTTGTAAAACTTTTCCCAGAAGAAAATCTCTCTAAAACCCAGATCTAACAATTCCTTGGAATTGTTAACTATGTCAGAGATTTCATTCCCTAGGTCTCAAAATTAACCTATCCTTTGGAAAAGATGCTCAGGAAAAACCCACCAGAATAGGGAACTTCTCAAACCCAAGCCATTCAAAGTCTCAAAGAAATTTTAACCTAATTTCCTACTCTTTATATCCCTTCCTCTGAAAAACTAATACTTCAAACAGATGCCGGTGATGAATATTGGGGAGCTGTTCTTTTTGAATAAGTTTTTCAAGATTCTAGAAAATAACCCTCTGAGATTCATTACCATTCATCCTTCAAAGAAATTTTTGCAGTAAAAAATGGTTGACAAATTTAGTTTCTATCTCAGACCATGTCATTTCAAAATTGAAATGGATACGAGTAGTTTTCCAAAAATGTTGAATTTCAAACAAAAGAAAATCCCAAATAATCAGCTTCTTCGTTGGTCAAATTGGTTTTCCCAGTTCTCTTATGAGTCATTCATATAAAAGGAAAGTCAAATATCATTGCTGATTTCTTTTCTAGAAATCCAAGTTCACCTGTATTGATGTTTCAACCCATTTTGACATATCCTCCTGAGATATTTGAAATTCCTCAACCATGGGAAAAAGAAAATTTGGAAAGAAACGGAATGTATCATGAGTTAGAAGTTTTCCGACACTATGGAGGTGATAAGTGATAATTTTACCTATTTTAGGATAGTATTACATGTATTTTTAGTGTGTTTTTAGTATATTTTAAATATTTTAATATAAAAATGGCTCAATTTCATAATTGTTCTTCCATTGGAAGAATTTTCTAAAAATTAGGGTTTTTACCCAATTTTTAGGGTGTTGAAGAAAAATTCATATTTTGAGCAAATTAATGCACAATCTTTGTACAATCTTTCAGGTTTTATATATTCAATCATAATTTGGATCAATTGGAGTAAAGATCATCCCATTCTTAGTGGATTCAAGGATGATTGGATTGAGAATTTCAATAGAACAACTTTTACATTCAAACTTGGAGGATTGTTTTGCTCAACTTTTGAGAAATTCTCATCAACAAATTCACCATAAAATTAAAGGATCAACATTACAAAAAGGTCTCAAGGGCATAAGAGGCATAACAAGCAAAAAAGAGGTGCAAAGAAGCAATGGAAGTGAAGAATTGGAGAAAACTAGGCATCGGTAATAATGATACATTTCTGTATTTTGCTGATAACTTGAGCAAAAATATTGGATTGAGATAATTCTTTTGTAATTTTAAAGCTAATAGGATACTATAGAAATCTTATGAAGACATCAAAATCCAGTTCTCATATCTTCATAGCCAAAAATCCAAATTACTGAAGAACAAAGCTCTCCCAACCATGTCTTAGTATTTCAGACATATCTTTGCATCCGGAACTCAAAATGACCTAATTCTTATGGTTTTGGAAAGATGATTCAAAGGGCTATAACTTTTATGTTTTGAGGAAAAGCTGATAGTGCCTTCTTCTGGGAGGAGTATGCGGATCACGATCTGCAGACCAACAGCCCGTGGATCTACCTACGAATCTTCAATGTCAGCCAGAAAATGATATCTTCAACTTGCAGCTTATCATCCAGCCCCCTTTGATGACTTTTTGAAGATTCTTAGCACTACACAACCAAAGGAAATGTTGCAAAATTCAAGGAAAATTTTTTTGTGATTTTAAGACAATTTTTCATGCAATTTGCCACACAAGTTGGTGAGATGATTGGGGTGAATTTATCTATAAATAGGGAGCTCTTGCAAGGCATTTGGAAGAAGTCTTGAAGGGAGAATCACTCCCAAGTAGATTATAGTAGTAGTTTTCTTTATAGTTTAGAAGAATTTTCATTACTTGTAAGAAAACATTTGGAGGATTCAAGTGTGTCAATTCATATCAATGAGAAATGAAGCTTTGGAGCCATGTTCTAACCAACAAATGAGCATTTCTTACCTTAGCTCTTTAATTTCTTACTTGTTTATGAGTTGTTTCTATTATATGTTATTCATACAAGTTATGTTTAACTAAATACATGTCTTAGGGTTAGATGAAGCTAATTATATGATTTGAATGTTATTATACTTGCTATAACTTATATTTGCTTGTTCATCTATCAAGGTTTAACATTTGTGGTAGCTTGATCAACTATTGCAAATCATTTAGATGTTATTTGACAATAAGAAATGCTTATAACATTGAAAAATGGTATATCAAACTTATGTTGTACACACATGCAAATAGTTGTACAAGTAGGTGGATTAAGGTTGTTTAATACCACAATTCATGCATTTACAAGGGTTCATCATGGAAATATTTAAACTCTATCAATTCATTGTGAAAACAAGTCTTGATTTCATATGGAATTGCAATCCTAAGCAAAACAAGATTAATATAGCAAGGTGTTAATTCATTCAATCATATTAATGACAATTAGTGGATTCTCAACCCTATTACTTGTGTTTGTGAATTTCTTCCATTTGTTTTACTTCAAGTAGTTGAATTTTCTTATTTTGCACACCACCTATTTGATGTATTGTCTAGATAATAGAGTAAGTTAGTAGCTTTGGTACTTGCAAATTCTTGTTTCCTCATGGGATCGACCCTAATACTTTCCCTACTACATTTAACCCGTGCACTTGCAGAAAGGGGTATTAGTTATAAATTTTATTACTTGTTTGTGTGAATTTTGCATAATTTTGATAGTACATAAACCTTACAATTAGGAGGTTCAATCCTAAATCCTTTTGGGATAAATCCTGAATATCCCTTTGCTCAAATATTCATAGGACAACCTTCAGATTTTCCTAAACCATTGTTATGGGTGCTATGGTATTTGTGTCACATGTACCATATTGTTTTTAAATTCCAAAGTTCATTTTTCTCTGAGTTTTCTACACTTCACCCAAATCTTCAAAGTTTTCTCCAGTGGTTCAAACCAAAAGATTGGTAGAAATGGTATCAGAGCCAACTTACAAGAAATCCTTTGACTTAGCACTTGTATAATCCAACTAGAGTTGTGATTAGCCTAGTCTTTCCCTTTTCCCCTGTTGATACTTGGCAGTACTTATTAGGCTATGCACAACAATAGAAGAATTTGCAGAAGCTTTGTGATGTGATCCAAGGAGTACTCATACTTATTGGACTTGGACTTATACTTGGCGGACTTGAAGAGGCCATTTATATGGATCAAGAAGAGCTTATACGTTTGATAATCAAGCATGGGAATGAAGTGCCAAACCTTCTGATCGAACCCGCGCCATGAAACCGCGCCGTGTATAGATGCCGCGGGTACCATCAGAAGGCTCGTTCATGAAATGTTTGCAGTGCCAAACTTTCTGACCATACCCGTGCCTCGAACCCGCACCGCGGATAGGTGCCGCGGGTACGATCAGAAAGTTCGTTTAGTTGTTTTATGCAATATTTTAGAGTTGTAATCTTTAGTAGTCGAGTGTTAGGTTACAACTAGGGTAAAGTACTTTCTTGGTTTATGTTTTTTGTGCCGCCCTATATAAGGGTTTCTTGTGAACAACATTAGGACACGACGTTTTATGATATTTTGAGTGAATTCTCTTCAGAATTTTCTTGGTTCTTTGGTGATTGAGAACCGCCATAGGTCTTATCAAGCTTTGCTTGTGGCGACCATCCAATCTCGCTTAGAGTTTCCTTTCGGTTTTGTTCAAGTTCTTTAGAGAATTAGGTTGAACGATTGAACACGCTCAATTCGGTTCATCTTGATTTTTCTAGGATCAAGGGCATCTTCAAGGGGAAAAATTCGAGCAACCTACTCCACGTCAAGGGTTCTTGGAAGATCCATCCAAGGGGTCTTGAGTTCAACGAGTAGTAAGCCTAAAATCCAAGGGTCTTGGTAGTCTTCCGTACGCGCGACTTCATCAATTGGTATCAGAGCCAAAGTTCTTGGATTTCTAGGTTCTATCAATCCGTTTGTTCCTTTGGAATTGCGGATATATCCCTTTTTGTTTGTTGTTTCGTAATATTAAGGCAAGAGCTTCGTGCCTAGCCCTAATATTTTGTTTGTTTCCTACTGTCTTTTCTTTTCAAATTGTGTTTGCCTTCATTGAGTTTTGTTTCTATCCGTCTTTAACATTCTTAAAATTTCAGCCATTGGTTTTCGTTGTTTCCTTATTAAATTCGTGCTTTAGGGTTTGTTTAGAGTCGTTCTTGATTGCTTCTCAATCAAGAATTCTAGAGTTGTGTGGTATTTTGTGTTTCTTGACTGTTTTTATTGTTTACTGGGAATTTCTGTGCAAAAACCTTTCAAAAAGAACCAGTTTCTTGGACTTGTTATTCTTGGGTTGAAGATTCTTGAAAAAAAAAAAAAAGTCGCGTCACTGTTCACAGGCACTGTAGCGTCACTGTTCACGACGGCTACTGTTCACGCGACGTACTGTTCATGCTAGGGCTTACTGTTCATCAGGAAAATTACTGTTCATCCGGTGAATTTCACTTGTTTGTTTGAGTTTTAGGGGTTATCTGAGTTTTTGAATTAAAAAAAAAAAGAGTCTTGCACAAAGAAAAGTCGTGCAATACAAAGGAAAGAGAAAGAGGCGTGCAAGGTGACAAAAGCCAAGCACACGAACTAAACCAATTAAACTGAAGTATATTTGGCTGGAATACTGTCCTTGTGCAACCGAATAGACCTGTTGAAACAAACAGATCGTTGGACAGAGAACAACGCCACGTACGAAAGTTTAATTGATCAGATTTCACTCTTCTTGTTCTTGGTGTTTTGTTGGAGTATTGTTTTTGCATAAGTTTGGTTACTTTACTTCCAAAGAACATTAAAAAAAAATCAAGAAACATCACACAATTATACCACACATTAGGGTGTCTATATTGTGTCTGTTCTTGATTCTTGGTTATTCTTTGTTACTCTCTTGAACAAAACACTCTAAGCATACTTATTTTTGACCTCTACATTTACTCTCACAGATTGGTGTTGCTATAAGCCTTGAGTAAGATTGAGTGAGCTGGTTCTTCTCTAAAGGGCCAACAAGAAAATTCATTGAGTGGAAAAAGGCTTAGTAGTGAGCACAAGGAGGGTAAAAGCCAATAAATTTGAGGGAAGCGAGTGCAAACACTAAGGGAGTGAACTACAAATTCTTGTTTATATTGTTCTAACTCTTTATTTTGCAGGTTTAAAGTACTATGGCGGAACATGATGATCTTAAGGCCATGATGAGAGGCATGCAAGACAACTTCCAACGCCTCATGGAACAAATGCAAAGCATGTCCATGAGAATGGACAATGTGGAGCAAGTATCTAGGGTTCGAGGAGATCAACATGATGGTAGAGAGGTTGGTTCCAACACTAGAATGACTCGAAATCCAGCTTATGATGATGACATTGAAGGGGAGTCGAGTGATGAAGAAATAGCTCCAAGGAGAGAGAGGAGGGTAAATAACAACCAAGACAACAACCTTGGTAGCATCAAGATGAAGATACCTTCTTTCCAAGGTAAGCTAGACCCCGAGGCTTATCTTGAGTGGGAGCGTAAAGTGGAGCACATATTCAATTGTCATAACTACTCCGAAGAGAAAAAAGTGCAATTAGCTGCCGTGGAGTTCACTGATTATGCAAGTATTTGGTGGGACAAGCTGGTAAAGGAGAGGAAGAGGTATGATGAGGAGCCAATTCGAACTTGGCGCGAAATGAAGAACATCATGAAGAAAAGGTTTGTTCCAAGCTACTACATAAGAGACCTCCATCATAGGCTTCAAACTTTGAAGCAAGGGTCGATGAATGTGGATGAATACTATAAGGAGATGGAGATGCTCATCATAAGAGCTGACATTAAGGAGGAAGAGGAGGCTCTAATGGCGAGGTTTATTGCTGGATTAAACTTGGAAATTGCTGAAAGAGTTGAGCTTCAACATTATCTTGATATTCATGACTTGGTGGATATGGCCATCAAGGTGGAGAGGCAATTGAAAGGGAGGCGTGCTAGGGGGTTTTCTACTACCCAAAACCGTACTACTTGGAGGGTTGAGCATCCACGTAGGAGTGCAAGAGAGCTTGAACAAGTACGCCATCCTCCAAACCGTGTTCAAGTTTCTAAGCTCGATTCAACTGCAAAGCCGGATGCCAAGGGTAAACTGGTTGAGAAACCTAGGCAAAGGGAGGTTCGTTGCTTCAAGTGTCAAGGTTATGGACACATTGCTGCAACTTGTCCAAACAAACGTGCTATGATGATTAGTGATGATGGTGAGATAGCAAGCATTGCATCTAGTGAAGATGATGAGGAGATGCCTCCATTGGAGGGAGGTTCTGAAGATGAGGGTGACTTGTTTGGTGGTGATCAAGGCGAAATCTTGGTCACAAGGCGTGCCCTTAGCATTGCACCTAAGGAAGATGACTTGGACATACAAAGAGAGCATATTTTTCACACTAGGTGTACTGTGCAAAACAAGGTATGTAGCATGATTATAGATAGTGGCTCTTGCACTAATGTCGCTTCTACTTTGTTTGTAGATAAATTGGGCCTAGAGACAAGAAGACATCCCAAGCCATACAAGTTACAATGGTTGACTGAGGTTGGAGACATGAAGGTTACTCAGCAAGTAGTGGTGCCATTCTCCATTAGCAAGTACAAGGATGAAGTGTGGTGTGATGTGATTCCCATGCAAGCATGCCACATCCTACTTGGACGTCCTTGGCAATTCGATAGAAGAGTGACATATGATGGCTTCAAGAATAGGTACTCATTCATGTGGAACAACCGAAAAATCACTTTGGATTCCATCAAACCTTCTGAAGCTCATGCGGATCAAGTGAGAATTGCAAAGGAATTCAAGGTAAGGGAGGAACAAAAGTTGGAAGCCCGTGGAGAAGGTGAAAAGGGGCAATTGGTTTGGTCACAATGGCGACCAAAGTGGCATATTAAATAGTGACCAGAATAGGGTTCTAAGTGAGAAGAAAGAGGGGAAGAAGCAAGTAAATGAGCAAAGTGGCGGATCCAAGGCTAGTAAGAAGGTGAATCGTGACTTGAAGATGGAAGGAAAGAGGAAGGTTGATCTTCAAAGAAAAATTCCACATACATGCTATTTGGGTGTTGGAAGTCCTTCCTTGAGCACAGAAAGCAAAACCTGTGGAGGAAAATTTGCTACAAAGTCCAAATGCCACAATACTTCACAAAGATTTGCTGAATTTTACTGAATTTGTGGCCTAAGTTTTTATGTTTTAATAGCTTTAAGTTGCATCTTAATTCTATCTTATGTGTCTATTCTATTAGGGTAGGTAGTTATGTTTTGCATCTAGTTTGTTTAACTTCATCTAGGTCAATATGTCTTGAAGGATTTCTTGGGATTTATGATCATACTTCTAGCGATTTTTGTGGTTTATTTTGCAAATTATTATTCCATGATAGAGTTTATATGTTGTATGCATTCCATCCAAAGCATCTTAGTGTTTTAGCTAATAATTGTGTTTCTATTTTTAGGGTTATTTTTCATTACGAATTTAATCATATTTGGTGTTGCATACCTGTTCAAGACCTTTTTTGTTAGTGCTTTTCACTCAGTTAGTGTTCAAGAGTCTTTATTAGATTATGATCATGATGGTCATCTTGTTAACGCTTGTTACTTTAAGTCTGTTCATAGGTATTTGTTTAATAGTTCATGTTTGTTCGTTCTTTTGCATGTTTTTAAGGATAAAACTCATTTAAGCTTGTATGTTATACTTAAATGTCAATCTGTCTTTGCATCTTTTATATGTGTTTTTGAGTTCTTTAGTGTTTCATCTTTAAAGAGTGTTGAGTTTTCCTTTAGTTGTGTAGATGCTTGCATTATACCTTCTAATTTTTATGTGCTTAATATTCATGGTGGTTATACTTGCTCATCTATCAATCCTTTAGTTACTAATGATAGTTTACATGAACTCGCAGATTCGAGGACGAATCTTTTCGAGGAAGGAGGGATTGATGTGATCCAAGGAGTACTCATACTTATTGGACTTGGACTTATACTTGGCGGACTTGAAGAGGCCATTTATATGGATCAAGAAGAGCTTATACGTGTGATAATCAAGCATGGGAATGAAGTGCCAAACCTTCTGATCGAACCCGCGCCATGAACCCGCGCCGCGTATAGATGCCGCGAGTACCATCAGAAGGCTCGTTCATGAAATGTTTGCAGTGCCAAACTTTCTGACCATACCCGCGCCCTGAACCCGCCGCGGATAGGTGCCGCGGGTATGATCAGAAAGTCCGTTTAGTTGTTTTATGCAATATTTTGAGTTGTAATCTTTAGTAGTCGAGTGTTAGGTTACAACTAGGGTAAAGTACTTTCTTGGTTTATGTTTTTTGTGCCGCCCTATATAAGGGTTTCTTGTGAACAACATTAGAAACGACGTTTTATGATATTTTGAGTGAATTCTCTTCAGAGTTTTCTTGGTTCTTTGGTGATTGAGAACTGCCATAGGTCTTATCAAGCTTTGCTTGTGGCGACCATCCAATCTCAGCTTAGAGTTTCCTTTCGGTTTTGTTCAAGTTCTTTAGAGAATTAGGTTGAACGATTGAACGAGCTCAATTCGGTTCATCTTGATTTTTCTAGGATCAAGGGCATCTTCAAGGGGAAAAATTCAAGCAACCTACTCCACAGTCAAGGGTTCTTGGAAGATCCATCCAAGGGGTCTTGAGTTCAATGAGTAGTAAGCCTAAAATCCAAGGGTCTTGGTAGTCTTCTGTACGCGCGACTTCATCACTTTGTTAAAAGATTTATGGAATAAGGATTGAGCTTAAGAAATAACAGAGAGATTAAGAAATTGAGTTACCAACTTTCTCAAAAGCTATAGCTGATAGGGGAAGGCCCAATAATCTACTTGAAGTAGGCTAGTAGTCACATGAGTTGAGTACTTGTTTTCTTTTGAATCTCCTAAGAAAGTCAAATGAAGAGCTTCAATTGCTTTAGTAAAATCTTGTCTTGTCAAGAATGTGGTTTTATCATTATCTCCTAATGATACCCACCAATCTTTTAATGTTCTTGCAAATTGAGAAGTAAATTCAGTAAGAATTTCAAAACAAGAATCAATACTCAAATGTCTTATCGTCATCCATGCATGAAATTCTTGAAATCTTTTTTCCGATTGGGTTGCAGGGATATCATCAATCGTGAAGATTTGAGTATTTCCTTTTGAACTTCCTTTCCTTTTTGATGAAAAATATTCTTCATTCATACAATCTTCTTCGTCACTTGGAAATACTACTTCTCCTTCACTCCTCCTCCAGCCATATTAATTTTTGGAAGTGACTCATCACTTGAATTTAACTCATCATTTGAATCTTCTTCTTGGCTGTTTTCACAATCTTCACTTTCAGATTCCTTTGTTTCTTCTGAGTTTGAATCTAAATCTTCATTTGATTCTGAAAATTGTTCGTCAATTGTAGAAATCTGAGGGATATTATGATCCACTATCGCCTGCAAGAAAGAAGTAATAGAATCAGTATTTTTATTATGAATAAATGTCAATACTTGTAATTCTTTTTCTTCCTTTTGTTCCTCAACTTTTTCTTTTCCGTTTTCTTTTAGTTTTGACAATCTTTTTTCTTGCCTTTCCTACTTCCTTCTTCCATCAGTTGATCTCTTAGCCATCTACTACTGTTGTGGTAAGGTCTTTCTTCTTCTTCAGAAGATTGAATATAAGATGGACAAGAAATAATAGGCAAAGCTCCAAAGTAGTAATGATTTGGCTTTTCTCTCAAAGGTTTTGCCCCAAATACTGACACAATGTATACTTCCTTTTTCTTCTCCGGTTTAGAATTAAATTGTCTTGTTTCTTTTAAGCTGGCAATTTGTCTCCTAAGGTATTCAACGTCTTTATCTTTTCGAGCTTTAAATTCAGACATTGAAAGACCTATCTGAGGAATTTTCTTATGCACTTCTTCCAATCTCTTTTCTAACACTCTGATCATCTTTAGGACTTCAGCATTCTGGGTTTTTGTCTATCCTGCAAGAATGTCAAGTTTAGAAGAGACTTGGCTAACTTGATCATGAATAGAAGTAAGCGCTTTGTTTTGGCAAAGTGCATTTTCTGATTGCCAATCTAAGACTTCTTCAGTCTTATTTGTTGCTCATGTTTGACCAGAAGAAGAACTATTGGATGGGCATTTGGAACTTTTGAGGAATGACGAGCATGATCCTTCACAAATGTTTCTTTGATTGAAGGAAAGTCTAAGGGACTGAACATGCAGATTTGAGGAAGTGGTTTTGGAAGTTTTGGAATTTTATAGGTTTCAACTGTTGGGTTCTTATCACCAGATTTGATGATTTCCAAGCATTCTTGATAATAAGGATGAAGGGTCTGTAGACACCAAATTTTGACACACCATTTATTTTCAAACATTGAGGGGGCATTTTTACACTTTTGTTACAAATTTTAATTTTTAATTTTCAATAATCCGGGGGGGCAAAATAGTAATTTTATCTGTAAATACTTTTCTACCAGCTTTTGGGGGCTTTAAATTCATATTTTTACTTTTATATGAATTTATTAATTTCTTATGATTTTTCTAGATTTAATTAGTATTTTTTATATTTTTACCAGCATAAGGGCAAAATGGTAATTTCATCTCGCGAATACCATTTTAGCTCATTTTAAGTTCCAAATTCATTTTTCAAATTCTTGAGGCATGTTTCTGAATTTTCTTAATTTTTTGAGGCCAATAGTTATTTTTCTGCAAATTTTCATTGCCCAAGGGCAAAATCGTCATTTTACAAATTAAATTCATTTTTGTCAAATTTTGAGTCGAAAAGGCATTTTTCAATGTTTTAAGACTATTTTTAATTTTTCTTAATTTTTGAGGTCAATAGTTATTTTTCTGCAAATTTTCATTGCCCAAGGGCAAAATCGTCATTTTACAAATTAAATTCATTTTTTGTCAAATTTTAATTCATAAATGCCTTTTCTAATGTTCTAAGCTTATTTTTAATTTTTGATAATTTTTTGAGAACAATAACTATTTTTCTGTGAATTTTCATTGCCCAAGGGCAAAATCGTCATTTTACAGTCTAAGTTCATTTTTTGTTAAATTTTGAGTCGTAAATGTCTTTTCTAGTGTTTTTAACTTATTTGTAATTTTTGATAATTTTTTGGGGTCAATAGCTATTTTTCTACAAATTTTCATTGTCCAGGGGTGAAACCGTCATTTTACACCCCGAGCGCGTTTTTATCAGTTTTGAGCTCTAGTTTTTATTTTTTAAATCTACTGTGAATTATTTTTGAAAATTTAGAGATTTCTATCGGATTCTTTGTATTAATTTTAATTTTGAAGTTAAAAAATATTTTCTAATAAAATTAACATTTTAATACCCGGGGGGGGCGTTTTCGTCATTTTATACTATTCTTGGCCAACAAGACAAGGGGTCTATAAATACCCCTTTTAATCAGGAAGGAAAAAAAAAACCCTAAAACACGTTGATTTTTGTGCAAAAAGATCAAAAACACACATTTTCACACTCAAAAAACACACACATTTTGAATCCGCCTTCTTTATTTCGCTGGTACTGTTCATCGTTCTCTGTTCACCTTCAGTTTCAGCATCAGATTCAAGAATCAATCAAATCCATCTTCAACCTAAGGCGTTTAATGTTCATCAAGCTTAAAAGGTAAGATTTTTTCTCATTTTTAATCCATGTTGTCATTTTTCTTTTATGCAAAAATCTGATTATGTTGTTTAATCACTTAGAATTTTGATTAAGTTTTTCTTTGCTTGGGTTTTTCTTCAATCAATGCTTCTGGGATTGTTTTGTTCTTTTTTTTCTTTTTTTGTTATTTCTTGTTTGTCCTGCTTCTTCGCTCAATTGTTCCTCCGTTCAACTTCATAACCACCCTCTTTCATTCATTCACCTGCCCCACCACAGTCTTCCACCCACCACCGGACCACCAAGCCACCAAAAACACATCAACCCTGCTCAATCCTAGAACAAACCACCAGCAAGCTCAAAACAACTCCACCACCATCAATCATCGGCAGAAAGAACAATAACCAAACAACACAAACAGCCAAAATATTCCAAGAACCACTCATAACAGACTACCCAATTCAACCCCTGAATCACCACCGTAATCCCACAATCAACCACCTATAACCTGCAGAAAGAAAAACACAGAATCAAAGACTCATAGCAGACCCATAACTACAATTCGAAAAGCAATCAACCCTTCTCAAACCAACAGATTCACCATTACTCAACCACACGCCAATTATACGAGCAAAAAAAATGCCCAATCAGAAACGAACCAAACCCAAAAATCTCCACCTGTGACTTTAATCCCACAACAACGCACCATCAGCATCCGTATTTGTTAGTCCAAACACAGCCTCCGCCCTCGGACCACCACAAAACAGAGCCAAAGGCCACCAATTAGCCCAATTCCAATCAATTGCATACTATCACCGAGAATCAATTCTAAACCACCTGCAAACCCTCACGGCCGGTCCAATTTCCCTGCCAGCTCCACCATTCTGCCACCATCCATTGCTGAATCACCACCCGGTTGACACCAAACCTGCACAAAACAACTCAAAATTGCCCCCTGCCAATACACTCAACCTGCACAAAAAAAGAACAAACAGCCCAAACACAAATCAGAATTAACATTGCCATAACACCCAATACCACCAAAACAGATTCTATCTAGTAGCTTATGCATTTTAATTTGAACAAAACGATTCGGGCATCAAGGAAATTCAAAGGGGGGGTGAGTGATTAGAGAAAAAAGAAAGCAGAGAGGAAGAGAAATTAGAGAAAAGAGACGGAGAGAGAAGGAAGGAAGAGGGAAAAATAGAGAGAATAAAGCCAGAAAAAAAAAGGAGAATAGAATAAAGAAAGAAAGAGGGATTGAGTGAGAAGAGAAAGACGGAGAGAATAGAAGAGACAAAGTGAAAGAGAGAAACAGGGGAAAAGAGACCGAGAGGAAATTGGAAATTTGGGGAATCTGGAATCATCTCTATGAGAGAGTAATTTAAGAGAGGTTTTGATTAGAGAAAGATTTGGAAAGTTGGAAGGATTTTGAGCTCCGGCGTTGAAGAAGGTGTTCTGGAGAAAAATTTTGACTTTTGCTTTTAACATTCTTTTCCTTTAGTTTTCGGTGCACAGATCATAGGGATTTGGTTTTGCTTTTGCATTATTTTAATGTTTTTTGGCCATTGGAGCACGTTGTGAGTTTTGAACTCATTATGGCCCATTTCTTTATTTACTTAGTTTGATCAATTGGTTTTTGTTTTGATTGGTCTTTCTTTTATTGATTTAGTTAGTTAATTTAGTTAACCAAGTTAAGTTAATAAATTTAGTTTAATTTTGTTTTGATTTTTTTGGGTTATTTTTTTTATCATAAAATAGAGATATATGCTTTGACCCTCATTACTATTAAGTATTATCATAGAAACTTTTATTATTATTATTATTTTTATTTTTTATTTTTTATACTTTTAGTTCTTAATAATTATAGATGGAACCTCCACCAAGTTTTATTTTGTTCCAATTAAAGTCTTAATCAGTTGCAATTAACTCTTGAGCTTACTTAAATCTTACTTGTTTATCCCCTGATTTGCTTCAATTTCCAATTTACCCTTTAAGCTTTATAGAAATTTATTTTAGCTCCCTTAGTTGCTAGAATTTATTTTTTATCTCAATTTGCTAATATTTATATATTTTAGATTTTGTTTGTTTATATTGCGATACATTGACTTGTTTGTTAATTTGGCTTAGTATTGGTACCGGGTCTTCAAAAAGGTATTTTCGTTACCTTGTAATTGCTTCTTTATGTGCTCCAACATGCTCCAACGTGATGTTATGCATTATTTTTTATTAATTATTTGTACACTTTCTTATTTTACATACTTTTGCGTATTTATGCAGTTAATTTATTTTATTTAAATTTTGAATTTTTATTATTATTTTTGAAAAATATAATATTTTGTATTTAGATAGTCAATGTAATAGTTAGATTATTTTTCTCATATTTTAGCAAGAATTGTGTAATTAGATAGAAAATGTAATAGATAGAGTATTTTTAATTTTTCCCCTTTAAATTGTAAATTAAGCCCCCGGTGTAATAGTTAGGGTTTATTTGCTTTTTGCGTGCTTATGTGTTTATTTCTTTTACCACTTTCTTTAGAATTTTTGCATCTAGAATATTATGTTTATGTGATATGTGCTCCTATGTGATCTTATATGTTATTATATGTTTAATTTACTTTTAATTCCCGCTTTAATATTCGATTCATGATTTATGGTATTTCGTCACCACACTAGTCCAACGCTAGTTGTGGCTTCATTTTTTTCCGCTAGTCCAACGCTAGTGGGATTTTCCTTAGAACGTGCTAGTCCAACACTAGACCCTTTAGGACATTTTAGTGTTACGTTCATTCGTGTGCATTTTTCATTTCACACACTTTTAGTTTTTCTTTCCATTTGACATGATTTTATTATTACTATTTATTACCATTATTATTATTATTATTATTATTATTATTATTATTATTATTCTTTTAACACATTTTAAAATACATGACATCTAGGTTGTATCTCACTTAGAAATTAGGACATTTGTGTGATTTGACTAGAAATAGTCAGTCTACTCACGTGGGAAGCGGTGGCAGTACAGGCCGTTCCCCCCTCCGCGAGTAGAAACATTCAGTCACGAGTTATTAGTCCCTCGCACCCGTCATGTTGCATACCCACCTTCTTTCTTCACTTACTATATATTATTGTTTTCTTTTCTTTTCTTCTTGCATCACATTTTGCATAAAAACTCGTGACTCCCTCGAGGTCTCGACTCGGGCTTCGCAATTAGTGCGATAATTCCGACCAAGCCTCGACGGAACATTTCGACCTTCCCGATACCCACATTTAGATTTAGGATTTGCATTCATTATAGATACATCCAAACGCGATAGAATCTTAGGGATTAATTTAGGAAATTCTGATTAAACCTCGCAACTAGCCTCGGCTAGGTTGAAAGGGTGCCTTAGGCGTCAAGCCTTTGCCTTCCCTTTCTTCAAATGTGACTCCCGGACCTTTTTCTCTCGTTTTTTCGTAGACCGGAGTCGAAAAAGGGTTTTAAAATGTTTTTTTTTAATTTTTATTTTTATTAAACGATTTTTTCGGGTGACTTGGTACACCCTAACTCAGTACCAAGTGGCGACTCCATTTTTTTAAAATAAATAAAACCCTTTTTCAAAATTATTTGGCCAAACCTGTCGCACTTTTAGTCCCGGCCTTGTTTTCTTTTAAAATACCATTTTTCTTAAAATACACTTTTTCACTAAAACCTTGATTTTTCACACACACGCACGATTTTTCCTAAAAACTTGCTTTTTCAAAAGGGTCATATAGACTAGGACCGTCTTTTCGGGACGCGACAGTCAACGACCCCACCGGCACCCCTTTTTCCCTTTCCTTTATGATTTTTTCGGACGTGACAGGTCCTTATTAATTTGTATCCATACATCGGGAATTTAAACACCATCAAATTTGCTTCTAAGAGAAAGAAATGGGGATTTTGTCAGCATCAGGTCCATATTCCTTAACAGGAAGACAATTGGGTTTTTTCTCAGGATGCTTGATCTTAAGACATTTCCTACAATAACAAACATCAAAATAAATATGACCTGAAAATGGATCTTGAAAATAATGGACAGGTTTAGCATCACTATTAAAATTTGAAATCAGCTCTATTAAAGATTCTCTTAGTTTTCTCCATGGTAATGGAGTATCCATGGGAATCTGGATTATAGTAATCTAAGGAATATTAGTTTCCTTCTTCCTTAAATAAGAATGATCAAACATGATTTCTACAGATCCACCAGATTGAGTCTCCATCTTTGAATCAGTAGATTCAAGTGGAAGATTAACAGCTTGGTGAAGTTTCTCATAATCAGTTACCTATGCTTCTGGAAGAAGTTGGATAAGATTATTTCTGGAAATTTGTCTGAGTACATGTGTACATGTTGCAGAATGCTACTCATCGACCTTAATTAGAAGAGCATCTTCTCCAATAGGAAGAGTAAGATCCAACCCATGATTTTGAACTCTATATGCCATTCGATAATGGAGAGTTGCAGCAATAGCATCAGGGATTTGTTCTGCTCCATAAATCTGTGCCTAGATCTTCAAAGCTTCCAACTGAAGAGGATCAGATAAAGACATATTAAAATTAGGGAACAAAGTAATAAAAACAGTACCAGCATTTAAAGTAATAGTACCAGCATTTAAAGTAGTTTCTACCGTAGCTATACAAATATGTTGATATTTAACAAATCCACTGTCTAGCAGAGCAATTCTAGCTACAACTGGCAAACCTTTTCTTCTATGAAATGATAATGAAAATCTAACTGCACCAAAGCGAATCTGAGTATAACTTTGTTGTTTCCATTGATTTGGAAAATCATTAGGAATATGCAAAGTTATAAACTATTCTTTACCTGTTGCTAAAATATGACATTGGTCCAATTTTGAAGCTTGGACATATTCTTTTACTCCTTTTGCACGATGCTTGATCAGTGATTTTATAGAACTCAAAGGAGATTTATGCAGTTTAGAAAATGATAAATATGGATTCAACAAAGGAAGAGATGTAGGATTTACCCGTTCATGTTCAACTGTAACTTCATATAAATAATCTAATCTATCAGAAACACTAGATGTACTTGAAGAACTCATATTTCTATTTACTGGTGAATCTTTCCAAGGAATTCTTCTGTATGGTGAGTAATACTAGATTAAATTTCTATAGTAAAACCCAAATTCTAAATAGAAATCTAGAAAATAGGGTAAATTTTGACAACAAATAAGAGAGAAAATATTAGCCTGTAATTCTAAAAGTAATTCAGAAAATTCAAACATTACACAAATATCAAAAATCATCTTCAAAATTTAATTCAAAAATATGTTGCCACAAATTATCTAATTCAACACATTTTCTTACAATAGCAAGATGATGTTCAGGAATACCTCTTTCTAACAACCGTACAATACTCCACACAGTATAATCAATAGAATTAAAAACCTCTCCACGAGTCCACCTATCATACCTTAACCATGGAACACCTATATAAAGATCATCTAATGCAACTTGATGATCTTTTTTAGAAATTACATAATTAAAGTTTGAGTCAGAGTTCATTCATTAATACCTCTCCTCAAAATATTGCTTGGCTCTGATACCAACTTACAAGAAATCCTTCGACTTAGCACTTGTATAATCCAACTAGAGTTTTGATTAGCCTAGTCTTTCCCTTTTACACTCTTGGTACTTTGCGGTCTCAAGCAAGAACCAAGAACCAAGTTCAAGAAATCGTTCCTACCAAGCTACCTATCAAACTTGAACCAAGAACTCACCAAAATAGCTCAAAAACCTTCTCTTTAAAGATCAAATCCTACTAGAAAATTTTCAGAATGAATCTGCAAGCAAGATCAAAAAAGTTCGAGCAAGTAGTTTGGGACAAGATTCAAGAACAAGGTTCAAGAACTTAACTTTAAACAATATAGTGTTAAAGCTGGCAAGAACTCAACAAAATAATCCGAAAACAATCCAAAAAATTCGTGCAAGACCTCTCCAAGTCACAGCCAAACTAGAGTATTTCAAGAAATCAAGTAATCAATCAAGAATGTTCAAGAACAAAAATTCCAGCAGCTAACAACTTCAAGAACTTCAAGAGTTTGCTCAAGAACTAAAAGAATGTGTTCAAGATCTTCAAGAAAGTGTTCAAGAACTTCAAGAAGATGTTAAAGAACTTCAAGAAATTCAAGAAACTCACCAAAAACCACAAGAAACAACTGGAGTTTACAAGATTTCAAGAAACACACCAAGTCCAAGAATTTCAAGAACTCACTTGTAATACCAAGAACAACTTAATAAATTTATACACGACTTTTAGACCTTTGTGTACACACCTTTTAATTCAATTGTCTTGATATTTTCTTTGTACTATGCCTTTTCTTTTTCTCCTTCTAGCACACCTCTTTTCTTGATTTTTATTTTCGTAACAACTCAATACAACACCAAAAACGTTTCCAAACCCTAGCTCAAACACCCCACAAAAGATTTTCCTCTTCAAGAAACTTCAACCCTAGGCTTTTTAGGTCCAAGAATTTAATTTTCTTGCAATGTTTTTCACACAAGAATTCAAGAAAGCAATAAAAAAAGTCAAGAAACACAAAAATTACCACACAAACCTAGAATTTTTTACTGAGAATCAACCAAGAACAACTCTAACACAAACCCTAAGTTGAGACAAGAGACAAAACACGTAAAAAAGAAGAACACAAAATATGGATAGAAAAGAAAACAAAAAGAACAAACAGATTATAAACAAGAAATGTGACACAAGAAGAAACGGATAAAAGGAAAGATAAACAAAGGGATATGTTTGAATTTTTCAAAGGAAAATTGGACTAAAAACTTGGAATTATCAAGAAACCTTTGCTCTGATACCAATTGATACATGCGGAAGTAGTGAATGCCAAGAAAGTCTTGAAAATTCTTGGTTGAACAACTCGAATGTTTGACTCCTTTGAATCCCTGTTTAAAGACTCCAAGAATCACGAATTAGTTGCTTTGATTCTATCCAACTTCGTTGAATGTTCTCCTTTTAGAATTCGCTCTAAACCCCTAACCAACTTGTGGCGTAGACTCCTAAGTAGACAGATCTAGAAGACTAACAAAAAATTGATTGAATGAACCCTAAGCGAGAACTTTAACTTGACAAAATTTCTTTGTTAAGAGCAAGGGTAGTTCTTAATCATCAAAAAACTAAGAAGATCTCAACACAAGAAAAACACACAAAGTGTTGAAAATTATCAATAATCATAATAATCTTGGATGAACAGTAACTCCCCTTTATAAAAGGGTGAAAACATCATAATAAGGAAATAATTCTAATTGGAACCTGACTAGACTTCCTACTTAACATAAACTCTACTAAATCTAGCAAGTCTTACAACTTGAAGACTAAGTAAACTACTAAAACTAAATTAAAAGAAAATAAAAATCTAAGTATTCGTTCCAAGCTCTATCTTCAGCCCGTTGGACTCTCTAAGTTGGACAGCTTGTACAAATCCCCTTGAGCCTTCTTTATAGTTGGACTTGATCCATAGCCAATGTTCCACACCTTGGCCCAATGTACTAGCATGTTCAATGTAAACTTCAAGCTTGAAATCAAGCCATAACTCGTGAAGGTTCCTCCATCAGCTGCCATGTTGATATCCAAACCATGAACATCATCACTTTAAGCTCTTCTTGATCCATATGAGCTGCCTTTCCAAGTTCTCCAAGAGTCGACCCAACTCCAATATGTGTAGATGTTCCTTGGCTCATATCAATTGGTATGGTAAATTTGTTGATGATTGGGATAAGATGTGTCAGGGTCTAAGTATGTAGGGTAATCCTAAGCTCTTGGTCTGAAGGATGGGCTTTGATCTAATATAAAAGTGGCTTCTTCCTCTTTCTTCTTAAATGGAGACTTCTTCCCATTGTTGTTCTGATTCCTATTTTGCTATAGGCCTCTAACTGCAGTTTTCATGCTATCACATTGATTATCTTTCCTACCTTGACAAACTTATCATATTCCTTCAATTTGTTAATAATGGTGGCAAATAAACTCCCAGTCATACGGAAATTCTCCTCAAAATAGGGTGGGTCATGAGCCTTGATGAAAGTGTGAATCATTTCCTCTTCCCTTATAGGTGGTTCCACCTTGGCAGCTATCTTTCTCCAGCATTTTGCGTATGTCTTGTGTTCTTCTAAAGGTTTACTCTTGGTATTTTCCAATATTGTTTGGGTTGGTTCCAATTCATAGTTGAATTCATACTACTTCATAAATGCCGTTGACAGATCCAACCATGTCTTCACCTTTTTGGGCTTCAATTTTGAATACCAGTCTAGACAATCTCCCTCTAAGCTTTCAGGGAATAGTCGCATGGTTACATTTTCATTGTCTAAAGGATTACCCAACTTATTGGCAAACATCCTAACATGTGTCTTAGGGTTCCCTGTTCCATCAAACTTACTAAACTTGGGAATCTTAAAACCCACAGGCAATTGGACGTCATGAAAAAGGTAGAGCTCGTCATAGTCCAATTCACTATGCATATTCTGCCCTTTACTCTTTTTCATAAAGTCACTAAATCTCCTCAACAAATCCTTGTCAGCAAGTGTAACATGCTCATCTACCGCTAGTTTCCCTTGGGAAGCTACATCCCACATGAAAGGTTCTAGATTGTAATGTGAAGCCCTTGGGGATTGAGTAGCATGTTCACGTGGTTTGTGGAGGAATTTGAGGAATTCGATGACTAGATGCATTCACTGGGACATAGCTCAAGTGTGTGAGTAGGATATCACGATTATAATGGGTGAATGGCTCTCAGGAAATTTGGCAAAAGGAGGAACAAAAGTAATTTGGACATGGGATGTGTGAGGCCTTTGATTGCCTTGCTCAGGCGAGTCCTTAACTTTGGGAACTTGGTCATTTGGAACCCCACTATTACTATTCACAACAAGTGATGTGCGCACGGTTGTGTTGCCCAGAAAGTCTTGAATTTCAGGTATGTAACTCGTTGAACTCAAGACCTCATTTGATTCGTGAACCAAGGAACCCTTGACGTGGAGTTGTTTTGCCTTGAATCTTCCCTTGAAGATGAGCATGCCTATAGGACAACTAGACTAGACCAAGTTGAGTGAGTTCAATCGTCTAACCTAATTAGCTCTAAAGACTTGATCAAAAACTCAAGAAAACTCTAAGCAAAGTTGGTGGTCGCCACAAGCAAGCTTGATAAGACCAAGAGTAGTTCTAAATCAACATAGAACCAAGAAGAATCTCAATTAAGAGAAAACACTCAAATTTTATTCATAAATTCATGCTAAAAATCGTATGAACAGTAACATGCCTATTTATAGGCTTACAAAGAAAAGTCTAGAAGCTTAAAATAAAGAAAAGGGTTAAATACAAAATACACCCTCGAACTTTTTGTCAAGTTGCAATTTACCTACTTAACTTTTGTAATAGATTATTTGCACCTTAAATTTACTAAAAAGTAACGAAAAGATAACACCGTGCGATGAATGTGATTAATGACAATTGTGACCCGAATAATTAATAAACAGACAAAATTGCCCTTCATTTTAGAGGGAAAAGATGCATGATTTGCACGTGATGTAGGTAATTTGTAGAGAAAAATAGTTAAATATAATAACAAAAAAATGAAAAGACTTCCTAAATCATCAAAGCTTCAGGAACTCTAAATCGCCAAATCTACTTGTACATTAAGAACTTTGATTAGCTGAGATGGAAAGAATGGGAAGCGTAAGATGCACCAAATCAACAAAGAGAAGCATGATTTGAAGATAGATTGTCAGATATATAGGAGAAATTAGACAAAATACCAGGCGATTTGAAGACAAAGCAATCAAAAAGGTATAAACTTTTTCAACACTATTTTCTTTAAGTCAATGTCTGATCATGCAATATGTATGTTGGGCAGGGGACCGCATATGTTTGCCTTATAGATTACTCTGTTAAATGACCAAACTTGCAAGGTGAGTGGGGGACCGAATGGAAAGTTTAGAATAATGGGTAATATTATATTAAGTTTGCATGTTGATTTTGTTGTATTTAGATTTGAACCGTACTCTTTTTTTTTTTTTACCTAAAATTTTGCTATAAAAGAGTTTCTCGCCACAAAGCTATGGGTACTGCATTGTTTGTTTTTTTCATGTGGGGGCTACTCGCAGTGGTCCTGCAATTTGTTTTCTTTGTCATTGTTGTATGCTTTTTAATGCATACATCTTATGTAGAATTTTTTTACTTTGCATGTTTGTGCCTATTTCTTTGTCAGTATTATCAATTTGTTCATGCTTGACTTTTTCTTTTTACCAGTGTTGAGATTAACAAAAAAATGTTCACTTTGGAAGTACATCATGGTGGACATTTTGAGCAAAATCCGAAATTACATTATGTTGGGGGGATGGTGGTGTTTATTAATGATGTGGATCCAGATTACATGTCCAAATTAGAATTTGATGGCATCCTCAAACACTTAAAACTTCCCCTAAATATCCAAGTTAGTTATAGAATGCCAGATGGTGAATTTGCATTGATAAACAAGTGACCTTGCTATGATGAAAATGTTTGGAATGTTTAGAGATGAACCTCACATTCATATCTACATTGGAGAAGTTGAAGATGCAGGAACTGAAAATGATAATTTAGACGTAGGTGATGAACAGGTTAATGAACAGGTTGATCAAGCTGTAGGTAGTTATAGTTCAGATGGTGAATCTGATGAAACTTATGTTGCTGAAAGTGATGATTAGTCCACTGAGCATGATTCGGACTTTGAATATTTCTTGGATGGTGATACAGTGAATGATAGCCATAGCCAACATGATGAGGGTATGGAAACTGGTGGAGGTTGTCATAATATAGACTTAGGGGAATATGAAGCTTATGCTGAAATGATTAATGATGATTATAGAGAATTTGTGAATGCTAGGATAGAGGGACATGTGGTTGAAAATGAAAATATCATTGATCCGGATGTTGTAGAGGGTGCAATAGATTCTTCAGATGATGAAAACACAATATCTTTCCCTGAATTTAATGAAGAAAGAGATATGGACAACCCTCAAATTGAATTAGGCCTCATTTTTCCAACTGCAAGTGTCTTTAGGAAAGCCATTAGAATGTATTCCATAAGAAAAGGTTTTCAATTGGTTTTTAAAAGGAATGATTCAAATAAGGTGATTGCCATATGCAATAGAAATTGTGGATGGAGAGTTTATGCTAGCTATTATAGAGGAACAAAGGCATTTCAGGTAAAGAGCATTCGTGGCACTCCACGTAGGTGTCCATGGTCTTATAGGAATAGAAGTGCTAGTGCTAAATGGCTGTCTGAGAAATTTAATAAAGAGTTGGCTGATGATCCAGATTGGAAGTTAAAGGGATTTAGAGGGACAGTTAGAAGAAGATACAAACTAAATGTGTCCAAATGGATGATTTACAGGGCAAAGAAATATGCATTACAAACAATACAAGGGGAACACAAACAACAATACCATAGATTGAGGGATTATTGTGCAACTATAGTGCAAAAAAATCCCAGATCTTATGTTGTCTCTGAAGTGCTCTCACTTTCAGCAAATCCTGTTTTTAAAAGAATGTTTGTAATGTATGGTGCACAAAAGGATGGATTTGTTCAAGGTTGTAGGCCAGTCGTAGGTTTGGATGCTTGTCATTTAAAAGGAAGATTCGGAAGGCCATTTAATGCATGTTGCAGGAAGGGATGGTAATAACCAAATGTATCCGTTGGCTATGGCTTGGGTTGAGTCAGAATGCAAGGATAGTTGGACATGGTTTTTGACTACTTTAACTGATCAAATAGGCTCTCCAGCAGAAAAGAATTGGGTGTTTATTTCTGATAGGCAAAAGGTTTGTGCTTTTCTAATTTTTTTCTTTATCATTTGTTTGCCTTGGAGATTATGTTGCTAATATTCAATGTTTGATTTGCAGGGCTTAGTTGAGACATTTGATGAGTTGTTTCCTCAAGTTGAGCACAGATTTTGTATAAGACATTTGTATGCTAACTTCAAGTTAAGGTTTAAAGACAAGGCATTGAGGGACATTATGTGGGCTACTGCAAGGGCATATGAACCAGAAATTTGGAGAAGAAAGATGATGGAACTTGAGATGGCTGATAAGGATGCTTACAACTGGTTGAGTACAATTCCACCCTATCTTTGGGCGAGATGTATGTTCAGTCCAAGGTCTAAATGCGACCTTTTATGTAATAACATTAGTGAGTCATTCAACCAGTATATCAACGCAACAAGAGATGAACCCATATTGACAATGTTGAGAAGATAAGAAGACTTATCATGTGTAGGTTTCAAGAGAAAAGAGAATTTATATCGAACGTCAAAGGAAACATTTGTCCAAGAATACATGAGAAGCTAGAAGAGATAAAGTTGAGATCATTTGATTATGAAGCCATAGAATCTGGTAGAGGGATTTGGGAAGTGACAATTTTTCGTGGCAATTTTGTGGTTAATTTACAAGGGAGAACGTGTACCTGCAGGGAATGGGATTTAACTGGTATTCCTTGTGAATATGCATGTGCTGCAATTATGCATGATGGTCGCCAAGAGGCTGCTGAGTTTGTGCATCCATATTACAGTTGTGAATACTACAAAATGACTTATAGGCATTTGATTATGCCTATTCTAGACAAGCATTTGTGGGTTGAAACTAGAGATAATCCAATTGAGCCACCAGCTTTAAGGAGAAGACCTGGCAGACCTCGAAAACTTAGAAGAAAAGGTCTAGATGAGACAGTTGATAAGACTGTGATCAGTAGAAGAGGGACTATCCTCCATTGCAGCAATTGTAAGCAAACTGGACATAACAGGAAAACATGCAAGGAGCCAAGGTCTACAGCTAAACAGGTTTGATGTATTGCATTGTATGTGTATATTTTACTATGTATTAGTATTCTTACTTCATTTTATTATTGTAGGGTCGAGGTGATCCCATAAGAGTTGCTGCTAGCAGTGAGAGTAGTAGAGGAAGAGGTACATTAGATACTAGTATAGGAGCAAGAACAGATACTTCTATCAACCCAAACAGTAATAATGCTACTGGTAGGGGAAGAGGTACATCAGCTACAGGTAAGAGAAGAGGTAGTAGAGGAAGAGGAAGAGGAAGATATTGTTCAAATCTAGGACCTTATTCTGGAATTGGAAATTGGAATGGCATTGGAATGTCAACGAGAAATCATTTCATACCAGCTGATTAGGTATACACATTTAAAGAACAAGGAATCATTTTCTACTCCATTTAAACAAGCTGTGATATTATGATAATATAGTCTTCCATTATCCCAGCTTGCTAGAATGGTCATGCAATAAGATAATATTGGCCATGTTGTCCAAATGGTAATGTGTTATTTTACAAGCAATGTTTTAGATTTTTTAACATTTTGTTTACTGATCCACTATTTTGTGTTAACAGTGGAGCAATGCCTCTCAAATTCAAACTGAATTGACAGATGTACATCAAAGTCAACCATCAACTAGTGGTAGTGTCTAGGTAATTAGACTTTATTTTTATCATGATCAGCCATATTTACAATAGTTGAAGACTAATTTTTTTCCACTCATGGTGAATGTAGATACAAAGACAATCAACTAGATTTGGTGATGTGCTATTCTCTAACCAAGTGTCACCTGGTGGAGTCCATGTGCACAATGACATAGAGGGTACTCCAAATGATGGTTCTTCTACCTTTTGAAGTGATCCAGATAACTGTTGAATGCGTTTGTGATTATAACAGCAATACTGTATTTTTGGGCTATTGCATATATGGCCAAATACTTTGTCTTGTTTTGTGTTGATGTTGTTTAATGGTTGTTGCACATATAATTAGATGCTTTGTTTTTGATGTATCATATACATGAATGACCAGATATTTAGTTTGATTTATTATGGCATTATGGTACAATTAAGTTGCTATTTCAAATGCTTGCATGAAAACTATTTGTAGACTATCTACTAGTATTACAAATTAAAGTTCAGATTCATTTCTTGTCATGATCAAGGAAGGAACAACATTTGTTTCTTCTTGATGTCTTCCATCACTCCCAATACATATATAATAGCAAGAATTACAATAAAGAACAGAATGTGCTTTACTTTGCCTTGACTTCTACTTTCTTTAAGAGCTCCTTTATACTTGGCCACTGATGCACGTAATGCCTCACATTCTTTTGAAAGCTTCTTATTTTCAGCCATGAGTGCGGCTCTTGAAGTGTTCATTCTTTCATTTGCTCTCTGTAATTCTTGATATTGCAGTTGCAAATTCATTAGCTTCTCTTTTGATTCTTGCATTCTGGTATAAAATTTTTGTCCAATCTCCATTCCTTTTTTGCATATTTCAGGTTCTATCCATTGGAAAAACCCACATCCATCCTCATTCTATAAAAAGATTGATGTTAGATAATGTCTAGTTATATTATGTGCAAATGCAATATAAATGATTAAGATTGGTTTCACCTGATAGTTGGAGCAGCCTAAGAATTTTCTGCCTGGGTTGTCAATAGACCATGAAGTGCATAATGGTGCTGGTTTACCACATTTGCAGTTTGTTTTGTTGGTATATATTGGGCAAGAAGAGCTTGATTTGCAGCTCTCTAGACTGTGCACTTCTTTTGTGAAATGGTTGCTCAAATGTATAGCAACTGCTAGTGAATGTTGTAAATGCTTAGGTATTTGATGAAAAAATGCTAGCAGGAAACATTAAGATTTTTGAGAAACAAATGGGAAAGAGACGTTGCTTCTATCTTACTTAAATGGATGTCTATAAGGGCAATTTTGTCTAAATTTCCAACGGCCAAAATAAGGGGGAATCAGACAACTAAAAAGTACGACGCGTGTGCTTTACACACTATTTTATTATTAATTCCAGAGATACTGTTAGTCAGAGGGTGCAAATAATCTATTACAAAAGTTAAGTGGGTAAATTGCAACTTGATAAAAAGTTCGAGGGTGCATTTTGTATTTAACCCTAAAGAAAACTACTAAAACTAGCTGTAACCTATCACAATAGGGTAACTAAATAAAAGTTACAACTTGTAAAGACTTAGGAAACTAATAAAAAACATAAAATTCGTCCAATATCACATCATGGGTTGGACATCCCTCCATAAGATCCATTGGGCTTCCATTTAGCAACTTTAAAGGCCCTCCAAGCAAGTCTAAGTAACCACCCCCTCGTAAGATTGTTTTGGACAATTTAGCAACTCTTTTTGGGCCTTCTTTGTAGATGAACTTGATCCACAACCAATGCTCCATTCCTTGGCCCAATGTACTAGTATAAACAAAGTGAATTTCAAGCTTGCAAATAAGCTCAAATCCATGCATAATCTTCAACCAGCAATCAAGTGGATCACCTGTCGCATCCGAAAAATCATAAGCAAAGGGTAAAGGTAAAAAAGGTGCTAGTGGGGTCGTTTACTGTCGCGTCCCGAAAAGACGGTCTAGTCTGATGACCCTTTTGAAAAGCAAGTTTTGAGAAAAATCGTGCGCATGTGTGAAAAATCAAATTTTATTAAAAAAAGTGTATTTTAAGAAAAAATGGTGTTTTAAAAGAAAACAAGGCCGGGACTAAAAGTGCGACTGGTTTGGCCAACTAATTTTTGAAAAAGGGTTTTATTTAAAAAAAATGGAGTCGCCACTTGGTACTGAGTTAGGGTGTACCAAATCACCTAAAGAAATCGTTTAAACAAAACAAAAATAAAATTCTAAAAAAATTATTTAAAACCCTTTTCCGACTCCGGTCTACGAAAAACGAGAGAAAAAGGTTCGAGAGTCACATTTAAAGAAAGGGAAGGCAAATGCTCGCGCCTAAGGCACCCTTTCAACCTAGCCGAGGCTAGTTGTGAGGTTTAATCAAATTTCCTAATTTAACCCTAAATTCTATCGCGTTTTGGATGTCTCTAAATGAATGCAAATCCTAAATCTAAATATGAATATCGGGAGGGTCGAAATGTTCTGTTGAGGCTTGGTCGGAATTATCGCATTAATTGCGAAACCCGAGTCGAGACCTCGAGGGAGTCACGAGTTTTTATGCAAAATGTGATGCAAAAAGAAGAAGAAAATAATAATATATAGTAAGTGAAGAAATAAGGTGGGTATGCAACATGACGGGTGCGGGGGCTAATAACTTGTGACTGAATGTTTCTACTCATGGAGGGGGGAACGGCCTGTACGCCACTGCTTCTCACGTGAGTAGACGACTATTTCTAGTCGAATCACACAAATGTCCTAAAGTCTAAGTGAAATGCAACCTAGATGTCATTCATTTTAAAAATGTGTCAAAATAATAATAATAATAATAATAATAATAATAATAATAATAATAGGAATAATAATAATAATAAAATCATGCCAAATGGAAAGAAAAACTAGAAGTGTGTAAAATGTGATATAAAAATGCACACGAGTGTACCTAACACTAAAATGTCTTGAGGGTCTAGCGTTGGGTTAGCCCATTCTAAAAATCCCTCTAGCGTTGGAAATAAACACGTAAGCATGCAAAAGCAAATAAACCCTAACTATTACATCGGGGGGCTTGATTTACAATTTAAGGGGGGAAATTAAAAATGCCCTATCTATTACATTTTTTATCTAATTACACAATTTTTGCTAAAATATGAGAAAAATAATCTAACTATTACATTGACTAGCTAAATATAAAAATATTACATTTTTATCAAAATAATAATAAAGAAATAATAATATTAAAAATGAAATCGCATGAAAGTAATAAATACGCAAAGAACATGCCAAATAGGAAATATGTGAATAAATTGTATAAAAATCACGTAAGGCACATTGGAGCACATAAAAGAGAAATTAATCAACGAGAAATAGGGATACCTCTTTGAAGATCCGGTACCAATACTTAAAAAATGAACACACAAGTCAAGGTATCATGATATAAATAAATAAAGCATAAAAAAATAAGTCGCAATAATTTATGGGGTAAAAATGTAAATGGAGCAATGTTCTAAGGGGAAAAATGCAAAGTCCAGCAAACTAAGGGGACAAAACATAAATTTCAGCAAGCCTAAGGATAAAGAATAAATTACAACAATTATGGGGAGCCAAAGATAAAAATTACAGCAAGTGTTTAAAGCCAAGAATGAAATTTCAGCAATATTCAAGGACAAGAATGTAATTTCAGCAAGCATCAATTGACAAATTATAATTTTCAGAAATATTCAAGGGTACAAATATAATTTCAGCAAACATGGAGACCAAATTGCAATTTCAAGCAAACCCAAGGACAAAAATATAATTTCCAGCAATGTATAGGGTCAAATTACAATTTTCAGCCATATAAAAGGACTAAAATAAAAATTCCAGCAGCCATAAGTATTAGAATACAAATTCCAGCAACAAATAAAAGACTAAAATACAATTTCCAATAGTTAATGGAGGTTTTAAAACAAATTCCAGCAATATAAAGTGTAGCACCCTAGAAAATGCATATATAAGAGATATTTTCTTTTCTTATTTAGGGTTAAGTGTTAATCCTTGATTTATTAGTTGGGAGATTTCTTGAGTTAATTAGGTTAAGTAAATGAGATTTTCTTCATGATTAAGTGGTACACCTAAGTACCAAACTTGGGTTAATTTTATTGGTCTATTAGTTTACAATAGTGTGTAATTTTGACTAACCAACTCTACCATTATTAAGCCTTTTGACTAATTGAACTTTAGCACAAAAATTAACCTAAAATTTTCACTTAAACCCTTGTCTTGTCCCCACCATATGGCGGCCCCCCCCTCTCTCATTTCTTCCTCTCTTTTTGCTTTAAAATTTGTACCAATTATATTTAACCAACTAGCACCTATTTTGCCAAATATCTAAACCCTAGCTTGACTCTTGTTTAGCTCTAATTGGTTGCACTTTCTTCCATTATTCTTTTACTTCTTTTATACCTTCTTGACTGAATTCTCTGCCATTTTCTTTCTCCCTCTTGGACGAATTTAGCTGCCCTCTCTCTACCCTCCCTTGTTCTTCATTTTCTTGGAGCTCTCTCTCTTCAATTTTAGACAAATTCCACCATAGAAAGTGAGGTTTTCTTCTTCCTAAGCAAGGTTCTCAGATTGTTTAAGGTATGTACCATGGACTTTTGTTATTAATTTCAATTTTATTTAAGTTTTATTTAAGCTTTAATTAGGGTTTTGTTCAAGTGTTACATTAACAGTCATGCTGGACCAGTTTTAGTAAAATGTTCATAACTTGATGTAGATAACTTGGATTTGAGTGATTCTTGTTGTTTTGGAAACTAGATTGATAGGGCTTTCCAACGGTATAAGGCTTTCACTGTGGTTCGTTAGGTATTAACCGCAGAAAGCTTGCAAAGTTGGCTGAAAATTAGGTTCTGCGTGAAACAGTTTTGATGATGAGCCAACTTGAGGGCTGATTTTGAACCTGTTCTAGTTGGAATTTGGATTGATGATCTTCACGAAAGTTGTATCCCTATAAACGTACTTTAAAACCATGTAATCAGAATTCCTTATTTCTTAATGGATTGACCCCAGAAATGGCACGAAGTTAGCTGAAAACCAACCCTGTGCAGATTTGGGTGATGATTCTTAGAGTAGGGATTTTGAATTTGAGTGGAATCTTGATTGAATGTGAGTTTAAATTGAACATAGAAGTTGTAAAACTTGTTGAATTGGATTGGATGGTTGATTTTCTTGCAGGTTTTAAATTTTTGGGTTAGTCCGGTTATAGGGAAAATGCTGCCGAAATTTCGGTAAAACCTAGGAAATAAAAATAATTAGGCTATGATTTAAGGCTTTATAAGCTGTAATTTAGTGATTTAAGTGTACAGAAATTTTCGTAGATTAGCTATTAGTGAATTAAATCTTTCTGAGCAAAACCCTAGAAAGTTGGAAAACCCTAATTTCGAAAACCCTAAACCCTAGGGTAAAACCCTAAGCTCCAAAACCCTAGAAATTAAACCCTAGAAAGACTTGGGGTATTTCTTGAATTTCCTTATGAAATTTCTTAGATTTTAGTCAGGATTTTTATACAATTATTTCTCGTGAATTTCAGGATCCGGAAGTGAGTCACAGCCTTATCGTGAAATCTTTTCTTAGGCATCAGGTGAGTGTTCTTCTGTGTGCATGATGCATGTAATGCCATGTCATACTAGTTATTATTATTTCCATGCATGAAATGGTATGATTACACTTGACATGAGTATATAATAAAAATGTGTTATTTGAGGAAAGATGTGTACTTTATCGCATCTATTCCGTAATGTGTTACATGCTTTCACTATTTAATGTGTTAATTGTGCTTGTGACTTCCATGGTTAATTTTACTATTTTCCACGGTTAATCAAATTGGGAGCGTATGGGAGAGATATAAGGTGTTGGGCGTTATTTGGTACTTGTTAATTGTTTATCTGAGTAAAGTCCTGAAAAAGGCTAACTCATGATTGAATTTATTCTTGATCTTGGACTTCCGGGGCTAACTTCACCGTTACTCCTCGGTTAGTCATCCGGGAGCGTTTGGGGTGATATAAGGTGCTGGAGAATATAGGTGCTTGATATTCTTTCCGATAAGAGTTTCATTCCTCAAAGAGGGTAACTCCGGATTGAATTTTACGAGTATGCTGGACCTAAGCTTGCTTCTGCAGTGAGCCCGTATCCGCCATTGACTATTTGTTAATTAATTTGTTCACAAATTGTTTATTTACTCATTAAATATTTTATCGAACAAAAATCACATTTCACTGGTATGATCGCATGACTTGAGCACTCACTGGGCTATTATAGCTCATTCCATTTTATTTGTTTTCCTTTACTCAAGTTACTTGAAAAATTAAAGCTGGACCCACTGGTTTTCGATTATTATGGAGGTTGTAACTATTGTAATAGCCGAACTGTGTTAGGCTATTTTTGTGAAAATCATGTATATTATGACTTGTAAACTTGCAGTATGACTTGTACCTTTCAGTTAAATAAGAAGAGTGTATTTTATTTTGTTCCATTTTATTTTAGTTTATTTTATTTTAAGTTAAGTACGCTCGGTCGGTTGCGTGAGTGCGTGCATCGAGACCTGGCGAGAGCTAGGCAGGCAGTCCGCTAAACCCTTTGGTGCGCCTCTGGGTAAGGTGGGGCTGCTACATAAAGGACTAAAATATAATTTCCAGCAATTAATGGGAGTTTAAAAATCAAAGTTCCAGCAAGTCAAAAAGACTTAGAATAAAGAATTCCAGCAGTATAGGAATAAAACTAAAATTCCAGCAAATTTAGGAACTTAGAACCAAAATCCCAGCAAGCCTATAGGCTTAGAATAAAATTTCCAGCCAGTGTCTAGGGATGAAACAATAAATTCCAGCAAGGTTTAATGACTTAGAATGAAATTCTAGCAACCTAAAGTTCAAAAAATGAAAATTCCAGCAATGATAAGGGCTCAAAAATAGAATGCCAGCAATAACAAAGGTCCAAAAATGAAAATTCCAGCAACTATGAAGGCTAGGAATGAATTTTTCAGCAACTTGAAAAGTCTAAGATAAAAATTCCAGCAACTATATGAACAAATAATGTGAACAAACATAGTCAAATTGAAAATTGATTAAAGCCTAAAGGGTTAATTTATAAAAGATAAGGACCCCAATTGCATAAATAACAAACTCGTTAAGGGCAATACTCAGAATACTCAAACATATAAAGGTCAAGACAACAATGTCCACATTTAAAAAAAAATGAAAGGAAAATATATTAAACTACACTCAATTGAATCACGTAACTAGAGAACAAATAAAAAATGAAGCTAAATGTACTCAATTGAATCACGAAACTAGAGAACAAATAAAAAAAATGAAGCTAAATGCACTCAATTGAATCACGAAACTAGAGAACAAATAAAAAATGAAGCTAAATGCACTCAATTGAATCACAAAACTAGAGAACAAATAAAAAAAATGAAGCTAAATGCACTCAATTGAATCACGAAACTAGAGAACAAATAAAAAAAATGAAGCTAAATGCAATTCAGTAACTAAACCAACCCTGTTTTTCTTTTAATTGGACAAAAGTTAAACACGACAAAACATGAAAAAATTGGGAACATAGAGAAACGACAAAAACTTATCCTTTCCCAAAACAATTCGGTTATTGAATTGAAAAGAAAGTCAAACTGGCCCCACCATTTTTCCAAGACAAATTTGCTTTCTCCCCTACTGGACGTTTTCTTCTTCAATAGAGAAGAAATTTTTTTCCAAATTCGAAATTGTTTCAATCAGGTTCCACACAAAACTCCCCAAATGCAATCTGTCTTTTCTGTTCTCTGATTTCTCTTTGATTTCTCTCTTTCCAACTCTCTTCCTCTATCTATTCTTTGGTTTCTTTCTCTTATCTTGCCTTATTCTCCTTCTTTTCTCCCCAATTTTCTCTTCCTCCTATGTTCTCTTTATTCCAGCTTCCTTCTGATTATATATTTTTTTCTTTTTTTTTTCTCTTTTTGTTCTTCCAATTTTTCTTTTTGTATCTCTTTTCTAGCTCTCTCGTCATCTCTCGCTCGGCCTCCCTCTATCTCTCATTTTTTTTTCAGATTTTTGCTTTCTCTCTCGAATTCTCTCTTTCTGTCTCAGCAACGATCTAGGGGGATTTGGAATTTTGCTGTTTTATTGTTGTTTTTTGTTGCAGGTAATTGGACAGTGAAGGCTCTGAGTGGAGACTTTGGGGTCTACTGGTGAGTGGGTGATTGTTTTGATGTATTGAGAGTGGTGGTGGTGTGGATTTGGGTGACTGATAGGTTGTAATTCTATGGGTGGTTTCAACTGCAATATGGCTGTTTAGGTGGAGCTTTGATACGGGTGGTTTTGTGGGTTGGGTAATGGCTTCGGCTTGGTAATTGTAGGTGTCTACTGGGTTCGGTGGTGGTAGGGGCGACTTTGGCAATTGGGGCTGTTTCTTTTCTTTTGCCAGTTGATGGTGGAGCTTACGGTGGTATTTTGATAGCTATGGTAATGGGTTAATCTGGTTGCTGGAAATTTGGAGAATTTGAGTCAATTTTGGGCTGTCTTTAGGTGACGATTTGAGATTGTTGGAGCGGTGACGGTGGGTTTGGCAATAAACAATTTGAATGGCAGTTTAGAGATGGTTTCAAGGATGTTTTTACAGGTTATGGGTGATTCTTGTAGCTGTTTTTGTGATTTTTCTTTGCTGTGCGGGAATTGGTTTGTGTTGTATCTTTGGGTATAGGGGTGACGATAATGATTGTGAACCTGGTTGTTTGTCTGCAAGTTCATTTTTTTTTTTTTTTTGCTGATTGTGGGAGAAAATGGCGGGTAGTGTGGTTGATGTTGGTGGTGGAGGTTCGGTGGGAATGGTGGAAGATGATGGTGGTTGTGGTGAGTTTTCTACTGGACTAGGAGAGGTTGGACGATTAAGAACACAGAGTCCCAAGAACATAAAACTCATAAACAAAAAGAACAAAGCCCCAGAAAAAAAAAATAGAGAAAAATCCAAAGACAAACTCTAGAGCAGGGATAGAAATAAAATATGAAAAAAAAAAGAAACTCAACTGGAATTCTTAACAATTAAACACATGGTCAGATTCACATAAGAAAATGGAAGAATAATGAATCAAAACAAAGAAAAGAACTTACCTTTTGAGGCTTGAAAACAATTTGAGGAACAGTAACGACCTTGAAGACGTTGGAGGTAAAATGGGATCCGAATGATGAACAGTAACACCTTGAAAAGGAACGGCTAAGAGTGTGTGTTTTTTAGTGTTTTTGTGTGTGATTTGATCTTTTAAAACATAAAGTAAAAAGTGTTTTTAGGGTTTTCAATCTTTTTCTCTTCTTTTGTTTTTGCTGGTAAAAGGGTATTTATAGGCCACTTGTCTTGTTGGCCAAGAATGCTATAAAATAACGAAAACGCCACCGGTATTAAAAATGCTAATTTTATTTAAAAAATATTTTTTAACTCTAAAATTAAAACTTAATACAAGAAATATGATAGCGATCTCTAAATTTTCAAAAAGAATTCACAGTAGATTTCAAAAATAAAAACTAGAACTCAAAACTGATAGAAATGCGCTCAGGGTGTAAAATAACGATTTTGTCCCTGGACAACGAAAATACACAAAAAATAGCTATTAACCTCAAAAAATTACCAAAAATTAAAAATAAGCTTAAAACACTATAAAATGCATTTTTGACTCAAAATTTGACAAAAAAATGAATTTAAACTGTAAAATGACGATATTGCCCTCAGACAATGAAAATTCACAGAAAAATAGTAATCGTTTCTGAAAAAATTAAGAAAATTCAAAAACATGCTTAAAGAATTAAAAAAAATGAATTTGGAACTAAAAATGAGCTAAAATGGTATTTGCGAGGTGAAATTACTATTTTGCCCTTGTGTTGGTAAAAATATAAAGAATACCAATTAAATCCAGAGAAATCATAAAAAATTAACAAATTCACATAAAAGTAAAAATATGAATTTAAAACCCCCAAAAGCTAATAGAAAAATATTTACAGATAAAATTACTATTTTGCCCCCCAAATTATTGAAAAATTAAAATTTATCCCAAAAAGTGCAAACATGCTTCCGAGTGTTTGAAAATAAATGGTGTGTCAAAATTTGGTGTCTGCATCACCTTCCACCAAGAACACATCTCTCCTAAGCTGGCCATGCTCAAGTCCAAATCTAACAAGTGTGAGTGCTCCTTCGATCACATCAATCCCTCCTTTCTCAAAAAGATTCGTCCTCGAATCTACAAGTTCATATAAACTAACATAAGAAACTAAAGGATTGATAGATGAGTAAGTATAACCACCAAGAATATTAAGCACATAAAAATCGGATGGCATATTACAAGAATAAGCACAAGTAGTTAAAGACTTATTACTCTTGCAAGATGAAACAAAATAACACTAAAAAACACACATAGATGATGTAAAAACAGTTTGAAGTTTAAAGACAACAAACATGTCAAGATGACTAATATCTCTAAAAACATGCAAAAGAATTAACATATATGAATGATCAACAAGAAAAACATGAGGTTTAGTACCTATATATCTAAGAATGGACTCAAAATAACACTCATTACCAAGATAAAAATCATGGTCAAATAAAGATGTATGACAAGAATCTAAGTAGAAACTACTAACTACAAGTAAGTGTAGAAAACGTGAATCATGTAGATAACATGCAATAATTCTGAATGAACTATGCAAAATAAACCCTAGAACATGGAAAATATTATCATTCAACTCACTAGAATAATCAAACGATGTAACAAAAACACATGTATATTGTCACAAACTACAACACTAAAACATTTAAAATGAACTAACTTATGACAAAAATGAATTTTAGAGGTAAAACACTTAAGATAAACACATTGAAAATCATTTCTATGACTCCCTATAATTCGTGTATAAGGACAACACAAAACATAAACATTACCACTAACTAGAACAACAAAATGACTTACATGATGCAATATAGACTCAAGAATCTAAAAATTATCAAAAACTAAATCACCAAAACATATAGGGCAGCATGTATAAACAAATACAAGATCCCTAATACAAGTATTTATGGCATGGAAAATCACATAAAACATGTTGAAATTCATCCAAACATTGATGCAAAAACATAGGAGAACTTCTAAGACAGATTGCACTAGATGAAGTAAAACAACTTAGATGCAAAACGTAACTACCTACCCTAATAGAATAAACACATAAGATAGAATTAAGATACAATTTAAAGCTATTAAAATATAAAAAATTATGCCACAAATCAGTTGGATTCATCAAACTATTTGAACTTGCGCTTGAACAATGTTGTAATTCCTTCTCCACGATTTGATGCTTTTTGCTCATTGAAGGAATCTGAACATTAAGACAACAAGTACGTGGTGTTTTCCCTTGAGCATTAGCCTGTAACAACACCACAAAAACACTAGAAAAAGAATGGTTAAGAGAGTTAGCAAAATACACTTCTTCTTTGGAGTACATGGACATAAGAGTTAGAAGCATAACACTCTTGCTCTTTTCTCTCTTCTCACTATCTTGGATGGCTATTGCTTTCTCCTTAGTTGTGCCACTTTGCACCCATTCAAGGTTAGTTTGTGATTTTGCTTCTTCATTGGTGCATACGCCACTTGCTAGTTGACTTTGTTCCTCCCTTGCTTTGAAGTCTTTTGCAATCCTCACTTGGTCAGCATGTGCTTCAGATGGTGCAATAGAACCCAAAGTCACCTTTCGGCCATTCCACATGAAAGAGTACCTATTTTTAAAGCCATCATAGGTCACCCTCCTATCGAATTGCCATGGACGCCCAAGAAGAATATGGCATGCTTGCATAGGAACCACATCACACCATACTTCATCCTTGTATTTGTTGATGGAGAATGGCACCAACACTTGCTTGGTCACCTTCATGTCTCTAGTTTCAGCCAACCAATGCAATTTGTAAGGCTTGGGATGTCTCTTTGTTTCAAGCCCTAATTTATCTACAAACACAGTAGAAGCAACATTAGTACATAAACCACTATCAATAATCATGCTACATACCTTGTTTTGCACGGTACACCTAGTGTGGAAGATATGATCTCTTTGAATGTTCTCCTCATCCTCCATAGGTGCAACACTAAGTGCTCTCCTAGTCAATAGAACCTCTCCATGGTCATCTCCCAAAGGAGCTTCCTCATCATTACTTCCTCCCTCCAATAGAGGCACCTCCTCATAGATCTCATCTCTCATAATAGGCATCTTTCTCTCAAAATCACCAACAATGGTTTCCCTAAGCAATTTAAGATCATTATTCGCCTCTTGTGGAGTCGCCATTATGCCTTAAAAATCTGCAAGAAAAATAGTTAAAAATAACAAAGAAAATAGACAAGAATATGTGAAACACTCCCTTAGTGTTTGGCACTCGATTCCCTCAAGTAGATTGGCTTTTACCCTCAAATGAACTCACAACTAAGCCTTTTTCCACTCAAAGAATCTTCTTGTAGGCTCTTTGATGAAGAACCAGCTCAATCAATCCCACCAGGGACCTATAGCAACCTCAACTTGTAGAGAGTAAATGTAGAGGCCAAGAAAAATTAGCTTAGAGTGTTTATGATCAAGAGAATAAATCAAATAATGGATGAGAATCAAGAATTAGCACAAAATAGATACCCTAATGTGTGATATAATTGTGTAAAAAATTCTTGATTTTTAATGTTCTCTTGAAAAATAATAATATTCTTGTGCAAAAAGTAACACTCCAACAGTCCAATTCACTTTCCAAAATGAATTCTTGAACTAATAGCAACTAAAACCAAGCACAACCAATTTGGAAACAAGAAAACATGGCCAAGACACCTTAACCAGCTGGAAAACACATTCTAAATGAAGAAAAAGGAAACAAGAATCACCACTTGCCAAGAAGAAAAAGGAAACTACTTGTTTTTGTAGAATTAGTTTCCAAATCCCCTTTGTAACTACTTTCCCTTTCCCAATTGGTTTCCCAAAGCCAAATAACTTCTATATAAACCAAACTGACACCCTTTTAAGCCTTTTAAACACCAGAATTTCTGCAAAAATCGCAGCCAAAATTCGTCCAAAAATTAAAACGAATTTCAGCAACTATTATGCAAGAAAACCCTATCAAAACCCTAGTTGATGAACAAGACCCTCTGACCAACACTTCAAGGCTTCAAGAACTTCAAGATTTGACCAGAAAATTTCAAGAAATCAGCCAAACACTTCCAGAATTTAGTCCAGAAAATTCCAGCAACTCACAAACTTCAAGAACTCAACTTATAAACCAAGAAGAGCAATAAACTTAACAAGAACTCCAAGATACTTGTCAAGAACTTCAAGAAACCTATCAAGATCTTCAAGAAAGCTCAAGAACTTGTTCAAGAACCTCAAGAAACTCAAGAACACACTTGGACAGATTTAAAGATTTCAAGAATCACACCAAGTAAGTCCAAGAACTTCAAGAACTTGTATCCAAACACCAAGAAACTTCAAGAAACTTTGAATAAATGTTTGTGCACGGTTTTTACCTTGTTGTGCACTCCTTTTTTATTCTCTTTTTCCTCCTTTTTCTTTGTGCTTTTGGCTCTTTCTTTTTAAGCACACAATCTGCCTTTTTTTTCTTTTTTTTTTAAAACGATTTTTCTGCCTTTTTTTTTTCCTTCAAGAACAATACAAGAATGACTCAAAACTTCAAGAAAGTTGATTTGTGAATGTCTTAAGTTCAAGAATCTTCTTTACTTGAGAGTTTTTAACACAAGAAAATCAAGAAAACACCAAAAACAGTCAAGAATCACAAAATACCACACAATACCTAGAATTCTTGATTGGGAAGCAACCAAGAACAACTCTAAAGAACCTAGGGCACGATTTTCACAAGGAAAACAACCAGAAAAATATAGCAGAATTTTTTTTTCAAGAAACGAAAGTAACAAGACACAAGAAAACAACTTGTTGTCCAAGCTCGAAACTCTTTGACAACGACTCAAAGAAAGAAAAACAAATAAATCACAAGTTGCTTAACCAGGCTCGAAGCTCTTTGATAAACAACAAAAAAGAAAAAAAGGGATATATCCGAATTTTTCCAAAGGAAAAATTGGATTGGAAAAACCTGAAAAAAAATCCAAGAAGATGGCTCTGATACCACTTGATGTGCGCACGGTTGCGTTGCCAAGAAAGTCTTGGATTTCAGGTATGCAACTCGTTAAACTCAAGACCTCGTTTGATTCGTGAACCATGGAACCCTTGACGTGGAGTTGTTTTGCCTTGAATCTTCCCTTGAAGATGAGCACGCCTATAGGACAACTAGATTAGACCAAGTTGAGCGAGTTCAATCGTCTAACCTAATTAGCTCTAAAGACTTGATCAAAAACTCAAGAAAACTCTAAGCGAAGTTGGTGGTCGCCACAAGTAAGCTTGATAAGACCAAGAGTAGTTCTGAATCAACATAGAACCAAGAAGAATCTCAATTAAGAGAAAACACTCAAATTTTATTCATAAATTCATGCTAAAAATCGTATGAACAGTAACATGCCTATTTATAGGCTTACAAAGAAAAGTCTAGAAGCTTAAAATAAAAAAAACTACTAAAACTAGTTGTAACCTATCATGATAGGGTAACTAACTAAAAGTTACAACTTGTAAAGACTTAGGAAACTAATAAAAAATGTAAAATTCGTCCAAGATCACATCATGGGCTGGACATCCCTCCATAAGATCCATTGGGCCTCCATTTAGCAACTTAAAAGGCCCTCCAAGCAAGTTCAAGTAATCAGCCCCTCGTAAGATTGTTTTGGACAATTTAGCAACTCTTTTTGGGCCTTCTTTGTAGATGAACTTGATCCACAGCCAATGCTCCACTCCTTGGCCCAATGAACTAGTATAAACACAGTGAATTTCAAGCTTGCATATAAGCCCAAATCCATGCATAATCTTCAACCAGCAATCAAGTGGATCACCTTCCACCAAGAACACATCTCTCCTAAGCTCGCCATGCTCAAGTCCAAATCTAACAAGTGTGAGTGCTCCTTCGATCACATCAACAAGTTGGTCAATCACTTTCCTTTGTGCATTCATTTCTATGCTCAGCTCATTGAACTTACCCAACATCTCACTCAATTGAGCTCCCAATGCTGTGAAATCGGTGACACTTTTGAATAGACCTTTCTAAAGATTCCGGAGGTAAACTCATCTTAATGGATCTCAAGGCCTTACCCTGGGACCTAGTGATGATGAGGTTTCTTCAGGAAGCTATGCTTAAAGTACCTAAGAATCAAAAGGGAGATTTGTTCAAACACTAGGTATTGATCAAAATGATTAAACTCTACTCTAAGAAAAGAAAGAGACAACAAGACTAAAGTCATTGATTTGTACAAAGAAATGAATGTGTGTCCTACAAGAAAGCCCTTATTATGAAATGTAATCTTTTAGAGTGGGATGCCTTTTATCTAGGAAAAGATAAATTTACTGGGAAGAAATGTCTTCATTCTACTTAGATTACTTGACCTAGGGTCTCACCAAGATAATATTAAAAAAACAACAAATGTGCATGTTGTTCTACATGGATGCATACGAAGACAGAAATTTTAAATGTGCAGTTGCCTATCTAAAATGATGGTTTCATCTAAGTACCATGCTAGGACTCTTATTCCTGAGGTTGTGAATGCAAAGAAAAATGAGAAGACATAGTTAGTTCATTTAACACATAACATGTTGGAACAATAGATAGTACACAGAAATAGAAAATAGAAAACAAGGGGTATATTCCCTCCTCTCGTGTCTAGTTACTTAGTTAAGGTGGAAGAGACTCTATCCTAGGTTATTATACATAGATGCATGAGGTTGGGTTTACTAATGTATGTAGACTCGAAAGACTTAAGGCTCCCGAACCTTCAGAATTAGGGACCCAAAAGTACCAATTCCGTTAATTCCAAGGGTCCCAAGTAGGTGGCTCAAGTAATCCCCTAAACACCGCTGCATGCACGAATGCGATGGCCCCATGTCTAGGTGATCGTTCCTAATCCTAAAAGGATGAGTGAGTGACAACCACCAAAAAAAGAAAAAAGGGTAAAAATCATTGTATGCACGTATGAAAGTGTTCCTTTGAGAAGAGGGACAAATACTATTAAACACGCAATGAGGTTCTAAGGTAATTGCAGCCCCTTTTCCCAAATGCAAAGCGCAATACGAATAATAAATAAATAAATCATTTATCACATATACGAAAATTAAGGGACGAAAGCGAGTGTGAGATGCAAAATACCTAAAAAAGAAAAATGCACCCTAAACATCCAAATGTAATATGTAAAAGGGTTAGAAGAGGAAAAAATGACTAAACCAAGTGCTTGGACTTACTATTGATCCCCAGTGGAGTCGCCAGCTGTCGCACCCTATTTTTGAAGACAGAAAAAGCTAGTGTCAAAGGAGAGTGGTTTGTCAAAATGGTTTTTTTTTAATGATTTTTGTTTTGAAAGCAAAAAGAAAAAGGGCCTAAAATAGGACTTTGAAAAATGTGACGGTTTGGGCCGAAAAATATAGCCTAAAAAGGGTTTTTATAAAAATAGAAGTTGCGCTTGGTAATGAGTTTTGGTGCACTAAGTCACCAAAAAAGCAATTTAGTGAAAAAGTTAAGAAAACAATAATAAGGCTTTTTAGAAAAACATTTTTTCATGAAAAGGCCAAAAAGTAAGAAAACCCTTTTTAGACAACTACAGGTCTTTGAAAACAAAAGAAAAAAGGTTCAGGAGTCACAGTTGAAGAAAGTGAAGACAAAAGCTTGCGATTAAGGCACCCTTTCAACCTAGCCAAGACTAGTTGTGAGGTTTAGTCAAAATTTTCTTAATGTAACCCTAAGACTTATTGCATTTTGATGTAACTAAAAGAATTCAAACCTAGACCTAAAAGTGGCATCGAACGGGGCAAAATGTCTAACGCATTAATTGCGTAACCCAATACTAAGACCTCAAAGTAGTCACAAGTTATGCAAAAAATGATATGCAAAAGAAAAAAGAAAAAAGAAAATATAGATATAAGTGATCGAAGATAAGGGAATGCATCATCAGAGGTACGGGGGACTAAACTCGTGACACAATATTCCTTTATATAGAAAGGTGAACGGCATGCTAAGGCCAAGAGGACCAAACTTGCCCATTTCCTATATTCGAAGGGTGACTCATCCTATCCTAGGCAAACAAATGACCTATCCATCCTAAAATTCTATAGAAATGCAATGTCATGCATTATATATTTATGAGAAAAGGGATAATATAAGGGAAAAATATCTAGCAAATGAAAGAAAATCCTAAAAATAGAAAAATGCATGCAAATGTAACTAACACAACCTAAAGGGACCTAAAAGTCTAACATTGGACTAGCTCTTATCTACGAATTCTTCTCTAGCATTGGGCTAGTGAAGAAACAAAAAAATCACAACTAGCGTTGGACTAGTATGGTAACATCACAAATAAAATATAAATAAAAGCATAATGAAATAAAAAGGAAAAATAACACATAAGAGCACATAAATCACATAGAAGCACATAACACATAAACATAATATTCTAGATGCTAAAACCTTAAGGAAAGAAAATAACCTGAAGCACATAAACAAGCAAAAACACATAGCACATAGAAACACACATAAGACACGGAGCCCTATCTATTATATTGGGGGAACCTAACTACAACCTAGATGGGAGAAAAAAATGAATAAAATAAAATAAAATACCCTATCTAACCTATCTATTACATTGGCCTAACTAAGTACAAATATTGATAAATATAAATAAAAAATATCATCTATCTATTCCTTAAAAACAAACAAAAACAAAAATAACAAACAAAAACACATAATAGTGGCACATAGGAGGTGATACACGCGGAAGAACGTAGACGACAAGAAAGCTTGAAAATTCAAGTATGAACTTCGAATCCTTTCTCGTTGGATAAATACGACTTTAGAATTAGCACCAAAGCCTTGATCAAACAAGAAAAACAAACTCTAAGCTCGAGGTTTTTGATCTTGCAATCACTCAACAAGATCAAAGGTAGTTCTTAATCAGTAAAGAACCAAGAAAACTCTCAATGAAGAGAAAACACTCAATATTATTGATCAAAACTTGTTAAAATTCGTAACTAAGGTTTGGACTATAAATAGGCTTACATAACAACTTATAGAAAGTTCTAGAAACTTAACAAAGAGCACTAGTTGTTACCTGACACAGTATGGTAACTTCCTAAGAGATTACAACTTGTAAACAAAATAGAAAATTTAAAATAAAAGACTTAAACTTAAAAATTCTTCCAATTGTTCATGAGTTGGACGCCTTCTTTTAACCACTATTGGGCCTCCATTTTGGAACTTTAAAGGCCTCCCAAATATGTCCAAGTGACCAGCCCCTTGCACGCATGATATGAACAGTTTATTTGCTTCTTTTGGGCCTTCTTTGTATGTAGATTTGATCAAAAGTCAAGAACATAACTTGTGGCTCAAATTCCTTGATTGACTTTTGTCCTTGAGTTTTACTCGAGTTATTAGATCCATAACTTCTAACTTGAAGGCTTTAAAATGGTATTCATCCTTGCACTCTTCAAAGTTTATTCCTTCAGGATTTTTATAGTGAGTTGAGGCATTTGGATTCGTACCAAGAGCACATAAAAAAATTTAAGGGTAGCGAAGGTAGCTCTTTTTAAAAACTTGATGCTAATACTAACAAGATAAATACACATGTCAAGGCATCACAATTTAAATAAATAAAGCATAAAATAAATTCCAACAAGTTTTGGGGGACAAAACATAAATTACAATAAGTTTGGGGGCAAGTAGTAAATTCCAGCAAGTATAAAAGGATAAAATTGTGAAAGAGAAGACTTAATTGAAAAGAATGTACAATTTAGGAGGGTGCTATTCACATACTAAAGACTTGAATAAAGCACACATAGCATCCTAAAAATCTATGGACTAAAAACATAAATATCTATTTCTACATAAAAATAATGAATATATCAACACTATGTAATTTTGGGTGAAACACCGTTATTTTGACGTAGTTTTACCAAAACACAATTTTTTTTAAATTAATTAAAATTACAAAATAAATAAATAAATAAACAAATACATAAATAAAAATAAAAATAAAGTGCCAATGCCATCCCCTTCCCAAGTCCTTCGTTCTTCCTGAATCAAAAACTCAAATTCCTTCCAAAAATTCCCAAAAGCTTTCAGACCAAAACTTCATCTAAATCAACACTCCAAGCTTAAAATCCTTTGAATCCATGAGCAAAACCCCATGAGGATTAGACCATATACATGCAGAAATTTCATTACATCTGTGATACACAAAGTAATCAAAAGAGGGCTCAAGATGCCTTACCTCTTGGCCGCCGAAGAGGGTAGCTTGCGGAGATGATCAAGGAGGTGGTTGGCACTACTTTGTAACAACTGGCTCGCGGTGGAAGAGAAGAAGTAAGTTGACGGTGAACTGTGCAGGTGTGCTAGTGGTTGGCTTTCTCGCTAATAGTGCGATTGGCGATGGTGTTGAAGAGTGGTTTTGGGGCTAGAAACGGTTGATTGTTGGTGGTGGAGTGTGTGGGTGTGGTGGTTTGCAGGCAATTGGTGGTGGAGCACGTGAATGGCGGGGCTATTGGTAGCTTGATGATGGCAGTGCAGAATGGAATTGGTGAGGAATTGGAGGCTGCGGAGTATCTGGTTTTGGTGGGTGATTGTTTGGTAAGAAATGATCATTGGTGTTGATGTAGTGATTGGTTACCGCGGCTTGATGGAGGGCCGATCGTGGTGTTTCTTGGGGTGGATAGAGCTTGGTCGAACCAGGGGTTGGATGTATTTCAAACTAGTGGCTATGTTGGTAGATGACTCCAATTGTTGGCTGCTGGTCTTGTGTCGATATTACCTATTGGTGAAGTATGGAAAGGGGTTGTTATGGTGACGGGAATATGGTGGAGGTGATGCTTATTGTTGCCGTTGATGGCTTCGATTGATGATTTGGGGTTTCGGTGGCCAATGGTTGATGGGCTGTTGACTGATTCTTGGTGTTGATTCGACGATGGCTAATGATACGGATGGCGATGCGATTTGGGATAACTTTGGGTGATTTTGGCAGTGGTTATGGCTATCGTTGTTGTGGCTGATTGTGCGTGTGACAGTGGTGGTGTGATGGCTATGTTGTGGTGGCAAAACCAGGGTGGTGGATCGATGTTGCTTGGGTGAATCTGTCTATCTGTGTAGACTGCGTGAGTAACGTGTGTTTGTGAATTGTGTGAATGGCAATGTGTTCTTTTGTGTATGTGAATTTTGTTTGTGATTGTGTGAGAATTATGTGTGAAACTGATGTATGTTGTGTGTGCAAATGAATGTTCTGTGTTCGAGTGCAGTGATTTTTTGTGTGCATGTGTGTGAACCCTGGGTGGCTGGCTGTACTTTAATGTTACTGGCGGTGCAGGACTGGTTTTGCAGTGGTATTATTGTGACAGTGGTACTAAGGCCGCTGACGGTGAGACTGCTGGAGGAAGAAGGGTGGCATGATGGGGGAATTGTTAGGCTGTGTGTTTGGGCAGTTTGTGTGTGCAGATGATGAACGCAGGTAGCCTTGGTGGCCGTGGTTGGAATCTCTGGTGGTTGAACTGGTAGTAACAGTGGCAATTTTTTGAGCCGCCTTGCCTGTGACTTGCTAATGTGTCTGCTTCTACCGCAAGTGTGACATGGTAAAGACAAGTTTTGAATGTTGTATGAAGTGTGAGAGATTTTTCTGCTGTCTGAAAAAGTGTTTGTCTACTGCTATGAAAAATGTGGGAATGGAGCGTGTGTGAATGAATGTCTGCTTCTGTGAAAAGCAATGAATGAAACGTGTCTGAAGAGTGTAATGATGCATGAACGTGAATGACAAAGATGTGTCCCCCTCAAACCCTAGGATTGTGTGTTTATGTATTAGAGGAAATGGACTTCAGACTCAAATTTATACTCAAACTTAGGCTTGACCCAATAAGAAAATATAAGAAAAAATAAAACTAAAAAATAAAAATAAAAACAAAATACTCCAAAAAATAACTTTTTCTTTCATTTTTCTTTTTTTTTCTTTTTCTTTTTCTCTTTTTTTTTTTCTCCAAAAGCATAAAACACAAACAAAAGTCACAATGACTAAAACAATCGGACAATATCTTATCTAATAACGACAATTTTAAATGAATGCTAAAGTTAGTGCATATCTTAAAATCAAGTTAGTTTTTGAAATTTTTTATATTACACTTATATATGTGGCATTTTCTTTGTCATTTAATATTTGTTATTTATATTACTTGTTTATTTGATGAATTCGATGAAATATTAACTGTGTATAATAAATTGTAATAGTTACAATGATAAGACTCTTATTACACATAAAGTTATATTCTTAAATATCCTAGTCATAGTATTAATGAGATTGGACATCATTAATACGGAAAGACAAGCACATACTTTGCCTCTACTTATGGTAAGTAGTACTTGATCTCGTCAACTATGGTGTGTGACACCTAAGCTGGTATATGGATGCTTGTTAGAGAACAAGTTCATTGGATTTGCTAGTGTATGCCCTAAAACCAAGATGGTTTAAGGTGTTTTGTGTTACACTTATTTATGTTATATTTATCCATGTGGTATTTTTCTTTATCATCTATACTTGTATTTCCATGTTACTTGTTTGATTGATAAAATCCTTAGAATATTGACTGTGTATTAGAGATTGTAAGGGTTACAATTATGAGACTCTAATACATAAAGTCATATTCTTAAATATTCCTAGTCATAGTATTAATGAGATTAGACATTGTTAATACAGATAGACTGGCACATACTTTGCCTCTACTTATGGTAAATAGTAGTTGATCTCATTGACTATAGTGTGCGTGACACTTAAGGTGGTATGTGGATGCTTGTTTGAGAACAAGTTCATTGGATTGATCCGCCAAGAATTTCAACTATAGTGCCAATGGTTGAACTCTTAATGGCAATGGTGTAAGTGATCCTTTGACTTGAGATTACCATAGTATCTTGAGTGTGGATTGCTATACTTTGACTCTATTCCTCGGTGCCCGTAAAAGGGTAGCCCATAGGTTAAAGATTGGGTATAGTTTGAAGCATGGAAAGATAGTGAGTAATCGATATAGGATTCACCACTCCTTAATAGGAGAGTATATCCCTTTATGGCCACTTGTTGGAAATATTAACTCATAAATCTTCTGCAGAAGTGATAGTATAACTTGGAAGTAGTTCCAAGGTTATACATCATGGAGAGTTATATTTCTGGAACAAGAAAATATAAATTAGTCAATTTTAAAAGTATGCACTATACTTTTAGACTAATTAGGATATAGTGTGGTGAAAGGATATTAATTACACGGTAACATTGTCATTGAAGGGTATGGTCTACCATATGACTTTTCTATTCACTTGGGTGGTAATGATGCATTGCTAGACGCCACTCATGATCTATAAGTATGAATTGATTAATTAGTGAATTAATGATAAATTAAAAGTGTTTAATTTATCTAGCTCAATCAATGAGTTATAATTTATACTTATTGCCAACGTGAATGGAACCTAATGGGTCACACACATAAAGAACAAAATCTTTGGGTGAAAATGTAATTAAGATAAGTATGAGATACTTATGGGGTTAGTTTATGAGATAAATTAACTTAAAGGACTTGTTTATAAATATTCTAAATCTTACAAGAAATTAGTTTCCTAAAAGAAATAAAGTAACTAATTGATTTCCTTATGGAATAGATTTCCTAAAGGAGAAGGATTAGCTTAAAGTAAGTTGCCTAAACCTTCTTGGTTTCCAATTAGCTTTATTTCCTAAAAGACTAGAATACTTCCTCTATAAATAGGTTCATGCTTTGACTCTTGAATTATTATTGCAACACAAAAGAAAACTAGTGAGAGAAAATTAAAGAAAGAAAAGACACGCCTCTTCCTCTCTTTCTAGGCGTCTCTCTCTCTCTCTCCTAAGGGTTAGGTTTTTCTTCTTATTGTGTTCTAAATAATTCAAGGGAGCTAGCACTCAAAAGTCAAAGCAAGCATGCCTACAAGGTTCCCAAAGAAAGTTGTTCGTGTGGATATCATTAGAGGCTCTACGCTTGGAGGGCTTTTTCGTGGTAGATCAAACATCTTCTTCGAAGGATCTTTGCCTAGTAGCATAGAAATCTTCTGTGCTTAAGGTAATCTTCATGCAAACCCCCTTGTTAATCATGTAAATATGTCAAAGAGATCCATGGTTAAGGTAATAAATTTTTATTTTTCCACTGTGTTACCTATGCTATTACCTTACAGGATTGATCCGCCAAGAGTTACTATTCATAGTGCTAATGAATTATACTCTTAATGGCAAATGGTGTAAGTGATCCTTAGACTTGAGATTACCATGGTATCTTGAGTGTGGATTGCTATACTTTGACTCTATTGCTCGGTGCTCGTAAAAGAGTAGCCCATACGGTAGAGATTGGGTATATAGTATGAAGCATGGAAGGATAGTGAGTAATCGATATAGGATTCACCACTCCTTATTATAGGAGAGCATATCCCGGATTTGCCACTTATTGAAATATGACTTAAAGAATCTTTTGCGCAAAAGTGAAAATATGATTTGAAAGAGTTTAAAGGTTATACTTTTATGGAAAGTTATATTTCGGGAACAAGAAATTGTTAATTAGTCATTTAAAGAGTGCGCACTACACTCTTGGACTAATTGGGATATAGTGTGGTGAAAGGATATTAATTACATGGTAACATTGTCATTGATAGGTGTAGTCTACCATATGACTTTTCTATTCACTTGGGTGGTCATGATGTATTGCTAGATACTACTCATGATCTATAAGTGCAAATTAATTAATTAGTGAATTAATAATAAATTAAAGTGTTAATTTATCTAACTCTTAATTACTTAATTAGTGAGTTATAATTTGTACTTATTGCCAACGTGAATGAAATCTAATGGGTCACACACAAAAAGAACATGGTCTTTGGGTTAAATTGTTATTAAGATAAGTATAAAATACTTATGGGATTAATTTATGTGATAAATTAATTTAAAGGACTTAATTATAAATATTCTAAATCTTGATGGAAATTAGTTTCCTAAAAGGAATTAATAAGCTATTTGGTTTCTTTTTAGAATAGATTTCCTAAAGGAATAGGATTAGCTTAAAGCAAGCTTCCTAAACTTTCTTAGTTTCCAATTTCTCTTGTTTCCTTAAAGACTAGGATAGTACATCTATAAATAATTTCATACCTTGACTCTTGATAGATTGATGAAATAAAAAACAAAATTTAGAGAGAGCAAAATTGAGAGCTTGGTGGCGGTTTTTCTCTCCAAGAAAAATGCCACACCTCCTTCCCTAATTGTTAGGGTTTCAACTTCTTTTTTTTTCTTGTGTTCTTCATGAATCATTCAAGGGAGCTAGCATTCAAAAGGCAAAGCAAGTAAGCTCAAAGGTTCCTAAAGATCATGTTCGTGTGGATACCGTTGGAGGCTCTCTACTTGGAGGGTTTTTCATGGTAGATCAACATTTTCATCAAATAGGATCTTGCCCTTTGAAGCATAGAAACCTTCTATGCTTGAGGTATTTGTGATAAACACCCTTTAATCGTATAGATTACATCAAAGAGATCCATGGATAAGGTAACAAATTTTAAATTTTTCGCTATGTTACTCCCCTTATTACCTTACAGTGGTATTAGAGCCTCCTTTGATTATATCTATATGATTTGTGTTTATTTAATTATCATAAATATGGATGGTTTATTCTTGATGAAATTTGTCTCAAAATAGTTTTAAAAAAAAATCAAGAGTTTGATTTTTTAAGATAAGTTCTTAATTGTTTAAAACTGTTTTAAATAATTAAGATGAGTTCTTATGGTTGTATTCAAGGTTTCTAAATTATTTTTACATGCTAAAAGGGTTTTAACATGTTTTGATTCAAAAGAGTTTTGAAAAGACCAAAGAATTTCAAAAAACGTATTTTTTGCACACAGACTGCGCGACAAACTGCGGGTTTTTACTCGTGGTTTCACCCGCGGCTAAAATCCCGTACTTTCTGTTCACAAATCGTGGATGAAATCGTGCACGGTTTGTCCCACGGTTTGTAAACCGCGGACGAAACAGCGCACGTTTTATCCTACGGTTTGCTGGCAGAGTTCTAGTGGGATTTCTTCTAATTTTTTGAAAAACGCAAATTTTTGGAATTTTCTCTATAAAAACACTTTCCAATTTTAATTGTTAATATTTGGAAAGTTAAATTTTAGAAACCTACACCTTTTATAACTTTATTTTTGAGACAAATAAATTCAAGAATATTAATCTAATTAAATTAGGCCATGTGATTTAGAAATAGAATTAAATAAATTTATTTATTTAATTGTTAAATATTATGATGGCATGGTGGATGACTATGGACTATGACCAATGTGATTGAATGGTTGAATTTTTATCAATTTGATAGTTGGCTTGTATTGGTTTTTAAAATAGGGCCTGCATGTCTTGCCTTCTCTATTATTCTTATGTAATTCTCTTCTCACCTAACTCCCTTCGAATGTAACTCGAGGTTTCTTAGTCAACACCTGTAATGTACATTGTGTAGGTTAGAGTTAGGTTTTAATTTTCTAAATTATTTAGAGTAGAATTACATATGTAATGTACAAAAAAGATGGAGATGGAACCAAGGAGCAACCATGGAGGCTTATCAAGAGCTGGAGACCTCCCAAGGAACGCATCAAGGAGTTGATCACGTCCCTTAGGAATTTGATCATATATTTTCCTCAAGGCTCGAGGAAAATATCTTAGTAAAGTCCACAATCATCCACAGTTTATTGTGCATGTTTTTATTATATATGTTGATATATTTTAATTACATCCTATGATGAGACTATATATTGTATAATTAAAACAAAATCCCTCAAATAAAATATTAAATCACTTGCCTTCTATTATTATAGTAAAAATCATAGTTCTTGCTAAGTGTTGACACGTTGGCCTCTATCAAGGTCACCTTACCTAGAGCATGTTTTTTACTATGAGATATGATCTCCTAATAATGGGTCTGACTTAACAAAAATGCTTAACTTGTTGGTCTCCATCAAGGTTATGGTGTTTTTGAGGCAATATTAAGTCAATATATATAAGTTGCCTTCCGTTATTATAGCAAAAACGAAGAGTTCCTATTAAGTGTTGACACGTTGGCCTCTGTCAAGGTCACCTTGCTCGGAATATGTTCTTGCTGTGAGATGTGATCTCTAAATAATTGGTATGACTTAACAAAAATACATAACGAGTTTGGCCTCCGTCAATGTTATGATATTTTTGAAGCAAATGTTGGGCAACACATAAGATGTGCATATCAAGAGTTGATACCCAACTATCTAGAAGTCGCAAGAGTTGTGATTGATAAAAGTTATCTACCTAATCGAAGTTGCCTTTGGGGCATTGGCCTTCGTCAAACCCAAAGTTAATTAGATAGGATCCTATCTCACTAGGAATCTCCAACAGATTCCCGAATCAATAGATTGGGGGTTATTGATTTGAAGTAAAATAGTGGGAGCAAACCAAATAAATTCGAATCCACATTTTTGGTTTGCAATTATAACATGAAACAAATACTTGTATTATCTTTTCATTTGTTGTAGAATGAATGTACACATGAACACACTTATAACCCTATATCTCCATTTATATACGATTTTATTGGACTAGTGTAAGACTTGAGAATAGTTTTTAAGCACATTTGGTTGTGTCTTTGATACCCACTTCCATCTGTCCTATAGTGACAATTATAGTTAGGAAACGATATGCATACAAGATGCATAAAAGATGATGATGATATTGGTACTTATATCATAATGTCATTTATAATTCTTAAGCTATAAAAGTAGCACAAATTGATAGATCTTTTGTTTGTGATTGTGCGCCTCAAAGAGTTGTTGATACACAATCGAGGACTATTAGATATGAGATATCTAAAGAGTAGTCTATCAAGGAAGAAAGGGGCACTTTATTGCCTGTCAAGGGGAAATCCTAGTGTGGTCTTGAGAAGACCCAAGTAGCTATGACAAAGTTTAAAGGTGTGATTAAAAAGGACAAGTCTAAGGGTATATGTTTCCAATTCTATTGGAAAGGGAATTGTAAGGCTCGTTTCAATACTAAGAAGATAAAGAGGCCTAGTGAAGCTTCTATTTCTAAGTATGTTTATATTTGAGATAAATTCATCTACTAATTAAGACCATTGGGGTATAAGATACTGGATTTGGATCCCATATTTGTAAAAATATGCAAAGGTCTTAAGTATGGTAGACAATAAGCAAAGAGAAAGTCAAACTACGTGTGATGAATGGAGCAAGAGTTGCTACACTAGCCGTAGAAACTTATACTCTCTTTACCAATTGGGCTTGTTCTAGAATTTAAAACATTGTTATTATGTTGTGATACTTACAAAAGAACATGAAATCAATTCACATTAAATGTGAAAAGATTTACCATTACAAAAGAGAATATATACTGTTCTTTTACGTAATGGTGTTCTTTGTGGTATTAGATCATTAAAACAACGTTTTACAAATCCTAGACCTTGATAAGTCCATTCTCAAACATAGGCAAAAACCTAATATTTTTGAAACAGCTATCCTTCTGGCATTATAGACTTGGTCATGTGAATGAGAAATGCACTTCCAAATTACATAATGGTTGTGTACTGGGACTCATTCAATTATGAATCGTTTGAGACATGCGATTCTCATTTACTTAGAGAGATGACCAAGAAACCTTTTATCAAAAAAGGTGAATGTGCTAGTGATCTTCATAGGGCTTCAACATATAGATGTTTTTGGCCTAATGTCGATCAATGCTAGAGGTTGTTTATCATACTTCATTACTTTCATAGATGATCATATGGGATATGATTGTGTATCATATGATATACAAATCCATGGCCTTTGAAGTGTTCAAAGTCATTAGGATTGAAGTAAGAAAAACAAGTTGACAAGAATATTAAAACACTAAAGATTTGATCTATGTAGATAATACTCAATGTCAAGTGTTTCAAAATAATTAAAGAAGAATGTAATTCTTTCTCAATGTCTCCACTTGACACTCCATTGTTGATGATGTGTGAAAGAGGAGAAGTTGTACCCTATGAGATATGGCGCAAACCATGATGAGCAATACTACAATTCCTAATCTCATTTTAGGGGTTCTTGTCTTAGACACCAAGTCCTATACACTCACCTAATGTCTATTTGTGGGGTATCCTTGTGAAAACATTGGACACTACTTCTATAATCCCTTGAGAAAAATGTTTGCCTCAAGAAATGTCTTTTTTTAGAAAAATAGTTATTCTTAAAAGAGACAGTGGGAGCAAGATAGAACTTGAAAGGTTCAAGAACCATGAATTGACGAAGATCAATAGTTGGAACTAGAGCTTATGCCACATGTTGATGAGGCGTAACGGAAGCTCAAAGTACACAAAATCTTCAAAATGACTGGTAGAGTATGTTATACACTCGAGAAATATAGATTTCTCACACACATGAAAGATATAGATTTCTCATTAACAAAAGCAATAATGTACTAGTCATATATGATGACAAACCTACTAGTCACGAAGAGGCTTTGTCTAATGTAGACTTCTGACATGGCAAGATGCCATAAAATCCAAAATGGATTCCATGTACAAAAACAAGGTGTAGACCTTGCTCAAGTCACCTAATCGGATAAAACCCATAGGGTGCAAGTAGGTTTTTATGAGAAAGACTGACATGGATGGTAACGTAGTTGCCTATAAAGCAAGGTTAATGAGAAAAGAATTCAATTCGAAGGCTTGACTTTGAAAGCAAAAATTCCAACATTGACCATGCTTAAATCCATTTAAGATTTTACTTGCAATAGCTGCTTTTATGGCTATGACAAATGGATAGGAAGACTCCTTCCTTTAACGGGAATTAAAAAGCATGTATATGACTCATCCCTTGGGCCTTCATTTCCATTGATAGTCATTAGGTACGCAAGCTTCAAGGGTCCATTTGTGGACTCTTGCAAGTGTCAAAGTGTTGGAGCATTTGTTTTGATAAGATAATCAAAAGGTTCAGATTTTCTTGAAAACAAAGACAAGCTTTGTGTAAATGTAAAGTTGAGTGGGAGCATTGTCATTTTCTTGATACTATATGTGAATGACATATCGTTGACGGAAACAACATACTTTAAAGGTAAAGATATGGCTGTCCAAGAATTTCTTAATAAAGGAGAGGCGATCTCTAATCTAGGAATTAAAATCTATATAGATAGATCCAAGAGGTTGTTTGGTCTCACTAAATCCAAGTACATAGGCAAAAGATGCTAAAAGATTTAGTATGGTGCAATCGAAGATGGGGTTTTTCCTATGTGATGGAGATTACTCTTTTGAGAGACATGTGTCTTTGACACTTGTCGAGATTGGTAGCGTGAAATAGATTCCAAATGCTTCTGCAATGGGTTCTATTTTGTATGCTATCCTATGTACAAGACCCGATATCTCCTAGCTTTAAGTGTTATGAGCAATTCTAGTGAGTGTCACTAGATGGTTATCAAAGAACATTCTTAAGTACTCGAGAAGCACTAAAAGACTATTCTTGACTATGGAGATCATACTTAGGAAGTGTGTGGGTTTAAAGATACAAGCTTTTAATCCAATAAGAATGCTAAGTAAATCATGGAATGAACTTGTGTTCACGTTGAACTGTAGTGGATAAAAGCGTTTTATGATAGACACTACAACATATTCTACTACAAAGTTGAGTACATGGTAGCTTTAGAAGTTATTATGGAAAAAGGGATTCTTTGTTGGACAAAGAATAGTTTCTTCTATTATTTTATGAAAACAATTGTGCCATTGCTTAATTGAGGAACTAAAGTGTCATCCATGATCCTAAAGTGTACTTTCATGCCACCATCTATTTGTGGAAATAGTTTGGTACAAATGATGAAAAGATAGAGGAAGTTCCCACAAGGATAATGCCACTAATCCTTTCACCACAGTCTTGTCCCAGAATAGGCGTGATAGTCATGCTTACAGTCTAAAACCTATAGTTTGGTTTTAGTGCAAGTGGGAGTTTGTTAGTGTATGCCCTAAAACCAAGTTGGTTTTTGAGATTTTTAATATTATGCTTATTCCGTGTTATACTTATATATGTGGCATTTTCTTTGTCATTTAATACTTGTTATTTATATTACTTGTTTATTTGATGAAATCTATAGAATATTAACTGTGTATAAGAGATTGTAAGAGTTACAATGATGAGACTCTTATTACACATAAAGTTATATTCTTAAATATCCCTAGTCGTAGTATTAATGAGATTGGACATCATTAATACAAGAAGACTAGCACATACTTTGCATCTACTTATGGTAAGTAATAGTTGATCTTGTCAACTATGGTGTGTGACACCTAAGCTGCTATGTGGATGCTTGTTAGAGAACAAGTTCATTGGATTGATCCGCCAAGAGTTACTATTCATAGTGCTAATGAATTATACTCTTAATGGCAAATGGTGTAAGTGATCCTTAGACTTGAGATTACCATGGTATCTTGAGTGTGGATTGCTATCCTTTGACTCTATTGCTCGGTGCTCGTAAAAGAGTAGCCCATACGGTAGAGATTGGGTATATAGTATGAAGCATGGAAGGATAGTGAGTAATCGATATAGGATTCGCCACTCCTTATTATAGGAGAGCATATCCTTGATTGGCCACTTGTTGAAATATGACTTAAAGAATCTTTTGCGCAAAAGTGAAAGTATGACTTGAAAGAGTTTCAAGGTTATACTTTTATGGAAAGTTATATTTCGGGAACAAGAAATTGTTAATTAATCATTTAAAGAGTGCGCACTACACTCTTGGACTAATTGGGATATAGTGTGGTGAAAGGATATTAATTACATGGTAACATTATCATTGATAGGTGTAGTCTACCATATGACTTTTCTATTCACTTGGGTGGTCATGATGTATCGCTAGACGTCACTCGTGATCTATAAGTGCAAATTAATTAATTAGTGAATTAATGATAAATTAAAGTGTTAATTTATATAGCTCTTAATTAATTATTAGTGAGTTATAATTTGTACTTATTGCCAACGTGAATGAAATCTAATGGGTCACACACAAAAAGAACATGGTCTTTGGGTTAAATTGTTATTAAGATAAGTATAAGATACTTATGGGGTTAATTTATGTGATAAATTAACTTAAATGAATTAATTATAAATATTCTAAGCCTTGATGTAAATTAGTTTCCTAAAAGGAATTAATAAGCTATTTGATTTCCTTTTGGAATAGATTTCCTAAAGGAATAGGATTAGCTTAAGGCAAGCTTCCTAACCCTTCTTGGTTTCCAATTTCTCTTGTTTCCTTAAAGACTAGGATTCTACATCTGTAAATAAGTCCATGCTTTGACTCTTGATAGATTGATGAAATATAACACAAAATTTAGAGAGAGAAAAATTGAGAGCTTGGTGGCAGTTTTTCTCTCCAAGAAAAACGCCACACCTCCTTCCCTAATTGTTAGGGTTTCAACTTCTTTCTTCTTCTTGTGTTATTCATGAATCATTCAAGGGAGCTAGCACTCAAAAGGCAAGGCAAGCAAGCCCAAAGGTTCCTAAAGATCATGTTCGTGTGGATACTGTTGGAGGCTCTACACTTAGAGGGCTTTTCAGGGTAGATCAACACCTTCATCGAATAGGATCTTGCCCTTTGAAGCATAGAAACCTTCTATGTTTGAGGTATTTGTGCTAAACACCTTTAATCATATAGATTACATCAAAGAGATCCATGGCTAAGGTAATAAATTTTAAATTTTCCACTGCGTTACTCCCCTTGTTACCTTACATAAATGACATTTAAAATCACTAAAAATTAAGAAAATGCTCTAAAATGTAAAATTACTAATTAGACACTAAAATTAAAGGAAAAGTATTTACAAGTCAAAATTATCATTTTGTCCTCGACTTGACTAATTTAACATATTTTATATGAAAATTAAAATTGACCCCAAAAAATAAAAATTCACCCTAATATTAAAAAAAAATACATGATATATCAAAAACTGGTGTCTACAACACTCTTGAGCTATTGTTGCTAATCATGTAGCGATAGCAATACAATGGTTCTTCTGTCGGGGATCTTTACCAAGATTTGTCACTTCATCATCTCTGGTTTTGATACCAAAAAATAAATCTCCACAAGACTTTACTCAGTACAGGCCAATAAGTCTTTGCAATTTTGTTAATAAGATTATATCTAGAATATTGGCAGTTAGATTAGCAGGTTTGCTTCCTCGTTTGTCAAGCTTTCTATGTCACTACAAGAAATTTAGTTTTTACCCACACATAAAATTGCCACATATAATATGTGTGGGTATTTAGCTACACATTTATCTTATATGTGTAGGTAAATCTAATAAGAGTAATTATTGTATATTTGACATTTATTAAGTGTAGGTAAAAGTCTATAGTTACAAATGAATTTGGTGGGAGAATTTCCCTCCAAATATTTGAGACTTGGCGGCATTTTTTATTTTTTTTAATGCTGATGTGGCTTTTTTTTATTTACATTAAGTGTAGGCAAAAGTTTACAGTTACATATAAAATTAGTGGGAAAATTTCCCTCCAAATATTTTAGACTTGGTGGCAATTTTTATTTTTTTGAATGCTGATGTGGTTTTTTTTTTAATTTACATTAAGTGTAGGTAAAAGCTTATGGTTACACATAAATTTGGTGGGAAAATTTCCACCCAAATATTGAGACTTGGAGGCATTTTCTATTTTTTTGGAATGCTAATGTGGCTTTTTTTGTTATTTATATTACCCACACATAAGTAAAAATGTCAATTATGTGTGGGTAATACCACTATAACAAATTTAGATTTTACCCACACATAAAATTGGTACATATAATATGTATAGGTATTTAACTGCACATTATTTTATATTTGTGGGAAATCTAATAAGAAAAATTACTATATTATTTGACATTTTTTAAATGTAGACAAAAGTTTATAGTTACATATGAATTTGGTGAAAATTTTCCCTCTAAATTTAGGGAATGGCAGCATTTTCAATTTTTTTTTCTATGCTAATGTGTATTTTTTTAATTATTTATATTAAGTGTAGGCAAAAGTTTATAATTACATATAAATTTGGTCAAGAATTTCCCTCCAAATTTAGGGATAGGCGGCATTTTCAAATATTTTTGTATGTTGATATGTATTTTTTATTACTTATATTAAGTGTAGGCAAAGGCTTCTAGTTACATATGAATTTGGATGGAGAATTTCCCTCCAAATTTAGGGATTGCGAAACATTTTCAAATTTTTTGTATGCCAATGTGTATTTTTTTTTTGTTATTTATATTAAGTGTAGGCAAAAGTTTATAGTTACATATGAATTTGATGAGAAAATTTCCCTCTAAATTTGGGGATTGGCGGCATTTTTAAATTTTTTTGTATGCTAATGTGTATTTTTTATTATTTATATTACCTACACATAAGTAAAAGTGTCAATTATGTGTGGGTAATACTTTCAATATTTTGAATTTACATATTATGAAATGTTAAATATGTGTAGATGAATGTTGGGGCACTAATCCTTTTAGCTAATGGAGCATGATGATCTAAAAAAAATATCACATCAGATATAATCTCTTTTCTTTTGTTGTTGGAGATACCACATCAGGTGTAATCTTAATTAGAATGTTAGCTTACCAAATCGCTTGCGAGCAACTCAGTCTAATGTTCGGCTCAAATTCAGTGTTGATCGAGGTTAAGCCATTCGTTTAATAAATGGTCCCAAACTCCAGCCATAAATAATGTGTTTGAGTAACTCGTCGAGATGCTTGAAATACATACATACAAAACATACATACATGCATACATACATTATATGTATATATGTATGTATGTATGTATGCATTCATGTATGTATCTATGCATGTATCTATACGAACATATACATGTGTGTGTGGGTGTGTGTAAGTGTACATATGTATGATACATATGTACATCTATATATAAATATCTCTGCATATACATAGATGTATGTTTATTCACATATGCACATATACATATGTGTATGTGCATATGTACATGTATATGTATATCACTACAAGAAATTAGAGAAATGATGACGTTTAAATCTTGACACTAATTACAAATGTCCACAAAAATATTTTTTCTTGTCATTTTTGGTGAAATATCGTTAAATAAGCAACGTTTAACTACAAATGCCGTATATTTGTGATTTCTTTATTTAACATTTTAAATTTGGTGACTAATAAATATGAATGCTAAAAGATAAGTATAGTTTAGTTAAATATTATATTAAAACACTTTTTATGGCATTTGTTCACATATCTTTTTTTTTTGAAAAGAAAAGTAATTACTCTATTAAATCATTAGAAATAGCATTAAGTACAAACGTAGGAAAAGAATCCACTAGCATTTGTTCACACATCAGGATTAGGGGTGGGCAAAAATAATTAAAAAATCAAAAAACTGCAATAATTGGTCTATTCCGAACCGAAGAATGAGGGTAACCGAACTGAATTTAAAAAGCAGTTTGGTTAACCGAACCTCATTTGCAAAAGTAGTTTCGGTTCCAGGTATCAATTTTTAAAAACCGTGATTAACCGAACCGGTCCACATATATGTTTTAGAGGTTAATATATTATGAATATTATAGAGAAATTAAGAAGTATTAAATCGTTTCATTTTCAAATTAAAGATAACTCAATAACTTAAATATCGTATTATATTTTTCTTTCCGTTTAATTTTTTGATTTGTATATTATTTTTGGTTTTATACTCCGATTATCATATACTTTATTGATATTAAATAAAAAAATTACTTTCACACAACTCAAATATAAAATATGAAAAATAACATAAATATTTTTTACTCGTATTGCAAAAATTTTTGATTTCTAACTTTTTTTTTATTTTAAAAAGAGTAGATGCAAGAGTTCCAATTTGTAATGTTATTGCTTGTATTTTAAAGTAATTGAAATTGTATAAGTAATTTTTTTATTTGAACAAATAATTTATGTTGTAATACTTTTTTATCTATTTTGTCAATTAACTTAATACCATATGATTCCGATTACTTGCGGTACCCAACCCTCTTTAACCGAGTTACTGCTAAGCGGTTAACTGACTAATGAGGATCGGATACAGTTAATAAATTAGGTGAACTACTACAAGTGATTTCAGTTAGGATTTTAAGTGAATTGACCGGTTAACCGGTCGGCGAGGATAAGTGACATGCAAATCAAGTGGTTTTTACTTGGCTCTTAACTAAGCGCCTAAATTTTCCCCAAAATCTCTTTCACGGTGTTTTACTAAATTAAGCTAATTAAATTTCAGCCTACACCGTCTTCGTCATCTCTCTGTCTTGCTTCGCTTCCAAAATCTCTCTCTCTCTCTCTCTCTCTCTCCCCTCTCTCTGTGTCTCTGTCTCTCTCTCATTCTCACTCACACACACACACACACACTCTTTATCCCTCTCACTATCGCACCCCCTTTGCTACCTCTCTCTGTCGATTAATTGCGACATTGGTCTAGTCATTGGAATCTCGGCTACATCAATGGTAATAGATTGAGGGTTAGCAAAGAATTTCATGGGCAAACAACTTTGATGGTTCGAGTGGGGAAATATTGAGGTGAGTTTTGTTTTATATCAATGCCTTTATTTGCTTTTGGATTTTGCTCATGTTTTTGCCTTTGATTTATGGAATTTAGCAGCTGTTAGTGGAAGTATGGTGGTTTTCATGTTTTTGATTTCTCTTTCGCATAAAGGAAACGGAAAAAGACTAATGCATATTTCATCAAATAGCTTGATTTTGTTTCTGTTTTTTTTTTGTTTAACTTTTGTTGGTAAGGAAAAAGAAATAATATAAATTTGGAGTCTATGTGTTTTTTTTTCCCTTACCTACATCTACCAAAAACAGAGCCACAAGAATTCCTAAATGGGGGTGGAGTGGGTAATTGATAAATGTTGTTTGGTGATAAATAAAATTTGGAGTGTCATGATAATGTGGAACTTTTTTCTCCCTATCGTTTCATTTTTTTAATTTTATTTCTCAATTTCTGTTACAGATTCCAAACTTAGAAGTTTGGTTTCAGCAGCCAAAAAATATTGTACTAGAAGTTCGTGTCTGGAGATTTAGACCTTGGCACATAATTCATGAATACAGGCAGGTAAGCTTCTGATGTCTATAGTTATAATATACTATTGATTCTAGAAACAACATTTAGCTGCAAACCATAATAAAATAGCAGTTTTTAAAGATGGAATCTTAATGTCCAGTATGTTATTTTAAGATGTTTGTGAATATCCTTGTCTTTTTGCAGTAGAGTTTGTCTTGATTTAGAAAACTTGTGGTAAACATAGTGATTATACATTATTATTGCTAAAATTCATGTGCTTAAGTATACAATGTTATGAGTTTGCTCCAATTTACAAATGTCATTTGCGTTGTTGGTAATAGGAAGCAAAATTGATAAGAAAAATCTGGAAAAACATTCATTTAAAAATGAGAAAAAATATTTAAGTTTTCATGGCATGTTTGTATTTCCAAAAGCATTTGTTTCCTTCCAACTTTGAAATCCCAAATTGCATACCCACAAACAAATTTATGCCTATTTGTTTGCCTCTCGTTTATGCAATTTTTTCTTCATGCATGTTAGGTTATCATATGTGAAGGTAATTTGCAAGAAATTGTTGTTTGTATTTTCATTGTTCATTCTTGCTTGGTTCTCATGTTACTTAGTGCAGCCAACAATTTGAAATGGTGCTTTTCACAGGAGCATAGAAATTAATAGATATAGGTTAACCTACAACAAATGTTTATGAGATTTTGCATTGAAGGGTATCATTTAGGCCTAAACCAAATTCATAAATCAGTTAAAATCATACTTTTCTCTTCAATTAAATGGCTATCTTGTTCCTATTCTAATGCTTACTCGAACTCCTAAATCTTCTTATAGTTGTGAGTAGGTATTTCTAAATCTCTAATTTGCTTTTGCATCTAATTGAACTAAAAGCATTCATCAGTCCAAGATGCATTTAGGAATCTGTTCTTTGAGAATCTCATTAAAACATGATTACTCATCTTATAAAACTGTTACTTTTTTCATGTTAAATTGAATATAGCTTTTCTCCTGCATGCCTCTAAGATAATGCTTGCTTTGACGAGTTGGTTCATTTCCGAAAAATGGTAAGATTTTCATGTGGAGGGAAAAGCTCCAGTTTAAGCTATGGGTTTAGTTATGGATGCTAACAAGTATTGTTTTACTTTTGAAAGTACGAATTAACTTTTCGGTGATGCTATTTCATTTACGGTTGGCCTGGTCTGTACTCTTTGTTTTGTCTGCTGATTTTCCAGTGGTTATTCATCATCTTTTTATTAAAGATACCATGAGATACAAAGGAAGCATCAACTTGTATGTTGTATTGGCACATACTCACGTGCTTAGATTGTTTAGACTTTGCATGTGCCTACTGCTTATTTGCCTAATATTGATAAGAAACATCTGAGAATCCTTTAATTAAGGAAGATGAGTGTTAAGGTGTATGAGTACAGTTTTTGTGACTAATGTAAGGTTGTGTTAAATGTCGGTGCACTACCTATTTGATTAATGATAAGTGTTACACTTGTTTTATGTTGAGTGACACTGTAACATCTAACGTCACATTTGTCATAGATTCATCACACGCACAAACACACACACACATACACACACACATACACATACACATACACATACACATACACATACACACACACACATACGTATGTATACATTATAACGGATATGTATATGTATGTATATGTATACACATACACATATATGTATGTATACATTATAAAAAGCTAATACTTGCTTTTCTCTCCAACCCTCAAATTTGCTCTGTTTTTCTTCCAATCCCAAATCATCCCCACGGCTTCACCTTTTTCCAGTGAGTGTCCATTAATTTATTATATTTTCAAAACCAAAGAATTATCTGTTTTACCATATTTCATTTCATGAACGTGTTTATGTGACTTTAGATTATATATAGATCTTAGATCTAAAATTTGATTGTTTTTAAACATGCTTAACATGTTATTATTATGTAATTGATATGAATTTGATCAATTTGCTCGAGTATGTGCTATGAACCCAGGATGTACTTTATCGCACAGGGAAAAATTTGCTATACTTTTCGAATATTCTTGTGCATGCTATGAACCCAGTTATCTAATTCTTATTTAATTAGCTATTTAATTCTTTTGGCTATGCTTTCTGTTAGGGTATTACAACTTATGAATATGTTGTAGCAGTGAGGGCTATGAGTGGGCACCAGCTAGGGCATTCGCAGGATGAGTATTTGCCGAATATTATGTATTCTCCAACTGGTTCTGCTACCACAGGATTTAGTGCTGGAAGTTCTTTGGGCTTGCAATATAAAGGGGCATGGTGCACCCCTTCTAAGGATATTCGTTGATTATCAGGTATACATTCATGTGTTTTCTGGTGATTATTGCAATAGTATGATAGATAACATTGATACCAAGGAAATCATCTTTCACATGGTTAGGTTCATCACTGTATGTATTAGAGAGTTTCCAAAATAGTTGACAACGAAACTTATCCTTCCTGCTGCTAAGTGATAATTAAATTGCTCCTTCCCTCCCCTTCTTCCCGGGGCGCAGGTAAATACTTTTAAGAGGAAAGCACTTTGGAATTTTACAAGTATTATAGGAAAGATAGAGGTCCTTCCTCAACCCCTCATTTTGTTTAAAAAAGGTGTTTATTAATTGATCTTAATTTCTATTTGAACCGTGATGCTTCGCATTGTAAGTAGCGAAAAGTATGCATTATAGAGTGTTTCGGTGCCCCACTTTCCTCAACCTAAAATGACAGAGGAATAGCAAAATGGATAACTGAGATATAGATAAACTAATGCATAATTAAATTAATGTTCTTATTAAATAAAGATTCTTATTATATCAACTTTGCCATCAATTTTACATGTTTTTCAATGAAATAATGTGCCTTATCTTCTTTCATTCTAACTGTAATCCAATAAGTGTTTTCATTTTTGCAACTTTGTTCTTGGTTAAGATACACAAGTTGAAATAATAATATGATTAATTTGAAAGATTAAGGATGAGCATAATTTAGTCCAAGATGTTAGGCAGTTTGGAACTTGCTATGAATTTTCAATCGTTTTAGGAGCCTAACATGTAGTTATATTTCTTGAAAATGACATTTGAAAAATGGGATACAAGAATGATAAAGAAAGAGGGGGTGAGATGAAGAACAACTTAGAAAAACCTTTTGAGACAATTAGAATGGAAAAAGATAGTGATGCAACAAGTCAATTTTATTCACATGTGATCAAAGTGCCTATAAATATCCCCCAAAGCATCTCCTTGGGAGAAGAAAAAGATAATGTGTGTGTGTGTGTAACCTGTTTTCCATTTCTTCATCAAGTTGTCCTATTGCCATTCAGTTTGTGTTGTTTTAGTTTAACTTATGATATTTTTGTAGCTTTAATAGTTATATTTGTACCGGATGATATTTTGGTCATATGCATTGTACCTTATGTGCCATCAGATCACAGCTCAGGACCATCTCTGCCCGGCACAAGAGACATTAATCTAGCATTTCGCCATTCTGATCGCACTCGTTCTCACAGCTACAATGATGAGTTTGCTGATGCTATTTCCGGATATGATGATATTTGCTAACTTTTTTTTTTTTTTTGGATTCTTGATTTCTATTTATTTGGTGATGTTTTTGCTAGTTTTTGTATTTTGAATGTACTACTTTTTAAGTTACTTTTAAACTCGTATTTGGACATTTGTTTGGTAGTTTGAAATTGGTATTTGGATAGTGCTATGGACATTTGGTTATTTAGTTCTTGTGTTTTTTTTTTTTAAATATGATACATATAATATGAAATATAAATTTGATACAAGTAATTTTTATCTATACATATAGATAATTTTCCCCACATATACAAGCAGGGTTACATACACATACGATGCTTTTTCCACACATACGGGTAATTTAATCTACACATAAAGATGTATTAAAGACAAATACAACTACTTTTATCTACACATGTGGATGATTTTACCCACACATATGAATATTTGACCATCATATGTATAAAGATTTACGGCACATATGGCTATTTTTACCCACACATAGGGTTGCTTTTACCCGCACATTGGGTTGCTTTTATCCAACGTATGATTATTTTTACCTACACATATTGCTAACTTTTTATCTACACATAAAATAAATGTCGCGAAATGTTAGATGCCACATCACATGACATGTCATCATACACGTCATACACAATCTGCCAATAGAGAAGCCACGTCAGCATCCACGACAGCATCCACGTCAGCTTCCACGTCATCATCACACATTCGGCAAGAAAATTTCCCACAAATATTATAAATATTTACCAACATATATATGTGTAGGTAAAAGTTTTATCTTTGCCTGCATATATGTATATGTGTAGGTAAAAACATTTCTCCGCAGAGCGATAGCGACATATGCAAACATTTGTTTTATGTGTAGGTAAAGACGTTTGTTGACACATAATTATTTTTTATCTGCACATCATGTGTGTAGATAAAAGCTTAATTTCTTGTAGTGTGTGAACAAACGTTTGGAACAAGCCAGAGCAAAATTGAGATTGGTAATCAATTATCAGCCACTAAACTTTTTCCTAGCTGATGATAAGTTTCCAATCCCAAACCGAGCAACACTGTTTTCTCATATTACTTCTACCAAATGGTTTTTCAAGTTAGATTTAAAATTTGGTTTTTGGCAACTTGGGATTTGTAAAGAGGATCGTTTTAAAATAGGATTTTGCATTCCTAATCATCATTATCAATGGAAGGTGATGCCTTTTGGATTAAAAACCACATCTTCTCTTTTTCAAAAAGCAATGATCAGGATCTTTGAACCTATCCTCAATACATCCATTATTTTCATAGATAATATTTTGTTATATTCCAAAGATTTTCATGAACATTTGTAACTTTTAGATAAGTTTTCTAATCTTGTGCAAAAGTTTGGAGTGATGCTTTCTGAAAAGAAAATGTTTTTGTGTCAACAAAAAATCTGCTTTCTTGGAATGAAGATTGAGAATGGTACATGTGCACCTGAGCAACACATTGGTGATTCTATTAAAAATTTTCCTTCTAAAAATTTCAGTTCGAAATAGGTTCAACAATTTTTGGGCACGGTTAATTGTGTTAGAGATTTCATTCCTAATGTTTCTAAATGGACCTATCCTCTTGAAAAAATGCTCAGGAAAAATCCCCCACTTTGGAGTCTTTCTCAAACCAAAGCCATTCAAACCTTAAAAGATCTACTTTCAAAATTGCCTACTCTTCATATTCCGTTTTCTAAAAACTTGATTCTTCAAACAGATGCGAGTGAGAAATATTAGAGAGCTATTCTTCTAGAACAAACCTCTCAAAATTCCTAAAAATGTTGTGGTTTTGCAAGTGGAAGGTTTAAATATTTGGAGATTCATTGTCATTCTTCCTTCAAGGAGATTCGTGCAGTAAAAAATAGAATTGATAAATTCAATTTTTATATCAAGCCTATTCATTTCAAAATTGAGATGGATATGAGCAGTTTTCTGAATATGCTGAATTTTAAACTAAAGAAAATTTCAAACTCTCAGTTGTCACGATGGTCAAATTGGTTTTCTCAGTTTTCTTATGATGTGATCCATATCAAAGGAAAATCTAATATTATTGCTGATTTTTTCTCCAGGAATCCAATGTCCTCTGTAATGATGTTTCAACAAGTCTCATCCTACACTCTAGAAGTGTTTGATATTCCCCAACCTTGGGAAAAGGAGAACATTGATAGAAATAGAATGAATCATAAACTGGAAGTGTTCAGAAATTATGGAGGAACGCTTCTAAATCCTTTTGGGATCAATCCAGAATACCCTTTTTCTTAGATCTTTATTGCATAGACTTCTAATTTTCTTGAACCATTGCTATGGGTGATGTGGTATCTTTTGCCACCAATATCTTATTATGATGGATTTTTAATGTCCTTTCTTTGCTGAATTTTCAAATTTATATCCAGGAATAAAATTTTTTCTCCAGTGGTTTAAGTCCCAATCATGGTGGGAAGATCTATTCAAATCTCATTCTGGATATTTGTTAATCCATTTTCACAGACCATTAAATGTCCAAGGAAGAATAATTCAAGCACGAGAATCTTAATTATACCATTCAAGATAATGAAGAGAAATATTCTGACGATCAACAATATATTTTCTAGCATAATGATATAATTCCCTTTGAAATATGGTTTGGATTCGCAGGATCTTGGAATTACAAGAATTCTCATCCTCATTAGACAGCTGTTCAAAAAGCACAGAAAGAGTATATGGAGTTGATGGAAGACAGCCAAGTGCAATATTCTCAGCAATCTCAATTATGTTCATCTTCCACTTTTGGTCAAAAGGTCAGCACAGAAAAGAAAAAACTCATCAATGAAAGGAAAAACAAGCAGGCCTATGAAGATTGAACAAAATATAACAAACCCCAGTAGTACTCCATTGGCTACGCCAAATTCTTCTGATTAAGTCAAATGCAAGCTTTTGCTTTTGAATTATTGTACTAAGCTACTGAGTGCTTTAGCTTTTGCTTTTCTGAGTGGTGTGCAGCTTTAGCTTTTCAGCTTTAGCCTCTCTTACTTTTGCTTTTTTGAAATGTTTCATCTTTTGCTTTTTGAAGTGAATTATTGTATGAAAAGAATCTTAAGTTGTAAGATGTGTGTGGAGGTTTTCCTATATAAAGGAGATCCATCATTTTGATATATCATCCTGGGAGAACATCTGATTGTAATATACCAATTGTGAAATAAAATTTCACTCCCAAAACTTTTTTATGTCTTGAACTAGAAAGATAGTTTTGCTCATAACCTAAGTACGTCATTACAAAGGATAGAAGTGTCTAAACAAGTAGCCGTAAAAGGAAAAAAGGCAAAAACAAGGCTACTTCTTAAATTTGTAATTGTTAAGCTTAAGTTCTTGAAGCCAAATTATTACGCCCTTGTAATTGGTCACTAAGCCATCTGCTATTGTATTTAGATAGTTTTACTTCTTCATCAGAAGACTATCCAAAAATTGGGAAAGGATAAACTGGTTGCACAGCAAAGGTAGACAAAAAATTTATTTCAGGTTGTTGTTCTCTTAATGGTCTGACACCAAAAACAAACAGAAAATCATCTTTCTTTTTAGGTTTCACTGGTTTAGATGGAATAGAACTAAATTGTCCTGTTACTTTCAAGCTAGCTATTTGTGAAGTTAGATACTGAATATCTCTCTCTTTTTGCTCATTGAATGCTAATAATGAAAGACCAATCTAAGGGATTTGTTTATGGACTTCATCCAATCTTTTCTCCATAACCTTGATAATCTTCAGGACTTAAGAGTTTTGAGTTCTTGTTTGTCCTGTAAGGGTATCAAGTTTTGATGATACTTGGTTCACCTTTTCATCAATGGAGACTAATGCTTTATTCTGGCAAAGAGCATTTTCAGATTGTTGATTTAGAACTTCCTCTACTCTATTGGCAAGACTTGTAGATCCCGAAGGGAACACGGTAGGATGAGAGTTTTGGATTTTGGCAAAGTGCCAGGAATTATCCTTCAAAAATGTTTCCTTAATGGAAGGAAAATCAGTTGGTTTAAACATACAGATTTGAGGAATTTGAAGACTTTGGGAAAACAATTTTGGCTCTTGAGCCTTGCAAGGAATCAATTTTTCCTTTTCAAGAATTTCCAAGCATTCTTGGTAATAAGGATGGAGTTTATTTTTAGACTTTCTTATTACCCATTCATCCATAAGTTGTATTCCATCAAATTTACTTCTTAATGAAGCAAACAGGGCTGAGTCAGCATTAGGTCCTTTCTTATCCACGGGATGGCAACTTGGTTTTTTCTCTGGATCTTTGATTTTGAGACATTTCCTGCAAGAACAAATATCAAAGTAAATATGACCAAAGAATGGATCTTGAAAATAATGCACTGGTTTTGCTTGATCAACAAAATTCAAAATGAGATCAACCAACGATTTCGTTTGGTTTTCTCCATGGTTTAAGATCATCCATAGGTATTTGGATCATCGAGATATGGGAAAAAGAAATAGACTTTCTTTTTTCCTTGAGATGAGAATGATCAAACCTGATTGAAACCGAACCATCAGACTGGTTTACCATTTTAGAATCAGAAGATTCAATTGGTCTATTTACTGCTTGATGGAGTTTTTTATAGTCAGTAATGCAAGCTTCTAGTAGTAACTGGATCAATTCATCACGAGAGATCTGTCTAGGAACATGAGTACATGTTGCTGAATGTTCTTCATCAACACGTATTAATAAAGCATCTCCTCCTCCTGGAAAGGTTAGACATAATGCTTGGTTCTGGACTCTGTAAGCCATTTGGTAGTGAAGTGTGGTTGTAATTGAGTCAGAAATATGTTCTGCTCCATATATCTGAATTTAAACTTTCAAAGCTTCAAGTAGATGGGGGTCAGACAAGGACATATTAAAATTTAGAAATAAAGTAACAAAAACTGTACCTGCATTTAAAGTAGTTTCTATAGTAGCTATATATGTATGCTTGTATTTTACAAATCTACTATCTAATAAAGCTACTCTAGCAACTACAGGCAAACCTTTCCTTCCATGAAAGGATAATAAGAATCTTACCACACCAAAATGGATATGAGTATATCCCTGATTTTTCCATTGATTTGGAAACTCCAGAGGGATGTGCAAAGTTATGAACTGTTATTTTCTAGTTGCTGGAATAGGACATTAGTCAAGCTTAGAAGCTTGAACATACTCCTTAACACATTTAGGCCTGTGCTTTATCAAAGACTTGATAAAACTCAAAGGTGAAGAATTCAACTTGGAAAACGAAGAATATGGATTCAGCAAAGGGAGAGAGGTAGGGTTCACCGGTTCAGGTTCTACTGTAATTTATATAAATAATCTAATCTATCTGATATACTAGCAGTACTAGACCTTCATGAGATACTCATACTTTTTCAAACCTAGGAACATCTTTGACAGTGAATAAGCCCAAATTAATTCTCTATAATAATATCCAAACTCGTCACAGAAATTAATAAAAGAAAACAAATCCTAATTACAAACAAGTGATAATATTTTTTCTTGAATTTCTCAAGGCAAGTCTGAAAATTCAAACATAATAACTAAAAAATCCTAGAATAAATAGTATCCAGTTGTAAATAATTTAAGAAAACAAACCTTCCTTGGCTTTGATACCAACTTTCCAAAAACCTATAGCTGATGGGGGAAGGCCCAGTTATCTACTTGAAATAGGCCAGCCGTCACATGAGCTTACTCCTTGACTTATCCTTCGCCAAGGCTCAAACCCCAAACTTTTAACACTTGCAATCCCTCCAAGATTGGCTCTGATACCAATAACAAGGGCGGAATAATTGGCTTCAAGAACTTAAGGTTAACAATTACAAATTTAAGAACTAGCCTTGTTTTTGCCTTTTTTCCTTTGACGGCTACTTGTTTAGGCACTTCTATCCTTTGTAATGACTTACTTAAGTTATGAGTAGAACTATCATTCTTTGAGAATGATAATTCAAGACACAAAATGTTTTGGGATAGAAATTTTATTTCACAACTGGTGTATTACAACTAGATGTTCTCCCAGGACGATCTATCGAAATGATCAATCTCCTTTATATAGGAAAACCTTCCACACACATCTTACAACTTAAGATTCCTTTCGTACAATAATTCACTTCAAAAAGTAAAAGCTGAAACATTTCAGAAAAGCAAAAGTAAAAGAGGCTAAAGCTGAAAGCTAAAGATGCACACCACTTAGAAAAGCAAAAGAAAAAGCACTCAGTAGCTTAGTACAATAATTCAAAAGCAAAAGCTTGCATGTGACTTAATCAGAAGAATCTGGCGTATCTGATGGAGTACTACTGGGGTCTGTAATATTTTGTTCAATAATCTAATTTTCATAGGCCCGCTTGTTTTTCCTTTTGTTGATGAGTCTTTTCTTTTTTGTCCTGGCCTTTTGACTAGTAGAGGAAGATGAACATTATTGAGATTGTTGAGAATATTGAATTTGCATGCCTTCCATCAACTCCTTATACTCTTTCTGTGCTTTTTGAACAGTTGTCCAATGAGGATGAGAATTCTTGTAATTCCAAGATCCTACGAATCCAAACCATATTTCAGAGGGAATTATACCATTATGCCAGAAAATATATCATTGAGCGTTAGAATATTTCTCTTCATTATCTTGAATAGTATAATTAAGATTCTCATAAAGAAAACAAAAAGGAAGTGCTAGAATTATTCTTCCTTGGACATTTAATGGTCTGTGAAAATGGATTAACAGATATCCGGAATGAGATCTGAACAAATCTTCCCACCATGACTAGGACTTAAACCACTGAAGAAAAACTTTCAATCCTGGATGTAAATTTGAAAATTCAACAAAGAAAGGACATTGAAATTCCATCACAATATGATACTGGAGGCAAAGATACCACATCACCCATAGCAATGGTTCAGGAATATCAGAAGTCTATGCAATAAATATCTGAGCAAAAGGGTATTCTGGATTGATCCCGAAAGGATTCAAAATTGATCCTCCAAAATTTTGAACACTTCAAGTTCATGATTCATTCTATTTCTGTCAATATTCTCCTTTTCCCAAGGTTGGGGAATATCAAACACTTCTGGAGGGTAGGATGAGACTTGTTGAAACATTATTATAGAGGACATTGGATTCTTGGAGAAAAAATCATCAACAATATTGGATTTTCCTTTGATATGGATCACATCATAAGAAAACTAGGAAAACGAATTTAACCATGGTAACAGCTGAGAGTTTGGAATTTTCTTTTGTTTAAAATTCAGCATCTTCGAAAAACTGCTCATATCCATCTCAATTTTGAATGAATAGGCTTGAGATAAAAATTGAATTCATCAATTCCATTTTTACTACAAGAATCTCCTTGAAGGAAGAATGATAATGAATCTCTGAATGTTTAAACCTTCCACTTGCAATGCCACAACATTTTCGGGAATTTTGAGAGGTTTGTTCTAGAAGAACAACTTCCCAATATTTGTCATTGGCATCTATTTGATGAATCAAGTTTTCAAAAGAGGGAAAATGAAAAGTAGGCAATTTTGAAAGAAGATCTTTCAAGGTTTGAATGGCTTTAGTTTGAGAAAGACTTCAAGGTAGGGGATTTTTCCTGAGCATTTTTTTCAAGATGGTAGGTCCATTTAGAAACATTAGGAATGAAATCTCTGGCATAATTAACCATGCCAAGAAATTGTTGAACCTTTTTCAAACTGAGATTTTCAGAAGCAAAATCTTTAACAAAATCACCAATGTGTTGCTCAGGTGTACATGTACCATTCTCAATTTTCATTCCAAGAAAGCAGATTTTTTGTTGACACAAAAACATTTTCTTTTCAGAAAGTATCACTCCAAACTTTTGCACAAGATTAGAAAACTTATCTAAAAGTTGCAAATGTTCATGAAAGTCTTTGGAATGTAACAAAATATCATCTATGAAAATAAGGGATGTATTGAGGATAGGTTCAAAGATCCTGATCATCGCTTTTTGAAAAAGAGAAGGTGTAGTTTTTAATCCAAAAGGCATCACCTTCCATTGATAATGATGATTACGAATGCAAAATCCTGTTTTAAAATGATCCTCCTTACAAATTCCAATTTGCCAAAAACCATATTTTAAATCAAACTTGGAAAACCATTTGGTAGAAGCAATTTGAGAAAACAGTGTTGCTCAGTTTGGGATTGAAAACTTATCATCAGCCTGGAAAAAGTTTAGTGGCAGATAATTGATTACCAATCTCAATTTTCCTGTGGCTTGTTCAGAACGTTTGTTCACATAGAAAGCTTGACGAGCCCATTGGGAGTCAATGGGTTCAATGAGATCAAGTTTTAGGAGTTCCAAACACCCCTTTTCTGCAAGTTTTGAATGTTCTAGGTTCATTCCCCGGTGACTGGCTTTTGTGGGGTTGATATCCTCATTTTTCTTGAAGGGCAATTTGATGAAGAAATCAGAATTCTTCCACAAAGGATGAGGACATTTTTCAAGAAACTAGATATGATTTTCTGCATAGGATTGTTGAACAATTTTCTTTTTGAGTTGGATAATTTCTTCTTCTTTAGAAATGGGATTTTGAAGAAACAAATTCTGAGTTTCTATGTAAGGTTTGAAGAACCTTTTGGATTGGATTCCTTTTGGTTTCCATAGAAAACAATCCTATTCATAAATATCAAAACCAACAATGATATATTTTCCTTGTACTTTTCCTCCAAGCAAATGTGTTTTGACTCGACAATCAGGAAGAAACTGGATAATCTTGGGGTTTTTTATGGCTTTTTTGGTCTAAAAAAGTTCTCCACTGGTAGATCAAAACTGGTGAAGTTTAGTTTTCCCAATTTCTTTTGGAAGAATTTTGACATTGACAATTGACATGGCTGCTCCTGTGTCAAAAAATGTAATTAGAGGGATTGGTTTTTCATATTTGTTAGGAAGGATATGGACAAGAGTTTGAGGACATGTTTGTGTAGGTTCAAGGGCTTTGTATTGGATAACCTGCAATGCAATAAGAGTATTGTCAGTAGGTTCATCCTCTTCAGTTAACACATTTTCCAATTCATCTAAACAAGGAGTTTGGAGTTTTGATTGAATTTCAAAAATTAAATTAACTCCCTTTTTGTTTTGAGGACATTTGGATGCATAATGTCCTTTCTTGTTGCAAATGAAACATCGAATTGACTTGGAAGATGATTAAGAAAATTTCTTCTTTTTTCTTGAAATATCTCCACTTGATCTTCTTTTCCTAGAATATGCTCCATCATCCAATTTTATTTTTCTAAATTTTTTCTTGGAATGTTTCTTTTTTTTTTCAACCAACACACTTTCCCTTTATTTCCAATTCTGCCCTTTTGCATGCTTGATTGATGCATTCACCTCCTTTCATGTAATCACGGATTATATTTCTTTTATTGCAGATATCATCCAAAGCTAAAAATGTAGCTTGTCAAATCTGTCCTGCAGTCAGAATTAAAATAGAACCAAACTTTCCTTGAATGTAAATTTTAGTTGCTATGGCCAAGACTTTGGGAAGTGATTAACAAAAACTTGCTGTAAATCAATGTGAGCTCCTAAAGAGTAAAACAATTGGGTCATTCTCTTGAAATGTTTATTCAAATCTTTTCGATCATAAGAATGACATTTCATTTAAAAAAATTCTTTTCTCTTCATTTCTTTTGATTCTTTGTAGTCACCAAGAAAAATTAAATGCAGAGCTTGAACCATTTCTGAATAATCTTATTTTGTTAAAAAAGTTGTTTTATCATTATCACCAAGAGTTGTCCACCATTATTTCAAAGTACCTGCAAAATGTGCAGTGAATTCAGTTAAAATCTCAAAATTTGAATCAATAGTTAATTGTTTGATTGTCATCCAAGCATGAAATTCTTGGAAACGTCTTTCCCATTGGCTAGCAGGAATATCATCAATGGTAAAAATTTGTGTACTTCCCTTAGAATTTGCTTTTCTTCTAAAAGAAGTTTCTTCTTCTTTCATGTAGTCTCCTTCTCCTTCATCTTCAGGGAATCTCACTTCAGGTTCTTGTTTTACCATGTGAATTATTGGGAATGACTCTGGGTCACTTTTTGATTCACTATTAGTTGATTCTTGTGACCCAGATCTTCAGAATTTTTTGGACTTGATTCTAAATCTGCTTTTGAAGATTGGGTTTCTTCAAATTCTGAACTCTGTGATCCTTCAATTGTTGAAATTAAAGGAATGCTTTTTTTTTCTGGCTAACCCCGTACATGGGGGAGGATGCCACCCCATAATTTTACTAATAATAAATTCAATTAGAAAAAGGCATACACCTCATCCCAATTACAAAAACGTTAATCAAGTTGTTGTTCTCTTAATGGTCTGGCACCAAAAACAGACAAAAAATCATCTTTCTTTTTAGGTTTCACTGGTTTAGAGGGAACATAATTGAATTGTCCTGTTGTTTTCAGGTTGCCTATTTGTGAAGTTAGATACTGAATATCTCTCTCTTTTTTCTTTTTGAATGTTGATAATGAAAAACCAATCTGAGGGATTTGTTTTTGGACTTCATCGAATCTTTTCTCTATGAGTCCTGATAGCCCAGACTTTGCATTCCATGAGTACTAACAGCCTAGACTCATGCAATTGTCATTTACATTTTCAAGTATGATAGCCCAAACTTTACATTCCATAATTCTTGACAGCCCAGGACCATGCATTTGTTGTTTACTTTTTCAAGTCTAACAGTCCAGACTTTGCATTCTATGATTCCTAACAGCCCAGGATCATACATTTGTCATTTACTTTTTCAAGTCTGACAGTCTAGACTTTGCATTCTATGATTCCTAACAGCCCAGGATCATACATTTGTCATTTACTTTTTCAAGTCTGACAGTCCAGACTTTGCATTCCATGATTCTTGACAGCCTAGGATCATGCATTTGTCATTTACTTTTCCATGTCTGACAGCCCAGACTTTACATTCCATGATTTCTGATAGCCTAGGATCATGCATTTGTCATTTACTTTTCCAAGTCTGACAGCCCAAACTTTGCATTTCATGAGTCCTGACAGCCCAAAATCATGCAATTGCCATTTACATTTTCAAATCTGACAGCCCAGACTTTGCATTCCATGATTCCTGACAGCCCAGAATCATGCATTTATCGTTTACTTTTTCAAGTCTGACAGCCCCAGACTTTACATTTCATGATTCCTGACAGCCCAAGATCATACATTTGTCATTTACTTTTTCAAGTCTGACAACCCAGACTTTGCATTCCATGATTCCTGACAGCCTAGGATCATGCATTTGTCATTTACATTTTCAAGTTTGACAGCCCAGGATCATGCATCTGTCATTTACTTTTTCAAGTCTGACAGCCCAGACTTAACATTCCATAATTCCTGACAGCCCAGGATCATGCATTTATTTTTTATATTTCAAGTCTGATAGACTAAACTTTGTATTCACCAACCTTGGCAACCTAAGATCATGCATCCGTCGAGCAACCTAGTCTGCGTCTGTTTATTTACATTTTCAAGTCTGGCAGCCCAGACATTGCATTTAGCTTATCAGTATTTATTTTGTCTAGCAGTCTGAATTCATTTGTGGTCTATTAGTTTAAACTCTTTATTTTATCTTGCAGTTTTTACCACTTTATGTTATCCTTGTTTAGCAGTTCAAGGGTTGCAGTTCTTTCTCTAATTTGTTCACAAATTTTAAAAATTTTCAATTCTTAACTCACCATTTGCAGTTGTGTTTTGCATCCATAGTTCACTTGCATCCGAACTATGTTTGACCTAATTTTCTTAATCAGGATATGTAGGCGGCTCCTTGAGAGCTCGGTCACATGTTTTCTTTATTCTTTGGTCATTAGTTTACATCTCATCACATTCTCGCACTATACATGACTAGATGTTTTGTTTATAGCAGTGCTTGTTTTTACATTTGGGTGAGTCAAAATTTACTGTTGTCTATGTCTTTCTCTGAAATCTCTACGAGATTCCCGACAAAAGGGGGCAAACTGTAGACACCAAATTTTGACACACTATTTATTTTTCAAGCATTGGAGGCATATTTATATTTTTTGGGTCAAATTCTAATTTTTCAATAATCTCGGGGAGACAAAATAGTAATTTTTATTTGTAAATATTTTTCTATTAACTTTGGGGGTTTTAAATTCATATTTTCACTTTCATACGTATTTTTTAATTTTTTGTAATTTTTTTAGATTCAATTGGTATTCTTTTATATTTTACCAACATAAGGGCAAAATAGTAATTTCACCTCGCGAATACCATTTTAGCTTATTTCAGGTTCCAAATTTATTTTTCTAATTCTTTAAGCATGTTTCTAAATTTTTGTAATTTTTCGGGGACGATTGCTATTTTTTCTGTAAATGCTACATGTAGGGACAAAATCATTATTTCACATTTTAATGCATTTTTTTACCAATTTTTGAATCATAAATGCATTTTCTAGAGTTTTAAACTTATTTTTAATTTTTGATAATTTTTCGAGACCAATAGCTATTTTTCTGTGTATTTTCGTTGTCTAGGGGTAAAATCGTTATTTTACATTTTTAACTCAATTTTCACTAATTTTTGAGTCATAAATGCATTTCTAGGGTTTTAAGCTTATTTGTAATTTTTGACAATTTTTCGAGGCCAATAGCTATTTTTTGTATATTGTCGTTATGCAGGGGCAAAATCGTCATTTCACACCCTGAACGTGTTTTTTATCAGTTTTAAGCTCTAACCTTTATTTTGAAATCTACTTTGAATTTTTTGACAAATTTTGGAATTTACTGTCATTTCTTTGTATTAATTTTTAATTTTTTTTGGATTAAAAATATTTTTTTAAATAAAATTAAAATTTTTATTACTATTCGCGTTTTTGTTATTTTGTAGTACTCTTGATGATCAAGACAATTAACTCTATAAATACCCCCCATTAAAATCAGAAAAAAAGAGAAAAAAATAGAAAACCCTAAAAACACAATGCTTTTTATACATTAAGGATTAAAGCACACACCAAGCCACCAAAAATACACACACACTTCCTACTGTTTTCTTCACTATTACATTTACTGTTCATCGTCATCAAAGGGGGTCATCACTGTTCATCGTCATCAAAGGGGGTCATCACTGTTCATCATCAACTGGTTTAAAAAGGTAACATCTTAATTTGATTTCTTGCCTTTTAGTTCATGTTTTTCCATTTTACTGCCCAAATTGAATAAATAAAGCTACAAAATCTAGGTTTATGTTGTGATTTAAGTTGGATTTTTCTGGTTTTTTTTTGCTTTCTGTTTTGTTTTTGTTTTTGGGTCTGGTTAACGTTTTGGGTTCTCTCCACCATCTTTCTCTTTGTTACCACATACAACCATTGCCTGAACCACCTAAAAGCCCTACATTTAACCACCGCCTCCCTCAATTTCTTCTCTTCTCTGCCAATTTTACCTCCACCCAACAATCAACGTCATTGACAACCCTTCCCTTCTACCCAAAACCTGCACAGAAAACAAATAAAACAACCAAGCAACCAAAATAACCATCCCAGATCTTTACCACCCAAGCCACCTAAAATTCCACCTTCAACCTGAATTGCCAAGCCAACAGTAGCACATCAATAAGAAACAACCCATAACAATTACCCAACCACCTTGCCATCACCACTGAACCACCATAGTAGCTTCCCTCCTTGCCAACATCAGTAATCAACACCCATCCAAAACCATCATGACAATTATTTCCCTCTCTCTACCAAACAACAAAACCGACCTCCTCCCCTTAAATTCCAGCCCACGGGCACTAAATTGGTCATCACAATCATTGAAAACAATCCAAAAATCTGTAAAAAAAAAAACATTAAATGTCCCAACCCGTAAGAAAAATCATCAAAATGACCATTCAAACCTCATGTTGCCACTAAAAACCTCACCTAAAATCACCCGTACCATCACCGCAGACCACCAATCAAATCAAATACCACTATTCAACCACCCACACATCAAACCAGTTCTCCCAAAACCCCCAACTTCAGCCCCAGATTCACCAATAGGATCCCCATGGCCGCACAAAGCCATCAAACACCATCCCAATCCAACGCCTAGAATCACAGAACCTCCCTTGCTAATACCCAATCAATCGAAGCATCCCCACTGCAGGCAAAAACCACCACTGCCACAGAGAAGAGCAGAGAGCAAAGCGAAAAAGGAAAAAAAAGAGAACTAGAGGGTGAGAGCAAGAGAGTGAACGGAGAGAAAGTAGAGAGAAGAAGAGAAACATAGAGGAGAGAATCGATGAGTCTGATAGAGTAGGGAGAGAAAGACAGGGAGGAGAAATAGACAGAAAAGGGGAGAGAGTGAGACAGAGAGTTTTTGGAATTGAAACAAAGAAGTTAAAGAGAAAGAAAGAGCAGAACGCGTGAAAACAGGGAAAGTGAATATTTCTGTGGATTTTGATTCAGTTGGTTAATTAAAAAGAAGAGCAAAACTATTTGAACAAAACTGTGTCATTTTCGCCATTATCAATGTCAGGTTATTTTTTTGTAAAAATGGGTATTTAGGTATTAGTCCTTTGAGATTTAGTTTTGTTATTGTGCCCACTAAACCTTTTTACATCTCAGTTTTTAATAATTGAAGAGTGATCATATTAAGTTTAATTCCATTCAATTAAGCTTTGATTAATTACAATTATGCCTTGCACTTTTGAGATTTACTATTTGCCCCTCTAATTTGCATTAATTTATTTTTTGCCCCTAGACTTATATAAATTTTCAATTTTGTCCCAATTAGTTTAAATTTACGATTCAGCCCCTAATTTGCTCTACTTTCTATTTTTTCCCCTCTACCTTGCTATAATTTGCATTTCTAATTGGTTAGCATTTCGTATTTTATTCTTTATTTTATTAAATAGTGGTCCCTTTAACCCATGTGTTCATTTTGTTAGCATTAGTACTGGGTTTTTTAAGAGAGGTACCCCTTATATCTCGTTGGCTTTTCTTTATATGCTCCAATGTGCCTTACGTGATTTTTATATATTTTTATTCATATATTTCCTTTTTTGCGTGCTCTTTATGTATTTATTTCTTCTATGCTATTTAATTTTAAATTTTTATTGTTATTATTATTATTATTATTATTATTATTATTATTATTATTATTATTATTTTGGTAAAAAGTGTAATATTTTTTGTATTTAGCTAGTCAATGTAATAGTCAGGCTACATTTCTTATATTTTAGCAAAATTGTGTACTTAGATAGCATGTGTAATAGATAGGTCGCTTTTATCTTTTTTCCCCTAAAAATTATAGTTAATCCCCCGATGTAATAGTTAGGGCATATTTGCTTTTGTGTGCTTGTGTGTTTATTTGTTTTACCGCTTTCCTTAGGATTTTGCATCCAGAATATTATGTTTACGTGTTATGTGCTCCTACTTGACTTTATATGTCTTTATATGTTTAATTTGCTTTTTAATTTATGCATTGCTATTTAACTCATGTTTTATGTTCTTCCGTCACCACATTAGTCCAATGCTAGTTGTGGTTTTATCATTTCTCCGCTAGCCCAACGCTAGTAGGAATTCATAGAAAGGGCTAGTCCAATGCTAGGCCCTTAGAGCATTTTAGTGTTCGGTGCACTCGTGTGCATTTTACATCCCACTTCACACAATTTTAGTTATCTTTCCATTTTACATGATTTTTATTATTATTACTATTTATTTATTTTTGACACATCTTCAAATGCATGACCTTTAGGTTGCATCTCACTTAGAATTTAGGTCATTTTGTGTGATCTGACTAGAAATAGTCGCCTGCTCATGTGAAAAGCAGTGGCGTACATGCCGTTCCCCCCTCCGTGAGTAGAAACATTCAGTCACGAGATATTAGTCCCTCGTACCTGTCATGTTGCATACCCACTTTCTTTCTTCACTTATTATATATTATTATTATTTTCTTTTCTTTTTGCATCACATTTTGCATAGACACACGTGACTCCCTCAAGATCTCGATTTGGGTTTCGCAATTAATGCAATAATCCCCACCAAGTCTCGACAGAGTATTTCGACCCTCTCGATTCCCACATTTAGGATTAATTTAGACACATCCAAACATGATAAAACTTAGGATTAATTTAGGAAATTTTGATTAAACCTTGCAGCTAGCCTTGGCTAGATAGAAAGAGTGCCTTAGGCATAAGCCTTTGCCTTCCCTTTCATCAAATGTGACTCGCGGACCTTTTTCTCTAATTTCCCGTAGTCCGGAGTCGAAAAAGGGTTTTCAAACATTTTTCTAAAATTTTTACTTTTGTTTTGATAAACTATTTTTCGGGTGACTTGGTATACCCTAACTTAGTACCAAGTGGCGATTCCATTTTTTTTAAAATAAAACCCTTTTTCAAAAATTAGTTGGCCAAAACTCATTTTTTTTACTAAAAACTTGATTTTTATCACACATGCACGATTTTTCAAAACTCTACCTTTTCGAAATGGGTCATCGGACCGGACCACCTTTTCAGGGCGCGACAGTCTCGACCCCACTAGTACCTCATCGATTTGGGATGCGACACAATTCTTGTACAATTTTTCAGATTCATCAAAATTAAACTCAATTTGAATCAATTGGAATCAAGATAAATCAAAATCAAAGTTGATTCAATGGGCTAAGTCGATGAATTTCTTGGAGAACTTCTTAGAAACAAGACAATTGTGCTAAAATATTTATGAAACTTAATTCTTCGTAAAAAAAATACTTAAAAATGCATGGAAAAGGTCTGCACACTTCGACTCCAGCTCAGTAAAATAAGAAAATCAAGTGGGGCTTTTTTGGGTGATTCGAAGGCTGTCATCTGAGGGTTGCATCGGCAGATCACACTCATGAATCGACGTCAGCTAGAGTTTTCAAGAGTTGCAATTTGCATTTTCTTCTAGCTATTTTTACAGACATTTTCAGATGAAGATATGGTTTTTCAAATTGTAGATTCCATTGAAAACACAAATGAAGACTTTTATGCAATTTTGAAATCTTAGAAGCATCTTCATTATTTCCATCCATTGTGTCGCGTCCTAAAAATCGTAAATGAATGGGTACTAGTGAGGTCGTCGACTGTCGCGTCCCGAAGAGATGGACCGGTCTTGGTGACCCTTTTCAAAAATAAAGGTTTTGAAAAAAATCATGTGTATGTGAGAAAAATTGAATTTAAGTGAAAAAGTGTTATTTAAGAAAATTAATAAAAATAAGACCGGGACAAAAAAATGCGACAGTTTTGGCCAACTGATTTTTTGAAAAGGGTTTAATTCTGAAAAAGCGAGTTGCCACTTGGTACTGAGTTAGAGTGTACCAAGTGACCCGAAAATTCGTTTAACAAAACAAAAAATAAAAAATAAAAATTTTAGAAAAATCATTTAAAACCCTTTTTCAACTACGGTCTACGAAAAACGAGAGAAAAAGGTTTGGGAGTCACATTTGAAGAAAGGGAAGGCAAAGGCTTGCGCCTAAGGCACCCTTTCAACCTAGCCGAAGCTAGTTGCAAGGTTTAATCAAAATTTCCTAAGTTAACCTTAGATTCTATTGCGTTCGGATGTATTTAAATGAATGCAAATCCTAAGTCTAAGTGTGAATATCGGGAGGGTCGGAATGTCCTGCCAAGGCTTGGTCGAGATTATCATATTAATTACAAAAACCCGAGTCGAGACCTCGAGTGAGTCACGAGTGTCTATGCAAAATGAAATGCAAAAGAAAAGAAAAATAGTGATATAGATAATAAGTGATTGAAGAAAGTGGGGATGCAACATGATGGGTACGGGGGACTAATAACTCGTGACTGAATGTTTCTACTCACGGAGGGAGGAACGGCATGTACGCCATCGCTTCCCACGTGAGTAGACGACTATTTCTAGTTGAATCACACAAATGTCCTAATTCTAAGTGAGATACAACCTAGATGTCATGCATTTTAAAAATGTGTCAAAATAATAGTAGTAGTAGTAATAATAATAATAATAATAATAATAATAATAATAAGAGTAATAATAAAAATAATAATAATAGTAGTAATAATAATATCATGCCAAGTGGAAAGAAAACATAAAGTGTGTGAAATGTGAAATGTACACGAATGCACCTAACACTAAAATGTCCTAAGGGTCTAGCATTGGACTAACCCATTCTAAAAATCCCACTAGCGTTGGACTAGCGGGAAAAGAATGAAGCCACAACTAGCGTTGGACTAGTGTGGTGACAGAATACCATAAATCATGAATTAAATATTAAAGTGTGAATTAAAAGCAAAATAGACATATAAAGTCAAATAGGAACACATAACACATAAGCATGATATCTAGATGCAAAATCTTAATGAAAGCGGTAAAACAAATAAGCACGTAAGCACGCAAAAGCGAATAAACCCTAACTATTACACCGGGAGCTTAATTTACAATTTTAAAGGGAAAGTAAAATAACCTATCTATTACACTTGCTATCTAAAATACAAAATTTGCTAAAATATAAGAAATTTAGCCTAACTATTACATTGATTAGCTAAATACAAAACTATTACACTTTTCACCAAAATAATAATAAATAAATAATAAAATTTTAAAATTAAATAGCGTAAAAGAAATAAATACAAGAAGAGCATGCAAGATAGTAAATATATGAATAAAGATGCATAAAAATCACATAAGGCACATTGGAGCACATAAGAGAAAAATCAACGAAGAGTAGGGATACCTCTTTGAAGATCCGGTACAAATACTTAAGAAAATGAACAAACAAGTTAAGGGGAGCACTATTTAAAATAATAAAAAGTAAAATACAAAACACTAACAAGTTGGGGAAATGTAAATTATAGCAAATTAGGGGGGCAAAAATAGAAGTAGAGCAAATTCAGGGCCAAAATAGTAAATTCTAGCAATTTAAAGGGCATAATTGTAAATTAAAGCTAAGTAAGGGGGAGATAACAATAAAATTTCAGCAAACATGGAGAACAAAAATGTAAATTCCAGTAATTGTTAAGACTTAATTGCAATTAATCAAAACTTAATTAAATGAAAGTAAAACTCAAGGGGTCAATCTACAAATAAAATGGACTTAAATGCAGAAATTGAGAGATGCTCATAGGCTTAGCAAATAAGACTAAAACTAAGGGTCAAACACAAGCAAATACCTATTTGTAATAAAGTAACCAAAATATTAAACCGAATAAATAAATAAATAAATCAAGTGATAAACTAAGTGTGTAGACGATGAAATTTTATTTTAATTTAATCAGTCAAGATTAAACAAATTAAATTAGTCTTGATTAATTTAAATTAAATTAAAGTGATTTTATAAGTCCATTTGTATTTGGGCTTGTAAATCAGACATTTGACATGTGGGCCTCAAGTTAAATTTTAATGTCCACAAAACCTATTTATGTTTGGACCTATAAGTTGGACCATTCATATGTGGGCCTTAAGTTCAAGTATAATGTCCATTAAATTAAAAGTGAATTAATTTTATTAATTCACATTGGACTCTTCGGGCCGACCCATTAATTAAAGTCTACTTTAATGGGTTTCTTAAGCCACAAGTAACCCAAGTTGGTGGAGAATTCTAGAGAGTTTCTTTGTGAGCCAATCAAACCCTAATTTTGGCTATAAATAAGAGCTCTCCCTCCCAAGTCAAGATATATGACAAAATTCTCCAAAGGCTTAGAGAAAAACTCTACCAAATTCTTTAGAGATTTTTCTCTCAAGTCTCTCAAGCCCAAGTTCAAGTGCAAATCAAATCCTCAAGTCCAGGTTCAAATTCAACCAAGTTCCTATGTTCGTGTTGGAGGCTTGAAGAATCAAGATTCAAGTGTTCGAGACGACAAAATCAAATCAACCATTTCCTACGGAGAATCCGATTTTAATTCAAGAACAAGCCTTTTTGGGCCCTTGAATTAAGTGTTCGTAAAGAGAAGAATCAGAGGATAATTTCTCTTCTAAAGAAATTTATCCAGAGATTGTAACTTTTTTATTCTGAATTAATAAATTCGATTTGTACAATTTTTCTTGTCTTTTATTCGCAGACACGAAATTTGTTGCTACAAATTTCTAGCACGCTCGGTGGGACAATCTCTGCCTCTCATCTCTTCTCTTCCTGCAAGATCTTGTTCAACAAAGTTGACAATGGATTCAATCAAAGCAAGTGGTTCTGATGTCTACTCCAAAACTGTTGCTGTGGGAGATTCGATCTTCTCCGCTGCTGCAAAGAAAGAGGTGCCATATGATGGACCAATGACAAGGAGCAAAATGAAGGCCTTAGCACAAAAGGCAAAGGAGGATCCTACTGCTACCTTGGTGGAGATTTCTACAACCTTGCCAACTAAAGATGGTGACCATGGCACCCATGCTGCACACCTTGATGGCCTGACTCATTCAACAACTTCCGTGGTGATGCCCGTGATGATGACAAACACCACAACTCTTGAAGAGCAATTGGCTCACATGACCAAACTTGTGGAAGGACTCGTTGCACACGTGCAAACCCAAGATGCAAAGATAGAGAAACTTATGTGCAAGATTGAGAATGCCGGTGAAAGTAGCCCTTTCGTGTCGAAGCAAATAGAAACTCACGAAGACGTGGAGACTTCTTCCAAGGCAAAGGAAACTTCAAAATCACATGGGACAAAACATATTTCTGTTTCTGCCGATGGAACAATTCGTGTTGATCACCTCAAGGAATTCATTGAAGGAACGATCAAAGACAAGTTTGATGGAGCCTCAAAGTCATCCCACTCTTATGCTAAACCTTATACTGCGAGAATTGACGGTTTAAAAATGCCTACTGGATATCAACCTCCCAAGTTCCAACAGTTCGACGGCAAAGGAAACCCCAAGCAACATGTCACACATTTTGTGGAGACATGTAATAACGCTGGCACTGATGGAGATTTGCTAGTCAAGCAATTCGTGCATTCATTAAAAGGCAATGTGTTTGACTGGTACACTGATCTTGAACCTGGATCCATTGATACTTGGGAGCAATTGGAGCAAGAATTTCTCAATAGATTCTATAGCACAAGACGGACTGTGAGCATGACCGAGCTCTCGAATGCTCGTCAATGGAAGGACGAACCTGTTGTCGACTACATTGATCGTTGGCGGACTCTTAGTCTTAATAGTAAAGATCGATTGTCTGAGGCGTCTGCTATTGAGATGTGCATTCAAGGCATGCACTGGGGGCTTCGTTACATCTTGCAAGGGATACAGTCGGAGACCTTCGATAAACTAGCAACAAAGGCTCATAATTTGGAGATCAATCTTGGGGGACAAGAGCCGCCGGTTCTTGATCCTCGCAAAAGTAAAGAAAAGCAAGAGATGAAAAAAGGGAGGTAAACCTCTTGTCAAAAGTGAAAAGAAAGAGTCATTGGCTGCAAGTGTAGCACCCTTCAAGGTTATCCCTAAAACAGTAAAGAAAGAAGATGAGAAGGTCAATGTTCGTCAAGAACAAAAGAAGAAACCGTTAACCCTCAAAGATATGCAAGAAAAGGAGTATCCGTTTCTTGATTCTGATGTCCCTGGCATGTTCGATGATTTACTGAGGTTGAATTTAATTACACTGCCTGAGATGAAGCGGACCAAACGAAGCAAAAAGGACTGATGACCCGAATTACTGCAAATATCATCGCTTGGTTGGCCATCCTGTAGAAAAATGTTTTGTTTTCAAAGACAAAGTCATGGAGTTGGCTAGACAAGGAAAAATTCTGCTTGAAGAAGAAAAAGTCGGTACACACCAAACCACAATTAGCTCTAGTTCAGTAAAACCTGTGGGAGTTGAAGAGCCTATCGTGAAAACTGGAGAAGCTACTTCATCAATCAAACCGTCTGTCGTTGCGTTTGGGTCATTCTCTCCTGTGGAAATCAAGCCAACTATATTTCCTTTAATTGTTGGAGAAATTTTTGAACAAGAAGATTTTAAATCCACAGTCTCAAAGCTAAATGACTCTGACGATGAAAGGATGGATCTTGTTACTCGTAAAAGGAGGCGAAACTCTCATTCGTCTAATAAGACGAATAAGTCACCAATAAGGAGTAAGATGGTTTGGAAGAGAAAAATGAGAACGACAGAAAAGAAAGGTGTTGTCTCCAAGGTTCAAACAAATCATGAGTTCTTACAGAAGACTCGCCGTCCAGTTACATTGAGGGATTTCATGCCAAAAGGGATTCTTTGCTGATGACATACTGGACTCATACAATACGATTAATCTCGTGGACCCTCGAGATAACCAATTTGTTGATGAATTCAAAGAGAAAATCTCTATTTTGTTAAACAACCCCCAAAATAGGTTGCTTCAATCGACAATAAAGACTCGTCTCTTCCGCAACATGCTGATGACGGCAACTCCAAAGTGAATATAGTTCGACCAATCAAAAGACTAGAGCCACTCAAGGGAGTTCCAATTGATCATTTAGATGAAGTGGGAAATCCTGTCTATTCTTTCAGCGATGGTGATCACAAATACTTTGACCCATTCTGTAACTGTGACGCCTGTGAGCAAGCTGCTTTTGATGCTTGGTACGAAGATGATGAAGCATCAAGAAAGAAGAAGTCAAACAAAAAGAAATCTCAAAGTCAAAAGCGAATGGAAGAGTTGCTCGAAGCTGGAGATCCCTCCGTTGGAAGACTCTCTGAACCTTCTGGAAAGTACGACTTTTTAGTCTACTATTCTAATTCAAAAGGTGAAACCCCATCTGAAGGCAATCCATCCTCACCTGACCCATCTTCACCAATTGATGACTACAAGTCTAGCAATGTCGTCAATTCTAATGATATTTTGGTTGAAAAAGTTGATACGGACGAGAACTCCACCACTGCTACAAAAGCATCCATGGAGTGTGCTGCAACAATTGTTTTCAATGATGAAGATTTATTGCTTGGATCCGCACCGCACAACCGTCCATTATTTGTAACTGGCTACACTCGTGAGCAAAAGGTGAACAGAATTCTAATTGATGGAGGCTCTGCAGTCAACATTTTGCCTTTGCGAATTTTGAAAGATATTGGCATCTCCTGTTGATGAACTGTCCAATAGCCGATTGATGATCCAAGGTTTCAACCAAGGGGGGCAAAGAGCCATCGGAATTATCAAACTTGATATAATGATTGATGGAATGGCTTCTAAAGCATTACTGCACGTCATAGATGCAAAAACAACATACAATATACTCTTGGGAAGGCCGTGGATCCATGAGAATGGGGTCGTACCATCAACACTTCATCAGTGTTTTAAATACTCCCAAGAAGGCGTAGTGAAAAAGGTGACAGCTGATGACAAGCCATTCACTGAATCTGAGTCACATTTTGCTGATGCTAAGTTTTATCTTAGGGTCTATGACGCAAAGGAAGTCGATAATCTACCATCAAGTATGAGTGAAACTCAAAATCCTGATATTTCAAATTTGATTATAAACTCCACTTTGAACAATGGGAAGCATGTTGATGCGCAAAAGGTTCAAGGCTCGACTACTCCATCGTCAAGTGATGGACCTGTCATTCTTCGCTATGTTTCAAAGTTAAAAGGGAATGAAGAACAATCGCCTTCAACTAAGGCTGAAGCTTTGAAAGATCTAACATTTCCCGTGACAAAGTTAGATACCGTCAAGAGATCATCATCTCCACTAAAGGGATTTGTCCGTCCATCAGAGGAACCAAAAGTTGAGCATAACGCCCTCCCAAGCTCAAGAACTGAGGAAGGTTTCGATCCCAACGCGTATAGACTCCTTGCTAAAGCTGGATATGATCCGCAAAATTCTACAGTTTTAAGCTCTTTACCATCTGAAACTGCTGGTGCAAAAGTCCATGGGCTGAACTCTGCTCAAAAGATGCTAAGAGAGAAAGGGTATGCTATTGCAAGCTCCAAAGCTGGCATTGGTTATTCCCCGCAAGCTCCAATTCGCATTAAAATTAATAGGGTAAATAACCATTACATTTCTGTTGAAGATGAAGCATCGTCAAACGTTGATGGTTCAAAGGCAATTGATCGACTTGGGAGTAAAACTCCACGTATTTCAGTTTTTAAAAGGTTAGGGCCGAAAGGAAGAAAAGTGAGAAGTTCTCAGTCGATAAAAGAAAGAGTTGACAAATTGATCAAAGAATTTGAGCCACCATCGTCACCCAATCATAATGCACAAAGATATGGTAGTCTTATTCCTTCAAGAATGAAAAGATATACTAATCTTATTGTGCATTGTGGAAGCGTGTTGAAAGTTAAAGAGCATACTATAGTGCACACCATAGTTAAAGAAGATGATGAAGAGAGCATGGCCTCTTGCAATCACATAGCTGCAATTGATGATGAAAGCTGTGGAGAAGAAGATGCTGAAGAAGCTCCACCTGAATTTGAAGAAGGTGTAAAGGCAACTGTAGATCAATTAAAGGAAATTAATTTGGGTACTCTCGAGCATCCACGTCCAACTTATGTGAGTGTTCTTTTGAGTCTCGAGGAGGAGAATGCGTATGTCGAACTCTTACAAGAATACCGTGACGTCTTTGCATGGAGTTACAAAGAAATGCCTGATTTAGATCCTAAAGTGGCCGTCCATCACCTAGCAGTCAAACGAGGTGCTCGCCCAGTTAAACAAGCTCAAAGGCGATTTAGGCCTGATTTAGTTCCCTCAATTGAAGCCGAAGTGAATAAGCTCATTGAAGCTGGGTTCATTCGTGAAGTCAAATATCCTACATGGATTTCGAGCATTGTTCCTGTGCGAAAAAAGAATGGGCAAATTCGCGTTTGTGTTGATTTTAGGGATCTCAACAATGCTTGTCCCAAAGATGACTTCCCGCTTCCTATTACTGAGCTCATGGTTGATGCAACAACTGGACATGAAGCACTATCATTCATGGATGGTTCTTCCGGTTACAACCAAATTCGTATGGCACCTGAAGATGAGGAGTTTACTGCATTTCGCACCCCCAAAGGCATTTACTGTTATAAAGTTATGCCCTTTGGACTGAAAAAACGCTAGAGCAACGTATCAAAGAGCCATGCAAAATATTTTTGATGACATGCTCCATAAAAATGTGGAGTGCTATGTTGATGACTTGGTTGTCAAATCAAGGAAAAAGAAGTGATCACCTCGATGATTTGAGAGAAGTATTTGATCGACTAAGAAGGTATCAACTCCGAATGAATCCTCTTAAATGTGCTTTCGGAGTCACTTCTGGCAAATTTCTTGGTTTTGTGGTTCGCCATCGTGGCATTGAAATTGATCAAGCCAAAATAGATGCTATAATAAAGATGCCAGAACCGCGAGATATTCATGATTTAAAAAGCCTGCAAGGGAGGTTGGCTTATCTCAGAAGGTTTATATCAAATTTGGCTGGGAGGTGTCAACCATTTAGCCGCATTATGAAGAAAGGTGTACCCTTTGTGTGGGATGAGACTTGCTCAAATGCGTTTAAAAGTATCAAGGCATATCTCATGAAAGCACCCGTCTTGGCTGCGCCGATACATGGAAAGCCATTAATCCTCTACATAGCTGCACAAGAACGATCTGTGGGGGCATTACTTGCCCAAGAAAATGTTGAGGGTAAAGAAGTGGCTTTGTACTATTTGAGTAGGATGATGACTCCAAATGAGCTTAATTACTCCCCAATTGAGAAATTGTGCTTGGCACTTATTTTCGCTATTCAAAAATTGAAGCACTACTTTCAAGCTCATACAGTACGCCTAATCTCCAAGGCAAATCCAATCAAATATGTAATGAGTAGACCAGTTCTCTCTGACCGCCTGGCAAGGTGGTATCTCCAATTACAGCAATTTGAGATCGTTTATGTTCCACAAAAGGCAGTAAAAGGACAAGTTCTTGCAGATTTTCTAGCCGACCATCCGATTCCTGCTGAATGGGAGCTATGTGATGATCTTCCGGACTGAAGATGTACTCCTCGTAGAAATTCGTCCACCATGGAAGATGTACTTTGATGGTGCTGCTCATCGTGAGGGAGCTGGTGCTGGGGTTATTTTCATAACACCCGACAGAGAAGTGATTCCGTATTCCTTTGCCTTAAGTCAACGTTGTTCAAATAATGTTGCCGAATACCAAGCACTCATACTTGGACTTGAAATGGCCGTTGACATGAAACAACTCGATCTTCAAGTTTATGGAGATTCAAAATTGGTTGTTAATCAACTCATGGGGAGCTACGAAGTTAAGAAGCCAGAATTAATCCCATATCGTGACTATGCCAGACAACTCATTGGATGGCTTGGAGGTGTGACTATCGAGCACGTACCAAGAAAAGAAAACAAGCAAGCTGATGCATTAGCTATGCTCGCTTCAACACTTGGCACTGTCCAATCACGAGATGCAAGTTCCGGTGTGTCGAAAGTGGGTGGTTCCTACCATTATTTGATGAAGACAAGTATGAAGAAATTGAAATTCATACTATCTCTATTCGTGAAATTGAAAAAGAGGATTGGAGACAACCACTTGTTGAATATCTCAAATATGGAAGGCTTCCGAATGACGCACGAAGGAGGACAGATATTCGTCGTCGTGCTCCTCGATTCATCTTTTACAAGGATACATTGTATCGACGTTCATTTGATGGTGTATTCTTGCGCTGCCTAGGAGAGGATGAAGCATTCCAAGCCATCGAAGAAGCTCATTCTGGGATTTGTGGTGCTCATCAGTCTGGTCCTAAATTGCATTTTCATGTCAAAAGGATGGGTTACTATTGGCCTACGATGGTCAAAGATTGTATAGAATATGCTCAAAGGTGCCAAGCCTGTCAATTCCATGCAAATTACATTCATCAGCCTCCGGAACCATTGCATCCGACTGTAGCTTCATGGCCTTTCGATGCTTGGGGACTTGACGTAGTTGGACCGTTGCCAAAGTCATCTGCTCAACATCTGTATATTTTAGCTGCTACTGATTACTTCTCCAAATGGGCTGAAGCTGTGCCACTCAAACAAGTGAGAAAGGAAGATGTTGTGAATTTCATTCGCATTAATATCATCTATCGTTATGGGGTGCCTCGATATATCATAACTGATAACGGCAAGTCATTCTCCAACAGTTTGATGGATAAGTTGTGTGAAAAGTTCAAATTCAAACAACACAAGTCCTCAATGTATAATGCTCCTGCAAATGGTTTAGCCGAGGCATTTAATAAAACCCTTTGCAATCTGTTGAAGAAGGTCGTGACTAAATCAAAACGAGACTAGGCATGAGCGAATTGGCGAAGCTCTTTGGGCCTATCGCACCACTCATAGGACACCCACACAAGCTACTCCTTATGCCTTAGTGTATGGCGTTGAAGCTGTTCTACCTCTTGAGCAACAAATTCCATCTCTAAGGATTGCCATTCAAGAAGGGCTAACTGAAGAAGAAAATGCCCGCCTGCGTCTTGAAGAGTTGGAAGCTTTGGATGAAAAAAGGTTGGAGGCACAACAAAGTCTTGAATGCTATCAAGCCTGCCTTTCTAAAGCTTTTAACAAAAGGATCCGTCCTCGCTCCTTTCAAGTTGGTGACATGGTTCTCGCTGTTCGAAGGCCAATAGTCATGACACACCGCACCAAAGACAAATTTGTGTCTAAATGGGATGGAGCGTATGTGGTTCGTGAAATCTACACAAACGGCGCCTACAAGTTGGTTGACCAAGATTGTGTGAAAGTTGGCTTGATAAACGGAAAATTTCTGAAAGCAATATTTGCCATAAAGAAGTAAAGTGCTCCTTGACGCACGAGCCTAAAATTGCATGTTGCTCCTGGCCCGCACGAGCTAAAACTATGGATGGCAACCACTAATAGTGTAATATGTGGTTAAACTACTGAAACACTCCACCAAGTCTAAGGTGGTAAACAAATGGATGCTCCTGACCCGCATGAGGTTAAACTATGAACGGCAAGGAACTACGTGTGACTTAATTCCTTTTGGGATACGTAGGCAGCTTAGGAGACAACTCCTTAAGTTCAGTTACACCATTTTTAACACATCATGTGTTCCTTCTGAAAACTTAAATTTTACTCTAACAAAAAAAAAGAATACAAAAAAATAAAATGTATTTTGTTCATAATATTTGAACGATGCATTTCAAGTATTCTTTTATGTTAGATAAAATTTGGTAGTTTGCTTTAATTCTTGCATCTAATAGTTTTAAATTTGAACTATTGAGGCAAAGAAGTAAAATAAAGCATAAAAGGAGGGAGAAATACAAATGTGAAAAATTGAGGACTTTTATTGATAAAGCAAAGGTACTTTGGATCAAATTACATGTTTGATGCTAATCTTTGCTAAAAAAAAAAAAAAATTGACTACGAAAGTCTATCCAACAAAAGAACGCAAGAGGCAAAGAAATGTCACAAAATCTAGAGTTTGAACTCTATTAACTCCTTGCGGTTTGCTTCTAGTAGTTCCTTCATCTTCTCCAAAGTTTCACTTTCTTCAGCCAGCAATGGGGTCGAAATCTCAATCTTAACGACTTCTGCTTTCAAATTCTCGACTGTTAGACTGCCTTTCAGAAAGCTCCTCCTCATCTTTCTTTACTAGTGAAAAAGTTTCTTTTCTCTGAGTATCCAAGAGTTCAAGTCGTTTCTTCAATTCTTTTTCTTCACGATCAATGTCTGCAAGCCTATTCATGCTGGACAAGACCTTCTCAGCTTGCTGTTTTGCTAAGACTTCAGCATCATTAAGGCGACGTGCAGCAGCAGCAAGTAATTTGTCATAAGATTCAGACAGGAACTTTCTCTGAAAGCATGGATTTGGTAGAATCATATTGGGCAACGTTTTCAAAGAAGGTTTTCAAAAGACCTTGCAAAGGTGAAAGATTGATAACATTGCCACTACCCATTTCCGCCATGATGCTATTGGCTTTGGCCTCCAGCGTTGACATGTGCTCTAATGGTCTACCAGATATCTGTCCTTTAAGATTGTTCCACAACATCTGAATGTAGCTTTGGCGACAATCCAAGATTACAAGTTTCAGGACAAAATTCAGAAGCTTGTGGTTGCCTTGGCCACGTTGGTGGATCAAATATTTTGAGTTTTTTCCTCTTAGTAGTCAATTGGGCATCCAACTCTTCTTCGCAAGGATCAGAGTCTAAAGTTTGAATCTTTTCACTTGCTTGCTTTTTGATACTATCACCAGTATCTTCAAGCTGGGGAGACTTAGACACTTGCTTCGCCAAGAGTTCGAAAGCATCAGGCCCATCAACTGAGCCTTGACTAGCTTCTTGGTCATCAATGAATACCAATGGTAGATCATCCAACTGCATGCAAAGTGATTCAATGTTTGTCATAAAGACATCTAAATAAATTCAAGACTAATGTGATGTTTTCAAAAAATGAAGGCAAGGAGAAACTCGTTAATGAAAATAAATCTTACAATTTGAGGAAGGCTAATGTCAGGTATAGATATATCTGAAATGGCTTCAAAGAACCTTTTTGGGTCTAAGTCATTATTATCCAAAGTAGAGGTTGTTACCTTGTTCTTTTTGCGCTTCCAATGTTGATCACTGTTGTGGGATTGCTCATCATCCTCAAGCAAAGAATTGTCCCGTTGCTTTTCATGACAATCTGCGATCTTGTGGCCATTAGTTTTCACCACTATAGAAGAAAGGCGGCGAGAAGCATTCTTTTGAGTTGTTTCCTTGTCAACAGCATCTTTTGGTGGAGTAGTCTTGTCCTTCCAGCCCCTTGAGTTTCTTTCTTCCTCTATGGCGTATTAGGCTGTCTTGGTTTTCAACTCTTGGGCACTAATTCTTTTAAGAGGTTCAGTCAAATCCACCAGGTCTTTGCCCTTCAACTTCTTATGTTCCGCTGTCGATTGAAGACTTGCCACTAAGGTACTTTGACCCTCAAGCATGTATTTTCCATGGGTTTTAGACCACCAAGTCTGAAAACTCGATGAGACGCATTTGTTAGCATCTAAGGAAGAAGCGGGAAATAGCAGTTTTGCATTGGTTCCACTACGAGTAAGATTACGTCAAAGTGTTCGACCTAGTTCATAGTTGGTAGAACGTACTTCAGTCCCAAGTTCTTTTGGAATGTCTTGAAGAAATCCAAATTGTCGAGCAAATCTGTATGGGCTATAAGGCTCGACCAAGAATTTTTCTTCAACATGAAGGATCAAGTAATTTGAGCGCGCACTGAGAAAATAACCAAGTTCTAGAGTTGATAATGTATTATTATCAACAAACAATTCATTTTTGCTCCCTACGAGTGAAATTTCTGACCATCGCACCTTGTTACCAATATGAATAATATTGCGAGCTTCATTCTCATCATAGTATCGAGCTCCACCTTCTCCAGAATAATTGGTCATCATAGGTGCTGGCAGAGCTTCCGGAGCAAGATAATGGGTTGAAAAGTATTGCGCCAACCATGCATATACGTAATGCACTGGAAAAGAAGCATTTGAATGTCCCGGAGTCGGTGAATGTGCAACCTTATTTAGTCCTTTGTATATATTGAGAAGAATTGGAACAGCAAGACAAATTTTGCGACCAGACGCAATTATGCTTGCAGCCTTAAATGTAGTGGGTCTGATAACGTGGAGATCTTCACTTGGTAGAGCAAAAACACACAACCAACACGATATAAATGCCGCGAGATACGTTTCTTCTCTCAGTTGAGTTTTAACTCCAAGAGTGTTGAAGACATTGATTCCTAAATCCGAAAGTCTGCCCGGTTTGCCAATTTGCCCATTCGGATTTTGAGTAGATTGAGGACGGGATACTTTCTTCAACCTCCTAGGTTTTGGTTTTTGATATTTGGACTTTCCATTAAACTAGAAATTGAGCCATTGGCCAACGCGAACCCCTGACATGTTGGTCTCTCCTTTTTGGAGGTGGTGAAAAGCTGCAAACAAGTACTCGCAACTTTGAGGAAGATGTCTAACCTTCTTTTCGTCAAGACCTGTTAATTCTCTAACACACGGGATAACCTCCTCGTAGACATTGCCAACGATGGGAAGTCCTCCTAATCGGTGTAGATCCCATAGAGAAAGTGACAACTCACTAGCTGAGGTATGTAGCGTGTTAGTTTCTGGACACCATGCCTCACAAAATGCTCGAACAATGTTAGGGTTTCTATCATATGTGAAGAGTGATGCATATAAAGTTTCATAAAGGGAGGCGTCTCGAAGTGTCTGCTTGCTTCTCCCTAAAATGTCCTCAAGCCATTCCCAATACTTCTCAATGAAGCCAAACTCTCCGTTGAGTTTTAAAAGACTTCCCCAATGTACTTCTCTAGAAATGATGCGCCAACCAAGAGTTTGGAAAGATGTCGTTCTAGGATCCTTTGTATGGATAAGTGACCTCAATGAATAAACTCTTAGACCACCATCCTGAAGAATCTCCGATGACCAATTGTCTAGATGAGGGCACTTGTGTTAAGGACAATTCTCAGCGAAATTTCCATACATGGCAGGATGGACCAATAATTTGGTTCCCCTTTCATCAGAGTTGTTAAACCGGTTGGGAATTTGATTATGAAGTTGAATTATCTGTTTCAAACTTCAAGCCTCGTCTCCGGTAATTGTTAAGCAATACTCCATCGAGCCTTGAAGTGGGGGCATTTGTAGACGATGAAATTTTATTTTAATTTAATTAGTCAAGATTAAACAAATTAAATTAGTCTTGATTAATTTAAATTAAATTAAAGTGATTTTATAAGTCCATTTGTATTTGGGCTTGTAAATCAGACATTTGACATGTGGGCCTCAAGTTAAATTTTAATGTCCACAAAACCTATTTATGTTTGGACCTATAAGTTGGACCATTCATATGTGGGCCTTAAGTTCAAGTATAATGTCCATTAAATTAAAAGTGAATTAATTTTATTAATTCACATTGGACTCTTCGGGCTGACCCATTAATTAAAGTCTACTTTAATGGGTTTCTTAAGCCACAAGTAACCCAAGTTGGTGGAGAATTCTAGAGAGTTTCTTTGTGAGCCAATCAAACCCTAATTTTGGCTATAAATAAGAGCTCTCCCTCCCAAGTCAAGATATATGACAAAATTCTCCAAAGGCTTAGAGAAAAACTCTACCAAATTCTTTAGAGATTTTTCTCTCAAGTCTCTCAAGCCCAAGTTCAAGTGCAAATCAAATCCTCAAGTCTAGGTTCAAATTCAACCAAGTTCCTATGTTCGTGTTGGAGGCTTGAAGAATCAAGATTCAAGTGTTCGAGACGACAAAATCAAATCAACCGTTTCCTACGGAGAATCCGATTTTAATTCAAGAACAAGCCTTTTTGGGCCCTTGAATTAAGTGTTCGTGAAGAGAAGAATCAGAGGATAATTTTCTTATAAAGAAATTTATCCAGAGATTGTAACTTTTTTATTCTGAATTAATAAATTCGATTTGTGCAATTTTTCTTGTCTTTTATTCGCAGACACGAAATTTGTTGCTACAAAGTGTATTCAGCTAAATTAACTAAATGAATTAAAAACTGAATTAAGATAGCCATAATCTGTGACAGCCCCACCTTACCCAGAGGCGCACCAAAGGGCTTAGCGGACTGCCTGTCTAGCTCTCGCCAGGACTCGAATCACGCACTCACGTAAACATCCAAGCGTACTTAACTCAAAATAAAATAAAATAAAATAGAATAAAATAAAATACATTCATATTATTTAACTTAAAGGTACAAGTAACATCAAGAAGTTTACATGTCATAATATACATGATTTTCACAAGGATAGCCTACAACAGTTTGACTATTACAATAACTAAGACATTTAGTATATTCAAAACCAGTCGATCCAGCTTTAATTTTTCAAGAAACCTGGGTAAAAGAAAACAAATAAAAGGAATGAGCTATAATAGCCCAGTGAATGCCCAAGTCATGCAACCATATCAAGATCTCATTATTTTATTGAATAAAATAATCGACAAATTAAATAAACAAGATATGAACAATTTAATTAACAAGTAGTCAAGGGCGGATACAAGGCTCAACTACGGGAGCAAGCTCAACCGCAGGAGAAGCAAGTACTGATCATGTAACCATGACGTTAGGACCGAGATAATAGCTCAGGTCTTTATCAAAGGACATGCCAGTATTATCACGCAAAGCCCTAACCACCGTTCACCTTATAACCTCCGTACAGGCTACCACATCCTAGGGAGTAATCTCAACCTTAGGAGGGCCAACACGCAAGAAAGTTCAATCCGGAGTTGGCCTCTTTGAGGATTCACAACTCAAAAGGGAAAGAACAACACGCCCTAAAACACCCAGCACCTTATATCCTCCCAAGCCTGTCTAGGTTGACTATCCGTGAAGTAACGGTAAAGTTAGTCACGGAAGTCTCACGCACAAGTAACACGTTGGATAGTGAAAGCATGTAACACATTACGAATAGATGCGATAAAGTACACATCTTTCCTCAAGTAACACATTTTATCACATAATATTTGCAAGTGTAACATAATATTTACAAGTGGAACATAACATTTCATGCATCATGCACACATAGAGACACTCACCTAGGAATGCCTAAGAAAATATCTCGTAAAATGGTCACGATTCGTTTTCGGATCCTGAAATTTAAAAGAAATAATATAATGAAAACCCGATTAAAACCCTAGTTAATTTAGTAAGAAAAATTCAAGAAATACCCCACTTATTTCTAGGGTTTTGGTTTTAGGGTTTCTAGGGTTGGTTTAGGGTTTATTTATTCTAAGAAAATTTAATCTATCACTAGATCATTTTCTAAAAATTCCTGCACATCAACTTCCTTAAATTGAGCATATTCTAGGTTTAAAATCTCACTTGTCAATTTTTCTTCTTTTAATTCTACCAAAATTTCGGCAGCATTTCCCCTTAAAATCGGACTAACCCAAATTTTTTCCTGCAAGAAAACAACCAACCAACCCATATTTCAACAAGTTCTACAACTTCTATGTTCAATTCAAACTCAAATTCATTCAAAATTCCACTCAAATTCAAGATTTCTACTCCAAGAATCTTCAACCAAGCAACATATAACACATGAGATTTCAAGGTTTAAATGCTATTTACTAGTCTATCTAACTACAAGAACACTTTATCTAGCAAGTAAATCTTCAATTCCAACTAAATTCTTCAAGTAGTAATAACAAGAATCTAGATTTAAACTTGGACAAAAGGCTAATTAAAACTTGAAATTAGTAGGAAAAGTTCATAGTAGATACCTTAAACAAGCTTAGAACCTTGTGTAGGAAGAAGAAAAGCTCACTTTCTATGGTGGAATTACCCAAAATTTGGAGAGAAAGCTTCAAGAAGTTGAGAGCAAAATGAGAGGAAAAGAGAGAGAAGGATGGCCGGCCAAGAAGAAAGAAAAAGAGAAAGAAATAGGTTAGGAAAAATAGAAAAGAAATAAAGAAAATGTGGAAAAGAATAACCAATCAAAACATAACAAGAGTCAAGTTTAGGTTTATGCTTTTAAGGTATTAGTGGTTAAGTTGGACAAATTTAATTGGTGGAACTTTTAATCTCTTATCACCTAGCAATTAGCAATATTATGGCACAAATATTAAAGCAAAAAGAGAGAAAAATAAGAGAAGAGAGAGCCGGCCATGAGGAAAGAAAAGAAGAGAGAAATTCGGCCAAGAAGAAAAAGAAAAGAAAGAAGAAATTTCGGCCAAGAGAAAAGAAAAGAGAGAAGAAAATTCAGCTAAGAAAAAGAAAATAAAGCAAGAGAACAAGTGAAATTTTTGAGTAAAATTGAGCTAAAAATTCAAGTAGTCAAAAGACTAGAAAATAGTAGAATAAGCTAGTCAAAATTAAACACTATTATAAATTAATGGTCCAATAAAATTATTCCAAATTTGGTACTTAGGTGTCCCTACTTAATAATGAAAATCTTAGTTAATTAACCTAATTAACTTAAGAAATCTTCCAACTAATAAATCAAGGATTAACACTTAACCCTAAATAAAAGAATGTCTCTTGTAAGTGCATTTTCGGTTTTTCCCTTTTCTTTTTCTTTTCTCTATATATATTTTTCTACTAATAGTCGTACATGGATTAAATTATTCTTTTATGTATTTTCTAGGGTGTTACATAATCAAATTACAAAATTAACTAAATAAACAAAAATTAAACCCAAAAAGTGAACCCCTTATTCTCTCTTTTCTTCTCCACTAGCCCCCTTCTCTCTTCTGATTACCTCTATCTCTCTCGTCTCTTTCTCATTCTTCTCTTTCTTTCTTTAGATTCTACTCTTTCTCTCTCTTTCTCCTCTCTCTGATCTCATTCTTTCTCTCACTCTCTCGCACTCTCTGTTTTCATTCTTTCTCTCACTTTCTCGCACTCTTTGTTTTCTCTCTCGCCTCTCTTTGCTCTCTCTTCCGGTCGAGAGAAAGAATGGTGGAGTCAAGGGAGGAGTTGTTGGGCCTTTAGTAGTGTGGATTTAATGGGTATGGGTTGTGGGATTTTGAAATTGATGACCATTGATGAACGTCGGTAGGGGAAACTAGCTGTGTGTTCTAATTGTTGACGGCGAGATGGTGATAGAGGCAGTGGATTTGGAGAATGCCTACTGGGACTGATTTAGTCATCTCCGTGGTGGCTGGCAGGTGGCGTGGAACAGATTGTGGTGGAGCTGCTTGACTGTTCACTAGTGGGTTTGGTTTTTTTCTAGTTTTGTTTGTTTGAATTGTTTTGCAGGTGTGAAGCAATGGAATGGCTGATTGGTGGTGCATGAGTAGGCGGTGGTGGAGGTTTGTGGTGATGGTAGTTGAGAAGGGAATGGTGGAACTGTGGGTGTGGACGACTTTGGAGGCTTGACTGGTGTTTCTTTTCTTTTGCAGGTTGATGGTGGAGCTTACGGTGATAAGGCCATGGTGAGATTGGTGAATTTGAGGGGGGCTTTGATGATTGTTGAGGGTTAATTGGGCAGTACTGCAACTTGGCAGTAGTGGGTTGAAGTGGATGATGGTAATTTGGATTGTGGGAGGAGCTAGTTGAACGACTATAAAGGAGTAATGGTGGAGCTGCAGGCTTTGAGTGGTGGTGGTGTTTTTATGGGGCTATGAGTTGTGGTTTAATGTTGGCTGGCAGAAACAAGCAACAATGGGTAGAGGGAGGTTCTAAGTGATTCTATGACTGAAAGAAAAAGGGCAGTGAGTGTTTGTGTGTTTTTCTGCAGGTCTGGGCAGTGAGGATAGGACTGGAGCTTAAAGAGGGGAAATTGTGTTTTGGGTAATGATTCTAGGATTTCAATTGCAAGGGGAGAGTCTGCGTAAGTTAAGTTTCAGTTATTGGGTTGATTGATGTTGGGAAGAGCTGTTAGTGGAAGAGGGTGGTGTTGGATTGACTGTGGCAAGCCTGTTTGAGGTGAAAATGGAGCAGGAGATTGAAAATGGTGATTTAGAGGCTATGGGTGTGGGACTGGTCTGGAAGATTGAAGACAGAGATAGCAAAGGGAATGTTGTTTGGGGCGTTGATGACTGTTGAGTTTGGGTTATTTTGGATTTACAATTGCAGGTTAAGGGAAGCAATTTGAGGGCTGTTTTTGTGATTTTTCTTTGTTGTGTGGGAATTGAGATGTGTCTGTTGAATCAGAATTAGGTCTATTTTGGGTTGTTTTCGTTGTTTTATGCTGCTTCTGCAGGTAGGAAACATTGCTATGGGTGGTCTAATGGATGAGGGATTGCTAGTTATTTCTAGTGACTTTGTAAGGTGGAAGAGGGATGATGGCTGGTTTTGTAGGCTGCAAGATGATGGTTCATGTGGTGGAGAGGGGAGAAGAGATGGTGGTGAGGTGGTGGAAGAGGGAGGAGAGATGGTGGTGAGGCGGTGGAAATGAAAAAAAAAACAGGAAAACCAAACCCAAAAAAAAAAAAAAACAAAAACAGCAAGAAAGGAAGAAAAAAAAACTAGATAAAAATCTAAAGTTCAACCAAACATTCAATCAGATTTTATAATAAAATGAAAGAAAATAAAATGAATCAAGAACAAAAGAAAAGAAAACAAATTAAGGTATTACCTTTGAACTTGTAATAAATATGAGGATGAACAGTGATTTTTGCTTATGAACAGTGGCCCTTTTGTTGAAATTGAAGATGATGGTAGTTTTAGTGTGTGTGTTTTTTTGGTGTCAAATGTGTGTGTTTAATTCTTAAAGATAAGAAAGGTGTGTGTTTAGGGTCTTCCAATTTTTTCCTCTTCTTTTTGCTGATTAAAGGGGTATTTATAGGCCACTTGTCTTGGTCACCAAGAATGCTATAAAATAACAAAAACACCACCGGTAATAAAAATACTAATTTTATTTAAAAAATATTTTTTAACCTCAAAAATTAAAAATTAATACGAAGAAATGACAGAAATACCTAAAATTTTCAAAAAGAATTCAAAGTAGATTTTAAAAATAAAAGCTAGAGCTTCAAATTGATAAAAACGCGTTCGGGGTGTGAAATGACAATTTTGCCCCTGAACAACGAAAATACACAAAAATAGCTATTTGCCTAAAAAAATTACCAAAAATTAAAAATAAGCTTAAAATACTATAAAATGCCTTTATGGCTCAAAATTGGCCAAAAATGGATTGAAACTATAAAATGACGATTTTGCCCATGAACAATGAAAATTCACAGAAAAATAGCTATTGACCTTAAAAAAATTACTAAAAATTAAAAATAAGCTTAAAACACTAGGAAATGCATTTAAAACTCAAAATTAGCCAAAAATGGATTGAAACTGTAAAATGACGATTTTGCCCATGAACAATGAAAATTCACAGAAAAATAGCTATTGACCTTAAAAAAATTACTAAAAATTAAAAATAAGCTTAAAACACTAGGAAATGCATTTAAAACTCAAAATTAGCCAAAAATGGATTGAAACTGTAAAATGACGATTTTGCCCTTGGGCAATGAAAATTCACAGAAAAATAGCTATTGACCTTGAAAAATTACCAAAAATTAAAAATAAGCTTAAAACCCTAGGAAATGCATTTATGACTCAAAATTTGTGAACAATGAATTTGAACTATAAAATGACAATTTTGCCCTTAGACAATGAAAATTCACAGAAAAATAACAATCATCTTCGAAAAAATCAAGAAAATTTAGAAACATGCTTAAAGAATTAGAAAAATGAATTTGGAACTAAAAATGAGCTAAAATGGTGTTTGTGAGGTGAAATTACCATTTTGCCCTTGTGCTAGTAAAATATAAAAGAATATCAATTAACTCCAGAAAAATCATAAGAAATTAACAAATTCACATGAAAGTAAAAATATGAATTTAAAACCCCCAAAAGCTGATAGAAAAATATTTACAAATTAAATTACTATTTTACCCCCTAGATTATTTAAAAATTAAAATTTGGCCCAAAAAAAGCAAATATGCCCCCCAATGTTTAAAAACAAATGATGTGTCAAAATTTGGTGTCTATACATTGAATGCACTTGCAAGTTGGAAAACGACTTGAAGAATATTTGCCTATAAATAGAAGTCATTTGAAATGCATTTTAAGGAGAGGGGAGTAAAAAATAGTTGTTAGAAGTAGTTTTGTAGTAAATTTGAAAGAGAGTTAATAGAATTCTCTTTCTGTAGAATAGTGAGGAACATTGTACAAGAACTCTTGAAGTTCAACTTTTGGAGGTGAACTAGAATTGAAGCTTTTGTCAAACTTTTGGTTGAGTAATTCTAACTCTGTCTCTTTTATCTTCAATTGTTGAATATGAATTCTTGTTTTGAACTAGAACTTTTAGTTGTTTCATTAGTCATGATTCACTAAAGACTTCATCTAGAATATAGATGAAGCTAATGAATCCAAAAGCATGACTTAAAATATCTTAACTAACTAAGCTTGCTCTTGTTTGTTTATTTGTTCAAGTATGCTTAAGTGAATCATTACAATTCATATTTTCATAAGATTTCATCATGAGAATATATAGTTGGAATCTTGTCATTTCATAGAGAGATCTAGTAATGACCCATATGGAATAAGATTCTTAACAAGGCAAGATAAAACATAGCAAGTCATTCATGCTATACATGATTCATTAATGGATTCTATGTTCTAGGTTCTTTGCTATTGAATTCATTCAAGTGTTTCTTAATCTTAAACCTATTCTATTGAAATAGAAAATTCTTAACCATCATCCTTGTCTAGAATTTGTTTAGATAATAAAAGTTAACCACAAGGCTTTAGTATTTGCCATTATATTGATTCCCTATAAGATTCGACACCTAATACTCCAAGTGCTACAATAGACCCATATACCTGCGGCATAGTTGGGAGGTTAGGTTTTTATTACTTGATTGGTGTATGTTTTGTTCATATTTGTTATACCTAATCTACACTACGTCAATTTTTCATAAAAAAAAAATACAGGGATGAAGCGTTGTCCCATGCATGCTTGTCATATCATATTGGGGCACCCTTGGCAATGCGATAGGAGGGTGACATATGATGGCTACAAGAATGCTTATTCTCTACATTGAAAGAATAAGAATCTCTTCATGTTACCATTAAAATGTTCTTAGGCATATAGTGTAAAATTAGGGAAAAAACAAAAGAGGGCGCGTGGTGAAGCAAAAGAAAAAAGTGAGCCTGAGAAGAAGAAAGAAATGTGTGATAGAAAGAAAATGAAGAGTGATGAATCTATTACGGTAAAATGAGTTGAAACAAAAAGAAAAAGGAAATCAAAGATAGTTGAAAGAAAAATAAGAGTGTGTAACTTGTAAGACCAACAGTGTTTGTACCAATTTACCCTAGTGTTTTTGTTTCAATTTTGTAGGTTGGATCTCCAAGGAGAACGTCTTCCACAAGGAGTTATTTTGATGGAGTTGAATCTGGATCGTTGCTGGCTAAGGGGATTGAAGAAATTTCTATACACCATTTGTCTGATTTGAAGCTCAATGAGCTTTGTTCTTACACTACTCTATTCTACTACTTGTTGGTTGAATTGTTTAGTTGGTGGCATGAAGCATATTCTAGTTACTTATGTGTTTCTTTGATAGGAATCAAGGGGCATCCAATGGTTCGAGCTATAAAGAGGATCCTTTACAAGGCTTAGATAGACCAACGACTCAATCAAGGATAAAGAGAATGAAGGAAGCTTTGCATGGACTAATTTTGGATGTGCTTGAAAAAGAGGCTACTTGGGCTACTTCTTCACAATCACCAAGACTTATTACATTAATTTGGGCTGAGAATCATATTGAAGAGTTGGGCCAAATGTGTGGATCCCTTGAAGCTGGTCAAACATGTGGAGCATTTGAATATGGACCGCCAATTTGAGGACATAGTGGATCAAGGAAGGCCGGCCAGGTTGAAGGCCCAATTTGTGGGATTTTTACTTTATTTTTATTATTCTAGAACTTAGTTTCCCTATTGTTTAGTTGCCTAGTTAGATTACAAGTTGTTTTAGTTAAGTTTTCCAAATAGTTGAGTATCTAGTTTTTAGTAGTTGTCTTAAACTTCAAGTTCTAGAATTCTCTTGTAAGCCTATTTATAAGCCTTCATAATTCAATGAAATAATCAGATTATTCCTCAAAAATTCAGTATGAATAGTGTGTGCTCTTTTAAGAGTGTTTTCTTGGTTCTTGGATTAGAACTACTCTTAGTCTTATCAAGCCTAAGCTTGTGGCGACTTGAATACTTGCTTAGAGTGATTTTTTTCGTATTTGATCAAATTCTTAAAGCCTTAGACTAGCATACTTGATTAGCTCACATTGGTCTAGTTTAGGTCCTTAGGAGTTTGTGATTCTTCATTGGAGAAGACTCAGAGGCGTTTGCTTGGAATCTTCAAGGGTCTTGGCGTGGTTCCACACTTCCATTCGTATCAATTGGTATCAGAGCCATCTTCTTGATAATTCCAGGTTTCTCAATCCAAATTTTCCATAGAAAATATTAGATATATCCCTTATCTTTGTTTCTTGAATTCGTTTTTGTGTTGTTTGTCAAAGTGCTTCGAGACTCGACAAATAACTTGTGTCTTATTCTTGTTTCTTGCGTGTCACGTTTTTTATTCCATTCTATCCAGCCTTAATTTGTTTCATTTATTGTGTTTCTTGTCTTGTTCTTGTGTTTTCTTGAATTCTTTTAGGGTCTTGAGTCGTTCTTGGTTGTCTCCAATCAAGAATTTTAGGTTGTGCATGGTATCTTTGAAATCTTGACAGTTTTATGGTGTTTTCTTGAATTTCTTGTGTTGAAAAAAAAAACTTTTCAAGAAAATTAATTCTTGGACAAACAAGCCTTGGATTGAAGTTTCTTGGGGGTTGAAGGTGTTTGTGGTGTGTTTTGTTTTGCGTGTGAAAAAAAAATTTCCAGAAAGAGGCATGCAAAAGGGGTAAAAGAAAAAGCCAAGCACAAAGAAAAATCAAAGAAAAAGAGGAATAAAAGAGGTTGCACAAGCAAAAGAGCAGTGCAATTAATTTTATTCAACTATTTTTTATTGTTTCTTGGTGTTACAAGGGGTTTTCTTGAACAATTTTGGACTTACTTGGTGTTAACTTGCGATCTTAAAAACTATCCATATTTGTTCTTGAGTTCTTGAGATACAAGTTCTTGAGCTTTCTTGAAATTCTTGAAAGGTTTCTTGAAGATCTTGATAAGTTTCTTGAAGTTCTTGAGTCAAAAATTGAAGTTCTTGAACCATATAGTTGCTGGAATTTTGTTTCTTGAACTTCTTGATTATGTAGTCTGTTTTTCTTGAAAAAGTTGGGGACACCTGCTGGTTCGTGACTTGGGAACAAAAATATTGCATGTTTTCTGGTTGTTCTTGGGTTGTTTTGGTGAGTTTTTGCATCAAGGTTAATAGACAAAGTGGTAGGAACAAGTCCTTGAACTTGATTCTTGAATCTTAATTGAAATTGTAGTGCTGGAATCTTGGTTGATTGTGGTAACGAATTTTTTGAATTTTTCCAGCTTGATTAGATCTGAAAAAAAGGACAATAAGGAGCTGTTTTGGTGTTAAAAGGAAAAGGAATCATAGTCCTAAAGGATTAGGAAAGTTGTTGATTAGGGAAAAGGAAATAAGGAACGTTGTTACAAAAAAAGAAAAGGAAACAAGAAGACTTGGTCAAGCCTAAAGGTGTTTGGTTTCCTAATTGATTGAACCATGTGGAGATAAGGGAATTTCCACCTGCAATTTGTTTCCTTTTGACCGTGCTTTTGGAGGTTTCCTAATTGGAAGTGGTTTGTTTCCTTTTGTGCTTAATTGTCCAAGTTGCCAAAACCTAATTGAGCTAGGGTTTCCATAAATCCTATCTTTATTAGGAAATCTTGAATTTTTATTTTTTGCACAAGAATATTATTTTCTTTCAAGAGTACATTAAAAATCAAGATTTTACACACAAGAATACCACACATTAGGGTTTCCAAATTGTGTATTTCTTAAGTCAATCTTGATTGTTCTTGCTTTCTTTAAAAATCTCTTGATCAAACCCTACTCTAAGCTTCTACAATTGACTACTATCATCTTTATTCTTGTGTTTGGGTTGCTATTTGCTCTTGGTAAGATTGATTGAGCAGGTTTTCATCAAAGGACCAACAAGAAAACATCTCAAGAGTGGAAAAAGGCTTAGAGGCAGAGCTCACTAGAGGGAAAGAGCCAACAACTTGAGAGATACACGAGGGCTTGAGAGTAAACACTAAGGGAGTGAGTAAAGCATATCTCATCTATTGTTTATACTAACGATTTGACCTCTTTATTTTTGTGTTTTTAGTGATTTTTGCTTGCAGGTTTTAGGTACTATGGCGGAACATGATGATCTTAAGGCCATGATGAGAGGCATGCAAGATAACTTCCAACACCTCATGGAGCAAATGCAAAGCATGTCCATGAGAATGGACAATGTGGAGCAAGCATCTAGGGTTCGAGGAGATCAACATGATGGTAGAGAACTTGGTTCCAACACTAGAATGACTCGAAATCCAGCTTATGATGATGATATTGAAGAGGGGTCGGAGTTTGATGAAGTTATTCAAAGGAGAGGAAGGAGGATACCACGTGAGCCCGATGGAAATTTGGGAAGCATTAAGATGAAAATACCTTCATTCCAAGGCAAGTTAGACCCTGAGGCATATCTTGAATGGGAGAGAAAGGTGGAACATGTATTCAACTACCACAATTATTCTAGCGAAAAGAAGGTACAATTGGCCGCCGTTGAATTCACTGACTATGCTAGTGTTTGGTGGGACCAACTTGTCAAAGATAGAAGAAGGTGTGATGCTGAGCCTGTAAGAACATGGAGGGAGATGAAATCAACATGAAGAAGAGATTTGTACCAAGCTACTATACACGTGACCTCCATAGGCAACTACAAGTTTTGAAGCAAGGATCAATGACGGTGGATGAATATTTAAAAGAGATGGAGATGCTTATGATCTGAGCTAACATCAAAGAGGATGGAGAGGCCCTAATGGTGAGGTTCATGGCAGGTTTGAACTTTGAAATTGCTGAAAAGGTGGAATTACACCACTACTTGGAGATTAATGACTTGGTGGACATGGCCACTAAGGTTGAAAGGCAATTGAAAGCACGCAAAGCTAGAGGTTTCTCAAGTTCATCCAACCGAACTCAATGGCGTGAAAGTAAGCCAAGTAAGAGGAGGGAGTTACACGATTTTCTCCCACTGCCAAGGGAGTAATGCCAAAGCCAAGGAGTGAACCAAAGCAAACTCAACCACCACCATCAAAACCTAAGGAAGCGCCACCAACTCGCATGAGGGAAATTAAGTGCTTTAGATGTCAAGGATTTTGGACATATTGCTTCCAATTGTCCAAACAAATGAGCTATGGTGATCATGGATGATGGGGATGTGGCTAGCATTACTTCTAGTGATGATGAGGAGATGCCACCTTTGGAAGGAAGTAGTGAATCTGAAGGAAACTATGATGCCAACCATGGAGAAACTTTGATCACAAGACGTGCTTTGAGTGTACAACCACGAGGAGATGATGAGCACAATCAAAGGGAAAATCTTTTTCACACTCGTTGTACTGTTAAGAATAAGGTATGTAATTTGATTATTGATAGTGGGAGTTGTACTAATGTTGCTTCTACCTTATTTGTAGATAAACTTGGCTTGGAAACCATGGAGCATCCGAAACCATACAAGTTACATTGGCTTGCGGACACTGAGGATATGAAAGTAACCAAGCAAGTACTTGTTCCATTCTCCATTGGTAAGTACAAGGATGAAGTTTTGTGCGACATAGTACCTATGCAAGCATGTCACCTATTACTAGGCCGCCCTTGGCAATTTGATCGACAAGTGCATCATGATGGACATCTCAACAAGTATTCATTCGTTTGGAAGGGTAAGAAAATTTCTCTCAATCCTTTATCACCAATTGAAGCTCATGCTGATCAAGTTAGACTTGCCAAAGATTTCAAAGTAGCAAGCACTCAAAGGGTTGATGGACAAGGTAAGTCGATTATTTTGAAAGGTAATAAGGGCTGAGAAGGAGGGAAAAGAAAGTGAGGGGAAGGAAAAGAAAAAGGTAAGTGCTTATGCCAACAAGAGTGAGATTGAAGAGGTATTGATGGCAAAGCAACAAGTTCTCATTATTCTATATAAAGATGTTTTCTTTTCTACTAATGATCTTGACCCTACTCTTCCTAGTGTGGTTGTTTCTTTATTGCAGGAATTTCGAAGGACTTATTTCCTGAAGAAATACCACGTGGTCTACCACCTTTGCAGAGGAATTGAGCATCAAATTGACTTCATACCTGGTGTAAGCATTCCAAATTGCCCTGCATATCGAGCTAACCCTGATGAAACGAAGGAGATTCAACGACAAGTAGATGAACTCATTGATAAGGGTTTTGTTCGTGAGAGTTTGAGTCCATGCTCCGTACCCAGTGATACTTGTTCCTAAAGAAAGATGGTACCTGGAGAATGTGCATGGATTGTAGAGCCATCAATAAAATCACGGTAAAGTATTATCATCCTATTCCTAGGCTAGACGACATGTTGGATGAGTTGTATAGGTTCTACTTTGTTTTCTAAAATTGATCTCAAAAGTGGCTACTATCAAATTTGCATGAAAGAAGGTGATGAATGGAAAACTGCTTTTAAGACTAAGTATGGGTTATACGAGTGGTTGGTTATGCCTTTTAGTTTAACTAATGCTCCTAGTACCTTTATGCGTCTTATGAATCATGTTTTTCATGCTTTTATTGGTAAATTTGTAGTAGTTTACTTTGATGATATCCTTGGTCTATAGCAAATCGTTGGAAGATCATATAAGGCACTTGCATGATGTTTTTAATGTTCTTAGAGAAAATCAACTTTATGCTAACTTGGCTAAGTGCACGTTTTGCATGGAGTCTGTGGTATTTCTTGGTTTTATAGTGAATTCTAAAGGTGTTCAAGTGGATGACTCCAAGGTAAAGGCCATTCGTGAGTGGCCAACCCCAACGAATGCTAATGAGGTGAGATCTTTTCATGGTCTTGCAAGTTTCTATAGGAGGTTCGTGCGTAACTTTAGTACAATTGCTGCACCTCTTAATGAGCTTGTCAAAAAGAATGTGGTGTTCAAATGGGAAGGTAAGCATGAGGAGGCCTTCAATATATTGAAAGATAAATTAACTCATGCTCCTTTATTGTCTTTACTAGATTTTGACAAAGTGTTTGAAGTAGAGTGTGATGCTTCTGGAGTTGGAATCGGGGCCGTGCTTATGCAAGAATCAAAGCCAATTGCATACTTTAGTGAGAAATTGCATGGAGCAACCTTGAACTATCCAACTTATGACAAAGAACTCTACGCCTTGGTGAGAACCTTGCAAACATGGCAACACTATTTGCTTCCTAGGGAATTCGTCATACACTCTGACCACGAAAGCTTGAAGTTTTTGAAGTCACAAGGCAAATTAAACAAACGACATGCTAAGTGGTTAGAATTCATTGAGACTTTTCCCTATGTCATCAAATACAAGCAAGGTAAGGAGAACATTGTGGCTGATGCTCTTTCGAGAAGGTATACTCTTCTTACTACTTTGCATGCCAAATTGCTTGGGTTTGAGTTGATTAAGGAATTGTACGAACATGATCCAGATTTTTGTTCTTTGTGGCATTTTTTGTGATAAACAAGCTCACGAAGATTACTTTAGACAAGATGGTTATTTGTTTAAAGGATTTAGATTATGTGTGCCTAATTGTTCTCTTCGTGAATTGCTTGTTAGAGAAACACATGGGGGAGGTGTTATGGGACACTTTGGAGTACAAAAGACTTTGTCTGTTTTAAGTGAGCATTTTTATTGGCCAAGCATGCGACATGATGTTAAACTTGTGTGTGATAAGTGCATTGCATGTAGGCAAGCAAAGTCTAAAATTAAACCCCATGGTTTATATTCCCCTTTACCTCGTTCCTACTCAACCTTGGGTAGATATTTCCATGGACTTTGTCATAGGTCTACCAAGGTCATCTAGTGGTAAGGATAGCATATTTGTCGTAGTTGATAGGTTTAGCAAAATGGCTCATTTCATTGCATGTGCTAAAACCAACGATGCTACACATATTGCTGACTTGTTCTTTAAGGAAATTGTACGTTTGCATGGCATGCCTAGAACCATTGTGAGTGATTGTGATGTAAAGTTTCTTAGTCACTTTTGGTGCACATTGTGGAATAAATTGGGCACAAAATTGTTGTTCTCTACTGTAGCTCATCCACAAACTGATGGCCAAACTGAGGTGGTCAATAGAACACTCACCACTTTATTGCGTGCACTCATACAAAAGAACTTAAAGAATTGGGAAAAGTGTTTACCACACATTGAATTTGCCTATAATCGTGTGACTCATTCTACTACTGCATATTCACCTTTTGAGATTGTCTATGGTTTTAATCCTTTGACACCTTTAGACATTTTGCCTTTACCTGTTAGTGAGCGTGCAGATTTTGATGGCAAAAAGAGGGCCGAATTTGTGAAAGAATTGCATGCTAAGGTGAAAGAAAATATTGAGAAAAGGAATGAGCATTATGCATGAGTGGCAAACAAAGGGCGTGTAAAAGTCATTTTTGAGCCTGGTGATTGGGTTTGGGTACACATGCGAAAGGAAAGGTTTCCTACCCAAAGGAAATCTAAGCTCAACCCACGTGGAGATGGCCCATTCCAAGTATTGGAAAGGATTGGAAATAATGCCTACAAGATTGATCTACCAAGTGAGTATGGAAACATAAGTGCTACTTTCAATGTTTCTGATATTTCTCTTTATCATGTAGGTGATTCGAGGGCGAATCCTTTCGAGGAAGGAGGGAATGATGGGAATCAAGGGGCATCCAATGGTTCGAGCTATAAAGACGAATCCATTGCAAGGTTTAGATGGACCAATGACTCGATCAAGAACAAAGAAAATGAAGGAAGCTTTACATGGACTAATTTTGGATGTGCTTGAAAAAGAGGCTACTTGGGCTACTTCTTCACAATCACCAAGACTTGTTACATTAATTTGGGCCAAGGATCATGTTGAGGAGATGGGCCAAGCATCTGTGAATCCCTTGAAGTTGGCCAAATGTATGGAGAATTGGAAGATGGGCCGCCAATTTGAGGCAATATTGGATCAAGGAAGACCGACCAGCTTGAAGGCCCAATTCGTGGGTTTTTTTTTACTATATTTTAATATTCTAGAACTTAGTTTCCTTATTGTTTAGTTGCCTAATTAGTTTACAAGTTGTTTTAGTTAAGTTTTCCAAATAGTTGAGTATCTAGTTTTTAGTAGTTGTCTTAAACTTCAAGATCTAGAATTCTCTTGTAAGCCTATTTTTAGGCCTTCATAATTCAATGAAATAATTAGATTATTCCTCACAAATTCGTATGAATAGTGTGTGCTCTTTTTAAGAGTGTTTTCTTGGTTCTTGGATTAGAACTACTCTTAGTCTTATCAAGCCTAAGCTTGTGGCAACTTGATTACTTGCTTAGAGTGATTTCTTTTGTGTTTGATCAAAATTCTTAAAGCCTTAGACTAGCATATTGATTAGCTCACATTGGTCTAGTTTAGGTCCTTAGGAGTTTGTGTTCTTCATTGAAGAAGGCTCAAGGCGCTTTGCTTGGAATTTTCAAGGGTCTTGGCATGGTTCCACACTTCCGTTCGTATCATTCGTATTCTAGTTTTATTTTCCATCTTGGGATTGATGTGTTTGTTCATGATCATGTGCTGTGTTTTGATTTGCATATGCATAATTCTTCATGTTATAATGTTATGATTTGTGTGTGTTTATGCATTCAGTTTTTGTGAGTTTAAGTATCTTAGTGAGTTGTGACACTTGTGATTTAAAGCTCTCATTGCATAATGAGTTTTGGATAGTTGGTATATTGTTCATTGGATCGTTTAGCTTTATTTTTGTCTTTTGTGATTTGTTCTCTTTTAATTGGTCACGCTACTTCGTTATCATATTTTGTTTCCATGTTTTTATAGATTATGTGCATAGAGGAAAATTTGTTGTTTTAAGGCATATTTTGATTTGTGCCTTACTCATGTATGAGTCTTGTGGTAACACATTTTTTAAATGCATTTATTCTTTTCTAGGTGAAGTCGAATTTCTTAAGGGGTTTGTACTACAAATAAGCAAGATGAATGTGCAAGGTAGTTGCTAGAATTTCAATCACGTTTTCCGTGACACTTATGTTTGTCTTTACGATGTAGGTAATTTGAGGGTGAGTCTTCAGGAGGAAGGAGTGAATGATAGGATCCTAAGAATGCCTCTGCAAGTTAAGCATGTTGATCTTGGAATGTTCAAGTTTTCAAAACAACATCAAGCTAGTGAGTGTCGAATTCTTGACATTATAGTTTGATTCAATCTTGTGAAAACATTGATGGTTTATGGACTAAGTGTATGATCTTAACAAGCTCTTCAAGGGTTGATTATAGAGCTGCAAGATGATATGTCCCAAGGGTTGAAGGATGAATAATCCTGTTCCAATGGTGATGGATGAGCTGAGCACGCTTCCAAGGATGCTAATGATGTGCTTAGAGGTTTGGATGGACCAATGACTAGAGTTAGAACAAGGAGGATGAAGGATGTTCTTCATGGACTGATTTTTGATACACTTGAAGAGGAAAACCAAACAGGTTGGGCTGAAATTCTCCACGGTTGGTCTATACCATTTGGGTTGAACAAGGCCTAGAAGAAGGTCCAAACAACCAGCTAAGTGTGAGGATCGAAGACTTGGAGGGCGGTTGATCTACTAGAGATGTAACAAGCTAGGAAGCTTCAAAGTTGATCACTTGGGTTGATTGGGAGCATGCAGATTTTACTAAGCCCAAAACCACTACTTTAGCTCGTTGTCGCGCTCCATTTCTCGAAAGACGGAAAAAGATATTATTTATTTATTAGTGTGAAAAAAAGTGTAGGTTTTTTGTAAAAATGATTTTTTAGAAAATGCTTTATTTTGGAAAAAGAAAAGGTAGTTTGACAAAAAATGTGATTTTTAGAAAATGCTTTATTTTGAAACAAAAAGAAAAGGGCCTAAAATGGGACTTTAAAAATGCGACGGTTTTTGGGCCCGAAAATAAAGTCTAAAAAGGGTTTTTATAAAAATAGGAGTCACCACTTGGTATTGAGTTTTGGTGTACCAAGTCACCAGAAAATATTTTCTAAAAGGTAAGAAAATCGAGAATGATTTATTTAGAAAAATGATTTTGAGAAAAATGTAAGAAAAAACAAGAAAAACGCTTTTTAAGACAACTCCAGGTCTTTGAAAACAAGAGAAAAAGGTTCGGGAGTTATAGTTGAAGAAAGGGAAGGCAAAGGCTCGTGCCTAACGCACCCTTTAAATCTAGCCGAAACTAGTTGCGAGATTTAGTCAAAATTTTCCTAATATAGCCCTAAATTTTATCACATTTGGATGTAACTATATGAATGCAAATCTAATCCTAAAAATAGATATCGTTAAGGGACAAAATGTTCCATTGAGGTTTGGTCGGGTTTATCGCATTAATTGCGAAACCCGAATTTAGACCTTGATGGAGTCACGAGTGTAGATGCAAAATGGAATGCAAAAAGAAAAGGAAAATAGTAATATAGATAGTAAGTGAACAAAGAAAGTGGGGATGCAATTAACGGGTACGGGGGACTAATAAACTCGTGACTAACTATTCCTACTCACGGAGGGGGTAACAGCTTGTCAATCCACTGCTTCCCACGTGAGTAGATGACTATTTCTAGTCAAAAATCACACAAATGACCTAAGATTCTATGTGAAATGTAACCTAAATGTCAAGCACTGAATATATGTAAAAATAGATAATAAGAATAATAATACGTAAAAACCATGCAAAAATGGAAAAAAGCCTTAAAAAGAGAAAATGTGTGTGAAATGATATGAAATGCACACAAGAAGTGATTTTAATACTAAAATGACTTAAGGATCTAGTGTTGGACTAGCCCATTTTTTAGAAATTCTCCGCTAGCGTTGGACTAGCAAAGAAACCGAAGTTAACCACAACTAGCATTGGATTAATGTGGCGACGATGCACATGTATCATAATAAACAAGTAAATAAATAAAAATATAGGTTAAAGCAATAATCACATAGAATGCAGATAATAGCACATAGGAGCACATGGCACATAAGCATAATATTCTAGATCCAAAGTCCTAGGAAAAGCGAGTAAAACACATAAGCACATAGCACACATAGCACGCAAAAACCCTAACTATTACACTGGGGAAGCCTAATTACAATCTAAAAATGGAAAAATAAGAGATGACCTATCTAACCTATCTATTACATTTTCTATCTAAAATACATAAGCTTTTGTTAAATAGATGAAAATATAACTATCTATTATATTATCTATCTAAATACAAGATTTTTGTTAAATAGAATATTACCCATCTATTACATTTCTTTGAATAATTAAAAATTAAATTCAAATAAATAACATGACATAAATAAAGAAATACTCACACATGAATAGAAATAATAAACACAAAAAGATACATAAAAAAAACACATGGATAAAACACATAGGAGCACGTAGGAGCACATAAAGAGACATTGAAAGGATAATAGGGGTACCTCCCATTCGAAAACTTGGTATAAATTGCTAATAAAATGAACAAACATATTAAGGCACCACTATTTAAATAAATAAACCATTAATTAAATAATTTCATATTAATCACTATAACCATGCCACAATAGTTCAAAGCAACTACAACAATAATAAATAAAAATTTAAAAGCAATAATTAAATATTTAGGAAAAAAATGGAAATTGTTTAGTTAAAAAATAAAATAAAAATAATAAAAATAATAAAAAAATAAAATACAATAATACATAATAAAGCTTTTAGCACACAAATAAGAGTCACCAAAATAACTAAAAGAGAACTAATTTTAGCATTAATTAGACCAAAAGACCAATTTTTAGAACATTAATTATAAATTTAATAAAATAAAAAATGAAAAGAAATAATCAAAAGTCTTAAGAACTTAATTAAAAAATTTTCGTTAAAAAATAAAAATCTTCCAAAAAAATTTTTTTTTTGGTTAAAAATGAAATTTTCAGCAACATTCTGTAGCAAAAATGTAATTTACAACAAACTAAAGGGTAAAATTACAATTTCAAACAATTCTTAAGGTAATAATATAATCTACAACAAGTTTAAAAGCTAAAATGTAATTTCCAGCAGGCATAATGACAAAAATTAAAATTTCTAGCAAGTTTAAAAGCCAAATATGTAAATTCCGACAAGCCAATGGGAAGAGATATAATTTCCAGCCATATTTAAAGACCAAAATGCAATTTCCAGCAATTAGGGAGGGTCAAAATCAAATTTTCAGCAATGTTTGAGGATCAAAAATGAAATTCCAGCAAGCTTAAGAACTAAATTGCAATTTCCAGCAATATTCAAGGATAAAAAATGAACTTTACAGCAACAATAAGCCCCAATTTGTAAATTCCATCAAGTATTAAACATCAATTAATAATTTTCAGCAACATTCAAGAGTAAAAAATGCAAGTTCTAGCTACTTGGGGGGCAAAAATATAAATTCCAGCAACATTTGAGGGTAATAATGTAAGTCCAGCACAGCATGTGAAGGCTTGTACTTAAATTTGATTATTTGTTCGTTAAACAATTAAAGTTGAGAAATATTGGAATGTTAGTAGTTTATTAGACAAGATTAGTCATTAAATTTGACACTTCGATTTTAGATTTTAGTGGTCTAATTATTCATTTAAATATTTATTTAGGCATTAATACCATTACTGAGGTATTTAGGGATAAGAGATATTAGTGATTGAATCAATAAGATTGGTTTACAAGGTTATAGCAATTGAAACCCTGAGATTAAGAATTGTTTGTGCAAGTTATGTTCAGACATAATAATGTGTGAAATGTGTCAAATGGTTAAACTAATGACATAATTATAATAACTTTATAAAGTTTAGTTTGAAAAAGAAAAAAATGGGGAAGTTCAGCTCAAGTAATCCACGGTGGAGCTAGCTTGTTCAACCAAGCTTGAGCTGGCCATTTCCTAGGCCTCAATGAATGACTTGCCTTGTGTTTTTGTTAAATTAATCAAAGACAACTTAAGAAGACAATAAACCATCAGCAGCTAAGCTAAAAAGTCAGAGAGGGATCGTCCAAAAATTTCCAAAGGTTAGAAAGGAAAGAAAACCCAAAGCAAAGGGAAAAGTAGAGAAAGGAAGGAAGACAAAAGAAATTGCAACGGTTGGAGAGGTAATATTCCTTGAATCCTATGGAGACATCTCTAAGTTTTTAAATCATTTATACTGAATACTTAACGATTTGGTTTTGAAAATTCTATCTGGAACATGGAAGATTTGAAGTTGGCAAGCACGAATCAATAACTCACCTAAGAGAATAACTTGAGGGTCACCTAAGTTGTAGTGGAATTTTAGCAAGATTAAAGGAGAACTTGAGCATCAAGTCTTTTAGGGAAATTATTATATATTGAATCTAGTTTACCCATATATGGATATCATGATTTTTTTATGAGTATAGCATGAGAAAAAGTGAATGGAATGGACTAGGGTTGAAGAAAATCGCACTGCAGGCCTGCTGAACCAGTTTTAGTGAAATAGGTATAACTTTCTGTAGAAAACTCAAAACGGGGTGATTCTTGTTGTTTTAGAAACTATATTCATAGGGATTTTCAATGGTATAAGATACATAGACTGATTGGTTGTTGTTGAATACCAGAAATCTTAAGAATCAGACTAAAATTTTGGAACTGCGGTAGCAGGGTTGGAGAGCAGCCAAGTTGTGGCACGATTTTGAACTTGATTTTGTTGGAATTTGAGCTGACTTTCCTCGTGAAAGTTGTATATTTTGAAATTTTATTTCTAACTATATAACCTCCACTCGCTAGTTTTTAACTGATGGGCTACAGAACTCACACAAAGTAGCTGAAAAACCAACCCTGTGCAGGCAGGATTGGTGATGAGCCAATTTTGGAGTTGATTTTGGACCTCCTTCTATTGGAGTTTGGACTAGTTTTCTGCACAAAAATTATAACACTTGAAATCTATTTTCTAACCATATAATTATCACACACAAGCATTTTGTCCATTAAAAGTTATGTTAGGCCAAAGTTTGGTAGTTGGTAGGAACTTGAGAAAGAGGTAGCGCATGGTCAAACTTCTTGTCTTTATGGATAATATACCTAAGTGAATCTTGCTTCTAGAAATGTCTCAAGTGGAAAATTTTCATTAAGTAGAACTTCAATTTTACCGTCAAAGTATGAATTGGTCGTTGTGAATAGGTATAGATGACCTAAAAACTTTTAATGAACTTGTTCATTTAATTTGAGTCTAAGAGCTAATTATGTCACCCGTACTTGATAGGAACTTTGGATTGAGAGACCCAAGGATATTTAAGGAGCTCCTTGAGCAACTAAATCTACCGGTGAGTGTCCATTAACTTATTATGTTTTCAAAACTAAAGAATTCTTTGTTTTACTATATTTACTCGATGAACATGTTTATGTGACTTTAAACCATCTATAGATCTGGGATTTAAAATTTGATTGTTTTCAAACATGCTTAAAACATCATTATTGTATAATTGATATGAATTAGATTAATATGCTCGTGTACGTGTTATGAGCTCGGGGTGTACTTTATCACATCAGGAAAAATTTGCTATATCTTGGAATGCACTTGTGCATGTTGTGAACCCAGTTATCATACTGGGGAGGCTTGGGCCCTGCCTTGAGCACGTCCAGCTTTGGTTCGAGCCGGCAAAGGGCCTGGTCATCCAAATTTTGGCTGCCTTGGCTTCTCGGCACTTCCTAATCTGCGAGGAGGTTTCGTAGGCTTTGGTGTGTTCGAGAGAAATATGTGGGTAATACTCGAGTTTACCAACTGGTATGTTGTGGCCATGAGGATAAGTTATATGGGTGCAAAGTGGTGTTCTACATTGATTGATATGTTAAGCCTTGGCAGTTGATTCAACATGACAAACTCAGGAATGAGGACTCATTGGGGAATCTCCTGTATCCATCCATTAATTATGTGTTTATACACTTGATTATTTGCTCGTATTTGATGTCTATCTATTTAATATAATTTAGTTAATTATTTTTTTCCCTAGAAAAGAATTTCAATCGAACTTTGAGATGGACCTCACTGGGCGATAAGCTCACCCTTTTTGTGCAATTGATTTTCCTTATAGGTGATTAAACCAAGGAAAAGTGGACAACTTTTTGGACTTTGTAATGGTCTTAGATTTTGTAAAATATTGTAAAAATGGTCATGATGACTCACTTTTGTAAATATTTATTTTGAGTGCAAAAGAGGTAACTTGTTAGATGTTGCTCTGTACATATTGATTGGTTACATTCGAAACCTGGCGCAAGCTAGGTAGGCACTCTCCGATCAAGATAGAAGTTTGGGAATCAATTGGGGGCGTCACAAAGCATAATGGCAAAAAATAAAATTTCAGTGAGGTTGGGGGACAAGAATGCAATTTTCAGCAACATGAGGGACCAAATTTACAATTTTCAGCAACATTCAAGGGCTAAAAATACAATTCCAGCAAGCTTGGGGAGTAAAAATGCAAACTAGAGCAAACCTAGGGGGTAAAATCATAATTTCAGCAAGACTGAAGGGACAAAATTGCAATTTTTAACAACATTCAAGGACTAGAATATAAATCCAGCAAGATTTGGAACTAAATTGAAATTAATAGGACCTAAATAAAGAGAAATTAAAATCTAGAGGGTCGATCTACAAATATGAAGGATCTAAATGCAACAATTAAAAAACATTTAGGGTAGAATAAAAGGCTAACCAAAATCCGAGGGGCTAAGACATAAATACCAATCGGATAAAATAATAAATAAATAAAGGTAAAAGAAACTAACCAAAACTACGTTGTTTTATGTCAAAATGACGTAGTTTTGGTAACACTTTTTGTTTTTACCGATTTCGTTTCTTTTTTTATTTTTTTATTTCTCTCCTTTCTTTCTTTTCTTCTTTCTTTTCTTCTTTCTTTCTTTCCTCTCTTTTCTTTTTTCTTTCTTCTTTCCTTCCCTGCTTCTTCAGCTTTCTTTCTTTCTCTCTCATTCTCTCTTTTTCTTCCTCTTCTTCCCTGTCTCTCTTCTGCTCTCTCTCTCTTTCTCTCTCGTTCTCTCTTTTTCTTCCTCTTCTTCCCTGTCTCTCCTCTGCTCTCTCTCTCTCATTCTTCTTCTCTCTCCAATTGTTCCTCCGTCTCTCTGTTTCTCGGTCTCTCTCTCTCTTCTCTCTTTCTGTCCCTCTCTCACTGTGTCGGTCTCTCTTTCACCTATCTCCTATTCTACATCTTCCAATTACTCAAATACCATACACAAATCAACAAGATTCATATAATACCAGCATAATATATCAATCAATTGAAGGACATTCGGTGGATTTTACCTCTTTTGGTTGAGGTTGAAAATGCCGGTGGAGGTGAACTGACTGTAGTTCTATCTGGGGTAGCGGCGGTGAGCTGGTTGCTGTGGATGGTGGTGGGTCGCTGGAGCTACTGGAGGTGGTGGTTTCAGATTGCACTTAGGACTGATTTGGGGATGATATGTTGTGTGTCTATTTTCTGGCCGTGATTGTGAATGGTGTGTGTACCTATGCGTGAGACAATGTGTGTGTTTGTGAGTGTATTGTGCGTTGCCTGTGTGTGTTAAGCGTGAATTTGAGAAGTGCAAGTGTGTTTGTGAATTGCTTGTTGTGTGGTTGTGTTTTTGCAGGTGTGATGTGTGTGCCTGTGTGTGAAATCTGGTCATGTGGTTGTGTGTTTTGTGTGTGAAATCTGGGCATGTGATTTCCAGGTGTGTGTGTGTGTGTGTGTGCAAATGAGTGAGTGTATGTGTGTTTATTTGTGATGTTGTGTTATGTATGTTTGTATGTGCAGGTGAAGAAAGTGCTGCAAATTATGAGTGCATGTGGTGTCTGAATATAGTTGTGGCTGATGATGGTGTCTGGTGGTAGTGTGTGCGTTTGAATTGTGTGTGAGTGAGTGAGTGATGTGCAATGTGTCTGTGATGTGTTCTTGGCAATGGTCAGTATATGGAGGTGAGTGAAGCTGTGAGGGATCAGATGGTGTGGGAGTGAATTGCAGTGTGTGATGTGTGTGTTGTGAGAGAGCCGAGAGAGAGGAGGGAATTGTGCAGGTGTGTATGTTGTCTGAGAGTGAGGGTTGAGTGCCTGAGGGAGAGTGAGTGTGAAGCTGTGTTTTTGTGAGTCTGTTTTTCGCAGGTAACAAAGGAGAAGAAAATGAAAGGAGCCAAGTGTGATGATGGGGAGTGGGTGAAGAAAAATTAACACAAATCTCCTAAAATCTGCTGAATTGAGTGCAAGTTGGGAGAGTGATGGGAGAAAGTATGGTTGCTAGTAGCCATGGCAGAAAGCAAACAGCAGCAACCAACGTTGCTGCTATTTGGCTCCCCTTTTTTTCATCTTTATATATATATATATATATATATATATATTTAAAAAAAGGAAGAAATTTGTAAAGAAAATAAAAAAACAAATGAAATAAAACAAAATAAAAGATATTTGGACTCCCTAAAATCAATAAGAAAAATACTAAATTTGGAATTATAGGAATGAATAAATAAAATTCACTGTAAAGTTCAAAATTAATATAACATTGAAATATGTGCTACTAATAAAAAAAAGGTAAAATATTGATATAAATATCAAACGATTTCTAAAAATCATGAAATTTATACAGAAAATTTATGAATATATAAAATGTGCATATAAAATTTTTCACTTGAAAATTCTCATTAAAAAAATGCATTAGGAAATGTGCCATTAAATTAAAAGATACTAAAATTTTAAATAAATACTAAATGACTCCGAAAAATCATTAAAATTAAAAATAATGATAAATTAGTAAAACTATGTATTTAGGAAATGCAATAAAATAAAATAATATTTTACGTGGTAAAATTATCATTTTGCCCCTGATACATCTAATTAGACATAATTTACTCAAAAGTTGCAATTAGCCCCCCGAAAAAAATAAAAAGTATCCCCAAACGAAGTAAAATATGCTTTCTTATAAAGAGTGTGTCAAAATTTGGTGTCTACACTCATTGCTAATTGAATGTTATTTAGTTTAGTTAGATCAGCTCATTTATGTTTTGATTAAGTTAGTTAAATTAGTTAAGTAGTTGTGATTACTACAAACCCTAGCATGTTTACTTGTGTGCCTATTTAAAGGTTTAAATTTGTTACTGTAGCAGACAACATTATGATGATATTTTGAGTGAATTCTCTTTAGAAATTTCTTGGTTCTTTGGTGATTAAGAACTATCCCCTTTGGTCTTATCAAGCTTTACTTGTGGCGACCACAATCTTGCTTAGAGTTTTCTTGAGTTTTTCATCAAGTTCTTTAGAGAATTAGGCTAACGATTGAACTAGCTCAACTTGCTTAATCTAGTTGCCTAGGAACAAGTTCATGTTCGAGGGAAGATTCGTGAGCACACCAACTCCATGTCAAGGGTTCTTGGGTTTACAAATCCAACGGGGTCTTGAGTTCAACGAGTTGTTGACCTAAAATCCAAAGGGTCTTGGCATACGCAACCGTGCGCGCATCAAGTGGTATCAGAGCCATCTTCTTTGGATTGTCCAAGTTTCTTCAAGCCGAAATTTCCTTTGGAAGTTCGCTATATCCCTTTTGTTTTCTTATTTTGTTGTTATTGTGGCAAAGTGCTTCGAGCTTGGTAATAATTCGTTAGAGTCTTTTGGTGTTTTGTTTAACTCATTAATTGCGTTTGTTGTCTTGCTTTCTATCCGTTTTGTTTCTCTTTAAAGTTTCAGCCAATTATTTTCATTGTTTTCTAGTATAAAATCGTGCCCTAAGTTGGTTAGAGTCGTTCTTGATTGCTTTTCAATCAAGAATTCTAGGTTTGTGTGGTATTTTGTGATTCTTGATTGTTTTTATTGTTTTCTTAATTATCTTGTGTGAAAAATTTTCAAGAAAATCAGTTTCTTAGACTTAACAAGCCTAGGATTGAAGTTCTTGAAGGTTGGAAATTCGTTTGGTTTGAGTTTGTTGGGTGTTACGTGGTAAAAAAAAATTAAAAAATCCAGAAAAGGCGTGCTTAAAATAATAGCCAAGCACAAAAAAAAATCAAAGAAACAGAAGAATAAAGAGGCTGCACAAGGGTTTAAAAGCCGTGCAAGTGTTTTATTCAATTGTTCTTGATTAATTCTTGGTGTTATAAGGTGTTTCTTGAAGTTTCTTGGACTTGGTGTTTTCTTGAAATTCTTGAAACTGTCCAGATTTAAATTACAACTTCTTGAAGTTCTTGAACAAGTTCTTGGACTTTCTTGGAGTTCTTGACACATTTCTTGAAAGGATTCTTGAAGTTCTTGACTGATAACTTAAAGTTCTTGAATCACTTTGTTGCTGGAAAATTTGTTCTTGTAGTTCTTGAGAGTAGTCTGAAATTTTCTTGGAAGAAATTTGTAGAGCCTGCTGGTTCTTGGTTTGATCACCTATCTTAAATGAATTTCGGGAAGTTTTTGAGTTGTTTTGGTGGTAATTTGCTCCAGAGTTCATCGTTGGGTTGTTTGGATCAAGTTCTTGAACTTGGTTCTTGGTTCTTCACAAATTCTGGTTGCTGGAATTTAGTGTTTCTTAGTTACGAATTTTCAGAAATTGTTCCAGCTTTATTTGTCTTAAATAAGGATCATAAAGAGTTGTTTTGTGACTGAAATTTGGGTAGGAAAGAATTGGGTTCAAGATTAGACGAAGGGGACACTTACTTGCACTTGAATTCTTGAATCTTGATTGATCTACTTGCTGGAATTTTGGTGTATTTTGCAGTTACGAATTTCTGGAATTTTTCCAGTTAGTTGCTGATCGTGTGAGGGAGTTTTGGGGGTTGTTAAGTGTTTAAATAAGGGAAGAATCCTAGTCCTTAAGGATTGGGAAATCTATTGGTCAAGGGAAAAAGGAAAGCAAGGGAGTTACTTTCCTATTTTGCTAGCCGTGTAGGAGAAATAAGGAAGCTACCTGTTTTTTGTTGTTTTTAACCATTGGGGGAGTTTCCAAATTGCATGTGCCGTGGAGCTAGGCAATTTGCAGCCGGTTATTGTTTCTTTTTTACCGTAGCATAGTTTCCTAATAATTGTGGCTTGTTTATCACTTGCTTTTGTTTGTTTTTGCATAAGTTTCATATTTTCAGCCAAGAGAACATTAAAAATCAAGAATTTTCACACAAATTTACCACACATTAGGGTTTCCATATTGTGTCAAATCTTGATTCTTGGTTATTCTTTGTTATTCTCTTGATCAAAAGCACTCTAAGCATAATTTTCTTGACTTCTACATTTACTCCTACAAGTTGGGGTTGCTATTGGCCTTGGTAAGGTTTGAGTGAGCTGGTTCTTCTCTAAAGGGCCAACAAGAAAATTCTTTGAGTGATAAAAGGCTTAGTTGTGAGCACAATTGAGGGTAAAAGCCATACTACTTGAGGGAAGTGAGTGCAAACACTAAGGGAATGCTTCGCATATATATTATTTTGTTCTAACTCTTCTTTTTACTGGTTTAGCATTCAATGGCACACAAGGGAAATACACCTCGAGAGCTTTCAAATGATTTCAAATTACCTAAGGATGCTATAGTAGGTGATATGGACAGAAAATTGCGTCTCATGAGAGAGGAATTCTATGAGGAGTTGGAAAGGAGAACTAGTGCATCACAAGCACGTGTGTCAGCCACCAAAAATCCGTTTGAAGAGGAGCATGAGGAGGAGTCCAATTTTGAAGATATAGCTCCAGGGAGAGGAAGGAGGGTGAACAACAATCAAGACAATAATCTTGGAAGCTTTAAGATGAAAATGCCCCCATTCCAAGGAAAGCTTGACCCCAAGGCATACTTAGAGTGGGAACGCAAGGTAGAACATGTGTTCAATTGCCATAATTACTCGGAAGAAAAGAAAGTGCAATTAGCTGCAGTTAAGTTCATGGATTATGCTAGCATTTTGTGGGACAAACTTGCGAATAAGAGAAGAAGATGTGAAGAGGAACCTGTATGTACATGGCGTGAGATGAAGAATATCATGAAGAAAAGATTTGTTCCTAGCTATTATGTGAGAGACCTCCATCATAGGCTTCAAACTTTAAAGCAAGGCTTCATGTCCGTGGATGAATATTACAAGGAGATGGAGATGCTTATCATTAGAGCTGATATTAAAGAAGATGAGGAGGCATTAATGGCTCATTTTTTGGCTGGTCTTAATGGCGAAATTACTGAGAAGGTGGAACTCCAACACTACCTTAACATTCATGACTTGGTGGACATGGCCATCAAGGTTGAGAGACAATTGAAGAGTAGGCATTTAAGGGGGTTTCCCACCACCCAAAATCGTGCTAGTTGGAGAGTTGAGCAGCCTAGGAGGAGTGTAAGAGAACCTGAACAAGCACAAAATCCTCTAACTCGTGCTCAAGTGTCTAAGGCCGAATCATCTACAAAACCAGATTCTAAGGGTAAGCAAGTTGTGAGACCTAGACAAAGGGAGGTTCGTTGCTTCAAGTGTCAAGGTTATGGACACATTGCTACTACTTGTCCCAAACAAACGTGCTATGATGATTAGTGAAAATGGTGAGATAGCAAGCATTGCATCTAGTGAAGATGATGAGGAGATGCCTCCATTTGAGAGAGGTTCTGAAGATGAATATGACTTATATGGTGGGGATCAAGGTGGTATATTAGTCACTAGGCGTGCCCTTAGCATTGCACCTAAAGAGGATGACTTGGACATACAAAGAGAACATATTTTCCACACTAGATGTACCATGCAAAATAAGATATGTAGCATGATTATAGATAGTGGTTTTGCACTAATGTTGCTTCTACTTTGTTTGTAGATAAATTGGGCCTAGAGACAAGAAGACATCCCAAGCCATACAAATTACAATGGTTGGCTGAGGTTGGAGACATGAAGGTTACCAAGCAAGTAATGGTTTCATTCTCCATCAACAAATACAAGGATGAAGTATGGTGTGATGTGATTCCCATGCAAGCATGCCACATCCTACTTGGACGTCCTTGGCAATTCGATAGAAGAATGACATATGATGGCTTCAAGAATAGGTATTCGTTCATGTGGGACAACTGCAAAATCACTTTGGATTCAATCAAACCTTCTGAAGCTCATGCAGATCAAGTGAGAATAGCAAAGGAATTCAAGGTGAGAGAGGAGCAACAACAAGCAGCCCGAAATGAGCATGATGAGGGGTCATGGGTTGGACAAAGTAATGAGCCAAGTGGCAGATTCAAGGCTGGAAAGAAGGCAATTCGTGATTTGAAGAATGAAGAGAAAAGGAAGGCTAATGCTTTTGCAACCAAAAGTGAGATCATTTTAGCTTTGGAAGCTAAGCAGCAACTTTTAATTATTTTGTATAAAGATGTATTTCTCTCTTCTATTAAGTTTAATGAACTTAACTCTTCTTTGCCTAGTGTTGTGGTGTCTCTTTTGTAGGATTTTGAAGACTTATTTCCTGAAGATATATCACAAGGATTGCCACCTTTGTGAGGGATTGAGCACCAAATTGATTTCATACTTGGTGCTAGCATACCCAACTGCCTCGCCTGTAGAGCAAACCCGGAGAAAATGAAAGAAATACAAAGACAAGTAGATGAGTTGGTGGAAAAGGGGTTTGTGGGAGAAAGTATGTTGCCATGTGCTGTTCTCGTGATCTTAGTGCCTAAGAAAGATGGAACATAGCGCACGTGTGTTGACTGTAGGCCCATCAACAAAATAACGATAAAGTATCATCATCCTATTCCTAGGTTAGATGATATGCTTGATGAGTTGCATGGTTCTACTATTTTCTCTAAAATTGATCTTAAAAGTAGTTATCATCAGATTAGAATGCAAGTAGGAGATGAATAGAAGACTACCTTTAAGACCAAAAATGGATTGTATGAATTGTTAGTTATGCCTTTTGGTTTAACTAATGCACCTAGTACATTCATGAGGCTCATGAACTATGTGTTTAGGGATTTTATTGGTAATTCGTGGTGGTCTATTTTGATGATATTCTGGTCTATAGTAAATCACTTGAAGATCATGTTGAACACTTGTATCAAATTTTGTGTGTACTTTGTGAACATCATCTTTATGCTAATTTCAAAAAGTGTTCATTTTGCATGGAAAACTTTAATTTTCTTGGATTCATTGTTAGTGCTAATGGTATTCATGTTGATGAATCTAAGGTGCAAGCCATACGTGATTGGCCGACACCTAAAAGTGTTAATGATGTATGATCTTTCCATGACTTAGCAAGTTTTTATAGGAGGTTTGTACGTAACATTTCTACCATTGCTACACCTCTAAATGAACTTGTTAAGAAGAATGTCGTTTTTAAGTGGGAAAACAAACACCAAAAGGCAATTGATTCATTAAAAGAAAAGTTAACTAACGCACCTCTATTGTGTTTGCTTGATTTTGATAAATTGTTTGAGGTTGAATGTGATGCTTCTGGAGTGGGTATAGGTGTTGTTCTTATGCAGGATTCTAAGCCCATAGCATACTTTAGTGAGAAGTTGAATGGTGTAACCTTAAACTACCCAACTTATGATAAAGAGCTCTATGCCCTAGTTCGAACTCTTCAAACATGGCAACATAACCTTCTTCCTAAAGAGTTCGTGATTCACTTTGACCATGAGAGCATGAAGTTCTTGAAGTCTCAAGGTAAGCTCAACAAGAGACATGCAAGATGGTTAGAGTTCATAGAATCTTTTCCCTACACCATCAAGTACAAGCAAGGTAAGGAGAATGTGGTTGCTGACGCATTGTTAAGAAGGTATTCTCTTATCACTACTCTTCAAACTAAATTGATTGGATTTGATTTCATTAAAGATTTGTATGAGCATGACAAGGATTTTTCGAAATTGTGGGTTCAATGTGAAACACGTGCTCATTCAAATTTCTTTAGGCATGATGGTTTCTTGCTTAAGGGTACTAAATTGTGCATGCCTAATTGTTCTTTGCGTGAGTTGCTAGTTAGGGAGTCTTATGGGGGTGGTTTTATGGGACACTTTAGTGTTAAAAAGACTTTGCATGTTTTACATGAACACTTTTTTCGGCTAGGTATGCATTCTGATATTGAGTCCTTTTGTGCTAAGTGTCTAACTTGCAAACAAGCAAAATCTCGTGTAAAACCCTATGGTTTGTATTCACCATTACCCGTGCCTTCTCAACCTTGGGTAGACATCTCTATGGATTTTGTTTTGGGTCTACCAAGGTCACAAAGTGGTATGGATAGTATCTTTATTGTTGTGGATAGATTTAGTAAGATGGCACACTTTATTGCATGCTCTAAAACTAATGATGCCACTTACATATCTGATTTGTTCTTTAAAGAAGTTGTGAGATTGCATGGTTTACCACGTTCAATTGTTAGTGATAGACATGTCAAGTTTTTGAGTCATTTTTGGCACACTTTGTGGAGTAGACTTGGTATTGAGTTGTTTTCTACTGTTGCACATCCACAAACTGATGGTCAAACTGAGGTCGTTAATGGGACACTTTCTACACTTTTGCGTGCAATCATTCAAAGGAATTTAAAGAATTGGGAAAAATGCTTACCACACATTAAGTGTGCATATAATAGGACTATTCATTCTACTATGTCTTATTCACCTTTTAAGATTGTTTATGATTTTAATCCCTTAGAGTGTCACTGCATCTAAAATCAAAACCTGACCCAAAAAAGGTCCATACCTGCTTTGCAACTAAGCTCTCAACAAAAACATGATCAAAGAGTTCAACTGTAGGTTCCAAACAACAAGCACATCTAGATGGACCATGGATACCTATCTTTGTCAATGCTTCAAAAATTGGTAATTTTTCATTTAACAACCGAAGCATAAACAAAAAAAATATTCGTGGGAATGTATTGACCCCAAATTTGTGAAGTACACCAAGAAATCTATCTCCTAGCTTGTATTGCCTTTTTCCAACAACCAAAGCATATGAATTTCCACCACGGGATAGACTTCAATCATTCTTCTACATGTTAACGATGCTCCTTGAGGAATAGAAGCTAAAACTTATGAATAAAATTGTAGAGACTTATGGGTCTGAAATCAGAGAATGCTTGTGGAGAATTGACCTTCGAGATCAGCACAATGGAAGTAGTAGTAATACTTCTTGGTAGCTCCCTACCATTGAAGAAACTAAGCACATCATTAAAGACATCATTACCCACAATATCCCACGAAGTAGTGAAAAATTTCCCCGTATAACTGTTTGGGCTTGCAGCACTCTCTCCATCCATACTCTGAACCACCCTAGCAACCTCTTCTATAGATCAATATTCTTCTAAAACACTATTTTCTTCATGACTCACCAAGGCTGGAATATTCTCCAACAGCTTGAAATTTTGTGGAACCTCCTCAGCTTGAAATAAGCCTTTAAAAAACCTAACTACCTCCTCTCCCATAGCATTATCTTCCTCAATCCATTCCCCTTGCAAATTTTTTATTTTGTGGATCATGAATCTAACATGTCGTTGTTTAACAACAGAGTGAAAAAATCGAGAATTTCTGTCTCCCTCCTTTAACAACTTGACATGTGATTTTTGCTTCCAAAATAATTCTTCAGTAGCCACTGCCTTATTCAGCTTAGTCTGGGCCGCTTCCAACTCTGCCAAACTAGAAAGTCCACCCCTTGCTTCTCTAGCTTCAGGCATAGCTAACTCAAATTCTGCAAATTTAACATTCTGAGCCACGTTCCCAAAGACATCTTTATTCTATTGTATCAGATCCTTCTTCAACCTGCAGAGCTTACTTGCCAAAACAACTAGTGGAGGACCATCCATTAGAGATTCCCATGAATGTCTGACCACCTACAAATAAGAACAACGATCAGCCCACATATTTAAAAATCTAAATTGTTTAGGCTTCCCATCCAATCTTGTGCGAACTGACAACAACAACGGAGCATGTTTTGATGGATGTATAGGAGATGTTTGATCGAAACCAGGGATGCTTGTAGCCACCTTCAATTCAATAAAGCCCTATCCAATCGCTTCCATATTCTTGCACCATGTAAATCTAGCTCCAATATACCCCGCATCAATGAGGCCTGCTTCATTCATGAAATTTAAACAGTCAATTGCTTCAATGGAACGGAATGGTTGACCTCCCCTTTTTTCTTGAGCATCCAGAACCACATTAAAATATCCACAAACCATCCATAGAGAGTCATCCATTGGTTTGTCAACTAGTAAACCCTCCCATAAAGACAATCTTTCCTCCTGTGAACTATGTGCATACACAAAAGATATTAACATTGGAACCTCCACCTGTGGATGAGAAATAAACACATACAAATGTTGCAAACCCTCCCCATAAACCGTGCATGAAAAAGGCTCATTGTAAAACCAAATAGTCCCCTCCTGATTAGTCATAAACAACAATTCAATCTTGACTTCATACGAATTCTACGAATAGAATGCATGTTCACCTTAGGTTCACATATTGCTACCATCTGAATTTTATGAGTACGAATAATATGCTTTAATCTGTGCAAATTAGAAGTGCAAGAAACCCACCTCATATTCAAAAAAATAGCACTAATCATGGGATAAAATTTGGGAAGAATTTTGCGAATACTTAGACCTGGATCTCAGTTCTCTGTCACTAGGAATGAAGGCCCGGCCAGCTGTCTACCCTTTTTTGGTTTCAAAAACTGCTCTCCATGGAGATCACAGGCCTGGTTTTCTTGTTGTGGAGCACCCAGTGAAATTAAAGGACGCAAAGATAGATTTCCAGCAACCTTCGGCAGCTCCATCCCTTGATCACTCAACTGCTCAACTTCTCCATGATCATCTATCTACTCAACTTCGGATTCAGCCTAAACTACTTCATTAGCAGCTGCAGCAATACCAACTTCCTTATTGTTATCAGCTGCAGCAATAACAACTTCGTCTATTTGATTTTACTGCTGCAAAACACTGTCCTCTCCTTCTGCAACTACAGCTTCTGTTGGAACTTGATTATTGTCCAACTGTTATGCTACATCTTCCACTACTGATATTGCCTTCCGTCCAGCTTCATCTTTATGTTCCTCCACACTTTCTAGATTTTCCTTTACTGCACCAGACAACTCCCCTTCCAACTACAACGCAACTGATACTTTTGTCTAAATAGGATTACTGTCCATCTGAATGACTACAGGTTCCTGCATCATTTCACCACCAGTCTTTTTAGGGATCCATTGCTTCTCTTTGGTTGGTTCACGTCCAGAAGAGATTGCATTTGACAAATTCTTTACCCCTGGTTCCATACCTACCTTACAGCCCTCGTTATTATGTCCAAGATGCCAACATTAGGAACAATAAAGGACAGATTTTCAGCATGAATCGGCTGCCAAAAACCATCCCCCACCTCATTCACTTCAATCCAAATTACCTTAAGAATTGGTTTCAACAAGTCAACCTCCACACAAATACGGGCAACCCTTGGTCTAACCCCTGTTGCAGTGGTTGCATCAACGAAGAGAGGCTGTCCAACAGGAGAGACGATCGAGAATAATGCATGCTTATCAAAAAAGTGAACTAGGAGGTCAGGCAATGCTAGCCAAACCGGAACCAGCGATGATTCCTTGCGAACATGAAAGTTTGGAGTCCATTTAAAGAAGCGCATGGAAAATTTGTTCACCTGCCAAACACTCCTAATCCAAATTCTGTGAAAATCATCCTCGCTTTTGCACCTGATCAATACATGTCTGGCATCCAAATGTCCTACCATAACCACATCCTTTAAATCCAGTGAAATAAAGAATTTTTTGACCTCCTCTATCTTCGGTCGACCGTGGGAAAATTTCCCAATCAAAGAGAACTTGAATGGTGCTGCAAGCTTTTTTATATCCTCCTCCCTGAACTTGACTGCGATTTTCACCTTTGTGCATGGATGAAGTCTTCAAAATAATTGGTGATGATGAAGGCTCTTTGAACAGATTGGCGAAAGTCTTTTTCACCACTGGAAGAGAAGAAGATTCCTCCTCCGGTGAAGTCCGAACAGCAGCCATGAGGGAACCAGCTGAAGGCCAGCAATCGATGCCACTGGACGGCCGGAAACACCAGCCAGAATGTTGTTGAAGAATTCAAAATTTAAAAGTTTGTTGAGGAAGCCCTAGAGAGAAAAGGCTAAGGATTCTTTAGCAGAAAGAAATAAATCTTTGGGTAGGTCATTCTAACATTTTGGAGCAAAAAAACATATTAGTTTATTATTAACCCTTCTATTGGACATAAAAGTATTATGCTGTGATCCATAACTTAGAAAAAAGCAAGAAAAATAATTTACAATATAAAAAGAAAAATTCGAAGGGAAAGAAAAAAGCCCAAAGCATTAATACTACTTGGCTTAAAAAACTAGTTTGTGCACCGATAGATTTGTGCCACAATATATGGTAAATTAACAATGTTTTTTACCCTCGTTCGGTGGTCGAATCAGTACATTGATTGGTTTGTATAGTATTCTGGTTTGATTAGTTCAACTGGGTTTGATAACTGGTTTTGTTTTTCAAGGATGTAAATTTAAATAAATAGTCATATATATTTTAAGTAATATATAATATTAAAAATATAAAATAGAATGCTTAATATAATGAAAAAAATTCAATGAGAAATCGGGTATGCTAACCTAATTTATGAAACCTCGTACATGAGGGGACACCACTCTCAAATTTTATTAATAATAGAAAGAAAGCATAAAGATGGAGGGGGACATAAACCTTACCTCCCATTTCTAATAAAAAAGGAATAAGAAAGAGAGAAAGAAGGAGGATAACTCCCTTTACATAAATGAGTGGAAAAATAAAATTCAAGAAAACCGAAAAGAAGGAAAGCCTAACTGCTCCATGGGCCTCCTTAGGTAGATTTGAAAATTCCAAATAAGTGACATTTAGCTTCCTTCTGATTCCTTCATTAGATAAGATGTCTGCAGGCCTATTTGCTTCTCTGTAACAATAGGATATAAACAAAAAATGATGCTGAAGACTTTTGATCTCTGCTATTCATCTCCTCAAATGCCAAGTACATGAGACCAGACATTTTAATATATTTACTAATGTTAAAGAATCAGACTCCAAGTGAAAAGACATAATACCTTTTCCTAGACACAGTCGAATGCCATGCAACATAGCCTTCATTTCAGCCTCTAAGCTTGTACCCATGCCCAAGAAAAATGAGAATCCCACAATCAACTTCCCATAACCATCTCTTAGTAGATCCCCACCACAACACTCACCAAGGTTACCTTTCAAGCAACCATCAGTATTAAGCTTGAATCCAGGGTTTGGAATCAATCATTTGACTAGCACCACCTTACACTTTTTCTTTAGAGAGCAAACATTGGAAAACAACTCAGGCCAACTTTAATGACTCACATAAGCTGTATATTTCCCCTCAAGAGCCATGGTAATGTCTCTAAAAATATTCAAAACAATGAACTCCCACAAATCGACTACACCTGAAAACACACCAATTTCCATGTGTTTGTACATGAAATCTTTGCCTCTATCATTTTATAAAAAATCAGGAACAATGTGATAACCAACAGATTAAACTCAAGTTTTGCATTTAAGATTTAGAGGTTTTCATTCTTTTTTTTTTCTTCCAGTTTGTACAATAAAATATTTTTTTGGTCAAATAACATACATATATTACTTTGTTACTAACAAGAAGGTAGTAAACCTGAATTTAAAAAAAAATCATTTTTTCTTTTAACACAAAAATAGTAAAATAATCACATTAAATAATTATTGAAGGCTATTTTAGCCATTTTCATCAAACTTACTATTCCTTCTGATTGTTAGCTAAGGTGATAAAATGATAATAAAATTTTTATCGGGATAGAAAATGAGACAAAATCTATAGTACAATGGGCAAAGTGCAATTAACCCTATATTTTACATACTCATGTACCTTAATCCACCAAAAAAATTGTAAATTGTATATATCTATACAACAAAATAAGAGATACAAGAAATCAGTGCGCCAAAACATTAAATGCAGCTATTCTTGATCCAATATTTAAAATGTGCTTTTGGTGATACAGAATTAGATAATAGATTAAAAAATATATTAAGTTTTTTTTCAAGAAAATAGTAGTTATCAAAAAATCATACCAGTTATTTTTTTAAAAAAAAAAAAAAAACTTACATCTTATCGCTGAATCTCACACGACTAGGTGATCAATTACTCAATTTAATATTTAAACTTAATACATTATGAGTTTTTTGAATTCAATGTGTTTGATAATAAAATTCTTTATCAGTTAATATATTTAACACTATTAATTTGTACACATAATTTCAACTGAAAATTTTTTACTTAATTTGCTAAATTTTAAATATATAGTAGTGCTTTCCGCCTCATACACGTTCATTCTCACCCACTCACACATGTACACACATATACATACATACTCCCTTATGCATATTTGTGCAAATATGCTCTCTCTCTCAAATGCAAACACATAATAATTTTACTTTTATCTCACACAAATCTTTCTCACATGCACAATGTCACTTTCTCTCACATACACACAGTTGCACACAGATACACACATTCTCTCTCTCACACATGCACACACTCTCTCGCTCTTATTTACATTTTCTCGCGCACACACCTACATACTTTTTCGCACATACATATATACATACGTAAGTATACTATTTTTCCTTATTCTACATATACATTTTCTCTCTCTTATACAAATGAGCATATTTTTTAATTTTTTTTCTCTTGTATACTTGCACACACTTTTGTACATATATTTTCACTTTCACATATAGCACATACTTTCTCTCGTACACCTTCTCACACACAAAACATTTGTCCCCTGTTTCTCACAAATATATAATATCTCTCTCATGCATATTATCAACAAATTATTTTGACGTGTTAAATTAAATTATTGTATTTATGAAAAGAGATACTTAAATTTAGTGCATAAATTCATTTAATTATTAGACGAATATAACTTTATTAATTCCTTGACTTAATATTTTCAGAATATAAATTTCATATTTCATATTTCATACTTTAAACTTCAATTATCAGACGCCACCTTAGTTTCCCTCTTTTATAAATTTTTGCAGGTTCATCACGTCAGCCTGTTTGGGACTTTAACAAGTGGCCCTCCAGGCAAATCACATATATACAATCACCATATAGACACACACTCAAAGAGAGAGATGGGAAGGCCTCCATGCTGTGACAAAGTTGGCATTAAGAAAGGTCCATGGACCCCCGAAGAAGACATCATCTTGGTGTCTTACATCCAAGAACATGGTCCTGGCAATTGGAGATCCGTACCTACGAACACTGGTAAGCTCAAATTTCCACTCAAGATGCATATGATTTTCTATGACTTAAGTTGTTTTAATTTGCATTTTTACAAAATCTATGTTTTTGTTTGCAAGGGCTACTGAGATGCAGCAAAAGTTGCAGGCTTAGATGGACGAATTATTTGAGGCCTGGAATCAAAAGGGGCAACTTCACTCCCCATGAAGAAGGAATGATAATCCATCTTCAAGCTTTATTGGGAAACAAGTACTTTTTTGACTCATCCAATTTGTAATTTTAAATACAAGAACTTTTGCACCGACTTTCATTTCTCTTTTCCACGAGACAGTTTCTTGTGCGTTGGGAGAGTTGGGTCCACTTAGAATATTTACTCTCGATTTACAATTATACAAACTAAACGTCCTATCGAATTATCTGCGTTGACGCTCTCTTCCTCCCTCTTCCTCGTCTTGTCCTTTCATCACTCACAATTTTAAGTATTTTTAGTTTAAGAATGTTTTCTACCATTTCCATTATTTCCTTATTGCAAAAATAGGCAAAATATGTTGCATGACTGTATACTTTTCGCTGGACAGGTGGGCCGCCATCGCCTCCTATCTTCCTCAGCGAACCGATAACGATATAAAGAATTATTGGAATACTCATCTGAAGAAGAAGATCAAAAAATTTCAGTCAGGTTCTGATCCCCAAATGACATTGGATTCGAGTTCTGCAACCACCTATCAGCTTGTTTCCAAAAGTTTTTGCGGCGGTGGAAGGCAAAATAATATTTCTGCAGCTCTAAAGCTAAACCAAAACTCTACTGTGTACGCCTCAAGTGCAGAAAACATTTCCCGGCTTTTAGAAGGATGGACGAGATCTTCTCCAAGGACAAATAATATCATTGATTTGCCGAGCGGAGTCAACAAAACTCGTGCAACAGGAAATTCAGTGGCGAAAATTTCCGTTAAATGCTACAGGCCAGTAGTTGAGAATGGTCAGCCTGTTAGAGCTAGTACTGTAATATCAAAAGATGATATTCAGTCCACTTTGTCATTTGACAATTTGAATAGTTTGGGTTGGGAAAAGCCATCTTATTATTCTACTCAAAACGATTCTGACAACTATGGAACTAACGAGAAGAACATCACATGTGATGTTGATCATGAACAAAAGGCAAAGCTGGAAAATAATCCAACTTTGTCATTTCTGGAAAATTGGCTCTTGGATGAAACTGCTGCCCAAGTTGAAGGAGTGATGGAAATCCCATCAATATTCTGATCATTGTACTTTGATCTTGCCATGTATGGTAAGATTTCTTGAAAAAAAAAAAAAGTTTCAAACGAGAATATCATGTGTATTTGAATCTTTTATTAGGATTAATTTCGCGTTTGGAATATTCGGAAATGCTGAATTTCTATAGTTGGAAATGAATTAGTTTTGTCTTCCATCTTTTTTCTGATTTTCCTGTTCAGAACTTTATACATGTTTAATCTATCTACTATTTTTGCATTAGGACGAGGATACAAATAATACATTGATTTATTTTATTGCGTCCTAGACGCACAAAAAAGGAAGTGGGATCCATAAAAAAATAAAAAATAAAAAAAGCTGACATCCTATTGTTTGGATTCTTCCGGGGTGTGCTCAACATGTTTAGTCCTATACAGTACACCACTTATTCTGTGCCCTATATGGCAATGAATAATAAAAGTTACATTATAGATTAAATAAACTTTGCCCCTTGTAACATGAAATTTATTTCTCTTTGCCTTCTGAAAAATTTTTTCATCATTTTGTCTCCTTTATCTAACGATCAAAAGGAATAGTAAATTTTAGCTCTAGTCGGTACAACATAGTTAAAATGACCTCAATGTTTAGTATATAACTATTTTACCATTTTGGCACACACCAAAAAAAACCTTTTATTTTTCACTATTATCCTCTTGTTATGGAAAACCAAAACATGCACGTGGTATATGATTTGAAAAAAAATTTAAAAAATTGGTTTGTCGTATATAAAAATAAATGGTAACCATTAATCCTTGAATACAAACTTCGATTTTGAACTGTTGTATGTAGCTCTATTTATCAATGCATTAAACCTTTACCATATCAACCAATTCAACTAAACCGATAACCAATCATTAGTTCTCTTGGGAATTAATTTATCCAGTTTTTTATAGGTTTTATATTTTGTTATGTTGAATACTTTACTTTTGAATTTATATTGTCATTAGAAATATACATTTTTATTTAAAATTTAATTATTTTAAAAAGTCTATCTCTAACACAATCGAGCCGATCAAATAGTAAAATCCAGGAATCAGAGAATCACTGACTCGACAATTAGGTTGGACTTCAACATATTGCTATTGCTCATATTTTGAACCACAAAACTATCAATGCACAAACAACTTTTTAAACTTTTCCCTTTTTTACCTCGAGACAATGAAATTTCCAAATATTAATGAATCAGAAAAAGCACAAAAGAAAATCCTAATTATCCCAAATCGACTTTGCTTCGAAAAACCTAGCTCGGTGGCAACTAAGACGAGAGAATTGATAAGAGCTAACCATAGCTACTATTTATAATGTTGTTTCGATCATCCAATTTTTAAACTCTTTTTTAATTATACTTCGTGGGCTTTTCCTTTTCACTTTGAGCCTTTTCGCATGTATACCCCAAATTATTGTTTCGTAACATTTCATGTTGCATGTTACACACGTCACTTTTGCCTCTATAGAAAGGTAATAATAAAACAAGAATATCTTTTTCCTCCAAAATGCTAAAATAGTCTACAAATTGAATATTGAAGATCATTTCAATCATTTGATATAATTGACTAACGATCCAGCTAACTACTACTTTTGATTATTAGTCCAAAACAGCCAAAATAATGCTAAAATTTTTGTAGCAGGAAGATTACACATTACACGCAGACAAATGGTAATTAATCCCTTATAGTCTAGGGTAAAAAATAGACGTTATATAATATACACTATGTTCATAAGTGTAACTTCAGTTATATTAAAAAGAAAAAAGAAAGAAATTAACTTGTAAATGAATGATAAGTGCACTGAAATCTCTAATGATTATTTATGTTTGAAATTTCTAATAATTATTTATGTTTTGCTTACATCATTTATACATGAAACAACCATGATATTGCTTTTACACGCTTAGATTACACCCACATTTCCTAAGTCTTGGGAAGTGCTAGGATTCCGAGATTGGAGACGCAACATTAATATTGATGTATTGTAAAATAATGCAAAATTTAATTCTAAGGATGAAATTTTAAACAAGTATAACAATGTATTATACATATAATATTAATTTAATTGATATTTGATATGCAATAATAAACTTATTATATACAAACTAAATACATAATCAAAGTTATACACACACATACATCAATGTACATCTTACAAAAGTATTTTTGTGTGAATTTGATGAAGGAATAATAAACTAGCAAGTTATATACTTACACGTCTAACAAAAAAGTTTGAATGTTAAGAAAAGTATTTAACCCTTATTTCTTTTTTTGTTACAATTATAATAACATTTCTCATGACTTATCTAAATTAAATTTTTTTAGTATTATACTTATGTTACATTAATAAGTATTTATATAAATACTTATATAAAATGTGGGATCAATTAAAAATTTAAGAAAAGTTGGGAGCAAGAAGATATTGGATTGAAAGCCACCATTAAAATTTGACGGATTAAACAAAATTAGGGAGCTGCCCCTTCCTACCTTCTGGTTATGCCCATGTCTAAGGCCTTTTTTGGTTTGTAAGGATTCTAATCAGGAATAGTAATCTTTCTTCAAAATTTAAATTTACTGTATGGTCCATTTTTCACAAATTGAGACAATAAGACATTTTTCAAAATATAAAAGTAGATGCACAACCATATATTTCTTAATCTTCTTATCCTACCAGTATTGTGATTTTTTTTAAGATTTTAATTAAAAAATGACGGTTATACACTCCAACCCTTCTCTCTCTTTTCTTGCTTCTATGTAAAAATCAAGTAGTAATGATTATTTTTATAACACAGTATCTCTTCTTCACTCTTATTTGTTATTTTAATTATTTATTAGATAGTTAATTATGTAGCCAACATTCATCATTTTTGCCTTAAAAACAAGAGGGATGTATTTAACTCGCATGTAGTTTACCCTTTTTTTTGTCTTTGTCGATTTTTAAGATTTACTAATTTCTTTTGCACAATGAAATAGTTATTGTTTAAATATAATTCAATTTCTAGGCAGAGTAAAGAAGAAACAAAATTTGAAAGTCTAGTATTGCTCATTTGAATCTTAATTTAGACTAGTATTACAATTTGAAAGTCTTTATTCTTTCCGCAAGATTTTTAGCTATCTATTAAAAATGTACACTACGTTCCCTGTTATATTATTCTAAAGTTAATATTTAAATAAGAATGCACATAACTTTCTTATCAAGATTCTTAAGAGTATCGGAACATGATAAAGAAATGTTATTCCACATAATTTTAATCTAGGATATTATATTCCAAATTAACTTTGCTTTCTCATAAATCGAACGAAACTGAAGTTTTTCATTAACATATAACTTTCTTCTTCTTTGAAATGACATTGACCTTTAGTGAAGTTATTAATCCTGTCATAAAAATTTTGTACTTTGGATTTTTGTGTTTATTTGGTTGTACTTTTTAGAAACATGCTTTTTAAAAATTTTAAACACATTTTTTAATTAATTTTTTATCTAATATATATATTTATCAAGAAGAATATTTAAAACTGTTACAATAATATTTGTTAAAAAACACTATAAAAAAATCATATAAACGAAGCCTAAATTACCCTTAACATAGCCATTTACGGGAATGGTGCAATTAGTATTTACAAAATAAACTGTGAAAGCCACACTGTAATTTATTAACCCTTTGCATTTGCACTTTTTGCTCCAAATTAGCAATGACATATTGTTACATGAATGTATATATGCAAAATGTTTACTTTTGTCTTGACTGCATTCTAGCCCACGTAGCCGACTAATTATGGCTGCAGAGACGGCGACAGCTGTAACACATGAACATTAATGATGGTAAAAAAGCGTATTTAATTACTAACTAATAATGGGACTATATCTTATGCTCAGAGAGCCGACACCAGCCCCACAATAAAAATGAAATTTACTGCCGCGTACGACCAAACCAGCTGCGTGCTCTGGAGGTAAGCTTGATCATGACCTCAACATCAGAGATTACGGTAACATTTATTGTCCCGAAAACCTGTGGATCTTAGCAGCAATTATATGCTTCTACATGACACTCCAATGCCAAGAATAAAAAATAAATTCAGTATAGCCTTCAGATTGACAAACAATAGTGGGACTTATGCTCTCATTTACTTTTACCCTTTTTTTTTTTTTGCATTTTTTTCTGAATTCGGCGGTATCATGGTCGAACTTCCACAATAAACAATTATTTTTTTGAACTAAAAATGAGCAGGCAGGTTATTGGATACAGTTAAATTTAAAAAATAAGCTAGGACAACAAGTTAAAAGTAACAAAATATAATCAGTCAAACGGGTGGATTTGCAAATAATTTGACTAAGGTACTACTATAATTTCTTAAAACACGCAACTAATGTTTTGAACATACCAGCTCCTCAATTTAAAACCCTTGTCCCATGTTATAGGAACGCTTCGTATTCTCTGACCGTATATCACCAACGATTTTTATATTAATCTTGAGTTTCTTTCTAATTTTTCTGTTTTAATAAACCTCTACCTCCGTACGTTCAAGTGTTAAACCATAAGTTGAATTCACTCATATAAGTTCTTTCAACTTTAGTCAAGAGATGTTTATCCTAGACTACTACATCCAAATTGTATTGGGCTCGTATAAAACGTATCGATCTAGAATTGTGGAATCACAAGGCAAAATAGTACCAAAAAGAAAAGGCAAAATGGTAATAAAAAAAAAATTTTACGGGAAGGGTAAATTTACAACTCCAACGATCATGTTTCAAGGTAGTTATATTATATAAATTGTTGTATTAGTCTACATTTAAGGTGTGTGAGAGAGAAATTTCTAATTTTTTCCAATCGGATTAATAACTTTTCTTTAATAACATTATACATGTGATTAGTAAGGTGCAGTTGTAGAGTTCCATGTGGTTGAGCGATGGCAATTGTCCCACCGACTAACTTTGAAAAATTTATAATTAGACTCAGAAAGTATGAAAAGTTTTTAAAGTTTGTGAAATTCTCTTCATATATATTTTGCTCCTGTAAAAAAATTGTGATTCTATAACCATTACCATTCAGGATAGTGTTGGACTGATTTAAAATTAAATAATGATATTATTACAAGATGATTTTTTTTTATATAGTTGAATTCAAATAAATATAGCCATCTTTATTGCAAAATTTATTCAATATAAATGCCTGTTGGTCTTAATACTACTGTTTTTACAATTCACATGTTGATGAGATTGTTCCCTAACATTAGAATCCTTACACACACAAATACATATGTATATGTATAAATGTATGTATGTATAATGTGTTCCTATTAACTTCTTGTGTAACACCAAAATCATTTATTGGGCGGACCAAAAAATAAAGTGCTCAAGTTTCTGACTTGGAAAGAGAAGCTACAATGGTAAACGGGACCGTCAGTGTCACGAAAGTCTCGCTACAGCAGTAAGGTTAAATGCTTGTTCTTGAACTCCTTACTCGCACTAATAGGAGAGGGAAACACGTGACCTTCTTGACCTTTCGGTGTGGTAAGCTGGCAAATCTTGATGAATGTAGAGAACTTTAGCATGAGAGCACGACTTGGCTTCCACGGGAGTTGGAGTTTCTTATTCCTACCGATAATTTTGATGTAAACTTGACATGGTATAGATTGGGCTAGGAAAATTTAAAACACACACAAGTCAAGTAATAAAAACTTAGAATCTGTTTGTTTGGTCATGTTTTTCAGAAACATGTTTTTAAAAAACTTCATATAGATTTTTCAATTAACTTTTTTAATCTCAAAAACACGTTTATTGAGAAAAATCTTTAAAACTTTTAAGTAATGTTTTCTAAAAACACTTCAAAAAACAACCATTCAGATAGAGCTCTAATCTCCCATTGTTCTGTAAGTATACGGGTCAGTTGTAATATGTGGAGTATTAAGTATCGTATTCCACGAGGAATCAAATGGAATGCAATTACTAAGGCTTTATCGCTACTCTATTATCTAAACAATCACAAATTGAGTGTTGTTGTGGTTGGTTACAATAGAATAGGTAAAAGATTAGAAAACACTTGTGAGAATTCAAATAGCAAAAAACCTAGAACATAGAGTCCAGTAATGAACCATAAGATGCATGAATAACTTGCTAAGTTTTATCTTGCCTTGTTAAGAATCCAATTCCATATGGGTCAGAACTAGTTCTTACTCTAAAATGATAAGATTTCAACTATCTTTATGATGAAATCTTTTGAAAACATTAATTTCATTGGTTCATTTAAGCATTTATTATTTCCATATGAGCAATTAAAGCATTATTTGTTCATTTTTCATTGTTAAATGCATTTCTCAATGTCAAATAATAACTAGATGACTTCTTCATGTTGGCCAAGCAAAAACAATTGTTAAAAGTTGAACAAGTAAACAAACAAGAACAAGCTTAGCAAATTAAAATGATTAAATCATGCTTGAAGATTCATTTGCTTTATCTATATTCCAGATGAAGCTTTTAGTGCAATACGATTAGTGAAATAATTAAAAGTTCAATTCTATGCAAGAATTCATGTTCAACGATGAAAGTAAAAGAGATAGAGTTGAAAATGGCTTATTCAAAAATTGAATAAGGCTTCAAACTTCTTTTTTTCTTTCAAAAGATGAACTACAAGAGTTCTAGTATAATAACCTCACTATTCTATTGATATAGTTGGAGAATTCTATTAATTCTCTTACAAATTCACTAAAAAACCTCTAAAACCTCTCTAAACATCTTACAAATGACTTCTACTTATAGACAAAGATTCTACAAGTTATTTTCTATCTTGCAAATACATTAAATGCAATGAAATGATGAAGATTCTTCTTGAGCTCAAAAATTAGCACAAAAATCTCCAGATACTTAATGGAATCTATTTCTGCCAAAACCATATCTTCACATGAAAAGTCTGCAAAACCAGTTGGAAAATAAAGTAAGTTGCAAGCAACCGAAATCTTGTCAACCTACCGATCTGCGGGTTAGATCCATAGAACAACCACACGTGGATCACACAAAATGTGCTCCACTTGATTTCTGAGTTGCTAAGCTAGATTTCCACGCGTGTCAAACTTTTTCCTCATGTATTTTTGCTGGATTTTTTGATTTCTCAAATATTGCACAATTTATTCTTCAATAACATTCAATCAACTTAATCACTTGAATCTACTTTGATTCTAATCCATTTTGATTCCAATTGATCCAAATTGAGATTAAGTATCGTGAATTTGCAAAGTGTACAAAAATTGTGCATTAAATAGCTCAAAATATCAATTTTGCCTCAAAACCATAATTTTGGGAAACAAACCCTAATTGTTGGAAAAAAAAATCATTTCAAACCAAAATACTATAATTATACTAAAAACACATTAAAATAGATAATCAAACATATAATATTATTGGTTAATTTATCACTTATCAAACTCCCCCACGCTTGAATCGTTGCTTGTCGTCAAGTAATTGAAAAATCTTAAGACCAAAACATGATTCAAAGTTTGAAATAACACATCCCTTGTTACTGAATGCAATTCCACAAAATAAAGCAAATAGGCATTATGCAATTCCTTGTAATGTTTACAATACTCATAATATCAATAAAAGGGAAGTAATTATATCAAAATTAAAGCTAGTTCTACAAAATTTTCATTCCTTACAAAATTTCACATACCAAGTATTCAATGCGAACAATCAAGTGCAACTTATGCTTATACATAATTTCAAATAGGGACATCTTGAACTTATAAAATTTGCAAGTGTCTTTTGATGCGAAGTTGCCAATGTTGAGGAAAACCCTGGGTTATTCAACACTATTGATCATTTGAACCACATTTCATTCTTAATTGAGAAGTGAAATTTTCTTTTGATGAAAAGATCGACATTTGGGATGAAGATCCCTTATTATTTAACAATTCACTTTCAATCAACTAGCTATGCATACTCTTAATTTAAATACCTTTTAATGTGAAATTGACATTTTTAGATGAAGATTCCTAGTTACTAAGCATGTTGAACCACTAGATTAGAAATAAATAATCAATTGACATTTACTTCATAACATAATTGTGGCATAAATATGCATAAGTCATAAATTGCACCTTTTTTCCATATCTAACACTTTAACATGTAAAATCCAGTAAAGAATAGAAATTTTAATCAGACATGCCAGGTCAAGACATAATTTCAACCATTTTACAAGATATACTTTCTTAAAAACAAAACTCCTAATTAATAACTATTTTTTCATATATTTGTAGAAAGCATTCAATCAATTTTGCATAAATTACTTCAAAAGTAAAGGAATTCATCACGTTATTGGCATAAAAGCATGCATTCAAGGCAAAATGTGAAAAATTTTGGTCATATTTTACCCGAACAACATCTTACAAATAACTTCAATTCTAACCAAACATAATCCTCATAGCTTCCCCCCACACTTAAAATGTCACATTGTCCACAATGTGCAGAGGAAAAGTAGACAAATAAAGTAGAAGAAGAAATCTCCCCTTGATTGGTTAAAGAGTCCTTAAGATGACGTGTGGTTGTCCTTGTATGCTCTTGGCCAATGGTGAGTCCTTTTTGCAATGCTTCACCATGTTGCATCAATTGTTGTCTATTCTTGCTCCATTTCTTACTTACAAATGCTAAAATGCTATGTTAAAATATGTTGGAATAACAAATAAGCACAATTGGTAACATAGCATGCTTAGAAACATTTGGTTTTCTCCCACACTTGGTTATGACAATGTAGTTAAAAGGGATAAAATTTTAATGAACAAGTTATGTGAGCAATTGTAATGTTATAATGAAGCTAAAAGTAAAAGAAACTTAAACCAAAATGCCTTAAAACCAAATTTCATACTTTGATGCCGAAAGGTTAAAACAACAAAAGAACACACACGAACAATCTCCAATTGGAACGAACTATCTTCAATTGGAACACATTGAAGTGTTAATTTGAATGTCCATAACATGCATACAAACCCTAAATCACATGTTGTATGTGAATCAATTGAAAACCAATGAAAACAAAGTTGAAAATAAAAATTCTGCATGTGATCCGTGGGTGGCTAACCCACAATTCACTTGGCGATCCACGGTTCTTTGAAACCACGAATTGCAATGACCTCCCAAAAACTGATCTGCGAGTGCGATTTGTGGGCTAGACCCGCGGATCAGTGGACACACGATTCACTTTCAAAACCTGATATTGAGCAACTTATTCCATATTTAGTGCTCCATCGGTCATTTTTAATTTTTACATCACTTTCAACTTCAATTTTAACGTGTTTTTGAACAATTTAACACTGTGAATTTTATTAGGTTATAAATTTTAGGTTATAAAGGGGTATTAGGTTATGAATTTTATTACTGGTTTTGTGAATTTTGCCTAAATTTTGATACTACCTAAACCTCACAATCAAGTTTTTGGCACTGTTGCAGAAGAAACAAAGAAATTTTGGGCAATATTGAGGCAAAAACAAGCTCTATTAGTCTAGACATTTTTAGTTTTTCTTGTTTTTGATACCTCTTGCATTGTGTTTTTTGTAGGTACTAATTGTATCTAGGTGAAGGGAAGCATTTAAAGGTTGAAGTTGATTCAAGTATTTCATCGAACACTTGGTAGACATGTTTAATAATGTGTATGGATGAGGTCTTGCTGGAAGTTTCGATGTCAAATGTTACAAATCAAAGGAAAGAACAATAAACCAGTGTAAGTGACTATGAATTTGATCCGAAAGTCATTTGTGTAGTTAGACATGACCAATTTGAAAGAAATCCAAATGGACATGCTTATTCTCATTTAGCCAATTTTTCGAATTTAATTGATCTTCTTAGTTTTGATGGATACAAGTGTAACACCCTAGAAAATGCACTCACAAGAGACATTCTTTTATTTAGGGTTAAGTGTTAATCCTTGATCTATTAGTTGGAAGATTTCTTGAGTTAAGTAGGTTAATTAACTAAGATCTTCATTATTAAGTAGGACACCTAAGTACCAAATTTAGAATAATGTTATTTTTATTTGACCATTTAATTTATATTAGCGTTTAAATTTTGATTAGTTTATTCTACTATTTTCTAGTCTTTTGACTACTCAAATTTTAGCTCAATTTTACTAAAAAATTTCACTTATTTTCTTGCTTTATTTTCTTTTCTTGGCTGAAATTTTTTCTCTCTTTTCTTCTTGGCCGAAAATCCTTTCTTCTTTTCTTCCTCATGGCCGGCTCTCCTTTCTCTTATTTTTCTCTCTTTTTGCTTTAATATTTATGCTATAATATTACTCATTACTAGGTGATAAAGAGAGTAAGAGTTCCACCAATTAAATTAATCCAAGTTGACCACTAATACCTAAAAAGCATAAACCCTACTTTGACTCTTGTTATGATTTTATTGGTTATTCTTTTCCTCACCTTTTTCTTTATTTCTTTTCTATTTTCCTAGCCTATTTCTCTCTCTTTTTCTTTCTCTCTTGGCCGAACTCCCTACCCCTCTTTCCTCTCTTTTGCTTTAAAAATTTATGCCATACAACTTGTTAGTTATTAAGTGATAAGTGATTAAAATCTCCACTAATCATATTTCACCAACTAGTGACTATTATGTCAAAATATCTAAACCCTAGCATGACTTTTGTCTAGCTTTGATTGGTTGCACTTTCTTCCATTAATCTTTTATTTCTTTTATACTTTTTGACCTAATTTCTCTTTCATTTTATTTCCCCTTGGCCGAACTCCCTTACTCTCTCTTTTCCTCACATTTTTCTCTCAACTTCTTGAAGCTTTCTCTCCAAAATTAGAGCAATTTCACCATAGAAATTTAGCTTTTCTTCTTCCTAAGCAACTTTCTAAGCTTGTTCAAGGTATCTACTAAGAACTTTTCTTGTTAATTTCAAGTTTTATTTGGTCTTTTCTATAAGTTTAACTCTAGAACCTTGTTATTACTACTTGAAGAATTTAGTTAGAATTGAAGATTTACTTGCTAGATAAAGTGTTCTTGTGGTTAGATAGACTAGTAAATGGCATTTAAACCTTGAATTCTCATGTGTTATATGTTACTTGGTTGAAGATTCTTGGAGTAGAACTCTTGAATTTGAGTAGAGATTTGAATGAATTTGAGTTTGAATTGAACATAGAAGTTGTAGAACTTGTTGAAATATGGATTGGTTGGTTGTTTTCTTGCAGGAATAAAATTTGGGTTAGTCCAATTTTAAGGGGAAATGCTGCCGAAATTTTGGTAGAATTAAAAGAAGAAAAATTGACAAGTGAGATTTTTAAACCTAGGATATGCTCAATTTAAGGAAGTTGATGTGCAAGAATTTTTAGAAAATGATCTAGTGATAGATTAAATTTTCTTAGAATAAGAAACCCTAAAACCAAAACCCTAGAAATAAGTGGGGTATTTTCTTGAATTTTCTTACTAAATTTACTAGGGTTTTAATTGGGTTTTCATTATATTATTTCTTTTAAATTTCAGGGTCCGAAAACGAATCGCGACCGTATTACGAAATATTTTCTTAAGCATTTCAGGTGAGTGTCTCTATGTGTGCATGATGCATGAATTGCTTTATCATACTTGAGAATGTTATATTAAGAAATAGTATGCTATACTTGTAATTGTTATTTTATGACATGCGTTACTTGAGGAGAGATGTGTACTTTATCACATCTATTCCGCAATGTGTTATACGCTTTCATTATCCAATGTGTTACTTGTGCATGAGACTTTCGTGACTAACTTCACCGTTACTTCACGGATGGTCAACCCGGACCGGCTTGGGAGGATATAAGGTGCTGGGTGTTTTAGGGCGTGATGTTCTTTCCCTTATGAGTTGTGAATCCTCAAAGAGGCCAACTCCGGATTGAACTTTCTTGCGTGTTGGCCCTCCAGGGTTGAGATTTCTCCCTGGATGTGGTAGCCTGTACGGAGGTTATAAGTTGAATGGTGGTTAGGGTTCTTGCTTGATAATACTGGCATGACCTTTGATAAAGACACGAGCTATTATCTCAGTTCTAACATCATGGTTACATGATCAGTACTTGCTCCTTCTGCGGTTAAGCTTGCTTCCGTAGTTGAGCCCTGTATCCGCCATTGACTACTTGTTAATTAAATTGTTCATAACTTGTCTACTTAATTTGTCAATTATTTTGTTCAATAAAATAATAGATTCTGGGTATGATTGCATGACTTGGACACTCACTGGGCTATGATAGCTCATCCCGTTCATTTATTTTCTTTAACCAGGTTTCCCAAAATACTAAAGCTGGAAAAGCTGATTTTGGACTTGTACATGTTTTGTTTGGTATCTTTTGATAGCCACTTGTTTAGGCTATTCTTATACATGCTATGTAAATTTTAGTGCGTAAAACCTTTTGTAATACCTGTACTTCAAATGAATTTTATGAATATATCTCTTTATGAATGTGTTTTATTTTTGCATTAATTATGGGTACGTATTGAGTGAGTGCTCGACTCGAGTCCTGGCGAGAGCTAGGCAGACAGTCCGCTAAGCCCTTTGGTGCGCCCTTGGGTAAGGTGGCGCTGTCACAACAAGTGGAGTAAACAATGATGCTATAAAATTAAGATTGTTTACATTAACTCTAGTACATGAAGCTAAAGATTGGCTAAGATCATATGAATCAAATTATTTCACTAGTTGGAAGCAACTAGCAAATGCTTTCTTAGAGAAATATTCCATGCATTATGTTGACTATGAGTCTAATTTGAATGTTATTGTACCACATGTAGAGGTGACCATGAAAATCATGAATGTGCTATATTAGCTAAGGTACAACCTTGTGGTATTCAAAATGATTCATATGTTAGCATCAATACTCCAAATTGTGAAAAAAATAATTCTAGTGATCAAATAGGTATGTGTGATACAAAGGTGGAAGGCATGTCTTATATTTCTTTGTTCATGAAAATGATAATTATAAAGAAATGTTTGATATTCCTACTTTTGAACATGATGTTGACACCAAATTTTGACACACCATTTACTTGTCAGACATTGGGGAGGTGTTTATATTTCTGGGATCAAATTTTAATTTTTTCAATAATCTTGGGGGCAAAATAGTAATTTTTATTTGTAAATACTTTTTCATTAGTTTTGGGGGGTTTAAATTCACTTTTTTACTTTCATACATATTTTTTATTTTTTATGATTTTTCTAGATTTAATTGGTATTTTTTATATTTTACCAGCACAAGGGCAAAATGGTAATTTCGCCTCGTGAACACCATTTTAGCTCATTTTTAGTTCCAAATTTATTTTTCTAATTCTTTAAGCATGTTTCTAAATTTTCTTTATTTTTCGGAGATGATTGCTATTTTCTTGAGAATTTTCATTGCCCAAGGGTAAAATCGTCATTTTACAGTTTAAATTCATTTTTCATCAATTTTTGAGTCATAAATGCATTTTCTAATGTTTTAAGCTTACTTTTAATTTTTGATAATTTTTTGAGGCTAATATCTATTTTTTGTGTATTTTCGTTGTCCAGGGGCAAAATCGTCATTTCACACCTCGAATGCGTTTTTATCAGCTTTAAGCTCTAGCTTTTATTTTTGAAATTTACTTTGAATTCTTTTTGAAAATTTTGGAGATTTCTGTCAGTACTTTGTATTAATTTTTAATTTTTTGGGGTTAAAAAATATTTTTTTAATAAAATTAGTATTTTTAATGCCGGTGGCGTTTTCGTTATTTTATAGCATTCTTGGCCAACAAGACAAGTGGTGTATAAATACCCCTTTTAATCATTAAAAAAATAAGGAGAAAAATCAAGAAACCCTAAAAACATATTTTGATTTTACCCTAAAAGATTAAAACACATAGCAAAACACCAAAAAACACACACTCAACAAAAAACGTTTTTTTTGGTTGCTCCATTTACTGTTCATTGTCATACCAGGAATCATCACTGTTCATCAGATTCTTTACCATCTCTCAAAAGGTAGTTTCTTATCTCCTTTCTCTTTCTTTTGATCCCTTTTCTTTCATTGTGCAAGTCTAATTTTGTTAGGTTTAATGACTTGAAATTTGGTTGAATTTTGTTATTGTTTCTTCTTCAATTTTTCTGATTTTTTTATCTAACTTTGTTGCTTTTATTTGAGAAATTTGGGTTGAATGTTATTTAATTTCTCTGGAATCTTAGCATTATTTGCATTCTGGGTTTTCTTTCTTCTCCTTTTGGTTTTGTTCTTTTTCCTGTGTTTTGGGATTTTTCATTTCTGGAGCTCTTCTTCTCCATCTCATCGTTTCTCTGGTCCCTTTTCCCCCTTCCACCGTTCAATCATAACCAAACATCCACCCAAGACCACCAAAGCCTAGAACCCCTACCTCCCTCTTCCCTCTCGCCACTTCACTGCTAATCTCCATCAATAGCCAATCACCACCATTGAATCCCTATAGTCCACCAAAATCACCACTACAGTCTAGTCCCTGTCAATACACAGCTCTTTCACTTGCAGCCTCAATTCATTAAATTAATACTAGAATTGGCCTCAATTTCTACCCCAAAATCCCAATAATTAACCATCCGCACCACCTGCAAAGAAGAGAAACAACAACAGCACAAATAAAATGAATATCATCAATTACCACCAGAAATAGCCCCTAATTCCATCCAAGTCAGTACCCCCCATCCCTTCCAATCACCACCAAAATGCACAACCCACCCAACCACCACCACCATCCAAACTCCACTGTGACAGCCATCATCTTCACGCCCATAACCAACAACCCAACACCCCCAAATTGAAATCACAGGCACGCACATATTCACTGTCCATCACCATACCTGTGACCAAACCAGCACACAGAAACAGCACACGGCTATTTTCCAAAACCCAATTCCTCACCACTGGCTTCATAATCACTCTATCACCGAGCTTCCATAAAGACCACCATGACAACCTGCAAAAGAACAGCAACATACACACATAAAATTCCCCCACCTTCCCTGCCTTCTCACAATTACGCATAGCACCACCATTCATATCTTGCCACTTCCACCCCATCACAGAACAATCACACCTCACACCCCAAAACAAACCCAATCACCATTAATTTCCCACAAAATCAGGCCTAATTAAACCACCTATCACCCATCGTAGCTCCTTCTCCCACTTCTTCTTGACTTTATCTTCCCTCTCCCTGAAAACCCTTGTATAATTATTGAGAGAGAGCAGCGAGCTGAAATAAATGGAGATCGAGGAAGAGAGCAGACTGAGTGAGAAGAGAGAAAGGGAAGATACAACGAAACAAACGAGAAGAAAAGGAGAGTAGATAAGAGAGAATAGAGAGACAGCAGAGAAAACAAAGAAGAAAAGAGAGAAAACAGATTCGGATGAGGAAGAAAAGAGAAGAAGAAGAAGAGCATTGAAGGAAGAGAGAAAAGGAATAAGAATTTCGGGAAGGGGAAATCAGTGAGAGAGAAAAAAAATAGAGAAGAAAAAACAGAGAACCAAGAACAAACAGCTTCAGTTGGAAGAGCGGGAGAAGAAGAGAAGAACAGAAAAGGGGAAAAACAGGGCAAAGAGAGAGCGAGCGAGAGAGAGAGAGAGAGCAATCGGAGAAGACCAAATAAAGAAGAACACGAGAAAAATAGAAAGAAAAGGGAAAAGGAAGAAAACAAAATTTTGAGAATTATGGGAAAGATATAATTGATTAGGGGATTTGGGAATTTTTTTGGGTTTATTTTATTTTTGTTTTGTTTATTTATCTGTTTGTTTGTCTTGTTTTTTAGTTTAGTAATGATTAATTAGTTTGTGATTTTGATTTAAAATTAGTTTAGTTAATTTAATGGGTTAATTTAGGCTTAATACATGTTAGGTATTTTAAGTTTATGATTATAATAAATTAATTCATTTATTTAGGTTTAAGTGTATGTTTTCTTTGGGTATTGTTAAAGACCCCTCAAAGATTTCTATTCTATGCAATTAAGTCCCCTGCTATTTACAGATTTGGCTCCAGGTCTTTAGTTCATTTCAATTAAGTCCCATAGTTTGCAATTTGCCCCATATTTGCACGAATTTGTTGTTTTGTCCCTCCAATTTACTTAAATTTTTTGTATTTCTGCCCCTTTAGACTTATGTGATTTTAATTTTGCCCCTTTAGTTTTACAGAATTTTGTTTGTAGCCCCCTTGGTTAACAGAATTTACATTTTATCCCCATTTGTCAATATTCTCTTATTTTATGATTTATTTTATTAAATAGTGGTACCTTAACATGTGTATTCATTTTTAAGCTTTGGTACCGGGTCTCCAAGGAGGTATCCCGACTTCTTGTTATTTTCCTCCTTGTGTGCTCCAATATGCTCTGTCGCATCCGAAAAAATCGTGAAAGTAAAAAGGGTGTAAAAGGGTGTTAGTGGAGTCGTGACTGTCGCGTCCCGAAAAGACGGTCTAGTCTAATGACCCTTTTGAAAAAGCAAGTTTTTGGGAAAAATCGTGCGCGTGTGTGAAAAATCGGGTTTTTATTGAAAAAGTGTATTTTAAGAAAAATGGCATTTTAAAAGAAAACAAGGCCGGGACTAAAAGTACAACAGGTTTGGCCAACTAATTTTGAAAAAGGGTTTTATTTTATTTTTTTAAAAAAATGGAGTCGCCACTTGGTACTGAGTTAGGGTGTACCAAGTCACCCGAAAAATCGTTTAATAGAAATAAAAATAAAATTTTAAAAAAAATATTTTAAAACCCTTTTTCGACTCCTGTCTACGAAAAAACGAGAAAAAAAGGTTCGGGAGTCACATTTGAAGAAAGGGAAGGCAAAGACTTGCGCCTAAGGCACCCTTTCAACCTAGCCGAGGCTAGTTGCGAGGTTTAATCAAAATTTTCTAAATTAATCCTAAATTCTATCGCGTTTAGATGTATCTAAATGAATGCAAAATCCTAAATCTAAATGTGAATATCGAGAGGGTCGGAATGTTCCGTTGAGGCTTGGTCGGAATTATCGTATTAATTGCGAAACCCGAATTGAGACCTCGAGGGAGTCACGAGTGTGAATGTAAAATGAAATGCAACAAGAAAAGAAAAAAAAGAAAAAAAAATATAGATAATAAGTGGCCGAAGAAAGTGGGAATGCAACATGACGGGTACGGGGGACTAATATCTCGTGACTGAATATTCCTACTCACGGAGGGGGGAACGGCCTGTACGCCACCACTTCCCACGTGAATAGACGACTATTTATAGTCAAATCACACAAATGTCTTAATTTCTAAGTGAGATGCAACCTAGATGTCATGCATTTTAAAAAATGTGTCAAAATAATACTAATAATAATAAGAATAATAATTATAGTAATAAAATCACACTAAATGGAAAGAAAACTAAAAGTGTGTGAAATGTGAAATGCTCACGAATACACCTAACACTAAGATGCCCTAAGGGTCTAGCATTGGATTAGCCCGTTTTTAAAAAAAATTCCACTAGCATTGGACTAGTGGGAAAAGAAAGAAACCACAACTAGACTTGGACTAGTGTGGTGACGGAATGCCATAAATTATGAATTTAAATAGTAAAGCATGAATTAAAAGCAAATTAAACATGTAAAAACATATAAGATTACATAGGAGCACGTAGCACATAGACATAATATCTAAATGCAAAGTCCTAATGAAAGCGGTAAATCAAATAAGCATGTAAGCACGCAAAAACAAATAAATCCTAACTATTACACCGGGGGGCTTGATTTACAATTTAAAGGGGGAAATTAAAAATACCCTATCTATTACACTTTCTATCTAATTACACAATTCTTGCTAAAATATGAGAAAAATAATCTGACTATTACATTGACTATCTAAATACAAAATATTACATTTTTCGTCAAAATAACAAAAATAATAAAATTTAAAATTAAATAACACGAAATAAATAAATAAGCAAAAAAGTGCATAAAATAAATAAAAAACGCATGAAAATTTGCATAAAATATCACATTAGAGCACGTTGGAGTATATAAAGGAAAAATAATAAGAGATAGGGATACCTCTCGAAGACCCGGTACTAAAATACTATCAAAATGAACAAACAAGTCAAGGCACATCGGCATAATCAAATAAAACCTAAAATATATAACTATTGACGAATTGAGATAAAAAAATGAATTCTAGCAACTACGGGGCTAAAATAAAATTCTATAAAACTTAAGGGGTAAAAATTAAAAATTCATGTAAGTCCAAGGGGTGCAAATGCAAAATTAAAGTAAACTAGGGGCGACAGTGTAAAAATAAAATAAATAAATAATAATAATAAAAAAACTAGGACCTAGGGGGTCAATTCATAACAATCCAAGGGCTTAACTAAGATTTTAAGGGACATGGTGGTCGAACCAAAACTTAGGGGACTAGTATGAAATACCTCTATTAATGTAAAATAACTCAGAAAGTTAAAATGCTAAAACTAAATAAATAAATAAATAACAAGAAAAAGTGAAATTGAATAAATACTTCATTTCTTTCTCTTCTTGCTCTTTTCTTTTCTCTGTTTCTATTCCTCTGTTTTCTCTCTACGCACTCGCCTCATCTCTCTCTCATTCCTTTGTTTCTTTCCCGTCTTCTATCCATTCCCAAGTGGAGATTTGGTTATGGTTTTAGTTGATTGGTGCTGGTACGATTAAACAGACGGTGTGTGGGTTGTGATTGTACCTTAAAATATTGTTGTTGGGCCGTTTTTTTTTTTTTTTTTTGCCTTTTTTTTTACAGGTTTATGGAGGTGCGGTTTGGGGCTTCAGGAGTTGATTTAACTGTGATTTGGTGGTGATTTAGGGCTGCCAAGGGGTTGAGAAGCTGCAATTTTGGGAGTGCAATGGTAGTATTTTGGGGGCTGCAATTTGGGTCTAACTTGAGCTATTTGGTGGCTGTTTTAGATGATTTTTGGGGATTGTTTTGCAAGATGATTCGGTGATATTATGTTGCTAGAGGTGGCTGATAGGGGTAGTGATTATGGGTGGTTTCAACTGCAATATGGCTGTTTAGGTGGAGCTTTGATACGAGTGGTTTTGTGGTTTGGGTAGTGGCTTTGGCTTGGTAATTGCAGGTATCTACTGGGTTCGGTGGTGGCTTGTTGATTCTGTAATTTTGTGGATGGTCTGTGATTTTGATTCTAGCTAAATCTGGTGATTGTTTTGTGAGATTTGGCTAATTGGATGACTGTAATTTTCTGGCAGGTTTGGAGATAGAGAGATGGAGTGATGGAGAGATGAGATTGGTGACAGGGGAGGAACGTTGCAGGATGGAGCTGCTGATTTTAAATGGAAATGGTTGCAATTTCAATTGATTGTCCAGTTGTTTCTAATTTTTCTTTGCAGGTTTGGGTAGTAGGTGGTTGAGGTGTGTCTGGCCGGACTAGATAGTGGGCAGGAGAGAAGGCAAGGCAGTGGAGGATGAAGAAAGGAGGATGGTGGAGTTTCCGGTAGTGAGGGGAGAGAAACGGTGGAAGGAATGGTGGAAATATGAACCCAGAAAGAAAATAAAACCCCAAAAATGGACCCAAAAACGAATCGGACATTTAGAAATCAAAATAGCATAAACAAAATTCAACTCAAGAGGAATCAGAATAAAGAGAAAATTACGTAAGAATTTTCCTTTTTGAAGCAAGTATTCAGAAATCAAAGTAGAATAAACAAGAATCAATCAAAAGGAATTATAATAAAGAGGAAATTAGGTAAGAATTTACCTTTTTGGAGCTGGCAGAGAACCTGACGATGAACAGTGATATCTTCCAGAAAACGGCGAGGAAAACGGCGAGGAACAGTAACCGGAAAGTGAACAGTAACCCAGTATGTGTGCTTATGGTGTTGAAGTGTGTGTTTTGATCTTAGAGGACAAAAACAATAGTGTTTTTTAGGGTTTTTTTTTCCTCCTAAGTGGGGTATTTATACTGCACTTGACTTGTTGGCCAAGAATACTGTAAAATAACAGAAATGCTACCGGTATTAAAAATGCTAATTTTATTAAAAAATATTTTTTAACCTCAAAATTAAAATTAATACAAAGAATCTGACAGAAATCTCTAAATTTTCAAAAAGAATTCATATTAGATTTAAGAAATAAAAACTAGAGTTCAAAACTGATAAAAACGCGCTCGGGGTGTAAAATGACGGTTTTGCCCCTGAACAATGAAAATTTATAGAAAAATAGCTATTGACCCCAAAAAATAATCAAAAATTACAAATAAGGTTAAAACACTAGAAAAGGCATTTACGACTCAAAATTTTGACAAAAAATGAACTTAGATTGTAAAATGACGATTTTGCCATTGGGCAATGAAAATTCATAGAAAAATAGTTATTGTTCTCAGAAAATTATCAAAAATTACAAATAATTTTAAAACACTAGAAAAAGCATTTGCAACTCAAAATTTGACAAAAAATGAACTTAGATTGTAAAATGACGATTTTGCCCTTGGGCAATGAAAATTCACAGAAAAAATAGTTATTGTTCTCAGAAAATTATCAAAAATTACAAATAATTTTAAAACACTGAAAAATGCATTTTTGACTCAAAATTGGTGAAAAATGAATTTAATTTGTAAAAATGACGATTTTGCCCTCAGGCAATGAAAATTCTCGGAAAATTAATTATCGACCTCAAAAATTACCAAAAAACTAAAATAAGTTTAAAACACTGAAAAATGCATTTTTTACTCAAAATTGGTGAAAAATGAATTTAAATTGTAAAATGACGATTTTGCCCTCAACTAGTACAAAAAAATAAAAAATACCAATTAAATCCAGAAAAATCATAAGAAATTAAAAAATTTACATAAAAGTAAAAATATGAATTTAAAACCCCCAAAAATTGATAGAAAAATATTTACAGATAAAATTACTATTTTGCCCCCCAAATTATGGAAAAATTAAAAAATTTGTCCCAAAAGTGTAAACATGCCCCCCAATGTTTGAAAATAAATGGTGTGTCAAAATTTGGTGTCTACATGCTCCAATGTGATTTTATGCATTATTATTTTGTTTATTTCTTAATTTACATACTTTTTGCGTGTTCACGTATTTAATTTATTTAATTTTGAATTTTTATTATTTTGAAAAATATTATATTTTGTATTTAGCTAGTCAATGTAATAGTTAGATTATTTTTCTCATATTTTAGCAAGAATTGTGTAATTAGATAGAAAGTGTAATAGATAGGGCATTTTAATTCCCCCCTTTAAAATTGTAAATTAAGCCCCCGGTGTAATAGTTAGGGTTTATTTGCTTTTGCGTGTTTACGTGCTTATTGGTTTTACTGCTTCCATTAGGATTTTGCATCTAGATATCATGCTTATGTGTTATGTGCTCCTACTTGACTTTATATGTCTTTATATGTTTAATTTGCTTTTAGTGCATGCTTTAATATTTAATTCATGATTTATGGTATTCCGTCACCACACTAGTTCAACGCTAGTTGTAACTTCTTTATCATTTCCCCACTAGTCCAATGCTAGTGGGACATTCTTAGAACGGGCTAGCCCAACGCTAGACCCTTAGGATATTTTAGTGTTAGGTGCACTTGTGTGCATTTCACATTTCACACACTTTTAGTTTTTTCATTTGGCGTGATTTTATTATTATTATTATTATTATTATTATTATTATTATTATTATTATTATTATTATTATTATTATTATTATTATTATTATTGACACATTTTAAAATGCATAGCATATATGTGACGCCCCGGAAATTCGCACTAAAAAGATTATTTGATTTATGTTATGTTTATTAGTAGAAAAAAAAAATGAATGAGAAAAGAAAAGAAGAGGGAAATTAAAGTGCATTTAATAGGGCATTTCTTTTATTTAAGGTTTAGTGTTAATCTTTGGTTTAATAGTTGAAAAATGTCTTAAGTTAGTTAGGTTAACTAAATGAGATTTTTGTATGATTAAGTGGTACACCTAAGTACCAAACTTGGGTTAATTTTATTGGTCTATTAGTTTACAATAGTGTGTAATTTTGACTAACCAACTCTACCATTATTGAGCCTTTTGACTAATTGAACTTTAGCACAAAAATTAACTTAAAATTTTCACTTAAACCCTTGTCTTTCCCCCCCCCCCCATATGGCCGGCCCCTCTCTCTCCTTTTCCTCTCTTTTGTTTTAAAAATTTTATGTTACAAAACTTGCCAATTGTTGAGTGTTAGATGATTAAAATTTTGTACAAATTATATTGAGCCAACTAGCACCTATTTTGCCAAAATATCTAAACCCTAGCTTGACTATTGTCTAGCTTTCATTGGTTACACTTTCCTCCATTATTCTTTTACTTCTTTTATACTTTCTTGACTGAATTCTCTCCCATTTTCTCTCTCCCTCTTGGACGAATTTTGCTTGCCCTCTCTCTACCCTCTCTTGTTCTTCATTTTCTTGGAGCTTCCTTTCCAATTTTAGACAAATTCCACCATAGAAAGTGGGGTTTTCTTCTCCCTAAGCAAGGTTCTAAGCTTGTTTAAGGTATGTACCATGAACTTTTGCTATTAATTTCAAGTTTATTTAAATTTTATTTAAGCTTTATTTAGGGTTTTGTTCAAGTTTTACATTAACAGTCATGCTGGACCAGTTTTAGTAAAACTTTCATAACTTGATGTAGATAACTTGGATTCGAGTGATTCTTGTTTTTTTAGAAACTAGATTGATAGGGCTTTCCAACGGCATAAGGCTTGCACTGTGTTTCATTGTGTATTAATCGCAGAAAGTTTGCAAAGTTGGCTGAAAATTCGGTTCTGCGTGAAACAGTTTTGATGATGAGCCAACTTGAGGGATGATTTTGAACCTGTTCTAGTTGGAATTTGGATTGATGATCTTCACGAAAGTTGTAGCCCTATAAACGTACTTTAAAACCATGTAATCAGAATTCCTTAGTTCTTGATGGATTGACCTCAATAATGGCATGAAGTTGGCTGAAAACCAACCCTGCGCAGTTTAGGTTGAAGATTCTTGGAGTATAATTCTTGATATTTAGTGGAATTTTGATTGAATTTGAGCTTGAATTGAACTAAGAAGTTGTAGAACTTGTTGAATTATGGGTTTGATGATTGAAATCTTGATGGAAAACAAAGTTGGATGGCCGAAAATTAAGGGAAATAATGCCAAAATTTTGTTAGAAAACCCTAAACCCTAAATCCTAAACCCTAGAACTAAAACCCTAGAATTTAATGGAGTATTTCTTGAATTTTCTTTCTAAGTTGATTAGGGTTTAAATTGAGTTTCATTAGATTATTTCTTATAAATTCCAGGATCCAAAAGTGAGACGCAACCGTTTTACGAAATATTTTCTTAAGCGTTCCAGGTGAGTGTCCCTTTACTTGTGCATGTGAGTGTTCCTTTGCTTTTGTTTATGAGTGTTTCTTCACATATTCATAATGCATGTTCAAAATGTGATCTTATTTATACTTGATGCTCGTGACTTGTCACAACGTGCTATGTGTTCTTGATATTCATGAATTGTCACAATGTATTATATGAAGGGAAAGTGTGTACTTTATCGCACTTACCCCATGGTTTGTTACATGCACAATTTCTATCTGATGTGAATATAATTGTTTGTGAATTTTCGACTACATTAACTTGTTGCCTAGACTTCCGTGGTTATGCCGCGGTTAGTCAGGCAGGAGGGTACAAAGGAGGATATAAGGTGCTGGGTGTTTTAGGGCTTGTGGTTCTTTTCCTTGAGTTGTGAATCCTCAAAGAGGCCAACTCCGGACTGAACCTTCTTGCTTGTTGCCCTCCGGGGTTGAGATCTCACCCTGGATGGGTCGGACGGTACTCTTGGAGGATATAAGGTGAATGGCGGATAGGGCTCTTGCTTGATAATGCAGGTATAACCGGCAATCCACTCTCAATACCATGGTCACATGATCAGTACTTGCTCTCGTGATGGGAATGTATCCTCCCTTGTTTAAATCAGTGATTACTTAATATATCCTTACTTTGTCTTATGACTTGTGACATTCGTTTAATTAACTTCTGTTTGATTGCCTCTGTATTTGCATGTGTGGGAACCTCACTGAGCTATTATAGCTCACTCTCTGTTATTTGTTTTCCTTAAACAGGCTCCTATCTCTAAAGCCGGTGGTGAGGAATCCAGGGTAGAACTGGGTAGGATTTTTGGGTAGAAGGACTGCTTGAGATATTATTGTAATAACAAATGTATGTAATGTAAATTGTTTAACTAGTACTTTTACTTTTAAGTTTGAATGTGATGTGACCCTGAGAACTGTCACAGTTGGTAGCTACGAGTTTTCTACCGAATTACATCTGCTTGTGAATTTTAGTGTGTGCTCGATTCGAATCCTGGCGAGAGCCAGGCAGGCAATCCGCTAAGCCCTTTGGTGCGCCTCTAGGTAAGGTGGGGCTGTCACAATATAGGTTGCATCTCACTTAGAAATTAGGATATTTGTGTGATTCGACTAGAATTAGTCGTCTACTCACATAAGAAGCGGTGGCGTACAGGTCATTCCCCCCTCCGTGAGTAGAAACATTCAGTCACGAGTTATTAGTCCCCCGTACCCGTCATGTTGCATACCCATTTTTCTTTCTTCACTCATTATCTATATTATTATTTTCTTTTCTTTTTGCATTTTATTTTGCATTCACGCTCGTGACTCCCTCGAGGACTCGACTCGGGTTTCGCAATTAATACGATAATTCTGACCAAGCCTCGACGAAACATTTCGACCCTCCCGATATTCGCATTTAGATTTAGGATCTACATTCATATAGATAGATCCAAAACGTGATAGAATCTAGGGTTAATTTAGGAAATTTTGATTAAACCTAGCAACTAGCCTCAGCTAGGTTGAAAGGGTGCCTTAGGCGCAAGCCTTTGCCTTCCCTTTCTTTAAATGTGACTCCTGGACCTTTTTCTCTCATTTTTCATAGACCGGAGTCAGAAAAGGGTTTTTAAAATATTTTTCTAAAATTTTTATTTTTGTTTTGTTAAACTATTTTTTGGGTGACTTGGTATACCCTAACTCAGTACCAAGTGGCGACTCCATTTTTCAAAATAAAACCCTTTTTTAAAAATTTAGTTGGCCAAAACTGTCGCATTTTTTAGTCCCGGCCTTATTTTTTTAAAATACCATTTTTTACTAAATAACACTTTTTTACTAAAACTTGATTTTTTGCACACGCACATGGTTTTTCCAAAACTTGCTTTGTTAAAAAGGGTCTCGGACTGGACCGTTTTTTCGGGACGCGACAGTCAACGACCCTACCCATACCCTTTTGCTCACGATTTTTTAGGACGCGACACATGAACAAGAACAAGTAAACGAAGAAAATGCATGTGTGTGAAAAGGTATTTGAAAATGTGAAGAATGATAAAATAGTTGTTTCTCCTACTTTTGAACACAAAAAATTCAATAATAAACTTGCTCTTGATGAAGAAATTGAAAATTCAAAGGTAAAAAATGAAGAGTTTAATGGTAGTCCTTTCACTTGTGACATTGATTTTATCGGTATTGAGAAAATACTAACACAAGAGAAAGGCATAGCCAATTTTGGCTACGAAGTTCTTTTTAAGTGTTTCCATGTAGTAGGTACAATTGCACAATGGATTATGGACATGGGAGCACTTGTTTTGAGGCAAAGGATGTACCTCTACTAGCTAAATCAATTGAGCACAAAAGGTGTAATACATCCTTTGTGGGATACATCTATCAAATGACCAAGGTGTTCCAGGTCTAGCTCTAGACTTTAAATGAAGTGCTTGTTGGGAGGCAACCCAATGTTTTTGGTATTTTAAGTTGTTTTGGTGTGTTTTATGTTTTAGGTATGTTTTGTAGTTAGTTTGTTTGATTTGTTTAGTTTGAATTTGAATTTGAGGCATTTTGATTCAATCCATGAAGTTTTATATTTAAACTTGGATGTTTGATATCCAAATTTCATATCTCATGAGTTTATTGCTTTTAGCTCAAATTGGCCCTACTTGAACACTTTAAGGGATGAAATCCTCCAAGGGAAAATTCGAAACTTCACTTGGATTTTCAAGCAACTCCACATACCTCCGCGCGCATCAATATAATTACACACAATAGTGATATGTTGAATTTTATAATTTCGCAAGTGTCTTTTGACGCGAAGGTTGAAATTTGTAGATGCAAACCCCTAGTTACTCAACACTTTGATCATTTTTACCACATTTAACCCTTAGTTTGAGAAATGAAATTGTCTTTCGATGAAAATATCGACATTGGTTGATGAAGATCCCTTATTACTTGACAATTCACTTTAAATCAAACTTGCTGTGCATACTCTTTATTCAAATGCCATTTGATGCGAAAATCAATGTTTTTTGAATGAAGATTCCTAGTTACTAAGCAATTTGAATCATTGGAGTAGAAAGATATAAAAATTCATCATTTTGCTCATAATGTACTTGTCCTTTAATTCAAATAATGCAAAAGTATATTTCTTGTCCGTATCTACCACTTAATAATGTAAAATCAAGTAAAGAAAAGAAATTTAAAATTAAACATGCCTAATCAAGACATAATTACAACCATTTTACAAGATATACTTTCTTAAAAATAAAACTCCTAATCACATAATATCTATATCTTCATATATTTGTAGAATGCATTCAAGTAAAGTTGCATAAATTACTTCAAAAAGTAAGAGAATTTAACAAGTATATGGCACAAAAGCATGACAATGAGGCAATTTTTCAAAAATTTTGGCCATATTTTACTAAAACAATATGTTGGCACAATTACTCCTAACCACACCAAACATAATCCTTTACCTTGCCCCCATACTTAAAATGATGCATTGTCCTCAATGTGTAAAGGAAAAGATAAGAATAAAAATAGAACAAGAAAACTCCCCTTGTTTGGTTAATGAGTCCAAAAGTTGATATTGTTGTTGTCCATGTCTCCTCTTTGGCCTTTGTGAAGTTCCTCTTTGCAATGCTTCCTTTTGTCCATTCTTGCTCACCAACCTTGTTTCAAAGCTCAAACAACTCAAATGCTATGTTAGCACATGTTTGAATAACAAATAAGTTCAAAAAGTAACATAACATGCTTTGAAACACTTGATTTTCTCCACACTTAATTGTTGCAATGTAGCTCTAAGGGGGTGAAATTTGGATGCACATGTGCTTTGAGCAAATGTAATGTTATGGTGAAGTGATATGCAAAAGAAACTTGTGTGAAAATGCCTCAAAACAAAATTTCATACTTTGATGCCAAAAGTTAAAATTTGAATTAAAGAATTGAAACATGAAATGCAATCCCTTTGAATGTGTTTAAAGTGTTCATTTCATCCTTAAAAAGTTGCCCAACAAACTTGTAAATAAAGCCCTTAAACTCCCAAACAAAATTGACCAAAATAAGCCAAGGACCCTCAAAATGTCCAGAATCCGTGGGTGACCCACGGATAGGCCCCAGATTTTGCTGCAGGTTTGTGCGACAGGCTGATTTTTTAGCCATTTTGGCCATCGATTTCTTCCATTTAAACTTCAAGTTTTGGGCAAATAACTTTGTAATCATGTAACCATGTTAACAAAATTTGAATTCATGCATTTAAATCATACTAAACATCAACATATAAGAAATGAGAATTGATCAAAGTAGGCCACCCAAAAATTCTGCAACATTGAATTTGAAGATGAACTTAAGATTCAAGTTTTTCCTTTTCAAGTTTTTGACCAATTCAACACTTCAAACATATTTCTTATGTTAAAACAAAGTTGTTAACATGATTTTTAAGCATCCAAAACATCAAAATTCCAAAGTTGAGAACAAAATTGCAGAGAATCTCTCTTGATAACAACTAAATGAATAGTAACCTTTTCACTCAAAAGCTCAATTTGATTCTTTGCATGTTTTGGACTTCAAAATCACCTTGAACAAGTTTTAAATGATAAAAAAATTACTCAAAACTAATTCTTGCATAAAAAATCCATAGATTACTCAATTTGAGAACTCAAAATAATAATATTCATAAAATCATGTGAAATTCGTATGAATAGTACCCCCTATTATAGGGCTACATAGATGATTCTACTACTTAAAAATTAAAGCAACTACTTAAACCTAGACACAAACTAATTGAAATACTTAACTTAAAACAACTTGTAACTGAATTGGAAGTTTTAAAACATAGAAATAGCTAAGTTCTACAATACTCAAAATGTCTCTCATAAAGTAATTGGGCTGGTCATCCAAGCATTAAAGCCCAAGTGATCAAATGCCATTCTTCAAGGAGATTGGGCTTCTTCAATTGATCCACTAAGAAGTAAGTTAGACGGCTGGCCTACTAAGCTCCAAGCATCATCTTGAGCAGCCCAAATGTAAGTAATAGGCCTTGATGAGGAGTTGCTCTTGGCCCAAGTTTCTTCTTCCTCTCACAAGTCCAAATATAAGCCTTGCAAGGCTTCTCTCATTTTTCTAGACCTAGCCCTTGTCATTGGCCCATCAATGCCTTGCAAGAGGTCCTCATTGGCTCATTCAAGTCTCTTGGAACTCGATCCTTCCATGGCAGCCCCTTGGTCCATATCATTCCCTGCTCCCTCGAAAGGATTCGCCTTCGAATTACCTACATCAAACAAAGAAAGATCAGAAACATTAAAAGTGGCACTCACATTACCATACTCACTTGGTAGGTCAATCTTCTAGGCATTATCCAGAATCCTTTCAAGCACTTGGAATGGACCATCTCCATGTGGGTTTAATTTAGATTTCCTTTGAGGAGGAAACCTTTCTTTCCTCATATGTATCCACACCCAATCACCAAGCTCAAACACAACTTGTACACGCCGCTTGTTTGCAATTCGTGCATAGTGCTCATTCTTTTTCTCAATGTTTGCTTTCACCTTGGCATGGAACTCCTTAACAAATTCAGCTTTTCTTTTGCCATCTAAATTTGCACATTCGTTAGTAGGCAAAGACAAGATATCCAAAGAAGTTAAAGGATTAAATCTATAAACAACCTCAAACGGTGAAAAAGAAGTACTAGAATGAATAACACGATTATATGCAAACTCAATGTGTGGAAGGCATTTTTCCCAATTCTTCAAGTTACGTGGTATGATTGCAAGCAACAAAGTAGTGAGTGTTCTATTGACCACTTTAGTTTGACCATCAGTTTGTGAATGAGCAACAATAGAAAATAATAATTTAGTCCCAAGCTTATTCCAAGTATACCAAAACTGACTAAGAAACTTAATATCACGATCACTCACAATAGAACGTGGCAAACCATGCAATCTAACAACTTCCTTAAAGAATAAGTCAGCAATATGTGTAGCATCATTAGTTTTAGCACAAGCTATAAAATGAACCATCTTGCTAAATCTATCAACTACTACAAATATGCTATCCTTTCCACTTTGTGACCATGGTAGACCTAAAACAAAGTCCATAGATATATCTACCCAAGGTTGTGTAGGGACAGGTAAAGGGGTATAAAATCCATGTGGCATGACTTTAGATTTAGCTTGCCTACATGCAATGCACTTAGAACACACATCTTGCACATCATGTTTCATGTTAGGCCAATAAAAATGCTCTTTTAGAATATCTAAAGTCTTTTGCACACCAAAATGACCCATAATTCCACCACCATGCGTTTCCCTCACAAGTACTTCACGAAGAGAACAATTAGGCACACAAATTTTATTGTTTTTAAACAAAAATCCATCTTGCCTAAAGAACCCTTGATAAGCACACGGTTGCGTGAGACCAAGAACGCCTTGAAAATAGGTTGAACAACTCGAACACTTGACTCCTTTAAAACCTGTCCAAAGACTCCAAGAATCATGAATTGGTTGCTTGAAAGTTATTCAATCTCGTTGAATGTCCTCCGTTTAGAATTCGCTCCAGACCCCTAATCAACTTGTGGATTAGATTCCTAGTGGACAAACCTAAAAGACTGAAAACAAACTAATTGAACAAACTCTAAGCTAGAAACTTGAAACTTAACAAAATTTCTTCGTTAAGAAACAAGGGTAGTTCTCAATCACCAAAGAACTAAGAGTAATCTCCTCACGAGAAAACACACAATTTTATTAACTCAAAAATCACACACATAAATTCGGATGAACAGTAGCTGTCCTTGTATAGGGTACAAAAATGTAAGAATAAGGAAATAAAAGACTACTTGGAAACTAACTTAAACACTAGTTACAACCTTTCACAATTGGAAAACTACCATAAGGCTATAACTTATAAACTAAGTAAAAAAAAACTTTAAAATAAACATAAAATTCGTAATTAATGTCTTCATGGTCTGGATGAATAGTAAAATCCACCAAAGATAGCTCATTGGGCTTCACAGATTTAATTCCAAAAGGCTTGTATGGATTGGACCTCTTGAGCAACTTCAATAAGCCTTCTTTGAATATATATTTGATCCAAAACCAATAAATCAATCTTTGGCCTGGATGATGCTTCTTTGAACCTTCTTTGAATACATATTTAATCCATAGCCAAAAGAATAAGCTTTAAGCCCAACTTCCTCACTTGAGCTTCATGATTCTCAAGTCCAAATGCAACCTTGAGTCCAAGAATATGCTTGAACTAGATTCTCATGACTTGCACACCATTGTTAATGATGAGCAAACCCTCCTTGAGCTTGCAACGTGCCAAGGGCTTCTCAACTCCATGCTCAACTTGCTTAACTCGTGTAGGTGCCCTTGGAATCCTATCAACCCTTCACATGATGATTTTCACAAGGTCTCCACATCTTTTCAAAATCATGATCATGCTCATAAAGATTTTTAACAAGTTCAAATCCAAGTAATTTAGTGTGAAGAGTAGTAAGGAAAGCTTACCTTCTAGATAAGGCATCAACAACCACATTCTCTTTACCTTGTTTATACTTGATGACATAGGGAGAAATCTCAATAAATTCTAACCACTTAGCATGTCTCTTATTCAGCTTACCTTGAGATTTCAAGAACTTCAAGCTTTCATGATCACTATGAATGACGAATTCCCTAGGTAACAAGTAGTGCTGCCATGTTTGCAAAGTCCTCACCAATGCATAAAGCTCTTTGTCATACGTAGGATAATTCAATGTAGCTCCACTCAATTTCTCACTAAAGTATGCAATAGGCTTGGACTCTTGCATCAAAACAACTCCAACTCCAACTCTAGAAGCATCACACTCAACTTCAAATACCTTGTCAAAATTAGGCAAACTCAACAAAGGAGCATTGGTTAGTTTGTCTTTTCAACAAGTTAAATGCTTCTTCATGCTTATTTTCCCACTTAAAAACAATATTTTTCTTGACAAGTTCATTAATATGTGCAGCAATTGTACTAAAGTTCCTTACAAACCTCCTATAAAAACTCGCAAGTCCTTGGAAAGATCTCATCTCATTAGTATTAGTGGGAGTTGGCCATTCACATATAGCCTTAACCTTGGAGTCATCCACCTTGACCCCCTTGGAGCTCACTACAAAACCAAAAAACACAATGTTGCGTCCCAAATTGACACACGGTGGGTAATAGTGGGGTCGTTAACTGTCGCGTCCCGAAAAGACGGTTCGGTCCACAACCCTTTTCGAAAAGAAAGTTTCTTGGAAAAACTATGCGTGTGTGATAAAAATCAAGTTTTTAGTGAAAAAGTGTTATTTTTGACAAATGGTAATCTTGCAAAACAAAACAAGGCCGGGACTACAAATGCGACAGTTTTGGGCAACTAATTTTTGAAACAGGGTTTTATTTTTAAAATGGAGTCGCCACTTGGTATTGAGTTAGGGTGTACCAAATCACCCGAAAAATAGTTTAGCAAGACAAAAATAAAAAAATTTAGAAAAGTATTTAAAAACCCTTTTTTGACTCCGGTCTACGAAAAAGAAGAGAAAAAAGTCCGGTGGTCACATTTGAAGAAAGGGAAGGCAAAGGCTCACGCCTAAGGCACCCTTTCAACCTAGCCGAGGCTAGTTGCAAGGTTTAATCAAAATTTCCTAAATTAACCCTAAATTCTAATGCGTTTGGATGTGTCTGAATGAGTGCAAATCCTAAAATCTAAATGTGGGCATCGAGAGGGTCGAAATGTCCCGTCAAGGCTTGGTCGAGATTGTCACATTAATTGCGAAACTTGAGTCGAGACCTCGAGGGAGTCACGAGTGTAGGTGCAAAATGAAATGCAAAAAGAAAAGAAAAATAGTAATATAGATAATAAGTGGTCAAAGAAAGTGGGGATACAACATAATGGGTACGGAGGACTAATAACTCATGACTGATATTTTTCTACTCACAAAGGGGGAAACGGCCTGTCAATCCACCGCTTCCCACGTAAGTAGACGACTATTTCTAGTCGAATATCACAAATGACCTAACTTCTAAGTGAAATGCAACCTAAAATGTCATGCGCTTGAAGATGTGTCAAAATAAATAATAATAATAATAATAATAATAATAATAATAATAATAATAATAATAATAATAATAATAATAATAATAATCATGCGAAATGGAAAGAAAACTAAAAGTGTGTGAAATGGGATGTGACATGCACACAAATAGTGAACCTAGCACTAAAATGCTCTAAGAGTCTAGCGTTGGACTAGCCCTTTCTATGGATTCCCACTAAAGTTGGACTAGCGGGTAAACGGGAAAAATTATAACTAGTATTGGACTAGTGTGGTGACGGAATAATCAAGCAAGAACCAAAATAATAAACATAATATCGAAAGCAAAGAAACATATAAAAACACATGAAAGCACGAAGGAGCACGTAACACATAGACATAATATTTAGATACAAAATCCTAAGAAAAGTGATAAAACATATAAGCACACAAGCACACAAAAGCACATAAGTCTTAACTATTACATTGGGGAATTAACTACAATTTTAGGGGGGAAAGGTAAAAATGACCTATCTATTACACTAGCTATCTAAATACAAATTTTTTGCTAAAAATACGAGAAATATTATCTAGCTATTACATTGGCTAGCTAAATACAAAATATTACACTTTTTGCCAAAATAATAAAATTTGAAATTAAATAATATAAAATAAATAAATACACAAAAAGCATGTAAAATAGGAAATATATGAAGAAACATACATAAAAAAAATCATATAAAGGCATATTGTGGCACATAAGGGATACCTCTCGAAGACCTGGCACAAATACTAATCAAAATTAACAAACAAGTCAAGGTACATCACTATAAAGAAATAAAGTCTAAAATAAGCAAGTACTGACAAATTGGGTAAAATGTAAGGTCTAGCAATTAAGGGGACTAAAATTAAATTTCTATAAACCTTAAGGGGTAAAATAAAAAATAAAAAATTCAAACTAATCAAAAGGGCAATAAACCAAATTAAAACAAATTGGAGGGGCAATAAACCAAATTAAAATAAATTAAAGGGGCAAAACAATAAATTTCAACAAGTAAAAAACATAATTGCAATTAATTGAAGATTAATTGAAAGAAACAAAATCTAGGGGGCGAATCTATAATCATTAAAGGTTAAATGCACACTTAATGAAAAGAATCCAAGCGGCATAATGGTAACACTTAAAAGTAACAAGGGTTGGCACATAAATTTTTGTTCATGGTAAAAAAACATTAATTAGAAAAAGAACAAGTGCCAAATAAAGTTATAATTTAATTAACCAAACTTGTGAACCAAATTAATTAACTCAAAAAGAAAGAAACAACTCAGAATAGAATGAGGAATAATCAAACTAAATATATGTAAAACGCAACAAAATTCCAATCCCCAAAACATTCCTTAGCACTTGGAATCATTAAACTAATGCCAGAAATAAATCAAATCCCAAAAAAATAGACAATGCCAACCTCGTACAAGCCCAAATTATCAGCCCCAAGAGGTTAAAATATAATCTCGCCCTTTATATTAAATTAATTCAAGAAAATTTAAAAAAATTACACTTCCCAACTTCCCCAATTACAATTGGGTTTTTCCTTATTCCTTTTCCCCACCAGAAATGCCCAATTTCTCTCTGTTTCTCTCTTTTTTGCTTTTTCTTTACAGATTTCTCACTCTCTCACTTTCTTCTTCCCTTTTTTTACTTTTCTATTTTCTCTTTTCTCTAGTTCGTTTCTGGTTCTTTCTCTCTATTTCTTCTCTCCGCCAGTTTCTCTCTTCCCCTCTTCGATTTCACTCTCTCCATCTTTGTTTTCTTTTCTCTTGCCCTCGCCATCTCTTAGTTCTACTCTCTATTTCTGGCTCTATTCTCTTTATTTTCCCCTTTTCCTTCCTTCTCTCTCCGCCTCTTTTCTCTTTCCAGATGGTATCACAATTGGTGCTTCGTGCTTGATGGGATGTAATGGTGATGAGACCGGCAGTTGCTGGGGGTATTTTTGATGAAATTTTGACTGAATTTGTGGCTGTTTCTAGTTCTATTAAGGGTGATTACAGGTGGGCTGGGTTTTGCTGTGGAGCTGCAGGCTTGTTGAGGCTTGGTTGCGTATGTTGCGATGGTGATTTGGCAGTCAAATGGTGGATTGGTGGAGTTCATGGTTGTGGCTGTGTTTTTAGGGAGTTGATTAGCTGATGACAGGGGATTTGGGTGGGTGGTTGATTGCAGTGGCTTTGAGATTGCGTAGGCTGAAGTGGCGGTGGGTAGTGGTGGAGCGTGGTGTTGGACAAAGTTGTTGGGCTATGAGTGATTCGGGCCATATTCTGTACGTGTGAGTAATGGGTGGTGAGGTCGAGGCTACGGTAATATTGGGCTGTGGGAATTGGTTGGTGTTTGATGTGGTGGTGTGAGGAGATGTTGGTGAACTATTGTAGGTTGGGACTGGTTAATGGATATTATGTTTGTTTTGTGCAGGTTTGTGGGCAAGGCTATGGTGGTTCTATGAGACTAATTGATTGTGGATGTGGATTTGTTGGTGAACGGCAGGCTGGACCAGTGGTTGAGTTGGTTATAGGAGATTGTGGTGATGAGGTCTTGGTCTTGACTGTGGTGGATTCCAGATGAAGATTGGTGGTAGTTTCTGAGTCTGTTTCTGGTGATGGTGCTACGAGAGAGGCTTATAGGCGAGCTGTGGGTTGTATTGGCAAATCAGGGTTGAAATTGGGGTTGTTGTTGGTGTTTGTTTCGGTGATTTTTGAAAGCAAGGAAGAGGCAGGTTCGCTTGGAGGTGCTGAGGAGGGAGTTACGGTTGTGAGGGTGATTGTTGGGCTGAACGGTGGAAAACAAAGGGGGAAAAAGATGAACCTAGAAAATGAAAACCTAGAAACAAATATAAGAGAAAAATCTTGAAACACAAACCCAAAAACAAGAGTAGAAAATTTGCAAAAACCCAACTAAATTTCCCAAGAAGTAATCACAATTAATCAGACTTATGTATACAGTGGAAGAAAATGGATCCAAAAAAAAGAAAACAAAGAGAAAAACTAAGTAAGAGACTACCTTTTAAAACTTGAAAACAGATTAGTGATGAATAGTAGGGTAAATCTTGAAGAGAGACGATGAATAGTAACAGAGGTTGATGAACAGTAACTAGAAAAATGAAGAAAACCGCTGGCTGGTGTGTATGGTTTTTGGTATAAAAGTGTGTGTTTTGATCTTTAATGGATAAAAGCAAATGTGTTTTTAGGATTTTTTTTATTTTTTGTCCTTCTTTTTTTAATTTTAATGGGGGATATTTATAGAGCTTGTTGTCTAGGTCACCAAGAATACTACAAAATAATAAAAATACCACCCGTAATAAAAATTCTAATTTTATTTAAAAAAATATTTTAACCCAAAAAATCAAAAATTAATACAAAGAAATGACAGTAAATTTTCAAATTTGCCAAAAATTTCAAAGTAGATTTCAAAATAAAGGTTAGAGTTTAAAATGGTCAAAACGTGCTCGGCATGTGCAATGACGATTTTGCCTCTAGACAATGAAAATATACAGAAAAATAGCTATTGACCTTCAAAAATTACCAAAAATTAAAAAGAAGCTTTAAATCCTAGGAAATGCATTTATGACTCAAAAATTGACAAAAAATGAATTTAAATTGTAAAAATAACGATTTTGACCCTGAACAATGAAAATACACAGAAAAATAGCAATTGAGCTCGAAAAATTACAAAAAATTAGAAAGAAGTTTAAAACCCTAGGAAATACATTTATGACTCAAAAATTGGTGAAAAATAGGTTTGAAATGTGAAATGATGATTTTGCCTCTATATGTAGTATTTACAGAAAAAATATCAATCGTCCCCAAAAAAATAAAGAAAATTTAGAAACATGCTTAAAGAATTAGAAAAATAAATTTGGGACCTGAAATGAGCGAAAATGGTGTTCATGAAGCGAAATTACCATTTTGCCCTTCTGCTGGTAAAATATAAAAAGAATACCAATTAAATTCAAAAAAATCACAGAAAATTAAAAAATATGTATGAAAGTAAAAATATGAATTTAAGATCACTTAAGCTAATGGAAAATATTTACAAGGAAAAATTACTATTTTACCCCCCAGATTATTGAAAAATTAGAATTTGACCCAAAAAATATAAACATGCCCCCCAATGTTTGAAAATAAATGGTGTGTCAAAATTTGGTATCTACAGTTTGCCCTTTTTGTCGGGAATCTCATAGAGATTTCAGACAAAGACATAGACAACACCAATAGTTGTTTATTTTGAGGTACCTTGACTTATTTGTTCATTTTGATTAGCATTGGCACCGGATCTTTAAAGAGGTACCCCTATTTCTCATTAATTTATCTTTATGTGCCCCAATGTGCCTTTATGTGATTTTTATGCATGTTTCTTCATATATTTTTTATTTTACATGCTTTTTGCGTATTTATTTATTTTATGTTATTTAATTTCAAATTTTATTATTTTGGCAAAAATATAATATTTTGTATTTAGCTAGTCAATGTAATAGTTAGATAATATTTCTCATATTTTTAGCAAACATTTTGTATTTAGATAGCAAGTGTAATAGATATGTCATTTTATTTTTCCCCTAAAATTGTAGCTAATTCCCCCGGTGTAATAGTTAGGGCTTATGTGCTTTTGTGTGCTTGCATGTTTATATGTTCTACTGCTTTCCTTAGGGTTTTGCATCTAGATATCATGCTTACGTGATTATGTGCTCCTACTTGACCTTATATGTCTTTATATGTTTAACTTGCTTTTAATAAATGTTTTACTATTTAATTCATGTTTTATGTTATTTCGTCACCACACTAGTCCAATGCTAGTTGTGGCTTTATCGCTTTCCGCTAGTCCAACGCTAGTGGGGAATTCCTAGAAAGGGCTAATCCAACGCTAGACCCTTAGGGCTTTTTAGTGCTAGGTGCAATCGTGTGCATTTTATATCATTTTCACACACTAATTTTAGGAAAATTTTCATTTTTGCATGATTTGTATATATTTTATTATCTATTATCTATTTTGACAAAAATTCAATGCATGACATTCAAGTTGCATTTTCACTTAGACTTTTAGGACATTTGTGTGATCTGACTAGAAATAGTCGTCTATTCATGTGGGAAGCGATGGCGTACATGTCGTTCCCCCCTCCGTGAGTAGAAACATTTAGTCACGAGATATTAGTCCCCCGTACCCGTCACTTTCTTTCCTCACTTATTATATATTATTATTTTCTTTTCTTTTTGCATCGCATTTTTGCATAGACACTCGTGACTCCCTCAAGGTCTCGACTCGGGTTTCACAATTAATGCGATAATCTCGGCATAGTATCAACAGGACATTTCGACCCTCCCGATATCCGTATTTAGACTTAGGATTTGCATTCATATAGATACATCCGAACGTGATAGAACTTAGGGTTAATTTAGGAAATTTTGATTAAACCTTGCAACTAGCCTCGACTACGTGGAAAGGGTGCCTTAGGCGCGAGCCTTTGCCTTTCCTTTCTTCAAATGTGACTCCCGGACCTTTTCTCTCTTTTTTTCGTAGACCAGAGTCGGAAAAGGGTTTTTTAAATATTTTTAAAATTTTTATTTTTTGTTTTGCTAAATTATTTTTCAGGAGACTTGGTACACTCTAACTCAATACTAAGTGGCGACTCCATTTCAAAAATAAAACTCTTTTTCAAAAATTAGTTGGCCAAAATTGTCGTACATTTTTTGTCCCGGCCTTGTTTTTATTATTTTTCTTACATAATACTTTTTCACTAAAACACGATTTTTCTCACACACACGGTTTTTCCAAAACCCTATATTTTCAAAGGAGGTCACCAGACCGGACCGTCTTTTCAAAATGCGACAGTCATGACCCCACAGCACCTTTTACCTACGATTTTTTTAGAATGCGACAAAAAGAAATTGCATTAGTTTATTCATCAAATAACACATGAAGACCTTATGGTCCTAAATCATCTTAGTTTTGATGACTAACAAACTAATGATAATGTTTACTAATGTTTTATCAAGTTATCTTTGCAGTAAAATCACTAGGAATCAAAAGACGTCAAAAAAGTGCAAAATGGTACTCATCCAGACAACCATGCGGACGCAGCAGAAGTGATGCGGACATTCGAATCAAGTAAGGAATGACGAAAGGTCAGAGAGCATCCGGACGAGGGTTCGGACGCACCATGCAGACGTTTGGGTAGCTAGAAAAGCCCAAGACGCAACTGACCAGAAGGGATCCAAACGAGGATGTGGACGTCCGGACAAGATCCGAACGCAAGTCCGGATGAGGATGCGGACGTCCGAATCATGAATTCTGTTTCTAACGGCTAGTTTCTGCAAACGATCGTTGGAGCCATTTTTAGTACAATTTTCACCTAGTATTTATACCAATTAGTGTAGTATTGTAAAAAGACTTTTGCCTACTTAGTTTACAAGTGTTTTAAGAGTGATTTTAAGAGGAAAATACTCTTTTGTGATTGTGTGCTTGTAGTTCTAGGTGAGGTAATTGGTTGAGATAGCGTAGTTCTTTATTGGGTGAGTGAAAGCATTCAATTGTAGCGTAGTATGGGGGTTGTAAGTGGTGTAAAACTCTTGGCTTGTCTTGGTAGACCTTAGTGTGAGCAAAGTGGGGACTTTGGCTCAACTAGAGCCAGGAAGAGAGAGCAAGAGTGATCCTCCCATATGTATAAGTTGGTTTGCTTCACTAACAATTAAAGAAGCTACTAGTGGATTGAATTCCAATTGGTTTACTTGGGAGTGGATGTAGGTGCCGAATTTGGTGCCGAACCACTATAAAAATCTTGGTGTGCTTTTTCTTTACTTTACTTTATTCTTGTTTGTTATTTTGTGCTTAATAATTGTTATCTTTATCATTGCTATTGCAAGTTTGATTATGGTCATATTGGTTGCATTATTTTTGGGGCCAACAATTGGTATCAGAGCTTGGACTCCATTTTGGTTAGCTTAACAAGCTAGGAGAGATCCATGTCAACCAATAATGTTTTATTTATAGAAGGGCAATCCATTACTAGACCTCCCATGTTTAGCGGTGTTAATTATGATAGTTGGAGGAATAGAATGGAAATATTTTTGCAATCTATAGATATGGAATTGTGGCACATAGTTATTGAAGGACCTTATAAAGCCACAATCTTTGATGAGAGAATAGGCAAGAATAGGCCAAAAACAAGAAGTGAGCTTAGTCCCTTGGATAGAATCAACCTTACATTAAATGCTAAGGCTATGAATATATTGTACAATGCCTTAGATGCAAATAAGTCTACTAGAATAAAAGGTTGTAAATCGGCCAAAGAAATATGGGACAAGTTGAGAGAGATTTATGTAGGAAATGATGATATTCAAGAGCAAAAGAAGCCCTTCCTTGTCACCAAATATGAATCTTTTAGAATTGAACCTCATGAAAATATTTACAAGATGTATTGTAGGTTCAATGATATTATCAAGGATTTGGAAGCCCTTGGCAAGATATACTCTCTTGGTGAAAAAAATAGAAAAATTTTGAATGCCTTGCTCAAAGAATGGAAATCAAAGGTCAATGCAGTAGAGGAATCTAAAGATTTAAATTCTTTACCTATTGATTCTTTTGTATGTTCACTAACTTCTTATGAATTGAAGCTTAAATGCAAAATTCAAAGTGATGAAGAGGCAAGAATCACAAGAAGTATTGCACTCAAGGCCTCTCAAAAGGAAGAAGATCTTTCTTCATTTGATGAAGACTATGATGTAGATAAGGATGATCTAACACTCATCACTAAGGGCATAAAGAAGTACTTCATCAACAAAAGGAAGGATAGAAGAAGTTGTGCAAGCAACAAAGAAATGAAGAAAGTCAAAGGAAAGGGAAAAACATTCAACAACTTCAAAATTTCGTGGGATAATTACAATTCCGATGGAGAATTTGAAGAAGAAAGTGAGACATCCCATGTGGCCTTTATGGTCATTGGAGATGAAGAGGTATCTTCTAGTTCTTTTTCTAATGATGATTATGATAATGATGATGATGATCTAGAAGCATTTGTCATGAAATTGCATGATAGATTAAAGGTTTCATATGCCAAGAACAAGGAGTTGAAAATTAAAATAAATGCTTTGTTGAAAGAGAATTCCAAGCTTTACGAAGAAAGTCAAAAGTTGAAAAATGAAAATGATGATTTTAAGAAAAAACAAGGTTGATTTTGATTCCAAAAATGAGATTTTGAGAAAGAAGTTTGATAAGAAAATAAAATTTTTTGAGAAAATTAGAATTGAACAAGATTTGATGAGGAAAAGGTTGGATGAACTTTCAAAATTTTTTGAAATTGAAAAACAAAAGGATTTTCCAAAGAAAAGGGTTGGAAAAATTGTTTTGAGCAAACATCACACTACTTTCTATAAAAATGACATTTGCTTTATAAAATCTACATTTATTAGAGATCCAAAAGCTATTTGTCATTTTTGTTGTCAACATGGTCACATGCAAAGTGAATGCTATGTTAAGAAAAATATGAAGTTAGGTATGACGGCCATGTGGATTGAAAGAGAAGGTACTAACCTCCTTGGACCCAAGAAGGTATGGGTACCAAAATCTGTTTCTTAATTTTGTAGGATTAAAGAATCACCACAAAAAAGACAAGGAAGAGCATGGGCAACAATGACAAAAGGGTAAAAGTATTGGTTATTTTCATGACATTATAAACCAATGGTGGTTTTTTGGTGCATATTTGTTGATTTATTTAAAAAATTGTGTTAAATATTACATTTAAAAAAAATATTCATTTCATTACCTCACCAATTTTGTGATTTTTGTATTTTATTTTAAACCAAAATGCATTTTTTTTATGCTCACACTTAGGGGGAGCAAATGATTTTCATATATGCAAAATATTATATGCATTTGTTGAGGGGAAGCTTTGTTCATATTTCTTTAAACACACCTCTCAATTTTAGTTTTGATGATGTTAAAAGGGGGAGAAATGTTGCCTAGAAGGGTTGGTTTAGAAAATGAGTTTTTTTTTTTGACATATGCATTTATTTAGGGGGAGTTAATTCTATTTCATTTTGCTCATTTTTCTCATTAGTTTGTCATCATAAAAAAGGGGGAGATTGAAGACCTTATGGTCCTCAATCATCTTAGTTTTGATGACTAACAAACTAATGATAATGTTTACTAATGTTTTATCAAGTTATCTTTGCAGTAAAATCATTAGGAATCAAAAAACGTCAAAAAAGTGCAAAATGGTACTCATCCGGGCAACCATGCGGACGCAGCAGAAGTGATGCGGACGTTCGAATCAAGTAAGAAATGACTAAATGTCAGAGAGCATCCGGACGAGGGTTCAGACGCACCATGCGAACGTCCGGGTAGCTAGAAAAGCTCAAGACACAGCCGACCAAAAGGGATCTAGATGTAGGTCCAGACGAGGATGCGGACATTCGGACAGGATCCAAACGCAAGTCCGGACGAGGATGCGGACATCCGGATCATGAATTCTGTCTCTAACGGCTAGTTTCTACAGATGACCGTTGGAGCCATTTTTAGCACAATTTTCACCTAGTATTTATACCAATTAGTGTAGTATTGTAAAAAGACTTTTACCTACTTAGTTTACAAGTGTTTTAAAAGTGATTTTAAGAGGAAAATACTCTTGTGTAAGTGTGTGCTTGTAGTTCTAGGTGAGGTAATTGGTTGAGATAGAGTAGTTCTTTATTGGGTGAGTGAAAGAATTCAATTGTAGCATAGTGTGGGGGTTGTAAGTGGTGTAAAACTCTTGGCTTGTCTTGGTAGAGCTTAGTGTGAGCAAAGTGGGAAATTTGGCTCAACTAGAGTTAGGAAGAGAGAGCAAGAGTGATCCTCCCATATGTACAAGTTGGTTTGCTTCACCAACAATTAAAGAAGCTACTAGTGGATTGAATTTCAAGTGGTTTACTTGGGAGTGGATGTAGGTGCAGAATTTGGTGCCGAACCACTATAAAAATCTCGGTGTGCTGTTTCTTTACTTTACTTTATTCTTGTTTTTTATTTTGAGCTTAATAATTGTTATCTTTATCATTGCTATTGCAAGTTTGATTATTGTCATATTGGTTGCATTATTTTTGGGGCCAACAACACATAACATATTGGCAGAAACGAATAATACACATAGATAACAGTAAATGGCATAACAAGGAAAATAAAGGAGGTTGGTTCCCTCCTCTCGTGCCTAGTGTGCCTAATAGGATAAGGCTGACTCTACCCTAGGTTATTCTACATGGATGCATGAGGTTGGACTCACTAAAGTATCTAGACTCGATTAGGCTGTTAGTTCCCAAGCCTTCAGACCTAACGGCAAGGGTCATCAATCCCAAAGCCCTTAGTCAGTGGCTTGAGTGATCTCCTAGACACTACCACGTGCATATCTTGCCCCGGCCACATGTCCAAGTGGATCTTAAAGTCCCTGAATCTCTAAACTTATGCACTTAAGTCAAGAGTTCGGGCGATCTCCCAAACATGATTACGTGCACATCGTGCCTGTCGCGCCCCATTTTTCGAAGGAAGGAAAATAAATAATGTAGATAAGATAAAGTGGTGTTCGGAAAAAGGAAAAGGAAGAATTAAATGTGGTTGTGTTTATTTTATTGGAAAAAGAGAAGCGTGTAAATTTTTGTAAAAATAATTCTTAGAAAAATGCTTTGTAAAAGATAATTCGATAAAATGTGACAAACAAATACTTTATTTTGAAAACAAAAGAAAAAGGGCCTAAAATGGGACTTTGAAAATGCGACGGTTTTTGGGCCCGAAAATAGAGTCTAAAAAGGGTTTTTTAGTAAAAAAGGAGTCGCCACTTGGTATTGAGTTTTGGTGTACCAAGTCACCCGAAAATATTTTATAAAAGGTAAGAAAATTAAGAATGATTTTATAAGGAAATGATTTTTGGAAAAAATATAGGAAAAAAACAAGAAAACCCTTTTAGACGACTCTAGGTCTTTGAAAACAAGAGAAAAAAAAGTTCAGGAGTCACAGTTGAAGAAAGGGAAGGCAAAGGCTCGTGCCTAAGGCACCGTTTCAACCTAGCCGAAACTAGTTGCAAGGTTTAGTCTAAATTTTCCTAATATAACCCTAAAATTTTATCGCATTTGGATGCAACTATATGAATGCAAATCTAGTCCTAAAATGGATATCGTTAAGGGACCAAATGTTCCATTAAGGTTTAGTCAGAATTATCGCATTAATTGCGAAACCCGAATGTAGACCTCAACGGAGTCACGAGTATAGGTGCAAAATGGAATGCAAAAGAAAAGAAAAATAGTAGTATAGATAGTAAGTGAACAAAGAAAGTAGGGATGCAACATAACGGGTACAGGAGACGAAATGGGCTCGTGACTAACTGTTTCTACTCACGGAGGGGGAAAACGACATGTACGCCATCGCTTCCCACGTGAGTAGATGACCATTTCTTAGTCGAAATCACGCAAATGACCTAAAATTCTATGTGTAGTGAAATCTAAATGTTATGCACCAAATAGATGTTAAAATAAGTAATAAGTTATAAAGTATATATAAAAATTCATAGAAAATGGGAAAAAGCCTAAAAAGATAAAATGTGTGTGAAATGTCATGAAATGCACACGAAAATGATCCTAAGACTAAATGACCTAAAGGCTTAGCATTGGGCTAGCCTATTTTCTAAAAATTCTCCGCTAGCGTTGGACTAGCGGAAAAACCGAAATTAACCACAACTAGCGTTGGACTAGTGTGGCGACGATACACATATATAATTAAAGCTAGTAAATAAATAAAGCATGTATTAAAGCAATAATCACATAAAAGCAAATAATAGCACATAGGAGCACATAACACATAGGCATAATATTCTAGATGCAAAGTCCTAAAGAAAGCAAATAAAACACATAAGCACATAGCACACAAAGCCCTAACTATTATACCGGAGAATAACCTAATTACAATCTAAAAATAGAAAAAGAATAAAAGATATCCTATCTAACCTATCTATTACACTTTCTATCTAAAATACAAAATTTAATTTTTGTTAACTAGATATACACTATCTACTACAGTAACTATCTAAATACAGAATTTTTGCTCAATAGAATATTACCTATCTATTACATTTCTTTGAATAATCAAAAATTAATTTCTAATAAATAACATGGCATAACTAAATAAACACTCACATATGTATAAAAATTATAAGCAAAAGGAGATAAAAAAAACATATAGAAAAATACGTAGCAACACGTAGGTGCACATAAAGAGAAATAAAAGGGTAATCGAGGTACCTCCCGTTCGTAAACCCGGTATAAATTGCTAAGAAAATCAACAAACATGTCAAGGTACCACTATTTAAAGTATAAAATATGAAATACTTAAAAATTGAGCATAAAATGTCAATTTCGAACAAATTAGGGACTTAGAATAAAATTCCAACAAGTATCTAGGGCTTAAAACTAAGATTTCAACAAGTATAGGGACTTAAACTAAAATTCCAGCAAGTATAATGACTTAAATAAAAATTTCAGCCAGTTTGGGAGACAAAAAGAATAAAATTTCAGCAAGTACTCTAAGGCAAAATAAAATTCCAGCAATGTTGGGAGGGATAAAAATGAAATTCCAGCAAGTATTGGGGGGAAAAATGCAAAATTCCAGCAATATTCTAAGACAAAATATAATTTCCAGCAATGTTAGGGTACAAAATAAAATTCCAGCAAGGTTTGGGGGCAAAAATGCAAAATTCCGGCAATATTCTTAGACAAAATATAATTTCCAGCAATGTTGGGGTACAAAATAAAATTCCAGCAAGGTTTGGGGGCAAAAATGCAAAATTCCAGCAATATTCTAGGACAAAATATAATTTCCAGCAATGTTGGGGGGGGATAAAAATGCAATTCCAGCAATGCATAATAACAAAAATAAAATTTCAGCAAGATTGGGGACAAAAATACAATTTTCAGCAACATGAGGGGTATAGAATTATAATTTCTAGACATATTAGAACATATTGTAATTAACTTAGATATAATTGAAAGAAACTACAAAATTCTAGGGGCCAACCAAAATAAAATGAGGACTTAAATAAAGTAAACTAAAGTATTGAACGGCATAATTAAACAATTAAGCATTTAAGGGGAGCAAAATGTAATATAATCAAATGAAGATACTGAAAATAAATAAAGGAAAAAAATTAAGTTTCGGCTACAATTTCTTTTCTTATCCTCGGTTTTCCCCTCTTTGGATTTTTCTCTTCGGCCTCCCTCTCTTCGGCCAATATTCTCCTCGGATTTTCTCTCTTCAGCTTCCCTCTTCGGATTTTTCTCTTCGGCCACCCTCTCTTCGGATTTTTCTCTTCGGTCTCCCTCTTCGGATTTTTCTCTTCGCTCTCTGTCCTCGGATATTTCTCTTCGGCCATTCTCCTAGGCCATTCCTCTTCGGCCATTCTCTCCTCGGATTTTTCTCTTCGGCCATTCTCCTCTTCGGATTTTTCTCTTCGGCCACCCTCTCTTCGGATTTTTCTCTTCGGTCTCCCTCTTCGGATTTTTCTCTTCGGCCTCCCCCTCTTCGGAATTTTCTCTTCGGCTATTCTGTCCTCGGATTTTTCTCTTCACTCTCTGTCCGGATTTTTCTCTTCGGTCTCTCTCTTCGGATTTTTCTCTTCGGCCTCCCCCTCTTCGGAATTTTCTCTTCGGCTATTCTCTCGGATTTTTCTCTTCACTCTCTGTCCTCGGATTTTTCTCTTCGGCCATTCTCCTCGGCCATTCCTCTTCGGCCATTCTCTCCTCAGATTTTTCTCTTCGGCCATTCTCTCCTCGGGTTTTTCTCTTCTGCCATTCTCCTCGGATTTTTCTCTTCGGCCATTCTCCTCGGCCATTTTCTCTTCGGCCATTCTCCTTGGCCATTCCTCTTCGGCCATTTTTCTTCGGCCATTTCTCCTCGGCCATTCCTTTTCGGCCACTCACAGACTCTTCTTCTCTTCGGTCTGCTCACTCTCACTCTCCGGCTCCTCTTCTCTCCGGACTATACTCTAGTTTTTTCTTTCTTTCTCTCAGCTTCTCTCTCTCCGTTCTTCCTAGTTAACTTTCCTTTTCTCACCCGATATTTTTTTTTAATCAATCTTTAATTTCTTCATGAAACACGATTGTCTAAACTCAAATAGCAAGGCTATCGAAATTATGGATTAAGCGGCAATAATTCGGAAATTCTAAGCAGGAACATCATGAAATTTATGGTATGCAAAAATCAGTTTAAAAAGGACTGAGAACCTTACCTGGTTTGGCTGAGAAATTGGTGGAACTTGGCAACGCTGGTGGATTGATTTTGGCAGCTGATGGTGGTGTAATCGTGTGTATGCAGTGAGAGCCGAGAGGGAGAAAAGAAGAAAAAAGTGTCTGTGTTTTTCTTGAGAGAAAAAAGAACTGATGATGTCTGTGTGTGTTGATCGGTTGTCTGTGAGCTGAAAAAAGGAGAAAAGAAAAAAGTGTGTCTGTGTTTTTGAGAGAAAAAAAAAATGGAACTGATGGTTGAGTGTGTGTGTTGTCTTGCAGATGAATGAAAAAAAAGGAAAGAAATCCTTCCAAAATCCCTTCAAATCTGGTTTAGGTGGTGATTGATTTTTCTTCTTTTGCTGCAGTTGCGTGCAGCAGCTGCAGTTTCCTGCAATTGCTGTAGCAGCTGCTTCCTTTTTTTTTTTTTTTTGAAAGAAGAAAACAAAGAAAACCAGAAAAATAAAAATAAAAAAATAAAATAAAAACAACTTGAACTCTTTTTAGATTATATATTAAAACTAAAACACAACATTATAAGAAGAAAAAAGAAAAATTCAGTGTAAGAAAATTAATTATAGGTTAGAAAAATACAATTTAAAATAAACAAACAAATGGTATTTAAAAATAAGTAAATAAATTAATTAATTATGAAAATTTTCTTTGCATAAAATTTATAAAATGCACAAACACATAATTCTTATAAAGAAAAATTTTAAATAAAGATAAAAAAGTACATTGGAAAACGTGACTTAACTATGGCAAAATTATAAAAAATTTATGAAATTAATAAATGACGTCACAAAAATTTTACACAACATATATTATCACATAAAGCGCGTATAGTATAATTTTCACTCAAAAATTTTAAGATTAACGCATCCTTGGAAAACGTGCCATTAATAGGCAAAAAGACAAAAAATACTAAATGACTCCTAAAAATCATGTAATTTTTACAGAAAATTTATAAATATACAAAATACATATATGAAATTTTTCACTTAAAAATTCTCGTAAAAAAGAGTGCATTGGAAAACGTGCCGTTGAATTAAAAAATACTAAAATTTTAAATAAATAATGAATGACTCCTAAAAATCATTAAAATCATAAAGAATGATAAAAATAGTAAAATTATGTATTTAGAAAAATAAAATAAAATAAACTAATATCTACCTGGTGAAATTACCATTTTGTCCCTGACGCAACAAATTAGACGTAATATATACAGAAATTATAATTGGCCCCTGAAAATAAAAAAAAGCCCCCTAAATGAAGTAACGCACACATATATTTATAAGAGGTGTGTCAAAATTTGGTGTCTACAGCTTGTCCCTCTTTGTCGGGAATCTCGCAGAGATTTCAGACAAAGACGTAAATAACACCGAATTTTGACTCACCTAAACACAAAAGCAAAGATAAATATCTAAACATACAAGATGTAAGAATGTAAACAAATGAAAGAGTGAGAAAATGACCGAACTCTCTAAGAGTTGCCTACGTATCCCACATAAGGGAATCAAGTCAAAACGTAGTTCGAATTGATGAACTATGAACACAAAGTGCAATTAATAATACAAGACTTTGATTGATTGATATATATATTTTTTTATTTAATAGAGAATAAAATGCAACATTCGAATTACTGAACAAAGATAATATAAAGCGATAAAAGCTGCAAGACCTAATAAAGGGCTTAAATTAATAGACAAAATGAGTCCTAACTACTGGACAGAACAAATATTGACAAGTTGAATGCAATGTTTAGACTACTCAGACTTGAAAATGTAAATAAATAGATGCCGACCAGGCTGCTGGACGGATGCATGACCTTGGGCTGCCAAGGTTGATGAATGCAAAGTTGGGCTGCCAACTTGAAACGGTAAATAAATGATCCTGGGCTGCCAGGAGTCATAAAATGCAAGGTCTGAGCTGCCAGACTTGGAAACATAAATAAAAGATGCCGATCAGGCTGCTGGACGGATGCATGACCTTGGGCTGCCAAGGTTGATGAATGCAAAGTTGGGCTGCCAACTTGAAACGGAAATAAATGATCCTGGGCTGCCAGGAGTCATAAATGCAAGGTCTGGGCTGCCAGACTTGGAAACATAAATAAAAGATGCCGACCAGGCTGCTGGACGGATGCATGACCTTGGGCTGCCAAGGTTGATGAAATGCAAAGTTGGGCTGCCAACTTGAGAAAGTAAATAAATGATCCTGGGCTGCCAGGAGTCATAAATGCAATGTCTGGGCTGTCAAGACTTGAAACATAAATAAAAGATGCCGACTAGGCTGCTGGACAGGATGCATGACCTTGGGCTGCCAAGGTTGATGAATGCAAAGTTGGGCTGCCAACTTGAAAATGTAAATAAATGATCCTGGGCTGCCAGGAGTCATAAGATGCAAGGTCTGGGCTGCCAGACTTGGAAACATAAATAAAAGATGCCGACCAGGCTGCTGGACGGATGCATGACCTTGGGCTGCCAAGGTTGATGAATGCAAAGTTGGGCTGCCAACTTGAGAAAGTAAATAAATGATCCTGGGCTGCCAGGAGTCATAAATGCAATGTCTGGGCTGCCAGACTTGAAACATAAATAAAAGATGCCGACCAGGCTGCTGGACGGATGCATGACCTTGGGCTGCCAAGGTTGATGAATGCAAAATTGGGCTGCCAGACTTGAAAACATAAATAAAAGATGTCGACCAGGCTGCTGGACGGATGCATGACCTTGGGCTACCAAGGGTGATGAATACAATAATAAACTTAAAACAACTGTCAAATATAACGTCCAAATCAATAAAATTGTCAAAAATTTTTCTTAAAAAATTTTTGCCCCAGTGTATGGAATCAAATGAATTCAAGATCATGTTTTCAAATTTGAGACTTGTGTGACACGAAAATTCACTTGCAATCAATCTTTTTCTCTTTTTTTTTTTTTATTTTTTTATTTTTTTTAAAGAAATTTGTCTCAATATAAATCAAATGAAATCAATTCATTGTCTTCTTTTGAACTTGTCCCAATGTAAATTAATTTTGTCTTAAGCTCAAACATCATAATCAACTTCGAAAATCAAATTTTTCTCAAAAAATTTGCCCCAGTGTAATCAATCTTTCGCAACATTTTGCTTTAAACTCAAAGCATCATAATCAATTTTGAAAAACAAATTTTTCTCAAAAAATTTGCCCCAGTTTTATATCTTCGATGAAGACCTTCAATAACGGTGATGTAACTTCACCTGCAAACAGAGAAAATAGCTATAATTGCCAAAAGTGATGCCACCACCTGACAATCTCTTCACTCTACTGATACATATAAACATGAGTATTGCCCTTTTGAATCTTTAATACGACTTCTTGTTGTATGTTCTGTAAGTTCTCCGCATTCAATGGGTTCTGATTCACGGCTCAATTCAAATATTCCAACAATTGTTCAATCGGTGTATACTTCTGACTTTCAATAAATTTAGGATTGTTTTTGTCTTTTACTCCAATAATAATAAAACAAACGTCAAAATTTCAACACATTAATTTATCAAAATATTTCATATGTAGTAATGTATGGACATTTTTGTAATAATTTTTTTTAAAAATAAAGTACATACAACTCCTAACTACAAAAACTAAATAAATACTAAATAGAAACCGTTACGCTTGGTTGGAGAAATGATTTTTCAGGGGACAGCTCTGAAACATCTGCCATTATGATCCTTTAGATGTCGACTTGTTTGAACTCTGAAAGTCACTAGATGATCAATGTTGAAGAAAAACCTCAAGTAACTATAGTCACCAGCTTTGAAAGAATTCAAATCCAATGCCTGTATCCTGACTTCTTCACCTGCGAGCCTTTAATTGCAATTCCCAACCACAGCGCCCTTTCGGGTTTTCACTTTGGTGTCCCCCGCCCCCTTTTTTGTGGTTTTTTTTTTTTTTTTTGAGGCACCCTTTCGGGTTTTCGCCTTTGTGGAGTAAGATAAGAACAAACAACATTCAAGTTCTGGGCAATCCTTCCCCTTACCATTAAAACAGAATAGTATTCAAAAAATTTGACATCAGTAAGACAATCTTTCCCTTAATGATTTAGGATAGATATATTAACATCATATGCCATTTTGATTTGCAAATTTTTCATTCTAAAAATTATTGCAAGATAAAGATGGAGGTCGGTAACATTTTCGGCCTTTGTAATGGGGCCGGGTGAGGTGTCAAAAATGTTAAGGTTGGAAAGCAGAATTTATGAGGGAGCTGATTTGTATTGAGGCCGCACTTGCAAAAGTTTATCCCAATATTGACCAATCGTTTTTCCTTAAGAAAACCTATTCTAACTTTGTTACTTGCTTTTGGGGCTCTCTTTCTATTTCCCAAACAAGATTTGCCCCAATTTTTTTTTTTTTTTTGCCCCATTTTGGGATAAAATCAAGACAAAGAAATTCACTTAAATGTGGGATAAACTTACTGCAAAAAGTTATATGGGTGTGGGATGCGACCTTCAAGTGGGTTGCCAAACGAAATTATAAATTCTGAAAGCTCAAAAGGGAGAACGAGGGTAAAGAATTGTTTTATGGAAAAGAAAGAAGGCCCGCCTTTAGCCCATCTTCTTCTTGCAATAAAAATTATTTGAAAGAAAATTTACGAAATCAAATATAAAACATTTTTACCATGTCTGAATTAATGATTTGGGGAAAAACCTGACCATCCATTTCGGCCAGGACAAGGCCTCCTCCTGACAACACTTTCTTGACGATGAATGGGCCTTGCCAATTTAGAGCAAATTTTCCTTTCGCCTCCTCCTGAATTGGAAGGATTCGTTTCAAAACTTTGTCTCCTATTTCGAACTGACGAGGTTTAACCTTCTTCTGATAGGCCCAGGCCATTCGCCTTTGGTAACACTGTCCATGGAAAATAGCATTCAATCGCTTTTCATCAATCAATGCCAACTGCTCATGACGTTCCTTGACCCATTCAGCTTCCTCTAATTGAGCTTCCATCAATATACGCAGAGAAGGAATCTCAACTTCCGCTGGCAATACTGCTTCTATCCCATATATAAGAGAATATGGGGTCGCCCCAGTAGAAGTTCTTATAGCAGTTCTGTATGCCAACAATGCATAAGGCAACTTCTCATGCCAATCTCGATGCGTGTCAGTCATCTTCCGGATGATCTTCTTCAAATTCTTATTGGCAGCCTCTACAGCTCCATTCATCTGAGGTCTATAGATGGCAGAGTTTCGATGCTTGATCTTGAACTGTTCACACAACCCATCTACCATGTCATTGTTGAGATTCTCGCGTTATCCGTAATCAACGTCTCTGGTATTCCAAAACGACAGATAATGTGATTTCTCAGAAAATCAGCTACCACTTTCTTAGTCACGTGCCTGTAAGACTCTGCCTCGACCCATTTAGTGAAATACTCTATTGCCACCAGGATAAATCGATGACCATTCGAAGCAGGAGGATCAATAGTTCCAATCACATCCATTCCCCACATTGAACATGGCCAAGGAGCAGTCATACTGTGGAGCTCCGAAGGAGGTGCAGTGTATCACATCACCATGTAATTGACATTTAACGCATTTTCTGACGAACTCAACACAGTCATGCTTCCATGGTAAGCCAGAAATATCCCGTCCTCATGATTTTCTTTGCCAATAAGTGCCCGTTCATATGCGGCCCACATACGCGACTGTGGATCTCCTTCATCAAATATTCAGCTTCCTTCTCGTCAACGCATCTCAACAAACCCAAATCACTTGACCTTTTGTACAGAACTTCTCCAGTTCAAGAAAAATCTCATAGACATCCTTCGAAGAGAAATTCTTAGCCGCAGTATTAGGCACCTGGAGGATATAATCCTATTTTCAAATATTCCCTCAGATCATGAAACCAGGGAAGGCCATCAGCCTCTTGCTCAATGCGCAGGCAGTGCGCTGGTTCCTCTTGAATCTTGATAAAAATGGGTTCGAATTACAGTACCATCAGGATGAGAGATCATGGAAGACAAAGTTGCCAAAGCATCTGCAAAGACATTTCGGGTACGCAGCGATAGTGCATGAATTCCAAAGTTCTGAATTGTCGAGCCAAAGTGAGCAAACAACAATGATATGAAATTATTTTAGAATCCCGAGTCATCCATTTTCCCAATGTTTGATGGACTAATAGATCAGAATCACTGAATGCTGTCAAATCCTTGATATCCATATCCAACTGCCATCTTTAAACCAAGAATGCAGGCTTCGTACTCCTGCCATGTTATTAGTGCAGGCAAATTTCAGTTTGGCTAGTAGCAGGGTAATGTTTTCCTTCAGGCGACACTAAGACTGTCCCAATTCCAGCTCCAAAAGAGTTTGAAGCACCATCAAAGAACAATCTCCATCCTAAAGATTCCTCATTAATGTCTTCAGCTGTCCCCACAAACAAAATTTCTTCATCAGGAAAATAGGTATTCAATGGCTCATAATCATCTTGCAAAGGGTTCTCTGCCAAGTGATCGGCAATTACTTGGCCCTTGACTGCCTTTTGAGTTGTGAACACAATATCAAATTCACTGAGAATCATTTGCCACTTAGCCATGCGTCCAGTGGGCATTGGTTTCTCAAGCAAATACCTCAACGGGTCAGATCGAGATATGAGATAGGTGGTATGGTCAAGGAGATAATGTCTCAATTTTTGAGCAGTCCAAGCCAATGCACAACACAATCTTTCCAAAAATGAATAATTCGCCTCATAGACCGTAAATTTCTTGCTCAGATAATAGATTGCCTGCTCCTTTTTGCCTGAATCATCATGCTGACCGAGAACACAACCCATGGCTCCATCCAATACTGAGAGATACATGATAAGTGGTCGACCTGACTTTGGCGGTACTAAGACAGGAGGATTCAACAAATAATCTTTGATTTTATCAAAAGCCCGCTGACAATCTCCATTCCACTTCATTGGGGTATTTTTTCTTAGCAACTTGAACAAGGGCTCACAAGTGAGAGTCAATTGAGCAATAAATCTGCCAATGAAATTAAGCTTTCCCAAGAAACTCTTCACATCTTTCTGCGTCTTTGGTACTGGCATTTCTCGTATGGCCTTTATCTTGGCAGGATCTATCTCAATACCCTTCTTACTAACAATAAAACCCAATAACTTAGCCAGCAGGAGACCCAAAAGCACATTTTGCAGGATTCAGCCTCAGATTATACCTTCTTAATCTTTCAAACAGCTTTCTTAAATCTCCCAAATGATCCTCTGCTCTTTTGGACTTGACTATAATGTCATCCACGTAGACTTCTATCTCCTTGTGTATCATGTCATGAAACAGTGTAGTCATAGTCCTTTGATAGGTAGCTCCAGCATTTTTCAATCCAAAGGGCATAACTCTGTAACAGAATGTTCCCCACGGAGTCATGAATGCCGTCTTTTCTCGATCTTCCTCTGCGACCAAAAGTTGATGATATCCAGCGAAACAATCAATAAATGAATCCATTTCATGCCCAGCAGTATTGTCCAACAGGATGTGAATGTTAGGCAAAGGAAAATCATCTTTTGGACTGGCTTTGTTTAAATCTCGGTAATCTACAGCAAACTCGCACTTCTCCTGACTTTTTAGGAACCGGAACCATGTTTGATAGCCAAATGGGATAGTGAGACACAATGATGATTTGGGCATTGAATTGCTTGACTATCTGCTCTTTAATTTTGAGACTCATTTCTGGTTTGAATTTACGAGGTTTCTGCTTTACTTGGAGGAAAGTTTGGATCTGTGGGCAATCTATGAACTACTATATCTGTGGAGACTCCAGGCATATCATCATAGGACCATGCGAACACATCCTGGAAATAGTGTCAAAAATTCAATCATCTCTCTTTCTTTGCCTCTTGTTTAAATGAACACTGATTTTAACTTCTTTAACTTCTGTCTCAGTGCCAATATTGATAGTTTCTGTTTCTTCCAAGTTAGGCTTGGGTTTTTCTTCGTATTGTTCAAGATTCTTAAGTACAGAGTCATAATCTTCTTCAATATCGCTCTCACTCTCATTAATGGTTTGCATTATTTCAGAATTTAGAGAGATATCGAAGTTGAACTTGTCAGTTTCAAACAAAGTGACATCCAAAGGATCATAGGCAGTTATTTTCGGCCATCTGAAAATGAAACAAAATATGCAATCATAAATAAATGAAACATAAATAAACAACTTCTCAATTTATTGAATGAGAGTTTGCATTTTCAAAAGAAGATGTTTACAATCACAAGCTAGCATTAGCTTTTGAGAAAAGATAAATAGCATTTCAATATTTAGACAAAAAAACTTTCTCGATATAACAAAAGAAATTGAGAATAGTTTCTTTCAAAAGCTAATGCAATAAAAGTCAGAGCCTAACACTAAAACAAACTTTGAGAAAGTAATTCATTTCAGGGCTCCATCTAGAAATGAATTTTGAACAAAAGACAATCCCAAATTTACCGAAACTCCCTCCGAACAGGGAGATAATCAGATGTCCAATTGTTCAATGATTCTTTCTCGATTTCCTCAAAGTCAGTAGCATCAGACGATTCTTCTGTACCAGTCATTCCAATGAAAAGACGGCTCATCCCTTCTTCAACATCATAAGTCCTCATTGCATATTTCAGAAATAATAACCTTGGATGCCCTTGAGAAACTGTGATACAGTGGAGGAATATAGAGTGAGACCTGTCTTCCTTCCTTTTCAGCTCTCTTCTTCTCCTTCATCTCCTTCAAATCTTTACCTGTTGGGTGAAAACCAAGCCCAAAGGTATTTTTCTGTTCTATCAACTGAATAGGTTCTGTAATTCCTTGCAAGCATCTTTCCAATGCCCTTCCTGGCTGATAGTCTGCCCTAATCAGTTCCTTAGCTATCATGATACTCGCATTAGGCAATAAGGGCTCCACAGGTGGCTTTCCTTCCGGAATCCAGTTGACAGATACAATATCTGAAGCACGAAATCCCCGATCAAGTGATGGCTCGTCCTTCGCCTTTTCAGCATACCCCCGATTCACCACCATAGTGCAATCATCCTCAGCAAAAATAGTAATCAGTCTATCAGTCCATAATGAATTTTACCATTTGATGCAGAGATGACGGTACTGATCCGAAGAATGAATCCACTGGCCGCCCTAACAAAACATTGTATATACCAGAAAAAGTCCATGACCTGGCAGGTAACCTGATATTGAGCTGGACCCATCTCGAGCACCAAATCAATCTCTCCTATAGTCTCCTTTCTCGAACCATCGAACCCTCTAACAACGGTCAGTGATTGGCGAACTTGTGACCGTGAATATCCTAGCTTTTGTAAAGTGTTCCATGGGCAGATGTTCAGTGCAGATCCGTTGTCAATCAAAACTCTAGGCAAGTATCTTCCATTGCACCTCACAGAAATGTATAAAGCCTTGTTATGCCCTTCCCTTCAGGAGTCAATTCATCTTCAGAAAAGGCGATCTGATTAGATGCCAAAACATTCCCTACTATCCCGGCTAGCTTCTCAGTGGGAATGTCTGTGGGAACATGAGACTCATTCAAAACTTTTAAAAGAGCCTCTCGATGCAGCTCAGATGTCAACAAAAGATTTAGAATTGAAATTTGTGCTGGCATGCGGCTCAACTGTTCCACCACCTTGTACTCACTCTTTTTCAAAATCTTCAAGAATTCTTCTGCTTCCTTCTCATCAACTGGCTGTTTAGGGGGTAGTGTGCTCTCTTTTCCTTTTGCTGGAATAATAATCTCTGGTTCGGCCATCACTCTCCCTGATCTCAAAATTGCGGAGACATCATTATTCAATTCAGAGCCTTCGTAATTCCATGGCACCGTCTGCAGATCTTCAACGGGCATTTGTTCTGGCACATCAATGATTTCTGGTTCTGAAATTTCTAACTCAAACGGCACAACATCTAGGATAAATGGCTGGGCTGATGAGTTGGCGACAGACATGACTTCTTTTAACACAACCGGTTCTTTTGGTTGGGTTACAGGTGATGCCAACTTTCCTGCCAAAATGTCATCCATATAATGACTCATGAAGTCTTTTCCTGACATCGTCATTCTAGCTCGCCTGTCATCTCTATCAGTAACACCCACCGTCTCTTCAATCGCAACTATCATTTCAGAAGGGTCACCAAGTATTTCATCTGAAGTAATCATTCCAACAGTAGACCCGTGCTGAGGCAAAGGATTGTTATCCACATTTGGGGCCTGCCCTCTCCCTCTTCTCAATACTATCTCTCCATCGTCAATCATATCCTGGATTTTGTGCTTCAAAGCCCAACAGTTAGCTGTGGGGTGCCCACGACCTCCCGAATGGTAAGCACAGACGGCTTGATGATCATAGTCATGGGGTAACCCGTTAGGAAAAGTTTTCTGAGGTATGGTGCCAATTTTGCCCGCTGCTCTCAATTGGTCATATATCTGGTCTAAAGGACGACCAAGGGGAGTGAAAGCCCTAGGCCGTCTTTGTGGAGGGATTGGCTGGACCGGTTGTATTTGGAGGCTGATTGGGTGGGGTATAGTTGTTAGGGTAAATAGGTCTCGGGCGGTTTTGCATGGGTGGGCGAAAGTTATTTTGTGTGGGTCGAGGGTTTTGAAACATGGGTTGAGTGTTTGGATAAAATGGTTGGGCATTTACTGGTTGGGCTTGGGTATTGAAAACAGGTTGAGGGTACTGGGGATAAGCGGGTGAGGGATGTGCCAACTGAGGGAATCGTGGGTATTGAGAATGGTAATTTGGCTTGTTTTGGAACCTGGGGTTGAAATTTGGGCCTTGGTTTATCACAAAAGATATTTCTTCTTCTCTTTTTTCAGGCTTTTTCCCAACTGCTTTCTTCAGATTATTGCCATTTTGCAACGATTCAACTTGCAACTTCACAGCAGCCATGTCTACTACCTTTCCCTTCTTCACCCCTCTCTCAATAGCTTCTGCTTGCTCAATAACCTGGGCGAAAGGTCTTTCCAATTGAGCCTACGATGGCCTAGGTAGTAAGGCGGGTCTTGGGCATCGATAAATAATTTTACCATTTCGTTCTCATCAATTGGCGGATTTACTTTAGCTGCCACACTCCGCCAACGCTGCCCATAAGCTACATAACTTTCTGAGGGCTTTTTCTTCAATTCTACCAGTGAGAATCTATCCGGCACCTAAATCACAGTTAAACTCATACTGTTTGATAAATGCTCGGGATAGGTCAGGTCCAGTTTCGGATCTTTGAAAAATCCAACTTCAAATACCATTCCAATGCATCCTTCTCCAAACTCTCTCCAAATAGCCTCATCGGCAATTTCTCATCCCCGGTCGGTTTGCCCAACTTGTTGCAGAACATCTTAAGGTGCACATACGGGTCGCCAGCACCGTTGTATTTAGAAAATTCTGGCACCTTGAACTTTGGAGGCAGTTGAGTATCAGGGAACATACAGAAATCATCGTAATTCAAACCGCCGTATCGATCCAATCCTTGGCTCTCTTTGATGAAATCATCGAACCTCTCCAATCTTCGCAACAAGGCTTTTTCTGTCATGCCTGGATTCTCATCCCTATTATACGGCTCCACATCCACTCCTACTTGATACCCCGGGTCTAGCACAAACTGATGTGTGTTGAGGTTCGGTGGTGGTTGAGTGTTCAGAGGGAAATGGTTGGCTTGTTGTGGGTATTGGGTTGGTTCAGAGTATTTTGGGTGTGTCTAGGACTGGGTGGGATTGGAACGGTCATTTGAGGGTTTTGAGTGTTTGGGGGTGGAGGAGGCATTTGAGTATTTTGGGTATTGAGGAGTGGGGTTTGTACTGGAATAGCTGAGACATTGTTATTTGCATCCTGGGCATTTCCGCTCACATCAGATTGGGATTGTGGAGGTTCTCGAATGACCGGTGCAGCAGAAGTAGAGCCGTTGTTGTTCATGTTACTGATGAAGTGGGCAATGATTTGACTATGGGAAGACACTTCATGAGTCATATTATTCATTTTGGCCAACATTTCGTCCATCTGAGCCCTCAACGCTGTTAACTCTGAAGACTGATTCCGGCAGGTCCCTCGAATGATTCAGTGGGAGCACTCATGTTTATATGTAGCTGTCTAGTACGGGACCGTGTACGAATGGGGCTTCGGTGAAAAGAAGCTATGTTTTACAAGTACCTGAAATGTACACCAGAAAGAAGAAAGGTTTAGTCGCCCCATCGTCATTGTCACTGTCAATTTTATTATCACAAAGAAAAAGAAAAAGACTAAAATTAGTAAGTATATAAATGATTCGGATGCATGTCTTAGGGGAGTGCCCTTATTATGCCAAGGGTAGGCCTAACATGATGCAACACTGTCGAAGTAGGGCCTGTTTACCAAACCTGTACTTTTGAATCAGAAAAGAAGACCATTTTCATTGATAGATCTAAAATTTAAAATGCATTGTTTACATCATCTCTCGAAGGCGACTGTGTACAAGATCATTAAACCTCTTTAGCCTATCTATCATAGCATCTTTTGATTCTCTAAAGTAGGGATTTTTCATGCGTTCTGCTTCATCATACAATTCACTGCATTTCCTTTTCAACTCTTGATGCTTCTCTCTTGACTGCTCGTACAACTCTTTATTTCGTTCTGCCATTTGCTTGTTCAGCTCCATAGATTGTTTTAGTTGCAGGTTTTCTTTATCTTTTGCCTCGATGATGGCCATCAATCTTCTTACTTCCTCGGACGGTGCCACTTGCAGTCTGTTCCCTTTGAGATTCCGAAACCAATCTTCGTACTGAGGAGTGACCAAACCCATTTGCTTGGATTGCGGATCATAGACAATGTTGTCATCATTGGATAATGTGCCCCAAGCAGAAGTGATTTGGGTCTTCATTGGAACAGGATATCGGACAAATTCCTTTATCAAAACTGATGGTGAAATTGGCTAGTTCGGGTGTGGGTGGCAGGCCCTGAACACGTCCAAGTTGTCTGAGAAACCTCTTCGGTGTGTAAGCAGCAATGCCCTGAGTCCCTAACAACTGGTATGAAGTCTGATGACTTTGTACGTAAAGCTGGCTTAAGGCAATCGGTCCAATCTAATACCCATCTGACTCTTTGGTCTGGCAATGTCTTCAAGAAATCCAAATACTCTGAATGAATTCATTGGTCTGTCGTTCTTATCAACCCTCTTATGATGAGTGACAATCCAGTTATATCCGACCAATGGCAAACTATCACGGACAGGTGAGCGCCTCTTGAAATGTTCCATGGCCCATATATAGCAGAATCCGATTTGACCCGTGAAAGAAATTTTCCCCTCTTTGACAATTCGTGCATGAAACTGAATATGTCTGCCAATACCGTTGGTACTATAGAAACTCTTTGGCCTCCAATACCAAAGAATAGATCGGTCATGAACTTGGTGGTCTTGAAGCCTATCCTCTTGTCTCTCCTAGGGAAAAAGGTAGATGCCGGCCATTACGAACCCATACACCATCGGTCTCTTATGCTCCCATATCGTCTTAGATGCGAATGTGAAGTCCTCCATGTGTCGGTCGAACCCATCTCTTGCTGCGAACCGATCGAATAAAAATTTTACATCCACACTCTGATCTGACCCTTGCATTACAAATTCTTTTAAACCAGTAAAATGACAGAATTCGGCCTTTCCTGAAGCAGTTGGAAACACTATTGATGTATGTTTCGTTGTCAAATTTAGCAAACCGGACACCTCTTCAATAGTGACAGTCATCTCTCGATCCCCGATCCTGAATGCTGAGCAACTGGGATCCCATAGGTGAACCAAAGCTTCCACCAAACGTCCATCTGCCTCTATATCTTTAAAATCACCAATTGGCCCTAAGAACGCTGCTACTTGATTGATTTCACTAGAGGACATGAGTGTTGGCCATTTCTGGACTTCGGGTGGACTGCCAACATCTGGTAGATACGTCGTGGACTGTCCATCTGAAGCATGTCACTCATATCAGATACCTTACCTACAGGCCCTACTTCTCGAGTTTTACAAAAATTTAAACGTGCAATTCCCATAAAAGGGTTATATACCCACGGGAAACAAGGTTGGCTTATTCCTAAAAATGGGGTTCCCTAGGCGGCATCCCCTTCTAGGGTTAATGCATGATGCCAGTTTATTAAAGCTAGAACAAAAATAGACAAACTCTTGAAACGATAATGTTAAAGAATCCTATCTACAATTATGCATAATGAATTTTTTAATTTTTAATGGATTCATCAACTGTACAAAAGATTACTGATTCAAATTTATGCATTTGCTACAAAATAGGTATGTATAGTAAAAAAATGTCTTAAAAAAGAAGTTCGGGTTTGCAACTAAACACGGTGTATACAAGTCAAAAAATCAGATTCTTTTTTGAAATTTATAAAAATTATCATTATTGAATTCTCGGGTATTTTTGGTTTACAAAAATAAACTTTTGTGAAAAACTAGGAGATACTATACTATTTATTTTTTCGAAAGAAATGAACTTGTAAGATAAAAATATAAACATGCCAAAAACGGGTCTAATTTCCTATAAGAGCACCATGCCAGGGCTCTTTATTCTACGGTTATGAAATGCAATCAAAACGAGAGAGAATGCGTTAGTTTTCAATCAATATCACATAACACATTGATAAAGCAAATAGCAATAAACAGTATAACAGAAAAAGATAAATAAAGAGGGGTGGATTCCCTCCTCTCGTGCCTAGTGTACCTGATAGGGTAAGGTTGACTCTATTCTAGGTTATTCTACATGGATGCATGAGGTTGGGCTCGCTAATGCATCTAGACTCAATTAAGCTGTCGGTTCCCAAGCCTTCAAGACTTAAGACAAAGGTCATCAATTCCAAATCCCTTTTGTCGGTGGCTCGAGTGATCCCCCAGACACTGCTACGTGCACATCGTGCCCCGGCCACGTGTCCGAGTGGATCTATTTTAAAGCCTAAATCTCTAGACTTGTGGACTCAAGCCGAGAGTTCGGGTGATCTCCCAAACATGATTACGTGTACATCGTGCCCCGCGCACATGCCTAAGTAGATCAATCCTATTCCTAACTGGGATGGGTTAGGTGACAACCACCAAAAGAGAAAAAGGGTAAAAATATCGAATGCACGTATGAAGTGCTCCTTATGAGAGGAAGGAATGTAATAACACGCGTGGGCTCTAAGGGTGATTGACCCCTTCCCCAAATGCAAGCGCGGTCGAATAAAGCAGTAATAAGTAAATAAATCATACATACATCACATAAGTAACCGAGAGATGGGAAGTGTACGAGATGCGAAAGAAAAACCTAAAAACCTAGAAAAATAGAAATGCAATCCTAAGCATTCAAATGTAATAAAATGAGAGGGTTAGAAAAGGAATAAAATGACTAAACCTAGTGCTCGAACTCACTAGTGATCCCCAGTGGAGTCGCCAGCTGTCGCGCCCCATTTTTCGAAGGAAGGAAAATAAATAATGTAGATAAGATAAAGTGTGGTTTGGAAAAAGTAAAAGGAAGAATTAAATGTGGTTGTGTTTATTTTATTGGAAAAAGAGAAGCGTGTAAATTTTTGTAAAAATAATTCTTAGAAAAATGCTTTGTAAAAGATAATTCGATAAAATGTGACAAACAAATACTTTATTTTGAAAACAAAAGAAAAAGGGCCTAAAATGGGACTTTGAAAATGCGACGGTTTTTGGGTCCGAAAATAGAGTCTAAAAAGGGTTTTTTAGTAAAAAAGGAGTCGCCACTTGGTATTGAGTTTTGGTGTACCAAGTCACCCGAAAATATTTTATAAAAGGTAAGAAAATTAAGAATGATTTTTTAAGGAAATGATTTTTGGAAAAAATATAGGAAAAAAACAAGAAAACCCTTTTAGACGACTCCAGGTCTTTGAAAACAAGAGAAAAAAAAGTTCGGGAGTCACAGTTGAAGAAAGGGAAGGCAAAGGCTCGTGCCTAAGGCACCCTTTCAACCTAGCCGAAACTAGTTGCAAGGTTTAGTCTAAATTTTCCTAATATAACCCTAAAATTTTATCGCATTTGGATGCAACTATATGAATGCAAATCTAGTCCTAAAATGGATATCGTTAAGGGACCAAATGTTCCATTAAGGTTTAGTCGGAATTATCGCATTAATTGCGAAACCCGAATGTAGATGTAGCAGCCCCACCTTACCCAGAGGCGCACCAAAGGGCTTAGCGGACTGCCTGCCTAGCTCTCGCCAGGTCTCGATTCACACACTCACTCAAACGTCCGAGCGTACTTAACTTAAAATAAAGTAAACTAAAATAAAATATACTCCTTTTTATTTAACATGAGATACAATTCACATAAAAAATTTACACGTCATAACATAAATGATTTTTCACAAAGATAGTCTAACACAGTTTGGCTATTACATTAACGAAGACATCTAGCATACTCAAAATCAGTCGTTCCAGCTTTAATTTTTCAGGAAACCTGAGTAAGGAAAACAAATAAAACGGAATGAGCTATAATAGCCCAGTGAATGTCCAAGTCATGCAATAAAACCAAGAACCCATTATTTTAGTAAATAAAATAATCGAGCAATTAATTAATAAATCAAGATATGAACAATTTAATTTAACATGTAGTCAAAGGAGGATACAGGGCTCAACTACGGAAGCAAGCTTAACCGCAGAAAGAGCAAGTACTGATCATGTAGTCACGATATTTGGACCGAGATAATAGCTCAGGTCTTTATCAAAGAACATATCAGTTTTATCAAGCACAAACCCTAACCGCCAATCACCTTATAACCTCCGTACAAGCTACCACATCCAGGGAGATATTCTCAACCCTGAAGGGCCAACAAGCAAACAGGTTCAATCCGGAGTTGGCCTCTTTGAGGATTCACAACTTAAAAGGAAAGAACATCAAGCCCTAAAACACCCAACACCTTATGTCCTCCCAGGTGCAGCCGGGTTGACCATCCGTGAAATAACGGTGAAGTTAGTCACGGTAGTCTCACGCACACACAAATAACACATTGGTCAATGAAAACAAGTAACACATTGCGGAATAGATGTGATAAAGTACACATCTTTCCTCAAGTAGCACAGGTATTCACATAGTAATTGCAAAGTTTCGCATAATATTTATCAAATAAAATATCACATTTCATGCATCATGCACACATAAAGACACTCACCTTGAAAGCCTAAGAAAATATCTCGTAAAATGGTCGTGATGCGTTTTCGGACCCTGAAATTTAAAAGAAATAATAACATAAAAACCCAATTAAAATCCTAATAAATTTAGTAAGAAAAAGTCAAGAAAATACCCCACTTATTTCTAGGGTTTTGGTTTTAGGGTTTCTAGGGTTTAGGGTTTACTTATTCTAAGAAAGTCTAGTCTATCACTAGATCATTTCTAAAAATTCCTACACTTAAATTTCCCTCAATTGAACATATTCTAAGCTTAAAATTTCACTTATCCATTTTTCTTGTTTTAATTCTACCAAAATTTCGGCAGCATTTCCCCTTAAAATCGAACTAACCAAAATTTTTAAACCTACAAGAAAATTCAACAACCCAATCCATTCAACATGTACTACAACTTTCATGTTCACTTTAAACTCAAATTCAATCAAGATTTCACTCAAATTCAAAATTCCTACTCCAAGAATCATCACTCAACTCTGCACAGGGTTGGTTTTCAGCCAACTTCGTGCCATTTCTGGGGTCAATCCATTAAGAACTAAGGAATTCTGATTACATGGTTTTAAAGTACGTTTATAGGGATACAACTTTCATGAAGATCATCACTTAAAATTCCAACTATAACAGGTTCAAAATCAGCCCTCAAGTTGGCTCATCATCAAAACTGTTTCACGCAGAACCGAATTTTCAGCCAACTTTGCAAGCTTTCTGCAGTTAATACACAATGAACCACCGTGCAAGCCTTATACCGTTGGAAAGCCCTATCAATCTAGTTTCTAAAACAACAAGAATCATTCGAATCCAAGCTATCTACATCAAGTTATGAAAGTTTTATTAAAACTGGTCCAGCATGACTGTTTTAAGTGTTCTTGAGTTCCAACTTAAATCTTCAACTAAACCACATATAAAACATAAATTTTCAAGGATTAAGCTCCAAGAACTTTCACCCAAACAACATGTTCTCCATGAAATTTCAAGGTTCCAAGGCCACATACTAGTCTATTTAACCATAATAACACTTTATCTAACAAGTATATATCAAGTTCTAACTAATTTCTTCTAGTATTAACAAGAAACTTGGATTTAAACTTGCATAAAAACTAATTAAAACATGAAATTAATAAGATAAGTTCATGGTAAATACCTTAGATATGCTTAGAACTTTGCTTAGAAAAGATAGAAGCCCACTTCCTATGGTTGATTTGTGTCAACTTGAGAGATGAAAGTCCAAGAAGTTGAGAGCAAAAAAATGAGGGAAAAAGAGAGAAAGATGAGAGGAAGAGAGAGACAAAGAGGGCCGGCCAAGGTAAGGAAAAAGAGAAAGAAATAGGCTAGGTAAAAAGAAAAGAAATAAAGAAAAAGGTAGGTAAAGTGATAGCCAATTAAAATAGAACAAGAGTAGGATTAGGTTTTAGTCTTTTAATGTATTAGTGGCTAACTTGGTTTAATCTAATTGGTGGAATTCTAATCCTCTTTATCACCTAGTAATTAGTAATATTCTTGGTACAAATTTTTAAAGCAAAAATGAAAGAAAAATAGGGAGAGAGGGCCGGATTTTGGGAGAGAGAAAAGCAAGGGAAATTAGTGAAATTTTAGGTCAAAATTTTGAACTAAAGCTCACTTAGTCAAGAGTCTTGAAAATGATAAAGTTAGTTAGTCAAAATTAAACACTATTATAAACTAATGGTCCAATAAAATTAATCCAAGTTGGGTACTTAGGTGTACTACTTAATCATGAAAGAATCTCATTTACTTAACCTAATTAACTTGAGGAAATCTTCCAACTAATAAATCAAAGATTAACTCTAAACCCTAACTAAAGGAAATTCTCTTATTGGAGGCATTTTTTTTTCCGTGACCTTTATTTTTCTTTTCTCATCATTTTATATATTTCTTTCTACTCATAAACATAACATGAATCATATAATTTTATACGAGTTTCTGGGGCGTCACAGTAGACCTCGACGGAGTCACGAGTATAGGTGCAAAATGGAATGCAAAAGAAAAGAAAAATAGTAGTATAGATAGTAAGTGAACAAAGAAAGTAGGGATGCAACATAACGGGTACGGGAGACAAAATGGGCTCGTGACTAACTGTTTCTACTCACGGAGGGGAGAACGACATGTACGCCATCGCTTCCCACGTGAGTAGATGACTATTTCTTAGTCGAAATCACGCAAATGACCTAAAATTCTATGTGTAGTGAAATCTAAATGTTATGCACCAAATAGATGTTAAAATAAGTAATAAGTTATAAAGTATATATAAAAATTCATAGAAAATGGGAAAAAGCCTAAAAAGATAAAATGTGTGTGAAATGTCATGAAATGCACACGAAAATGATCCTAAGACTAAATGACCTAAAGGCTTAGCATTGGGCTAGCCTATTTTCTAAAAATTCTCCGCTAGCGTTGGACTAGCGGAAAAACCGAAATTAACCACAACTAGTGTTGGACTAGTGTGGCGACGATACACATATATAATTAAAGCAAGTAAATAAATAAAGCATGTATTAAAGCAATAATCACATAAAAGCAAATAATAGCACATAGGAGCACATAACACATAGGCATAATATTCTAGATGCAAAGTCCTAAAGAAAGCAAATAAAACACATAAGCACATAGCACACAAAGCCCTAACTATTTCACCGGAGAATAACCTAATTACAATCTAAAAATAGAAAAAGAATAAAAGATATCCTATCTAACCTATCTATTACACTTTCTATCTAAAATACAAAATTTAATTTTTGTTAACTAGATATACACTATCTACTACATTAACTATCTAAATACAGAATTTTTGCTCAATAGAATATTACTTATCTATTACATTTCTTTGAATAATCAAAAATTAATTTCTAATAAATAACATGGCATAACTAAATAAACACTCACATATGTATAAAAATTATAAGCAAAAGGAGATAAAAAAAAAGCATATAGAAAAACACATAGCAACACGTAGGTGCACATAAAGAGAAATAAAAGGGTAATCGAGGTACCTCCCGTTCGTAAACCCGGTATAAATTGCTAAGAAAATCAACAAACATGTCAAGGTACCACTATTTAAAGTATAAAATATGAAATACTTAAAAATTGAGCATAAAATGTCGATTTCGAACAAATTTGGGACTTAGAATAAAATTCCAAAAAGTATCTAGGGCTTAAAACTAAGATTTCAACAAGTATAGGGACTTAAACTAAAATTCCAGCAAGTATAATGACTTAAATAAAAGTTTCAGCCAGTTTGGGAGACAAAAAGAATAAAATTTCAGCAAGTATTCTAAGGCAAAATAAAATTCCAGCAATGTTGGGAGGGATAAAAATGAAATTCCAGCAAGTATTGGGGGGAAAATGCAAAATTCCAGCAATATTCTAAGACAAAATATAATTTCCAGCAATGTTAGGGTACAAAATAAAATTCCAGCAAGGTTTGGGGGCAAAAATGCAAAATTCCGGCAATATTCTAAGACAAAATATAATTTCCAGCAATGTTGGGGTACAAAATAAAATTCCAGCAAGGTTTGGGGGCAAAAATGCAAAACACCAGCAATATTCTAAGACAAAATATAATTTCCAGCAATGTTGGGGGGGGATAAAAATGCAATTCCAGCAATGTATAATAACAAAAATAAAATTTCAGCAAGATTGGGGACAAAAATACAATTTTCAGCAACATGAGGGGTATAGAATTATAATTTCTAGACATATTAGAACATATTGTAATTAACTTAGATATAATTGAAAGAAACTACAAAATTTTAGGGGCCAACCAAAATAAAATGAGGACTTAAATAAAGTAAACTAAAGTATTGAACGGTATAATTAAACAATTAAGCATTTAAGGGGAGCAAAATGTAATATAATCAAATGAAGATACTGAAAATAAATAACTAAAGAAAAAAAATTAAGTTTCGGCTACAATTTCATTTCTTATCCTCGGTTTTCCCCTCTTTGGATTTTTCTCTTCGGCCTCCCTCTCTTCGGCCAATATTCTCCTCGGATTTTCTCTCTTCAGCTTCCCTCTTCGGATTTTTCTCTTCGGCCACCCTCTCTTCGGATTTTTCTCTTCGGTCTCCCTCTTCGGATTTTTCTCTTCGCTCTCTGTCCTCGGATTTTTCTCTTCGGCCATTCTCCTTGGCCATTCCTCTTCGGCCATTCTCCTCTTCGGATTTTTCTCTTCGGCCATTCTCCTCTTCGGATTTTTCTCTTCGGCCACCCTCTCTTCGGATTTTTCTCTTCGGTCTCCCTCTTCGGATTTTTCTCTTCGGCCTCCCCCTCTTCGGAATTTTCTCTTCGGTCTCCCTCTTCGGATTTTTCTCTTCGGCCTCTCCCTCTTCGGAATTTTCTCTTCGGCTATTCTCTCCTCGGATTTTCTCTTCACTCTCTGTCCGGATTTTTCTCTTCGGTCTCCCTCTTCGGATTTTTCTCTTCGGCCTCCCCCTCTTCAGAATTTTCTCTTCAGCTATTCTCTCCTCGGATTTTTCTCTTCACTCTCTGTCCTCGGATTTTTCTCTTCACTCTCTGTCCTCGGATTTTTCTCTTCGGCCATTCCTCTTCGGCCATTCTCTCATTGGATTTTTCTCTTCGGCCATTCTCTCCTCGGATTTTTCTCTTCGGCCATTCTCCTCGGCCATTTTTCTTCGGCCATTTCTCCTCGGCCATTCCTTTTCGGCCACTCACTCACTCTTCTTCTTCTCTTCGGTCTGCTCACTCTCACTCTCCGGCTCCTCTTCTCTCCGGACTATACTCTAGTTTTTTCTTTCTTTCTCTTAGCTTCTCTCTCTCCGTTCTTCCTAGTTAACTTTCCTTTTTCTCACCTGAAATTTTTTTTAATCAATCTTTAATTTCTTCATGAAACACGATTGTCTAAACTCAAATAGCAAGGCTATCGAAATTATGGATTAAGCGGCAATAATTCAGAAATTCTAAGCAGGAACATCATGAAATTTATGGTATGCAAAAATCAGTTTAAAAAGGACTGAGAACCTTACCTGGTTTGGCTGAGAAATTGGTGGAACTTGGCAACGCTGGTGGATTGATTTTGGCAGCTGATGGTGGTGTAATCGTGTGTATGCAGTGAGAGCCGAGAGGGAGAAAAGAAGAAAAAAGTGTCTGTGTTTTTCTTGAGAGAAAAAAAGAACTGATGATGTCTGTGTGTGTTGATCGGTTGTCTGTGAGTTGAAAAAAGGAGAAAAGAAAAAAGTGTGTCTGTGTTTTTGAGAGAAAAAAAAAATGGAACTGATGGTTGAGTGTATGTGTTGTCTTGCAGATGAATGAAAAAAAGGAAAGAAATCCTTCCAAAATCCCTTCAAATCTGGTTTAGGTGGTGATTGATTTTTCTTCTTTTGCTGCAGTTGCGTGCAGCAGCTGCAGTTTCCTGCAGTTGCTGTAGCAGCTGTTTCCCTTTTTTTTTTTTTTTTTGAAAGAAGAAAACAAAGATAACCAGAAAAATAAAAATAAAAAAATAAAATTAAAACAACTTGAACTCTTTTTAGATTATATATTAAAACTAAAACACAACATTATAAGAAGAAAAAAGAAAAATTCAGTGTAAGAAAATTAATTATAGGTTAGAAAAATACAATTTAAAATAAACAAACAAATGGTATTTAAAAATAAGTAAATAAATTAATTAATTATGAAAATTTTCTTTGCATAAAATTTATAAAATGCACAAACACATAATTCTTATAAAGAAAAATTTTAAATAAAGATAAAAAAGTACATTGGAAAACGTGACTTAACTATGGCAAAATTATAAAAAATTTATGAAATTAATAAATGACGTCACAAAAATTTTAGACAACATATATTATCACATAAAGCGCGTATAGTATAATTTTCACTCAAAAATTTTAAGATTAACGCATCCTTGGAAAACGTGCCATTAATAGGCAAAAAGACAAAAAATACTAAATGACTCCTAAAAATCATGTAATTTTTACAGAAAATTTATAAATATACAAAATACATATATGAAAATTTTCACTTAAAAATTCTCGTAAAAAAAGAGTGCATTGGAAAATGTGCCGTTGAATTAAAAAATACTAAAATTTTAAATAAATAATGAATGACTCCTAAAAATCATTAAAATCATAAATAATGATAAAAATAGTAAAATTATGTATTTAGAAAAATGAAGTAAAATAAATTAATATTTACATGGTGAAATTACTATTTTGCCCCCTAGTACGACGAATTAGTTATAATACGCGAAAATTGTACTCGACCCTCGAAAAATAAAAAATGTCCCCTAAAATAAAGTAATACACATATTTTAAAAGGTGTGTCAAAATTTGGTGTCTACAGTGCCACACTCACATGTCTAAGTAGATCAATCCTATTCCTAATCGGGACGTGGGTAATAACCACCAAAAAGAGAAAAAAGGGTAGAAGTATCGAATGCACGTATGGAGTGCTCCTTATGAGAGGGAGAAATGTAATATTAACAAGTATGGGCTCTAAGGGTGACTAGCCCCCTCCCTAAATGCAAGTGCGGTTGAATAACAAAGATAATTAAACCATATACCACATAGATACACGAGAGACGAAATGTGTGAAATGCAAAAACAAACCCTAAAAAACCTAAAAACAAAAATGCAATCTTAACATCCAAACGCGATGGAATAGAAGGGTTAAATAAGGAAAAGGTGATTAAGCCTAATGCTCCGACTCACTAGTGATATCCAGTGGAGTTGCCAAAATTCGTCACGTCCCAAATCGACACACGGTGGGTAATAGTGGGGTCGTTAATTGTCGCCTCCTAAAAAGACGGTCTAGTCCGGTGACTCTTTTCGAAAAGAAAGTTTCTTGGAAAAACTATGCGTGTGTGATAAAAATCAAGTTTTTAGTGAAAAAGTGTTATTTTTGACAAATGGTATTCTTGCAAACAAAACAAGGCCGGGACTACAAATGCGATAGTTTTGGTCAACTAATTTTTCGAAAAGGGTTTTATTTTTAAAATGGAGTCGCCACTTGGTATTGAGTTAGGGCGTACCAAGTCACCCGAAAAATAGTTTAGCAAGACAAAAATAAGAAATTTTAGAAAAGTATTCAAAAACCCTTTTTCGACTCCGGTCTACGAAAAATGAGAGAAAAAAGGTTCGCGAGTCACATTTGAAGAAAGGGAAGGCAAAGGCTTGCGTCTAAGGCACCCTTTCCACCTAGCCGAGACTAGTTGTGAGGTTTAATGAAATTTTTCTAAATTAACCCTGAATTCTAACGTGTTTAGATGTGTCTAAATGAATGCAAATCCTAAAATCTAAATGTGGGTATCAAGAGAGTCAAAATGTCCCGTCGAGGCTTGGTCAAGATTATCGCATTAATTGCGAAACTGAAGTCGAGACTTCGAGGGAGCCACGAGTGTAGGTGCAAAATGAAATGCAAAAAGAAAAGAAAAATAGTAATATAGATAATAAGTGGTCGAAGAAAGTGGGGATACAACATAATGGGTACGGGAGACTAATAACTCGTGACTGATATTTTTCTACTCACGGAGGGGGGAACGACCTGTCAATCCACCGCTTCGCACGTAAGTAGACAACTATTTCTAGTTGAATCACACAAATGACCTAACTTCTAAGTGAAATGCAACCTAAAATGTCATGCGCTTGAAGATGTGTCAAAATAAATAAATAAATAAATAAATAAATAATAATAATCATGTAAAATGGAAAGAAAACTAAAAGTGTGTGAAATGGTATGTGACATGCACACAAATAGTGAACCTAGCACTAAAATGCTCTAAGGGTCTAGCGTTGGACTAGCCCTTTCTATGCATTCCCACTAGAGGTGGACTAGCAGGTAAATGAGAAAAACCACAACTAGCGTTGGACTAGTATGGTGACGGAATAATCAAGCAAGAACCAAAATAATAAACATAATATCGAAAGCAAATAAACATATAAAAACACATGAAAGCAAAAAGGAGCACGTAACACATAGACATAATATCTAGATGCAAAATCCTAAAGAAAGCGATAAAACATATAAGCACGCAAGCACACAAAAGCACATAAGTCTTAACTATTACATTGGGGAATTAACTACAATTTTAGGGGGGAAAGGTAAAAATGACCTATCTATTATACTTGCTATCTAAATACAAATTTTTTACTAAAAATACGAGAAATATAATCTAGCTATTACATTGGCTAGCTAAATACAAAATATTACACTTTTTGCCAAAATAATAAAATTTGAAATTAAATAATATAAAATAAATAAATATGCAAAAAGCATGTAAAATAAGAAATATATGAAGAAACATACATAAAAAAAAATCACATAAAAGCACATTGTAGCACATAAAGATGAATTAGTGAGAAATAGGGATACCTCTCGAAGACCCGGCACAAATACTAATCAAAATTAACAAACAAGTCAAGGTACCTCGCTATAAAGAAATAAAGTCTAAAATAAGCAAGTACTGACAAATTGGGTAAAATGTAAGGTCTAGCAACTAAGGGGACTAAAATTAAATTTCTATAAACCTTAAGGGGTAAAATAAAAATTAAAAAAGGGCAATAAACCAAATTAAAACAAATTGGAGGGGTAATAAACCAAATTAAAACAACTTGGAGGGGCAATAAACCAAATTAAAATAAATTAAAGAGGCAAAACAATAAATTTCAACAAGTAAAAAACATAATTGCAATTAATTGAAGATTAATTGAAAGAAACAAAATCTAGGGGGGCAAGCTATAATGATTAAAGCTTAATTGCACACTTAATGAAAAGAATCCAGGGGGCAAAATGATAACACTTAAAAGTAACAAGGGCAGACACATAAATTTCTGTTCATTGTAAAAAAAAAACATTAATTAGAAAAAGAACAAGTGTCAAATAAAGTTATAATTTAGTTAACCAAACTTGTGAACCAAATTAATTAACTAAAATAGAAAGAAACAACTCAGAATAGAATGAGGAATAATCAAACTAAATATATGTAAAACTCAACAAAATTCCAATCCCCAAAACATGCCTTAGCACTTGGAATCATTAAACTAATGCCAGAAATAAATCAAATCCCAAAAAAATAGACAATGCCAAACTCATACAAGCCCAAAATATCAGCCCCAAGAGGTTAAAATATAATCACGCCTTTTATATTAAATTAATTCAAGAAAATTAAAAAAAATTACACTTCCCAACTTCCCCAATTACAATTAGGTTTTTCCTTATTCCTTTTCCCCACCAGAAATGTTCAATTTCTCTCTGTTTCTCTCTTTTTTGCTTTTTCTTTACAGATTTCTCACTCTCTCACTTTCTTCTTCCCTTTGTTTACTTTTCTATTCTCTCTTTTCTCTGGTTCGTTTCTGGTTCTTTCTCTCTATTTCTTCTCTCCGCTAGTTTCTCTCTTCCCCTCTTCGGTTTCACTCTCTCCCTCTTTGTTTTCTTTTCTCTCGCCCTCGCCATCTCTCAGTTCTACTCTCTATTTCTGGCTCTATTCTCTTTATTTTCCCCTTTTCCTTCCTTCTCTCTCTGCCTCTTTTCTCTTTCCAGATGGTATCACAGTGGGTGCTTTGTGCTTGATGGGTTGTAATGGTGATGAGGCCGATAGTTGCTGGGGGTAATTTTGATGAAATTTTGACTGAATTTGTGGTTGGTTCTAGTTCTATTGAGGGTGATGACAGGTGGGCTGGGTTGTGCTCTGAAGCTGCGGGCTTGTGGAGTCTTGGTTGCGTATGTTGCGATGGTGATTTGGTAGTCAAATGGTGGATTGGTGGAGTTCATGGTTGTGGCTGTGTTTTTGGGGAGTTGATTAGCTAATGACAGGGGATTTGGGTAGGTGGTTCATTGTAGTGGCTTTGAGATTGTGTAGGCTGAAGTGGCGGGGGGTAGTGGTGGACCGTGGTGGTGGACTAGGTTGCTGGGCTATGAATGATTCAGGCCATATTCTGTACGTGTGAGTAATGCGTGGTGAGGTTGAAGCTACAGTAATGTTGGGCTGTGGGAATTGGTTGGTGTATGATGTGGTGGTGTGAGGAGATGTTGGTGAACTATTGCAGGTTGGGACTGGTTAATGGATATTATGTTTGTTTTGTGCAGGTTTGTGGGCAAGGCTATGGTGGTTCTATGAGGCTAATTGATTGTGGATGTGGATTTGTTGGTGAACGGCAGGCTAGACCAGTGGTTGAGTTGGTTACAGGGGATTGTGGTGGTGAGGTCTTAGTCTTGACTGTGGTGGATTCCAGATGAAGATTGGTGGTAGTTTCTGAGTCTGTTTGGTGATGGTGCTACGAGGGAGGCTTATAGGTGGGCTATGGGTTGTATTGGCAAATCAGGGCTAAAATTGGGGTTGTTGTTGGTGTTTGTTTCGGTGATTTTTGCAAGCGAGGGAGAGGCAGGTTTAGTTGGAGGTGCTGAGAAGGGAGTTACGGCTGTGAGGGTGATTATTGGGTTCAATGGTAGAAAACAGGGGGGGAAGAAGATGAACCCAGAAAATGAAAACCCAGAAACAAATATAAGAGAAAAAACTAGAAACACAAACCCAAAAACAAGAGAAGAAAATTTGCAAAAACCCAACTAAAATTCCCAAGAAGTAATCACAAGTAATCAGACTTATGTATACAATGGAAGAAAATGAATCCAAAAAAAAAATAAAGAGAAAAACTAAGAGATTACCTTTTAGAACTTGAAAATAGACTGGTGATGAACAGTAGAGTAAATCTTGAAGAGAGACGATGAATAGTAACAGAGGTTGATGAACAATAACCGAAAAAAATGAAGAAAACCGTTGGTTGGTGTGTGTGGTTTTTGGTATAAAAGTGTGTGTTTTGATCTTTAATGGATAAAAGCAAATGTGTTTTTTGGGTTTTTTATTTTTTCTCCTTCTTTTCTGATTTTAATGGGGGGTATTTATAGAGCTAATTGCCTTGGTCACTGAGAATACTACAAAATAACAAAAATGATAGTAAAATGTGCTCAGGTTAGAGCTTAAAATTTGCCAAAAAATTCAAATTAAATTTCAAAATAAAGGTTAGAGCTTAAAATGGTCAAAACGCGCTCAGGGTGTGAAATGACGATTTTGCCCCTGGATAACGAAATTACATAGAAAAATAGCTAATTACCAAAAATTAAAAAGAAGCTTAAAACCTTAAGAAATGCATTTATGACTCAAAAATTGACGAAAAATGAATTTAAACTGTAAAAATGACGATTTTGCCCCTAGACAACGAAAATACATAGAAAAATAGCTATTGACCACAAAAAATTGCCAAAAATTAAAAAGAAGCTTAAAACCCTAGGAAATACATTTATGACTAAAAAATTGGCAAAAAATAGGTTTGAAATGTGAAATAACAATTTTGCCCCTACATGTAGTATTTACAGAAAAAATAGCAATCAACCTCGAAAAAATAAAAAAATTAGAAACAAGCTTAAAGAATTAGAAAAATAAATTTGGGACCTAAAATGAGCAAAAATGGTATTCGCAAGGTGAAATTACCATTTTGCCCTTGTGCTGGTAAAATATAAAAAGAATACCAATTAAATCCAAAAAAATCACAGAAAATTAAGAAATATGTATGAAAGTGAAAATATGAATTTAAGACCCCCTAAGCTAATGGAAAATATTTATAGAGAGAAATTACTATTTTACCCCCGAGATTATTGAAAAATTAGAATTTGACCCAACAAATATAAACATGCCCCCCAATGTTTGAAAATAAATGGTGTGTCAAAATTTGGTATCTACACACAACATACTCCATGCAAAAAGTACACTTAGACAAATTAGCATAAAGTTTGTGTTCTCTAAGAACCATAAAAACATCATGCAAATGTCTAACATGCTCATCTAAAGAATGGCTATACACAAGAATATCATCAAAATATACTACCACAAATTTATCTATGAAAGCACGAAAAATATGATTCATAAGACGCATAAGGTACTAGGAGCATTACAACAAATTCCAACTCAATATACAACTCCCATTGACACCACCGAAATTCTTTAGCAGCATAACCTGCAGAAAAAAAAAGTAAAAAAGAAACACAGATACAAAAACTCAACCCAACCCACAGGACCACCACCGCCAAACACAAACCCCAGCTACACCTCCCCTGCAACACATACAACACCACAGCCCAATCAATTATTATAACGGCCAAATCCACCAAATTCAATCCATCCATGGCCAAATCTTAACCTCACCATCACATAAAAATAGACGAATTGAATAGTGATGGAGAGTAGAAAGAAATAGAGAGAGTTAGAGAAAAATTAGAGAAATGGATAAAGAAAGAAAGACGGACAGAACAAGAAAAAAAAGGGAAATAGAGAGGAGGTAGAGAATTGAGAGAGAAGATTTCAAAAAAAAAGAAAAGAGAAAGCCATGATAGAGAGGCGAGACAGAGAGCAATAGAAATCCGAGAGAGAAGGAGAAGAGAAATTGGCTGGAAGGAAGAGGAAGAAGAGAGAAAAAACTGAGAGGAGAGTAGGGAAGAGAGAGGGCAAACCGAAGAAGATAGTGAATAGGAAGAGAGAGCATTTGGAGAGAAAAGAATTGAAGAAGAGAGAATAGAGAGAGGGCTAGAGAAGAAGGTGGGAGATGAGAGAAATCAAAACAGAGAAGACCGAAAAGAAAAAGAAAAAGAAGAACGAAAAGGAAGAAGACAGAGATGGAGAGAAGAAAAAATTGAAAGAAACAAAGACGGAGTGGAAGAGAGAAGAAAAAAAAGAAAGAAAATAGAGAAAAAGAAGAAAAAGAAAACCAAGAAAAGAAAGAATAAGGGAGAGAAGAGACAATCTGGGTAGGGGTTTGAGGATCCGATTAAGATCTGCTGGGTAGTGGGGCGTGGGTTTTTGTTTATTTAGGTTTTGTTTTGTTTTGATTTCTGATCAACTAAAAATGGGAATTAGGATATTGGGGTTTTTCTTTTATTTTATTTTTATGTTTTGATTTTATCTTTAGTTAATTTGTTAGTTTAATTTAGTTTTAGTTTAGTTAGTTAGATATTTAATTGAGTTACTCCAATTAATTTAGTAGTTTTTGATAAATTAAGCATTTCATTTTTTAGTATTTTATTTTTATAAAAATAGAAATTGTGCACTTGAACCCTTTAGGTCTTATTTTCTTTCAATTGTGCCCTGATTGATTTGCAATTTTGCCAAGGATTACTGTAATTTATAATTTAACCCCTCAATTTGATGAAATTTTAGTTTTTCCTACCTCGTATTTTGCTGAAATTCATAACTTGGCCCAATTGTTGGAATTTATCATTTTGTCTCCAAATTTACTTTAATTTTGCATTCCTACCCCCTTAGACTTATGTGAATTTCCAATTTCTACCCCCCTAAGTTTTATAGAATTTTATTTTAGTCCTTTAATTGCTAGACTTTACATTTTACTCTGACTTTTCAATATTTACACATTTTTAGGTTTTATTTATTTTTATTGTGATACATTGACATGTGTGTTCATTTTTTTTAAGTATTTGTACCGGGTCTTCAAGCGGTATCCCTACTCTTCGTTAATTGCATCTTTATGTACTCCAACGTGTTTTAATGTGATATTTTATGCATTTTTTATGCGTTTCTTATTTTATGCACTTTTTGCGTGTTTATTTATTTTGCGTTATTTAATTTTAAATTTTATTATTTTGACGAAAAAATATAATATTTTGTATTTGGCTAGTCAATGTAATAGTTAGGTTATTTTTCTCATATTTTAGCAAGAATTGTGTAATCAGATAGAAAGTGTAATAGATAGGGCATTTTTAATTTTCCCCTTTTAAATTTGTAAATTAAGCCCTCAGTGTAATAGTTAGGGTTTATTTGCTTTTGCGTGCTTACGTGCTTATTTGTTTTACCGCTTTCATTAGGATTTTGCATCTAGATATCATGCTTATGTGTTATGTGCTCCTATGTGATCTTATATGTCTTTATATGTTTAATTTACGTTTTAATTTATGCTTTACTATTTAATTCATATTTTATGTTATTCCGTCACTACACTAGTCCAACGCTAGTTGTGGCTTTTTCTCATTTTCTCACTAGTCCAACGGTAGTGGGGAATCCTAGAAAGGGCTAGTCCAACGCTAGACCCTTAGGACATTTTAGTGATAGGTGCACTCTGATATTTACCGAGATATACTACGGATCGTTAGGCAAGTATACCTATCGTTCTATAGTATAGTGTGGGTGAATATCAGGTATCGTTTCCCACAAGGACTATGACTACTAGTACTAACTCTTGCTCTACTATTTAACCTTAAAAAGATCAAATGAAGACTAACTTAATCGTTGGAAAATTAACTAACTCTAAAACTAATTTATCTAGAATAGGATGACACTGGTATACTAAGTAATTGGATTCAACAGTTAATCAAAAGAGAACCTAGATTAGGAATCCCCCTAGTTGTCCTCGAAGTAGTTCAATTCATGATTAATTAAGTTACCAAATTCCCTGGACCCTAAAAATCCTTTTTTTCTGTTGGCGTATAACCTTTTTCAAGAATTATATTCCCTATCCTTTTAGTTGATTAGCGAGAATCTCTTCTTCACTAAAACCCTAAAAGAATGATTCAAAAACTTGGATTTCACAAAACGAGTTAGGTTTGAATCTAACTTGGGAAGACCTAAGCCATCCTATCTCTAGCGATTCTTGCAGGTCTTTTTATTTGTGAAGTGATTCAATTCAACCAAGTAATTTCTCAATTAACTTATGTTGAAATCATGGATTAGAAAAGAGTGTGCACGACTCAATTCAATCAACAAATTAATTCACAATTAAATCCAGGTAAAAAGAGTAACTTAAATTAACCAACTGAATCAATCCATAACAAATAAACTAGGGTTCATCCCATCTAGGTTCATAACAACTCAGTTCATCATGGAATAAGAAAATTTAACAATCAACAAAAGAAGAACAACAAAACCCATTCTCATAGTGAAATTTGAATCTTCAAGTGTTGTTGTAGAATCCCCTTTCCTTTATTGCTGCGATCTTCTTACTTAGAATCCCTTGCAGGTGTCCTTCTCGATTCGTTGGAGGATGGAGTCTTGAAACCCTTGCTTCTTGCTTGATGTTTCTTGCACTCGTTCTCTCCTCTGAAGTTTTTAGACCTATTCTGCCGTCCCCCTTTCTCCAACTGATTCCCCCTCTTTTAATCCTTCAAAACCTCGTCAAAAACGCGTCAGTTATAGAAATCAGGAGTTAGGCCGTGGGGAAGGCCGTGGCGCTGGCCTTGCCCGCGGCCTCCATCAGAAGCTTTGCCCCATTCCATTTTTCTCTATCCGGACGTTCTGACCTAGTTCGCGGGGAAGGCCGCGCCGCGGCCTTGCCTGTGGCCTTGGTCAGAAACTTTATTTTTCTTCTGCTTCCTTGAGTTGTTATTCTGACCTTGGCCGTTGGGAAGGCCGTGGTGCGGCCTTACCCGCGGCCAAAGTCAGAAGCTCGAAATTTTGGCTTGACAGCTTCACTTGGCATGTTCACTACTCCACTCGAAGGATCAACTTCGCATCCGGTGATGAATTAAGTGCAGTAATCCCAAGTTGACCTCAATTAGCATGGATATAAGTAGAAAATCCTGTCAAACATACCAAAAACAACCAAATGAATAAATATCACACTCAAGGACTCTAAGTAGAGAAATATAACCAAATAAGTGATAAAATAACTAAAAATCTCTAAAAACCTACACCTAAACCATAAGAAAAGACTATGTCATTGTGGCATATATCAAATCCCCCCACACTTAAACCATTGCTTGTCCTCAAGCAATGAACTCTAATGCATCCAAACAATGACTCAGCCAGAAGAGGACATCCACGCGCATCTCTACAATATCTTCTTTGCCAAACCAGGAAAACTAACACGAAAATATTCATAATTACCTCAGATACTCATCATGCTAAGCAAAGAAAAACGAATTAACTCATGATTAAAATATAACTGCATATTAATAAGTTCTTCCCTGATATTCTCTTTTATTTTTGTCTTCTCCCTTTTTTTTCTTTTTTTTTTCTTTCTTTCTTTCTTTTTTTTTTTTTATAACAACAGAAATGCTTCTACTGACTTCACTAAATCATAAAATTCTTTCATAGCCTTTAGCTTTGAGAAATGACATTGCTCCTTTTGAGCAACTCATCTTCAATCAAGCCTTGCTATATGCATACTCATAATTCAAATGCTGTTTGACGCGAAAATCGACATTTTTAGATGAAGATTCCCAGTTACTAGGCATATGAATCATTGGAGCAGAGTGCTAATGATTTTTTTATTTTTTTTATTTTCAGAAAAAGACAAAAATAATAAGAGAGAGAGGGAGGACCACTATCAGAAACTTCACAAATCTCGATTTAATTCCTCTTGCTTTACCTAGCCTATTTTCTCCAAGGCAAAAATTCCTAATTTCGCATTCGAGTTTCCATTCTAGATTTAACCAGCTGAAGATATTTTCAGAGATGCACGCTACATCCATAATCTAGCAAGGAAACTTCATAATTAACTATCTAGACAGACATATTAACTTTAAAAGAAAATTTTAGACAAAGAAATACTTAAACTAAGGATGACTCCCTGCCAAACAAATAACTATCCAACCACCAAACCAACATAATCAAAGCAACAAATTGAAATTTCTCCCCCCCACACTTAAATCACACATTGTCCCCTAGTGTGTGAAGAACAAAGAACTTAAATGAAGGAAAGACGAAAATTAAAACAAGTACTCCCCTCGATATGCGTGTTGCTTTGTTCCAACGTGAAAATGCCAATAGTTGAAGTATGCAGACAAAGAATAACTGCAGCACATCACAAGGAAAATAAAATAAAAGGATAGACATAACATTAATCGTGAAAGTTAAATAGTATCAAAGTGACAGCTAGGGAGAATATATTATACAGGCTCAAATTAAAAGAAATAAATAATAATAAAAAATATATAAAAACATAGAATAAAAAGGTGAGCACGATCTAAGGGTCATGACGGTAGGGTCTCCACGTGTTCAACTCGTCTTCAAGAGAAGTCATCCTTCCTTCTACTGATGTCATCCGTCCCTCTAAAGACTCCATACGACCCTCCATTCTTTCCATTGCATGTCTAGTGTCTCTCACTTCACCTAAAATTGACTGGAGCATGTCATGAACAGACTGATCCTCATGCGTCCGTGAGGGCTCTCCTTGTTCCATGTGTTGCATTTCCTCCTCCTCTGCCAAAGGATCATCACCACGCTCAATAGCATCAACCACATACATTCTATCCTCGTTCACAATGCTCCGCAGGCATGCAACAGATACTGTGTCTCGGTGGTCGGTGCTCCGCTTTGTTTGACCCTCAAATGGAACTCCATAAGCTTCAAAAACAGGGGATAGGAGTCTCGGGAATCCGAAACAAGATTCGACACCACTTGGATTGGCCACATTCCCCAATCTAACCCAACCTAACTTGGCGAACATCTCTGTGACGTGGATTCCCTGGACCCTAAAAATCCTTTTTTTCTGTTGGCGTATAATCATTTCATCTAGGAAGTAGAGGTCACTGTATCGGCATGCATTTTTTTCGCTTTTCTTTTGCAGGACATTGTGAGCCAAGATGAAAATCACAGCATGATAGGGGACAGCAAAATCACTAGCCTTGAAGGTTGTTTTTGTTCCTCTTCGGGCGGGCTGCTCCTTGACATGGAATCTGTTACCAGCTTTTTGTGGTGTCCAATTCCCTAACCACTTGAACTTTCCTTTGTACACCACCTCAAAATTACTATCAGGGCATTGTAGTATTCCTGCTAGGTCCCGTCGTGTCAGAAATATTCTCTGACCCCGCACTTGTAGTAACCAGGTAAGAACCTCCATACTTGTCCTTGTCCTCTATGTTGGCATAGAATTCTCTAACGAGGCATTAGATTCTCTAACGAGGTCAGGATAGTAGTATTTCGGTAGCCTCAACAATCCATCCCAACCTAACTTGGCGAACATCTCTGTGACGTGGAGGTAGGCATCTACATTCTCGGCTACATCCTTCTCAATGATGAACTCTTTATGCATGTGCTCCAAATACCACTGCTGATTCTCCAATGAGGTGAACCTTGAGTTATTATATGGGGGTTCACGAGGTGGTTCAGGAGGTGGTGGATGAGGTGGCTGAGATGAGGAACCTTCACCTCTTTGCCTCTTAGGCCATCTAGATCGCGAAGGGCCGCCTGCCATCTTTGTTCTTGGCATTGTCCTGCAAATAGGAACACAGATTAACAATCAGTAATGTTACAGGTATGCCAAATAGAGATGCATTCTATACAATAGTCCGTCCTTAAAAGCACATTTGTTATGAACACTACATCCATACCCACATTAAATCCTCAATTATTGGAATTAAATTTAATAGGTTTGAATCTAAAGGTGAAGGATAGGATTCTATGCCTAAGAGCGATCTTAGGTCTTTTTAAGTCTTGTAAAGAAACCTTTTTGTAAATCTCGAACAAGGCGGCTTACGCGGCCTTCGTTAGATTGAAATTATGTTGAAATTGGATTAGCTTGGTGCCTTGACCTTTGAAGTGCCGTCGAACACTTCCTTACCCGCTCCCTGTCAGAAAGCTAACTTTTATTACTCAACCGATCAATCTCACAAACAAACCTCCTCCCATTTAGATGTTCTAAGTCAGTGATCCTGGATCTATGAAAATTTAACAAATCGCTAGAAAAACATGCAAAAAAAATTATAAATCCCTTGAATTGGTGCTGCGCTACTCATTGGACCTGTGAAAGCTCAAAAACATTATTAACAAAATGATGTAAATAAAACTTTTTTTTAAAAAGAAATAATAATTAAAATGTTGGGTTGCCTCCTCAACTAGCTGCTTTGTTTAGCGTCGTTAGCTCGACGTTCCACAGGTGCTCACGAACTGGGGTCATAGAGGTAATGGACCTCCCTTGCTTGATCATGTAAGTCTCCTCCAAGGTATAACTTGAGTCGATGCCCGTTGACTTTGAATGTCCCCTTATCCTTGTGTGTGATTTCTACAACACCATAGGGGAAAACTTGGTTAACTACAAACGGTCCAGACCATCTAGATTTAAGTTTACCTGGGAAGAGGCGAAGTCTAGAATTAAAAAGCAGGACGTGGTCTCCTGGCTGGAACTCCTTCGGCTGCTTGATATTGCGATCATGTATTGCCTTCATCTTTTCCTTATAAATCCTCGCATTATCATAGGCTTCTTGACGCCACTCATCGAGTTCATTCAGCTGAAACTTCCTCTTCTCACCTGCACAATTAAGATCAAAGTTAAGGGTCTTTATAGCCCAATAAGCCTTATGTTCTAACTCCACAGGTAAGTGACAGGATTTCCCGTAAACCAGTCTATAAGGAGTAGTTCCTATAGGGGTCTTGTAGGCTGTCCTATAGGCCCATAATGCATCATCTAGCTTAGCAGACCAGTCCTTCCTAGAATGCTGAACTCGTCTTCTCCAATATTCTTTTCAATTCTCGGTTTGTTACTTCAACTTGACCACTACACTGTGGGTGATACGGGGTAGCCACTTTGTGAGTCACACCAAATCTACTGAGCACTTTTTCAAATTGTTGATTACAAAAGTGAGTGCCCCTATCACTGATTATTGCTCGTGGTGTGCCAAATCGTGTGAACAGTTTCCTTAGAAATTTTACTACTACCCTAGCATCATTGGTAGGTAAGGCTTGAGCCTCCACCCACTTAGAAACGTAGTCAACTGCCACTAAAACATACTTATTCCCAAAGGATATTGGAAAAGGCCCCATGAAATCTATCCCCCATAAATCAAATATTTCACATTCTAAAATAACCGACTGAGGCATTTCATCCCGGCGAGAGAGATTACCTGATCTTTGACACTCATCACATTTCTCAACATACCTTCTGGCATCTTTAAACAATGTAGGCCAGTAAAAACCTGTCTCAAGGATCTTTCTTGCCGTTCCAGTTGCTTGATAGTGACCACCAGCGGGCCCCTTGTGACAATGCTCTAGTATGTCCTCCACCTCAGGATAATCCACGCACCTCCGTATGACATGATCTGCACAAATTTTAAACAAGTAAGGGTCGTCCCATAAGTAATGTTTCAAATCAGAGAAGAATTTCTTCTTCTTCTGATGAATCATCTCCTTGGGGAGAACCCGTGAAGCCAAATAATTAGCTATGTCGGCAAACCACGGAGTATGAGGATAGGAAGAGGAAAAAGTGTAAAGCCTCTCATCAGGGAATTCTTCATTGATTTCTCCCTCGTGTGGATCCTCTTAGCTGGTCACTTTCAAGACGAGAGAGGTGATCTGCTGCCAAATTCTCTGCTCCTTTCTTGTCCTTGATCTCAATGTCAAACTCCTGCAGCAATAATACCCACCTAATCAGTCTAGGTTTAGCATCATTCTTACCCAAAAGATATCTAAGTGCAGAGTGATCAGTGTATACAATAACTTTAGACATAATAAGATATGATCTAAATTTATCAAAAGCATAAACTATTGCGAGTAGCTCTTTCTCTGTTGTGGTATAATTCTCTTGAGCATCATTCAGAGTTTTGCTCGCGTAGTAGATAGGGACGGAAATGCCTATCTCTTTCTCTGTCCAAGTACTGCACCCACTGCAAAATCACTAGCATCGCACATTAGTTCAAAAGGCAAAGACCAATCAGGTGCTACCATAATTGGGGAGTGAGTCAATTTTTCTTTTAAGATGGAAAAAGCATTCAGGCAGTCATGATCAAAATCAAAAGGAGCATCCTTTTCTAGCAATTTTGTTAAAGGTCTGGCTATCTTGGAGAAATCTTTGATAAACCTTCTATAAAAACCAGCATGTCCAAGGAAGCTTCTAATTGCCTTTACTGAAGTAGGCGGTGGCAATTTTTCTATGGTTTCTACTTTTGCCCTATCTACTTCAATGCCTTTCCTTAGAAATTTTATGACCTAACACTATGCCTTCTTGAATCATAAAATGGCATTTTTTCCAATTTAGCACTAGATTGGTCTCCTTACATCTTCTAAGTACTCTATCTAGATTAGTAAGACACAGGTCAAAGGAATCACCAAAAATAGAAAAATCGTCCATAAATACCTCCATGATATCCTCGACTAGGTCATCAAAGATGGCTACCATGCATCTCTGAAATGTTGCCGGTGCGTTGCAAAGTCCAAAGGGCATTCTCCGGTATGCAAAAGTGCCATACGGGCAGGTGAAGGTCGTCTTTTCTTGATCTTCAGGAGCTATTGGGATTTGGAAGTACCCAGATAGTCCATCCAGGAAGCAGTAATACTTGTGCCCTGAGAGTCGCTCCAACATCTGGTCAATGAAGGGTAATGGGAAGTGATCCTTGCGGGTAGCATTGTTCAGCTTCCTGTAGTCGATGCAGACTCTCCATCCAGTGACGGTCCTCATCGGGATGAGTTCATTCTTCTCATTTGGAACCACCGTCATGCCTCCTTTTTTTGGTACTACCTGCACAGGGCTCACCCAAGGACTGTCAGAAATGGGATAAATCACCCCTGCATCAAGTAATTTAATTACCTTCGCCTTCACCACATCCTTCATGTTCGGATTGAGCCTCCTTTGAGGTTGTACTATCGGCCTTAAAATCAGCTTCTAGCAGAATCTTGTGAGTACAGAAGGAAGGGTTGATGCCCTTGATAGTCAGATATCTTCCATGCGATTGCTTCCTTATGCTCCTTCAACACTTGAAGTAGCTTTTCCTTTTTCTAGCTCTCCTAGTCCTGATGCTATGATAACTGGCAACTTTGAATTTTCTGCCAGAAATGCATATTCCAAATGGTTGGGTAATCTCTTCAACTCCAGCTCAGGGGGATCCTCTATTGAAGGCTTAAGACCACCCCTACTGGTTCCGTCCAACTCTTCAAAAGGCTTGGTTCTCCTCATTGGCTCCTTGGCTTCTAGTTGAGCCACCTGCTCCTTGATCTCTAGGTTGAAGAATGCACTTTCCCCTTGAGTAATACACGATTCCAGTGCATCACTTGTTGAAATTTCCTGCAAAAGAGAGAATGCATCAATATCAGTACTATCTGCATAAAAACATGCATCATCCTTATCTAGAGAATGTCTCATGGCTTCAGGTATCCTGAAGACTACTTTCTCATCCTCTACTCTAAGAGTTAACTTCCCTGCATGAACATCTATCAGGGCTTTAGCAGTGGCCAGGAAAGGTCGTCCTAGAATTAGAGGAATCTCTAGATCATCTTTCATATCCAGAATGACAAAATCCACAGGAAAAATGAATTTATCTATTTTGACCAACACATCCTCTATGATGCCCCTAGGATATTTAATAGATCGGTCTGCCAACTGTATACTCATCCTAGTGGGGGTCAGGATCTCCTAGACCTAGTTTCAGATACATATCATATGGCATTAAATTAATGCTAGCCCCTAGGTCAGCTAAGGCCCTATCGACAGATAAACTACCAATGTTACAAGGAATAGTGAAACTCCCTGGGTCTTTCAATTTCTGTGGCAGCTTGTTCTGTAGAATAGCTGAACATTCTTCATTCAACGTGACAATTGAAAGTTCCTCCAATTTTCTTTTGTTTGTCAGCAGGTCCTTCAGGAACTTCGCATATTTAGGCATCTACGATAAAGCATCAACAAACGGTATGTTAATATGAAGTTGTTTGAAAAGCTCCAAAAACTTACCGAATTGCTCATCCTTATGGTCTTTCTGTAGCCTGCCTGGATATGGAATAGGAGGCTTATACTCTTTCACTATCTTTTTCCTCGGTTCTACCTCCTTACCCTGTTCATCCTCTTTCTCTTCAACTCCTTTTTCAGTAGAAACCTCCTCTTTCTCCCTTGCTTCCTCACCCTGTAACTCTCTCCCACTTCTTAATGTGACTGCTTTTGCTTGCTCCCTTGGGTTGGTCTCGGTGTTGCTTGGGAGTGTCCCTTGAGGTCTTTCCGAAATCAACTTAGCGATTTGGCCAATCTGATTCTCTAGATTATGTATACTGGCTTGTTGATTCCTTAAAGATGCCTCAGTGCTTTGGAAGCGTGTCTCAGATGTCTGGATAAATTTGGTCATCAGTTCTTCCAGATTTGGTTTCTTTTCCTGAGACTGATACTCCTTAGGCTGATGCTGCTGGGTGAAGCCTGGTGGAGGTTGTCTTTGCTGTCCTTGGATTCCCCAGGAGAAGTTGGGGTGATTTCTCCATCCAGGGTTATACGTGTTGCTGTATGGGTTATTTTGGGGTCTCGGTGCATTTCCCATATAGTGAGCATGTTCTTCAGTGTTCTCCGTGGCACCGAGCACTGGACATTCTTGATGGCCATGACCTCCCCCACAAAGGTCGCAGTGCATCACTTGAGCTAGGTCTTTGTGCTGTTGAGAGTCCATCTATTTTCTTGCTCAATGCTTCCACTTGGACTGCCAATGCTGTGACTGCATCCACATCATAGACTCCCGCTGGCTTAGGAGGTCTGGAACGACTGCCCTGCCACTGGTAGCTGTTGATTGCCATTTCTTCTATCAACTCGTGGGCAGCTTCTGGTGTCTTGCTATTTAGAGTCCCTCCGGCAGCTGCATCTATCATCTGCCTGGTTGCCGGACTCATCCCATTGTAGAAAGTCTGCACTTGAAGCCATAAAGGTAACCCGTGATGAGGACACTTCCGCAGTAGTTCCTTGAATCTCTCCCACGTGTCATAAAGCGTCTCTGATTCCATTTGTGCATACGAGGAGATGTCGTTCCTCATTTTAGCAGTTTTGGCTGGTGGGAAGTACTTGGCTAGAAATCTTTCAGCCATCTGGTCCCATGTTGTGATGGATCCTCGAGGTAGCGAATTCAGCCACTGTTTTGCCTGGTTCCTCAATGAAAATGGAAATAACCGCAACCTAATGGCATCTTCATGACACCCCATTCATCTTGAATGTGTCACAAATCTCAAGAAAATTTGCGAATGTGGGAATTTGGGTCTTCGTCTGGGAGACCATCATATTGGACATATTGTTGCACCATTTGGATTACATTGGGCTTGATCTCAAAGTTGTTTGCCTCCACTCAGTGGTCTAACTATGCTAGGCTCTGTCCCTGTCAAGTGTGGCCTAGCATAATCAGACATAGGTCAATTGCCGTGGTTGCTGATGCTAGGTTTTGAGCATTTCTCTTGATTGAGAAGAGTCTCATTGACTATCGGGTTGTTATTGGGGGTTTGTGCCATCTCTAAAATGCACTGGTGTTCTAATTCAATCTCTTCTCCCTTTGTCTAAGTCTTTCTCGAAGTGCTCGAAGAACGTTCGTTCGATCTCCAGGTCTTGCTCCAAAAGTGTAGCACGACTTACTCCTTGTCATGCACCAGAGCAAATGCCTATAAATCGCACACAAAAATAGCTATCAATATAACAGAATTAACAATGATAAATATAAAAGTAAATAAACAAATAGAAAAACAATAGGTTAAAGTAATAAATCTCAAGTGTTCCTAATATCACAGTCCCCGGCAACGGCGCCAAAAACTTGATATCTACCGAGATATACTACGGATCGTTAGGCAAGTATACCTATCGTTCTATAGTATAGTGTGGGTGAATATCAGGTATCGTTTCCCACAAGGACTATGACTACTAGTACTAACTCTTGCTCTACTATTTAACCTTAAAAAGATCAAATGAAGACTAACTTAATCGTTGGAAAATTAACTAACTCTAAAACTAATTTATCTAGAATAGGATGACACTGGTATACTAAGTAATTGGATTCAACAGTTAATCAAAAGAGAACCTAGATTAGGAATCCCCCTAGTTGTCCTCGAAGTAGTTCAATTCATGATTAATTAAGTTACCAAATTCCTGGACCCTAAAAATCCTTTTTTTCTATTGGCGTATAACCTTTTTCAAGAATTATATTCCCTATCCTTTTAGTTGATTAGCGAGAATCTCTTCTTCACTAAAACCCTAAAAGAATGATTCAGAAACTTGGATTTCACAAAACGAGTTAGGTTTGAATCTAACTTGGGAAGACCTAAGCCATCCTATCTCTAGCGATTCTTGCAGGTCTTTTTATTTGTGAAGTGATTCAATTCAACCAAGTAATTTCTCAATTAACTTATGTTGAAATCATGGATTAGAAAAGAGTGTGCACGACTCAATTCAATCAACAAATTAATTCACAATTAAATCCTAGGTAAAAAGAGTAACTTAAATTAACCAACTGAATCAATCCACAACAAGTAAACTAGGGTTCAATCCCATCTAGGTTCATAACAACTCAGTTCATCATGGAATAAGAAAATTTAACAATCAACAAAAGAAGAACAACAAAACCCATTCTCATAGTGAAATTTGAATCTTCAAGTGTTGTTGTAGAATCCCCTTTCCTTTATTGCTGCGATCTTCTTACTTAGAATCCCTTGCAGGTGTCCTTCTCGATTCGTTGGAGGATGGAGTCTTGAAACCCTTGCTTCTTGTTTAATGTTTCTTGCACTCGTTCTCTCCTCTGAAGTTTTTAGACCTATTCTGCCGTCCCCCTTTCTCCAACTGATTCCCCCTCTTTTAATCCTTTAAAACCTCGTCAAAAATGCGTTAGTTACAGAAATCAGGAGTTAGGCCGCGGGGAAGGCCGTGGCACGGCCTTGCCCGCGGCCTCCATCAGAAGCTTTGCCCCATTCCTTTTTCTTCATCCGGACGTTTTGACCTAGTCCGCGGTGAAGGCTTGCCCGCGGCCTTGGTCAGAAACTTTATTTTTCTTCTGCTTCCTTGAGTTGTTATTCTGACCTTGGCCGTTGGGAAGGCCGTGGTGCGGCCTTACCCGCGGCCAAAGTCAGAAGCCGAAATTTTGGCTTGACAGCTTCACTTGGCATGTTCACTACTCCACTCGAAGGATCAACTTCGCATCCGGTGATGAATTAAGTGCAGTAATCCCAAGTTGACCTCAATTAGCATGGATATAAGTAGAAAATCCTGTCAAACATACCAAAAACAACCAAATGAATAAATATCACACTCAAGGACTCTAAGTAGAGAAATATAACCAAATAAGTGATAAAATAACTAAAAATCTCTAAAAACCTACACCCAAACCATAAGAAAAGACTATGTCATTGTGGCATATATCACACTCGCATGCATTTCACATCTCATTTCATACACTTTTAGTTTTCTTTCCATTTGGCATGATTTTATTATTATTATTATTATTTTTATTATTTTTATTTTTATTTTTATTATTATTATTATTTCGACACATTTTTAAAATGCATGACATTTAGGTTGCATTTCACTTAGAATTTAGGACATTTGTGTGATCCGACTAGAAATGGTTGTCTACTCACGTGGGAAGCGGTGGCGTACATGCCGTTCCCCCCTTCGTGAGTAGAAAGATTCAATCATGAGATATTAGTCCTGTGACAGCCCCACCTTACCCAGAGGCGCACCAAAGGGCTTAGCGGATTGCCTGCCTAGCTCTCGCCAGGACTCAAACACGCCCTCGCTTAAACATCCAAGCGTACTTAACTCGAAATAAAATGCACTCATAAATAAATACATTCATAATATTTACTTAAAAGTATAAATATCACAAGAGTTTTTACAACCCAAAATATAATAATATTTACAATAAAAGCCTACACATTTAGGCTGTCCAGATACATTAAACAAAACATGTACTAGGTCCAAAATCAGCTTTTCCAGCTTTAGTATTTTGGAAAACCTAGTTAAAGAAAACAAATGAACGGGATGAGCTATAATAGCCCAGTGAGTGCTCAAGTCATGCAGTATACCAATAACAAATAAACCTTTAAGGATAATAATTAACAAATTTAATAAATGATGAATAAGAAATGTGAAGTGTAGTAAAATCAATGGTGGATACAAGCTCACTACAGGAGCAAGCTCAACTGCAGGAGTATCGATCATGATCAAGATAACAAGGATATCGGGATCGAGGTAAAAGCTCAGGTCCGAGATACTTGAAAAATTCAATCCAGAGTTACCTTCTTTGAGGAATGAAACTCATATAGGAAAGAATATCATGCACCTATAACCCACAACACCTTATATCACCCCAAACTCAACAAGTTGACTAACCGTGGAGTAACGGTGAAGTTAGCTATGGAAGTCCAAGGTCATGCATAAAGTTCAAGCATGAGCTAGCCCTTTTTAGGGACTTTACTCAGATATGAAAATTAACACGCACTGAATAACGCCCATCACCTTATATCTCTCCCATACTCAACCATGGAAATCATATGCACAAATAACACGTTGGATAGTGAAAGCATGTAACACATTGCGGAATAGATGCGATAAAGTACACATCTTTCCTCAAGTAACACATTTCATTAGATAATCATGTCAAGTATAACATATCATTTCATGCATTGAAATAATAATGTCAAGTATTACATGGCATTTCATGCATCATGCACACATAAGAACACTCACCTTAAGCCTAAGAAAATATCTCGCGATAATGTTGGGTCTCACTTCCGGATCCTGAAAATTCACGAGAAAAATAATCGTATAAAAACTTGACTAAAATCTAAGAAATTTCATAAGGAAATTCAAGAAATACCCCAAGTCTTTCTAAGGTTAAATTTCTAGGGTTTTGGAGTTGAGGGTTTTACCCTAGGGTTTAGGGTTTTCAAAATTAGGGTTTTCTAACTTTCTAGGGTTTTGCTCGGAAAGGTTTAATTCACTAATAACTAATCTACGAAAATTTCTGCACGCTTAAATCACTAAATTAAAGCTTATAAAGTCTTAAATCATAGCCTAATCACTTTTATTTCCTAGGTTTTACCGAAATTTCGACAGCACTTCCCCTACAATCGGACTAACCCAAAAATTTTTGACCTTGCAAGAAAACATCCAACAACCCAATCTCAAGTAGTTCTACTAATCTCACATCAAACTCAATTCAATTCCATTCAAATTCATCACAAAAATACATAAACTACTCCAAGTTCTTCAAGCAAATCAAACCTAGATCATGCCATTTCAAGTTTAATATACTATCTACAAGGCATACAAGTTCACAAGCTTCACATTCATGGAATAAAACTTCATTTTTCATGGCCAAAAATCAATCATACTTAATCATAAAAACATAACTTAAGAGCTAAAAACTATGATCTTTCACTTGAAATTAGAAGAGAAATTCATGGGAAATACCTCTAGGTAGACAAGATTGTTGCTTAGGAGGAAGTTCCACTCAATTTCTATGGTTGAAAAATGAGTAAATGGAAGTAAAAGCTTCAAGAAAATTGAAAGAAAATGGAGAGAAAAGGAGATAAAGAACAGCCGGCCAAGAAGAAGAAAGAAAAGAGAGAAAATTGGCTAAGTAAAGAAGAAAAGAAATGGAAAAGAATTGGAAAATTTTTGACCAATCAAAACAAGACAAAGATAAAGTAATTCTTGACTTTCTCTCCATGGAAGACTACACTTGGCAATGGTTAATTAGAAAGGATTTTTATTATTTATCCTATAATAAGTCTTGCAAGATTTCCTAAGTACAACTCCTAAGGAACTAAGTACAACATGCTCATTCTCTATTTTTTTTTCCCACAAATTCGGCCACCCTTTTTTTTTTTCTCCTAATGAACATAATACAAAATAAATGGTTTTGGCATGAATTTCTAGGGTGTTACAAGTCCCCCGTACTCGGCATGTTGCATTCCCACTTTTTTCGATCACTTACTATACATTATTATTTTCTTTTCTTTTTGTATCACATTTTGCATAAAAACTCGTGACTCCCTCGGGGCCTCACCTCGGGTTTTGTATTTAATGTGATAATTCTGATCAAGTCTCGACGGAACATGCTGACCCTCCCGATATTCACATTTAGACTTAGTATTTGTATTCATATAGATATATCCGGACGCGATAGAATTTAGGGTTAATTTAGGAAAATTTGATTGAACCTCGCAACTAGCCTCGGCTAAGTTGAAAGGGTGCGTTAGGCGCAAACCTTTGCCTTCCCTTTCTTCAAATGTGACTCCCAGACCTTTTTTCTCTCGTTTTTCATAGACCGGAGTTAAAAAAGGATTTTTAAAATATTTTTCTAAAATTTTTATTTTTGTTTTGTTAAACGATTTATCGGGTGACTTGGTACACCCTAACTCAGTACCAAGTGGCGACTCCGATTTTTAAAAAATAAAATAAAACCCTTTTTCAAAAAAATCATTTGGCCAAAACTATCGCACTTTTAGTCCCAGCCTTGTTTTCTTTTAAAATACCACTTTCCTTAAAATACACTTTTTTTCACTAAAATTCAATTTTCTCCCATACGCACGATTTTTCCAAAACCTTTGTTTTTGAAAAGGGTTACCGAGACCGGACCATCTCTTCGGGACGCGACAATCAACGACCCCACTAGTACACCCTTTGCTCACGATTTTTAGGACACGACAGGATTTTGGCGACTATGTTGGGGACCACTAGTGAGTCCGAGCACTAGGCTTGATCACCTTTGCCTTCTTTAACCCTTTTATTCCATCACGTTTGGATGTTAGGATTGCATTTTTGTTTTTTAGGTTTTTAGGTCTTTCTTTTGCATCTCACACACTCCTCATCTCTCCGTTGTTTATGTGATGTATGTTTTATTTACATTTACTTTATGCGACTGCGCTTGCATGTGGGAGGGGGTCAGTCACCCTTAGAGCCCACGCGTGTTAATATTACATTCCCTCCTCTCATAAGGAGCACTCCATACGTGCATTCGATATTTTTACCCTTTTTATCTTTTTGGTGGTTGTTACCCACCCGTCCCTTTAGAAATTATGATCGATCTACTTAGACGTGTGACCGTGGCACGACGTGCACGTAACATTGTCTAGGAGATCATCGAAACTCTCGGCTTGAGTCCACAAGTTTAGAGATTAAGGCTTTAAAAATCGTTCGCTTGGACATGTGGCCGTGGCCCGACGTGTGCGTAGCAGTGTCCAAGGAATCACTCAAACCACCGACTTGGGATCCTTGGAATTGACGAACTTGTTACTTTTTGGATCTCTCAGTCTGAAGGTCCAGGAACCGAAACCTTAATTGAGTCTAGATGCATCAGTGAGCCCAACCTCATGCATCAGTGTTGTTTCTTGCTATTTGCTTTATCAATGTGTTATGTGATATTTGATTAAACTAACGCACTCTCTCTTATTCTTTTTTTTTTTTGGCTAACCCCGTACGCGGGGGTGGGCGCCACTCCAAAATTTTATTAATAAATTAAAAATTTACGAAGTAAGGAGAAGGGCATAAACCTGGTCTCCATATAACAAGATGGAAAATTATAAAAATAAACGAGGAGTACTACTCCCTTACATGAATTAAACATAAGAAGTCTTAATTCGTAAAGAAGGAACATCTTGCCTATCCAATTTAAAAACACCTACAACCTCTTTCGGCAAGTCCGAAAGAATAAAGAGCCCTGGTATGGTGCTCTCATAGGAAGCCAACCCTCTTTTAGCACGTTTAAATTTCGTTTCCGTAATTAATTTCCTCGAGAAAAATGGAAATGAGATTTAAAAAATAAAAAAAAAAATTTACAAATTGTGTTTGGTTGTGAACAAAATACCAAAGGGTCAAATCGTTGTAAATTTTGTAAAATTTTTGAAAATTTAATTTTTCAATTTGTACATTTTTTTTAAAAATAAGAGTTGTAATTTCAAATCTTTTTCAAAGTTCACTCATTCTTGTTATACATGTCAATTTTATCCAAACTAAATTTTTTTAGAATCAATAAATGCATTCAAGCGGTCAACTTTTGCCAAGAAATTAACGTGTCATTTTTCCCGTATCCCCCACCCTCCCATCCCACATTGCACAAAAAGTGATGTTAAAATATGTTTTATAATACTTTAATAAACTGACATTTTTTGACTTGTATGTTCCTACATAAAGTCATGACCTTTGATGTTGTGTCCCGTGACTTCTGGGAGACTCAATTTTTTCCAATCAAATATTTTTAGAGTCAATAATCTTTTTGTATAGTTTATGGTCCATCTTTCTCGAAGAAGTTTTACACCATTATTAGATAAAATCTTTAGGACATTTTTCAAATTTGGCATTTTTCCATATTTTAACCTGCTTTAATAAACTGGCATCACACATAAACCCTAGAGGGAATGCCATTTCGGGAATCCCATGATAGAATAGCCGCCCTTTTGTCTTGGGTACTTAACCCTAAAAAGACATGCACGTTTATATTTCAATACCATCCTAGTGGGTGAGACCCTAGGTAAGGCAATACGAGCAAAACAGAAGCATTTGCTTCTCAATGAATTTGGCATGTTTTTCATTAGAAAAGAGGGGTCTCACCCTAAAGGATTGCATTTCATGCTAGGCCTACCCTTGGCATAATAAGGGCTCCCCTAGGACTTGCATCCGTTTTTATTTTTATTTATACTAATTTTGATTCTTTTCATTTTTACAGATCCGCTAACAAAGGTGGTAAAATAAGAAAGACATCTGATACATATTTGGTTTTACATTTGAGTATTTTAAATTATGGTCCAATTCTAAATAAACCGTTATATGTTCAAGACCCGTAAGGACATAAAAAACATGAGTGTTCTTTTGAATTATTCGAAGGGTCATGGACGATCGATTTTTTAGAATTGATAGTGCCTAGAAACTAGATAGGTGAGTTTGATTAGGATAAGCAATGTGATAAATGAAATTGTATGTCATAGTTGGACAATTGTAAATAATTTGGATGCTAATAATTGCACTCCTTCTATAAATTTAAGATTGCCATATCTCCAAAATTTTTCTCAGATGAAGTGTTCAATAAGTTGCTTTCTCAAATTTGTTTATGACATTTGATTTTCCCTTCATGTCTTGCATTTAGCTTTTGAAAAAAAATTTCTTCAAATCTTTTGTTATATTAAGCAAATGATTCTTTGATGAGACCTCGAAATACGTGACATTCTTCTCAAAGCCTAAAGTTAGGTTTGTGTCATTGTAAAGTTTCTCTTTTGATGAGTGAATATAAGCTCAAATTGAATGAAAAGAAAAATATTTTCCTGTATCTTTTGAGGGTGAAAATAAATGCCCATGGTCTTCAGATGTCATCTTATTTGAAGTTGATAATTGCCACTTTGATATCTCTCCGAATTCTAAAATAACACAAGCTGTTAATGAGGAGCTAGAGTGATACCGAAAAGGAATCTGGATTCCGTGTTAAGGATTATGAAGGGTACAAAAGAAAAAAGAAAAATTCAAGCTTAACTTGGAAGAGATAGAAACCACAAACATTGACACCAAGATATCGGTCAGTGAGTTAATTCAGAATGCACTTCTGCTCCGAAGATCTGCAAAATGTCAAGCCAATTTAGATGTATGTTTGGACGATTCAAGCACAATAAAAGAACAAACATGTAGGGGATGCGGCTTCAACCATTGCACAAGGGGAGTTATTGTTTCATATCCACACTATCTTATTTACCTTTGGAATGTGTTGTATAGTTTGTTGTAAGATTAAAATAAGGTGATGTCACAAGCTTGTGAGTTTTTGCTCACAATCGTGATTTTGGTCTAATTCCCCTACTTGTTGAAATTACTTTATGTACTTTGGCAAATGCTTTCTCCAAGTACTAAGAAATGATTATTATGTGGTTTGGAGTTTTGTTCTTATAGAAAATATATCATGTAAAGTGGTTGAAGTTATGTCCAAAACTTTGCAATGTTTGATGAAAGTTTCTTTTCTTCACTCAATTTCACATGTTAAATATTGATTATGGCCAATTAGTGCATTCATGTAATATGAGATATGACATTTATTATGAGGGATTTTTATACTGCAAAAACAAAAAAAAAGGGAAGAAGAAAAGAAAAAGAAAAAAAATGAAAAAGAAAGAAAAAGTATGACATAACTTTTTTCTACTCCAATGGTTCTCGTGCTTAGTAACCGGGAGTCTTCATCCAAAAATATCGACTTTTGCGTCAAAAGGTACTTGAATTATGAGTAATGCATCGTAAATTTGAGTAAGTAAATTGTTGAGTAACCAGGGGTCTTCATTTAACCAATGTCGATTCTTGCATAAAAAGGCAATTATACTTCTCAAATACAGTTTTTGCTACTTGCTTAAAGATTGAGGTGTTGAGTAATCGGGAACCTTCATAACCAATGTCGGGTTTTGCGTCAAAAGATATTCTCGTAGCTTGAGTGATTAGTTTGATATTACAAATATCCCTCAAAGTAAAAAAAAAATGATGATGAAATTGATCATAGACATGTGATGTTCTCTGATTGATCGTATGATTCATTTACTTGTGAAATTCAGTAAGGCGAAGAAATTAAGTTGAAATTGCTCAATTGTGATATAATTCCTTCTCCTTTGCTTGATATTATGAGTATTAAAGGCAAAACAATAAATTACATAATGGTTATTTACTTGGTCTTGAAGAAATGCATTTTAGAATGCACATGTATGATTTCAATGCTTGGATCATTAGTTGAGCTCGCATTTGCCAAATAGCTATGAACAAACAATGATTCAAATGTGGGGGAATTGACAAATGTCAAAATTATACTTCTGAGTTGTTCCTTTTAGTGTGAATTTGACTCATTTTGTGTATTTTCCATTCGAATTTAGAATTTTAAGGCAGAAATAATTTTGAGTAGATTGATACACGAGCTTTGGGATCTTTTCAGGGAAAGACTCTCAAGTTTGAATACTATCATTCATTCATTTCCTTTGAAGAAGATAATCCGAAAGGGCACTACAATTGAGTCAAGATGACAGTTGAAGTTTCACAAGTGAGAAAGTCAGTATGCCAATATGGAATGCATTTGGAAATTGGTGACTACAGTTGTTTGAAATTTCTCATCTACATTGATTATTTCATGGCAATGTCAGAATTCAAGTAGGAATGACATTGTAACAACCCCACCTTACCCAGAGGCGCACCAAAGGGCTTAGCAAACTGCCTGCCTAGCTCTCGCCAGGACTCAAGTCGAGCACTCACTCAGAACATGCACGCGTGCTTAACTCCAAATAAAATGAAATAAAGTAGAATAAAATAAAATATATTCATTTTACTTAATTTAAAGGTACAAGTAACATCAAGAAGTTTACATGTCACAATATACATGATTTCCACCAAGATAGCCCAAAACAGTTTGGCTATTATAATAATTAAGACATCTATTATATTCAAAACCAGTCGATCCAGCTTTAATTTTTCAGGAACCTGGGTAAAGGAAAACAAATAAAAGGAATGAGCTATAATAACCCAGTGAGTGTCCAAGTCATGCAGTCATACCCAGAATCTATTATTTTATTGAACAAAATAATTGACAAGATTAAATAAGTACGGCACGAACAATTTAATTAACAAGTAGTCAATGGTGGATACAGGGCTCAACTACGGAAGCAAGCTTAACCGCCGAAGGAGCAAGTACTGATCATGTAACCATGATGTTAGGACTGAGATAATAGCTCAGGTCTTTATCAAAGGTCATGCCAGTATTATCAAGCAAGAACCCTAACCACCATTCACCTTATAACCTCCGTACAGGCTACCACATCCAGGGAGAAAAAAATCTCAACCCTGGAGGGCCAACACGCAAGAAAGTTCAATCCAGAGTTGGCCTCTTTGAGGATTCACAACTCATAAGGGAAAGAACATCACGCTCCTAAAACACCCAGCACCTTATATCCTCCCAAGCCTGTCCGGGTTGACTCTCTGTGAAGTAACGGTGAAGTTAGTCACGGAAGTCTCATGCACAAGTAACACGTTGGATAATGAAAGCGTGTAACACATTGCGGAATAGATGTGATAAAGTACACATCTTTCCTCAAATAACACATGTCATAACATAACATTTACAAGCATAACATAATATTTCTTAATATAACATTCTCAAGTACGACAAAGCATTTCATGCATCATGCACACATAGAGACACTCACCTGGAATGCCTAGAAAATATTTCGTAAAAAGTCGAGATTCACTTTCAAGTCCTTGAAATTTAAAAGAAATAATCTGATGAAAACCCGATTAAAACCCTACGTAAATTAGCAAGAAAATTCAAGAAATAACCCAATTATTTCTAGGGTTTTTAGAGCTTAGGGTTTTACCCTAGGGTTTAGGGTTTTAGATTTAGGGTTTTGGCTTTAGGGTTTTCCCGTCCTAGAAAAATTCAATTCATCAATAGATGATTTTCTAAAAATTTCTGCACACCAAATTCTCTAAATTTAACATATTCTAGGTTAGAAATTTCATCTACCATTTTTTCCTTCTTATTTCTACAAAAATTTCGGCAGCATCTCCCCTTAAAACCGGACTAAACCAAATTTTTCCCTGCAAGAAATCAACCATCCAATCCATTTCTCAACAAGTTCTACAACTTCTAAATTCAATTCAAACTCAATTCCATTCAAAATTCCACTCAAAATTCAAGTTTCAAGCCCAAGTTTCTTCATCCAAGCAATATATAATACATAAAATTTCAAGGTTTAAATGTTATCTACTAGTCTATCTAAGCATAAGAACACTTTATCTAGCAAGTAAATCTTCATTTCTAACTAAATTCTTCAAGTAGTAATAACAAGAATCTAGATTTAAACTTGGACAAAAGACTAATTAAAACTTGAAATTAGTAGGAAAAGTTCATAGTAGGTACCTTAAACAAGCTTAGAACCTTGCTTAGGAAGAAGAAAAGCTCACTTTCTATGGTGAAATTGCCCAAGATTTGGAGAGAAAACTCCAAGAAAATGAAAAACAAGAGAGAGTAGAGAGAGAGCTAGGAAGTTCGGCCAAGGGGGAAAAGAAATGGAAGAGAATTAGGTCAAGAAAGTATAAAAGAAATAAAAGAATAATGGAAGAAAGTGCAACCAATCAAAGCTAGACAAAAGTCATGCTAGGGTTTAGATATTTTGACTTAATAGTCACTAGTTGGTGAAATATGATTAGTGGAAATTTTAATCACTTATCACTTAATAATTAACAAGTTTTATGGCATAAATTTTTAAAGCAAAAGAGAGGAAAGAGGGGGTAGGGAATTCGGCCAAGAGAGAAAGAAAGGAGAAAGAAATAGGCCAAGAAAATAGAAAAGAAATAAAGAAAATAGTGGAGAAAAGAATGACCAATTAGGGCAAGACAAGAGTCATGTGAAGTTGTATGCTTTTAATGAAAAGTTGGCTAACTTGGTTAAGTTTGATTGGTGATAATTTTAATCATTTATCTTTAGTAATTAACAACTTTATGGCACAAAATTAAAGCAAAAATGAAAAGAAATAGAGAAGAGGGAGCCGGCCATGAGGAGAGAAAAGAAGAAGAAAATTCGGCCAAGAAGAAAGAAAAGAAAGCAAGAGAATAAGTGAAATTTTTGAGTAAAATTGAGCTAAAATTCAATTGGTCAAAAGACTAGAAAATAGTAGAATAAGTTAGTCAATATTAAACACTAATATAAACTAATGGTCCAATGAAATTAATGTAACAGCCCCACCTTACCCAGAGGCGCATCAAAGGGCTTAGCGGACTGCCTGCCTAGCTCTCGCCAGGTCTCGATTCACGCACTCACACAAACGTCCGAGCGTACTTAACTTAAAATAAAGCAAAATAAAATACACTCATATTAAATACATTCATACGATTTACTTGAAAGTATAAATACTACAAGAGTTTTTACATCCCAAAATGTAAATAATATTTACAATAAAAAGCCTACACATTTAGGCTATCAAAATACATGAACAAAAGATGTACAAGGTCCAAAATCAGCTTTCCAACTTTAGTTGTTTTGGAAACCTGGTTAAAGAAAACAAATACACGGGATGAGCTATAATAGCCCAGTGAGTGCTCAAGTCATGCAACCATACCAGTAATATGTGATTTTTGGTTCGATAAAATATTTAACGAGTAAATAAACAATTTGTGAACAATTTAATTAACAAGTAGTCAATGGAGGATACAGGCTCACTACGGGAAAATGCTGAGCCGCACGAGTATCAATCATGAACACGATAACATGAGTATCGAGACCGAGGTAAAAGCTCAGGTCCGAGATACTTGTAAAATTCGATCCAGAGTTACCCTCTTAGAGGAATGAAACTCATATAGGAAAGATTATCACGCACCTATAACCCTAGCACCTTATATCACCACAAAAGCTCCCGGTTGACTAACCGAGGAGTAACGGTGAAGTTAGCCTCAGAAGTCCAAGATCAAGAATAAAATTCAATCATGAGTTAGCCTTTTTCAGGACTTTACTCAGATATAAAATTAACACGCACCGAATAACGCCCAACACCTTATATCTCTCCCATACGCTCCCAATTTGATTCACCAGAGAACACAATGAAGTTAACCACGGAAGTCACAATCACAAATAACACATATAATAGTGAAAGCATGTAACACATTGCGGAATAGATGCGATAAAGTACACATCTTTCCTCAAGTAACACATTTCATTAGATAATCCTGTCAAGTATAACATATCATTTCATGCATCGAAATAATAATTGTCAAGTATTACATGGTATTTCATGCATCATGCACACATAAGAACACTCACCTGATGCCTAAGAAAAGATTTCACGATAAGGCTGTGACTCACTTCCGGATCCTGAAATTCACGAGAAATAATCGTATAAAAATCCTGACTAAAATCTAAGAAATTTCATAAGGAAATTCAAGAAATACCCCAAGTCTTTCTAGGGTTTAATTTCTAGGGTTTTGGAGCTTAGGGTTTTACCCTAGGGTTTAGGGTTTTCGAAATTAGGGTTTTCCAACTTTCTAGGGTTTTGCTCGGAAAGATTTAATTCACTAATAGCTAATCTACGAAAATTTCTGCACGCTTAAATCACTAAATTACAGCTTATAAAGTCTTAAATCATAGCCTAATTGCTTTTATTTCCTAGGTTTTACCGAAATTTCGGCAGCATTTCCTCTATAATCGGACTAAACCAAAAATTTTCCCTGCAAAGAAAACAACCAAACCAGCCCAATCTCACATAGTTCTACCAAATTTCACATCAAACGCACTTCAATTTCACTCCAATTCATCACAAAAACACATAAACTACTCCAAGTTCTTTAACCATATCAAGCCTAAATCATGCTATTTCAAGTTTAAATCACTATATACAAGTCATACAAGCCCATAAACAATCAAATCATAGCATAAAACTTCATATTTCATGGCCAAAATAAATCATACTCAACCCATAAAAACATAACTTAAGAGCTAAAAACTATAATCTTTCACTTGAAATTAGAAGAGAAAATTCATGGGAATACCTCTAGGTAGACAAGATTGTTGCTTAGGAGGAAGTTTCACTCAATTTCTATGGTTGAAAAATGAGTAAATGAAAGTAAAAACTTCAAGAAAATTGAAAGAAAATGGAGAGAAAAGGGGAAGAGAACAGACGGCCACAATGAAGAAAAAGAAAGAAAACTAAGCTAAGTAAAAAGGAAAAGAATTGGAGATAAATTGGAAAAAGTAGTGGCCAATCAAAACAAGACAAAACCAAAGTAAGTCTTGACTTTCTTAACCATGGAAGACTCCACTTGGCACTAGGTAATTAGAAGTGATTTTCATTAGTTATCCCATAATTAATCTTGCAAGATTTCCTAGGTACAACTCTTAAGGCACTAAGTACAACATGCTCATCATTTTTTTTTTCTCCACAAATTCGGCCATCACTTTTTTTTTTTCCTAATGAACATAATACAAAATGAATGGTTTTGGCATGAATTTCTAGGGTGTTACAATTAATCCCAATTAGGTACTTAGGTGTCTCACTTAATCATGAAAGAATCTCATTTACTTAACCTAATTAACTCAAGTAATCTTTCAACTAATGAATCAAAGATTAATACTAAACCCTAAATAAAAGAAATCTCCTTATAAAATACATTTCGGTTTTCCTTTTCTTTTCTTTTCTCTCTTTCTCTTCTTTTTTTTTTTTTTTTGTACTAGTGGACATAACATGAATTAAATGGGTTTTGATGTGAATTTCTAGGGCGTTACAAACATCCGAAGATCAAAAGGCATCTTTTAAGCTACCATTTCAAAATCAATTTTTTTGAAAAAAAAAATGTTTCATTTAATTGTATTTCATTTAAATTCTTGCGTGTTTTGTGTTGTTTACTGTACATAATTTCTTTTACATTATTGCATGAGAAGTATTTTCTAACCAATTCATGTTTTGAAAAATTTGACATTTGCTTTGTTTAAATTTGAAATAAAAGCAAAGGCAATCCTAAATTTATTAGAAGTCAAAGTCATGCATGGATGGAAAGATTATTTGGAAGATTGATCTAAATTGTGAACGAGAACGCATTAAGTTTGGGACTTCGCAGAAAGAGAAGCAAAGGACTATGTTAGACATTTAAAATGGCAACACTCATGCTTATATGTGCCAGAGACCGTCATGTGGTGGCATCACTTTTGCAATTGTAATTGCTTTCTTTTTTTGCCGGTGCGATCACATCGTCATCAATTGAGATCTTCGTCAAGAATAAAAGCCGAGGCAATATTTTTAAGATAATTTGATCAAGGGCATGATTCATTTCAAAAATTGATTTCAAAATTGACACTGGGGCAAATTTTTTTGAGAAAAATTTGATTTTAAGATTGATTTTGACATTGATTTATACTGGGGCAAATTTTTTTGCAAAGGTTGAATTTAATTGGATTTTGATACCAAAACTCAAAAAGAGTGGTTTCGGGTTAGTTTGATGCCATACACTTGGGCAAATTATTATTATTATTTTTTTGAAAATTTTGATCTTTGGGATGATTTGGATACAATGTTTGATAATTGTTTTAAGTTTTCCTATGTCTCAAATTTCTTTATGCATTTTTCTAGCAGTCGGGATCTCATTTTTTATCATTCTAGTCTGGTGCATTTTGTTCATCAGTTTAGGATCATGAATTCACGCATTTTGTCTCGCAGCCTGTGCTAGAACCAACATTTGTTCATTATTTGTTTAGCATGTTGCATGTTGTTTTGATTTTGTCCAGCATTACGCATGTTTTACTTTTCTGTTTAAATCCCAACTCGTCCGTTAGGTATTAATTACTGTCTGACAACTCAAATTTTGTATTTTTATTCATTCATTAATGCACTCGTTTGGTAGCCCGAGCCCCATTAACATGTTTTACTTTTCTAAATTTGCATTCATTTAGTAATTGTCTTGTATTTGTCCAGCATACTGCACGGTGTTTTAATGTGTTTAGTAGTTCACATATTGTGTTCGCGCTTTTTCGTCTTTATTTTCAGTTCTCGATAGGCTCAATCTTTGCATTGAGTACCGATTTTCATTTTTAGTTTACGGTAGGCTCAATCGTCAGCATTGGATACCGTCTTTATTTTCAGTTCTCGATAGGCTCAATCTTTGCATTGGGCACCGATTTTTCATTTTTTGTTTTGCGGTAGGCTCAATCGTCAGCATTGGGTGTCGTTTTCATTTTTAGTTCTCGGTAGGCTCAATCTTTGCATTGGGCACCGATTTTTCATTTTTCGTTTTGCGGTAGGCTCAATCATCAGCATTGGGTGCCGTTTTCATTTTTAGTTCTCGGTAGGCTCAATCTTTGCATTGGGTACCGATTTTCATTTTCAGTTTGCGGTAGGCTCAATCATCATCATTGGGTACCGTTTTTATTTTTCGTTCTCGGTAGGCTCAATCTTTGCATTGGGTACCGATTTTTCATTTTCAATTCACGGTAGGCTCAATCGTAAGCATTGGGTACCACCTTTATTTTCAATTCTCGGTAGGCTCAATCCTTGCATTGAGTACCAATTTTCATCTTCGGTTTACGGTAGGCTCAATCTTCAACATTGGGTACCGACTTTTCAATTTTCAATAGTTATATTTGTAGCATTAAATACCATGTCGTTCTAATTGCATACTCATGCGTCTTATTTTACCATTCTTATTCTTCTTATGTCATCTTACATTAATCGTCATGTTAGTTTATTTACTTTCATATTTCTCAAAAAACGAAAAAAAAAGAAGAAAAAAAAAGAGAGAGAAAAAAGAAAAAGGTGGAAAAAGGAAAAATTTTTGAGTTAGATTGCATCCTATGCTCAATACCTATTTCTCCCTTGTTTAAAATCTTTATCGCATTTATTTTGTCCAGCAGCCTGGACTCGCCTTTTGTCATTTACATTCTCAAGTTTGACAGCCCAGACTTTGCATTCCATGATCCTTGACAGCCCAAGGTCATGCTTTTGTCATTTACATTCTCAAGTTTGACAGCCCAGACTTTGCATTCCATGATCCCTGACAGCCCAGGGTCATGCTTTTGTCATTTACATTTCCAAGTCTGACAGCCCAGACTTTGCATTCCATGATCCCTGATAGCCTAGGGTCATGCTTTTGTCATTTAGATTCTCAAGTCTGACAGTCCAGACTTTGCATTCCATGATCCCTCACAGCCTAGGGTCATGCATTTGTCATTTACTTTTCCAAGTTTGACAACCCAAACTTTGCATTCATTAACCTTGGCAGCCCAAGGTCATGCATCCGTTCAATAGCTTGAACGGCATATGTTTATTTATATTTTCAAGTTGGCAGCCCAACTTTGCATTCATCAACCTTGGCAGCCCAAGGTCATGCATCCGTCCAGCAGCCTGGTCGGCATCTGTTTATTTATGTTTCCAAGTTTGGCAGCCCAGACCTTACATTGCATTTTATGATTCCGGGCAGCTCAGGATCATTTATTTACCTTTTCAAGTTTGGCAACCCAAACTTTGCATTCATCAACCTTGACAACCCAAGGTCATGCATCCGTCCAGTAGCTTGGTCGGCATCTGTTTATTTATGTTTCCAAGTCTGGCAACCCAAACCTTGCATTGCATTTTATGATTCTTGGTAGCCCAGGATCATTTATTTACTTTTTCAAGTTTGGCAGCCCAAACTTTGCATTCATCAACCTTGGCAGCCCAAGGTCATGCATCCGTCCAGCAGTCTGGTTGGCATCTGTTTATTTATGTTTCCAAGTCTGGCAGCCCAAACTTTGCATTGCATTTTATGATTCCTGGCAGCCCAGGATCATTTATTTACTTTTTCAAGTTGGCAACCCAACTTTGCATTTATCAACCTTGGTAGCCCAAGGTCATGCATCTGTTCAGCAGCCTGAACAGCATGTGTTTATTTACATTTTCAAATCTGGTAGCCCAAACATTGCATTTAACTTATCAGTACTCATTTTGTTTAGCAACCTGAACTCATTTTTTTGGCTTTTAGTTTAAGCACTTTATTTTGTCTTGCAATCCTTTACCAATCTATGTTATCTTTGTTCGGCAGTTCGAATGTTGCATTTCTTTCTTTTGATCATGAGTTTTGAAAAGTTTGAATTCTTGTGTTATGATTTGCAATTGTGTTCCACATCCACCGTTCACTTGCATCTGAACTACGTTTGACCTAATTCCCTTCACCGGGATACGTAGGCAGCTCCTAGAAAGCTCGGTCGCATGATTATATATATGTTCTCTAGTCATTAGTTACGTCTATCACATTTATGCACTATGCATGATTAGATGTTTTGTTTACAGCAATATCTGCTTTCACATTTGGGTGAGTCAAAATTTGGTGTTGTCTACATCTTTGTTTGAAATCTCTATGAGATTCCTGACAAAGAGGGGCAAACTGTAGACACCAAATTTTGACACACCATTTATTTTCAAACATTGGGGGGTATATTTGTATTTTTTGGGCCCAATTTTAATTTTTTTAATAATCTGGGGGGCAAAATAGTAATTTTATCTATAAATATTTTTCTATTAGCTTTTGGGGGTTTTAAAATTCATATTTTACTTTCATGTGAATTTGTTAATTTTTTATGATTTTTCTGGATTTAATTGGTATTCTTTTATATTTTTACCAGCACAAGAGCAAAATGGTAATTTCGCCTCGCGAACACCATTTTAGCTCATTTTAAGTTCCAAATTTATTTTTCTAATTCTTTAAGTATGTTTCTAAATTTTTTTTTTTGGAGACGATTGCTATTTTTTCTGTAAATACTGCGTTCAATGGCAAAATCGTCATTTTACAGTTTAAATTTATTTTTTGTCAATTTTGAGTCAGAAATGCATTTTCGAATGTTTTAAGCTTATTTTTAATTTTTGGTAATTTTTCAAGATCAATAGCTATTTTTCTGTGAAATTTTATTATCCAAGGGAAAAATTGTTATTTAACAGCTTAAATTCATTTTTTGTCAAATTTTGAGTCATAAATGCATTTTCTAGTGTTTTAAGATTATTTTTTATTTTTGGTAATTTTTTGAGGTCAATAGCTATTTTTTTGTGAATTTTTATTGTCCAAGGGCAAAATTGTCATTTTACAGTTTAAATTCATTTTTTGTCAAATTTTGAGTCATAAATGCATTTTCTAGTGTTTTAAGCTTATCTTTAATTTTTGGTAATTTTTTGAGGCTATAATAGCCATTTTTCGTGTATTTTTTGTTGTCCGGGGATAAAGTCATCATTTTACACCCCGAGTGTGTTTTTATCAGCTTTGTAGACACCAAATTTTGACACACCATTTTTTTTCAAACATTGGGGGGTATATTTGTATTTTTTGGGCCAAATTTTAAAATTTTTTTATAATCCGGGGACACAATAGTAATTTTATCTGTAAATATTTTTCTATCAGCTTTTGGGGGTTCTAAATTCATTTTTTTACTTTTATGTGAATTTGTTAATTTCTTATGATTTTTCTGGATTTAATTGGTATTCTTTATATTTTTTCCAGCACAAGGGCAAAGTGGTAATTTCGGCTCACGAATACCATTTTAGCTCATTTTTAGTTTCAAATCCATTTTTCTAATTCTTTAAGCGTGTTTCTAAATTTTCTTGATTTTTTCAGAAACAATAGCTATTTTTCTGTAAATTTTCATTGTCCAACGGGAAAATCGTCATTTTACAAATTAAATTCATGTTTTGTCAATTTTTGGGTCATAAATGCATTTTCCAATGTTTTAAGCTTATTTTTTAATTTTTGGTAATTTTTTGAGATCAATAGCTATTTTTCTGTAAATTTTCATTGTCCAAGGGCAAAATCATCATTTTACAAATTAAATTTATTTTTCATCATTTTTTGAGTCATAAATGCATTTTCCAGTGTTTTAAGCTTATTTTTTAATTTTTGGTAATTTTTTGAGATCAATAGCTATTTTTCTGTAAATTTTCATTGTTCAAGGGCAAAATCGTCATTTTAGAAATTAAATTCATTTTTCATCAATTTTTGAGTCATAAATGTATTTTCCAGTGTTTTAAGATTATTTTTAATTTTCATAATTTTTTGAGGTAAATAGCTATTTTTCTGCAAATTTTCATTTTCCAAGGGTAAAATCGTCATTTTACAGCTTAAATTCATTTTTTGTCAAATTTTGAGTCAAAAAGGCATTTTCTAATGTTTTAAGCTTACTTTTAATTTTTGATAATTTTTTGAGGCTAATATCTATTTTTTGTGTATTTTCGTTGTCTAGGGGCAAAATCGTCATTTTACATCCCGAGCGCATTTTTATCAGTTTTGAGCTCTAGTTTTTATTTTTGAAATCTACTGTGAATTCTGTTTGAAAATTTAGAGATTTCTGTCAGATTCTTTGTATTAATTTTAATTTTGGGGTTAAAAAATATTTTTTTAATAAAATTAACATTTTTTTAATACCGGTGGCGTTTTTGTTATTTTATAGCATTCTTGGCCAACAAGACAAGTGACTTATAAATACCCCTTTTAATCAGCAAAAACAAAAGAAGAAAAAGGCAAACCCTAAAAACACATTCATGTTGCTCTATTTTTAGATCAAAACACACATTCACACAAAAAAAAACACACACAAAAGCTACTGTTTTTCTCTTTTCTGTTACTGTTCATCTTCAACATCAAGAACGCGTTACTGTTCATCGCCAATCTTCTTCAAGCTCAAAAAGGTGGGTTCTTCTTTTGTTTTGATTCATTTTTCTTCTATTTCCCTATATGAATCTGATTAATTATTAAACACCTTCCACCATTCCCAGCAGCAGCAAACCACCTTATCCAGTTCGACCTCTCCAAAGGCCACCATCCCTCTCCCAACCATCACCCATAGCCAACACAATCCAGAATCAAAGCACCACCACAATCACTCACAAACCACCACTGGATCTCCCCAAGACCTGTAGAAATGCATCACAATAGCAACTACCCACATGACCTCCACCAGTCATCACAGCTCCAACTCACCACCCCATAACCTGCAAAATCTCACTCACAGACACCACAATCTAAGACCAAACCCCTCCCCTAAAACTAGCTCTCTGCCAGTCAACGCCCGACCACAACCATCTTCTCCTCCATCAGCCAAACAAATAGCCAAAACAACCTATCAAAGGCCAACCACAGCCTACAGAATTTCCACCACCGTAAACTACCATCAAGCCTCACCAAGGCCACCATTATCAGCAAGCCCTGCTCCAAGAATTGTAGTCCCACAACCTCCTTTAGTCCCAGCTCTGCCCAAATAAACCACCCACGACAATTTCTTTCTCTTCCTCCGTTTTACCCACGACGACTATAAAAAACAGAACCATCATCATCAGTCTAGTTCATCCACTCAAACTAGCAAAACAAGAGTTATCCTAGGGTTTATGCTTTTAATGTAATAGTTGCTAACTTGGTTAAATTTGATTAGTGAAGATTTTAATCACTTATCTCCTAGGAATTAGCAAACTTTATGGCACAAATATTAAAGCAAAAAGAGAGAAGAATAGGGGGAGAGAGGGCCGGCCATGAGGAGGGGGAAAAGACAAGAGAATAAGTGAAATTTTGAATCAATTTTTGAACTAAAGCTCAATTAGTCAAAAGACTTGAAAATGGTAGAATTAGTTAGTCAAAATTAAACACTATTATCAACTAATGGTCCAATGAAATTAATCCAAATTGGGTACTTAGGTGTCCCACTTATTAATGAAGAATCTTATTTACTTAACCTAATTAACTTAAGAAATCTTCCAACTAATAAATCAAGGATTAATACTAAACTCCAGATAAAATAATTTCTCTTTTAAGTGCATTTTTAGTTTTTCCCTTTTTTTTGATTTTCTTTCTCTATTTTAATTATTTTTTTTCTACTCATGGACATACATGAATTTAAATAGTTCTTGTATGAATTTCTAGGGTGTTACAATCATAACTAGCAATTGTCAGTGGCAGTCCTCCCTCGAGTAATCACACACACGTACATAGGCTACGCACACACAATTAACATAAAAAAACCCACAATTTACACGCACTGCACACACCAATTTACACACACAACACACGCAGATTTGCACACTAAACACACACCAATCACAGCCATAACACCCATCAACGACCATTGCCAGCAACTCTTTCCTGTCTTCACCACAATTACCTGTAGAAAGCAATCCCAATTCAACAAACACAATCACACAAAGGTTCAATAGCCCGACCACTCGCCCAATTAAATCTGTCAATCAAGGCTTCTCCAAGTGTCACTTGCAATCACCATCAAAATCGCAATTCACCACCAGATTAATCCCATCCAAATCCTTCCCCATCACCTGACGCCTCACCACCAGCATTCTACAGAACAAAAGGGTTGGGGAAATATAAAAAAAATTGAAATTGACTGCGAGGGAGAGAGGGAGAATGAGTGAGAGGAGCAGAGAAAGAAGGGGAAAATAGGAGGTGCGAATGAGAGAGTGAGACACAGAGAGAAATTGAGAGAGAATAGCGCCGGAGAAAAGAGAAAAATAGAGTGGCAATTGGAAAAAGCAAGAGAAAAACAAAGAGAGAAAATAGGAGCGACAGAGGGATGAGAGGGAAGAGAAAAATCTGATGGAGAAAGAGCTGGAATTGAAGAGAGGGAACAGAAAGCCACGAGGCAGAGAAAACGAGAGAGAGAAGAAGAAATTTTGGGAAAGAGAAAGCAAAGAGAAAACCATAAGAGAAGAAGAGAAACTAAGGAAGAGTTGAGAGAGGAAGGGAGAAGAAGAATAGAGAAGAAAAGAAATTGAGTTTTAAAAAATATGAAAAAACCGAATTGGGGAAGGGACGGAATTCTATTTTTTTTTTTTTTGATTTGATTGAATGGTTTTGTTTAATAAAATTTGTTGGTGAACTACTTTTAATTTTGGGTTTAATCATGAGTATTTAGTTCAAGCAGATTGTTTTAGTATTGCTAGTTGATTAATCTAGTTACTTAGGATAATTTGAGTAATTAATTTAGTTAATTTGTTCTTTGACTATAATTTCTGCCAAACATAAAATAATTCATTTAGGGTTAAATGTTGGTCCTTCTTTGATATTACTAATTGGTCCCAAAATTTATGTTTATTTTATTTTTATTTTATGCAATTAAATCCCTCTTAATTTATAGACTGACCCAACAGATTTTGTTTCTTTTTAATTAAGTCCCACCCAATTGCAATTTGGCCCCTCATTTTTGCTGGAAACCTAGTTTTTGCCTTACGTTTTGCTGAAAATTATAATTAAGTCCATTTACTTGTTGAAATTTTATTTTCGCCCCATTTACTTAGCTTTAATTTTCAAATTGTGCCCCATGCTTACTTGAATTTTTATTTGGCCCCTAGGTTTGTTTGAATTTGCTTTCAAGCCCTTAGTTTAATAGAATTTGTATGTTTATCCTGAATTTGTCAATGCTTACATACTTTTATGCCTTATTTCTTTATATTATGATACCTTGACTTGTTTGTTCATTTTGAGTAGTATTTGTACCGGGTCTTCGAGAGGTATCCCTATCTCTTATTAATTTCTCTTTTATGTGCTCCAATGTGCCTTATGTGATTTTTTTATGCATTCACATGTTTCCTATTTGGTATGTTCTTTATGTATTTATTTCTTTCATGCGATTTCATTTTGAATCTTATTATTTCTTTATTATTATTTTGATAAAAAATGTAATATTTTTGTATTTAGCTAGTCAATGTAATAGTTAGATTATTTTTCTCATTTTTGTTTACAAATATTTGTATATTTAGATAGCAAGTGTAATAGATAGGACATTTTTAATTTCTCCCTTTTTAAATTATAAATTAAGCCCCCGGTGTAATAGTTAGGATTGATTTGTTTTTGTTTTTGCGTGCTTACGTGCTTATTTGTTTTACCGCTTTCATTAGGATTTTGCATCTAGATATCATGCTTATGTGTTATGCGCTCCTACTTGATTTTACATGTCTTTATATGTCTAATTGGCTTTTAATTCACGCTTTCCCATTTAATTTATGTTTTATTTTATTCCGTCAGCACACTAGTCCAACGCTAGTTGTGGCTTCATCATTTCCCCGCTAGTCCAATACTAGTGGGATTTTTAGAACGGGCTAATCTAATGCTAGACCCTTAGGACATTTTAGTGTTAGGTGCACTTGTGTGCATTTTACATCCCACTTCACACATTTTTAGTTTCTTTCCATTTTGCATGATTTTTATTATTATTACCATTTACTTATTTATTTTGACACATCTTCAAATGCATGGCATCTAGGTTGCATCTCACTTAGGAGTTAGGTCATTTTGTGTGATCCGACTAGAAATAGTCGTCTACTCAAGTGGGAAGTGGTGGTGTACATGCTGTTCCCCCCTCCGTGAGCAGAAACATTTAGTTATGAGTTATTAGTCCTCCGTACCCGTCATGTTGCATACCCACCTTCTTTCTTCACTTACTATATATTATTATTTTATTTTCTTTTTGCATCACATTTTGCATAAAAACTCGTGACTCTCTCGAGGTCTCGACTCGGGTTTCACAATTAATGCAATAATTTCGACCAAGCCTTGACAGAACATGTCGACCCTCCCGATATTCACATTTAGACTTAGGATTTGCATTCATTTAGATACATCCAAACACGATAGAATCTAGGTTTAATATAGGAAATTTTGATTAAACCTCGCAACTAGCCTTGGGTAGGTTGAAAGGGTGCCTTAGGCACAAGCCTTTGCCTTCTCTTTCTTCAAATGTGACTCCTGGACCTTTTTCTCTTGTTTTTCGTAGACCAAAGTCGGAAAAGGGTTTTAATTAATTTTTCTAAAATTTTAATTTTGTTTTGTTTAAATGATTTTTTCGGGTGACTTGGTATACCCGAACTCAGTACCAAGTGGCGACTCTATTTTTTTTAAAATAAAACCCTTTTTCAAAAATCATTCGGCCAAAACTGTCGCACTTTTAGTCCTAGCCTTGTTTTCTTTTAAAATACCATTTTTTTAAAATACACTCTTTTTCACTAAAATTCGATTTTTCTCACACATGCACGGTTTTTCCAAAACCTTTATTTTTGAAAGGGTCACCGAGACCGGACCGTTTTTTCGAGACGTGACAATCAACGACCCCACTAACAACCTTTACTTACGATTTTTAGGGCGCGACATGATTTTGGCGACTCCACTGGGGATCACTAGTGAGTCCGAGCACTAGGCTTAATCATCTTTTCCTTATTTAACCCTTCTATTCCATCACGTTTGGATGTTAGGATTGCATTTTTCTTTCCTAGGGTTTTAGATTTTTCTTTTGCATCTCACACACTTCTCATCTCTCGGCTACTTATGTGATGTATGTATGATTTATTTACTTTTGCTTTATTCGACCGCGCTTGCATTTGGGGAGGGGATCAGTCACCCTTAGAGCCCACGCTTTATTATTCCCTCCTCTCATAAGGAGCACTTCATACGTGCATTCAATGTTTTTTACCCTTTTTCTCTTTTTGGTGGTTGCCACTCACCTATCCCTTTAGGACTAGGACCGATCTGCCTGGACATGCGGCCATCACATTCGTGCATGTAGCAGTGTCTAGGGGATCACTCGAACCACCGACCGGGGCCCTTGGAATTGACGGATTTGTTACTTTTGGCCCCCTAAGTCAGAAGGTTCGGGAGCCTTAAACCGTATCGTAGGCTTGATCCACTTGGATATGTGATCGGGACACGATGTGCACGTGACCATGTCTAGGAGATCACCCAAACTCTTCGTTAATTGCATCTTTGTGTGCTCCAACGTGTTCTAATGTGATTATTTATGCATTTTTTCATGCGTTTCTTATTTTATGCACTTTTTGTATATTTATTTATTTTGCGTTATTTAATTTTAAATTTTATTATTTTGACGAAAAAATATAATATTTTGTATTTAGCTAGTCAGTGTAATAGTTAGGTTATTTTTCTCATATTTTAGCAAGAATTGTGTAATCAGATAGAAAGTGTAATAGATAGGGCATTTTTAATTTCCCCCTTTTAAAATTGTAAATTAAGCCCCCGGTGTAATAGTTAGGGTTTATTTGCTTTTGCGTGCTTACGTATTTATTTGTTTTACCGCTTTCATTAGGATTTTGCATCTAGATATCATGCTTATGTGTTATGTGCTCCTGTGTGATCTTATATGTCTTTATATGTTTAATTTACTTTTTAATTTATGCTTTACTATTTAATTCATGTTTTATGTTATTCCATCACCACACTAGCCCAATGCTAGTTGTGGCTTTTCCTTATTTTCTCACTAGTCCAACGTTAGTGGGGAATCCTAGAAAGGGCTAGTCCAATGTTAGACCCTTAGGGCATTTTAGTGATAGGTGCACTCGCATGCATTTCACATCTCATTTCATACACTTTTAGTTTTCTTTCCATTTGGCATGATTTTATTATTATTATTATTATTATTATTATTATTATTATTATTATTATTATTATTATTATTATTATTATTTTGAGACATTTTTAAATGCATGACATCTAGGTTGCATTTCACTTAGAATTTAGGACATTTGTGTGATCCGACTAGAAATAGTTGTCTACTCACGTGGGAAGCGGTGGCATACATGTCGTTCCTCCCTCCGTGAGTAGAAAGATTCAATCGCGAGATATTAGTCCCACATACCCATCATGTTGCATTCCCACTTTCTTCGATCACTTACTATACATTATTATTTTCTTTTCTTTTTGTATCAAATTTTGCATAAAAACTTGTGACTCCCTCAGGGCCTCACCTCGAGTTTTGTAATTAATCCGATAATTCTGATCAAGCCTCGATGAAACATGATGACCCTCCCAACATTCACATTAGACTTAAGATTTGCATTCATATAGATACATCCGAACGCGATAGAATTTAGGGTTAATTTAGGAAAATTTGATTAAATCTCGCAACTAGTCTCGGCTAGGTTGAAATGGTGCCTTAGGCGCAAGCCTTTGCCTTCCCTTTCTTCAAATGTGACTCCCGAACCTTTTTTCTCTTGTTTTTCGTAAACCGGAGTCGAAAAAGGGTGTTTAAAATATTTTTCTAAAATTTTATTTTTGTTTTGTTAAACGATTTCTCGGGTGACTAGGTACACCCTAACTCAATACCAAGTGGCAACTCCGTTTTTTAAAAAATAAAATAAAACCTTTTTTCAAAACAATCATTTGGCCAAAACTGTAGCACTTTTAGTCCCGGCCTCGTTTTCTTTTAAAATACCATTTTCCTTAAAATACACTTTTTTTCACTAAAATTCAATTTTCTCACATACGCACGATTTTTCCAAAACCTTTATTTTTGAAAAGGGTTACTGAGACCGGACTATCTCTTCGGGACGCGACAGTCAACGACCCCACTAGTACACCCTTTGCTCACGATTTTGAGGACGCGACAGAATTTTGGCGACTCCACTGGAGACCACTAGTGAGTCCGAGCACTAGGCTTAATCACCTTTTCCTTCTTTAACCCTTTTATATCATCGCGTTTGGATGTTAGGATTGCATTTTTCTTTTCTATGTTTTTAGGTCTTTCTTTTGCATCTCACACACTCCTCGTCTCTCCGTTGTTTATGTGATGTATGTTTTATTTACTATTACTTTATGCGACCGTGCTTGCATGTGGGAAAGGGTCAGTCACCCTTAGAGCCCATGCGGGTTAATATTACATTACCTCCTCTCATAAAGAGCACTCCATACGTGCATTTGATATTTTTACCCTTTTTATCTTTTTGGTGGTTGTCACTGTGATAGCCCCACCTCCCCCTAAGGCGAACCAGAGGGTTTAGCGGACTGCCTGCCTAGCTCTCGCCAGGACTCAAGTCACTAAAGTAATAAACACGTAAACTAAACTTCAAAGTATAAGTAAACTCGCAATATTTTCAAACTAGTTGCCATACAAATATATAGAATCCCAAACTATTACAACTTCAACTTAGATAAGATAAAATCCTAGTACAACATCAAAATATACATCAAGAGAAATGACTTAGATGACTAGTACTCACACTCGTACCAACCTTCACGTCAATCGGAGCCTGCTAAGGAAAACAAGAATAAAAGGAGGTGAGCTAGAAGCTCAATGAGGTTCCAAGGCATGCAAACATACAAGCAACTTGTCAAAGCTGATAAAGTATGTAAAAAGACAAGTAAAGATAAAGTAGGATACGGATCAACCGTGGGAGTCACTCGACCACGGGAAGGACAATTCAATATCATTTCAAGTATAAGGATAAGTATCTTCTCAACCATTGGCAAACAATGTTAACTTTCGCCAAAGGGAGAAATATTCAATTAAGATTCAAGTCAAGTAATTCAAGTCAAATAAGATTCACATCATTGTTTTTGGATCAAATGGCAATAGCGCTTGGACGTTTCATTTTGTCCTTGCCAATGATCAAGGTAATTCTCCATCCCACCAATTCACCTTTCCTCCTCAAGACCACCACTCCATGTGAGATCGTCCTCAATGATGGAGGGCTAAAGATAGGGTAGCTCAAACCTAGGAATTGCCTTGTCCAGGACTTACATTCGTAAGGAGAGAGTTTAAAGTCCCTTAACCCCAACACCTTATAACCTCCAACCACTTATATGGTCCAATATCAATGAGTCAAGTATAGTTCAAGATCAATGAGTCAAATATAGTTCATAATCGAAAGCTAGGGTTGAATACGATAAAGTACATATTCGCCCTTGTAACCACATTCTCATGCTTTCAAGTAAGGCAAATAACACATGAAATCTAATAGGAAAAGCAAATAAACACTTGCAGGTGCAAGTAAATGAACACTCACCTCAAGAGATTTCACAAAAATTCGGGATAAGGAGAAGTATTTGACTGGAACCCTGGAAGTTCAAAAGAACTAGGTTTAGTTACTATTCTAAGGTTAAATTCATAAATTTGTGGAAATTTAAGCTAAGGTTTCCAAAATGTTAGTAAAAGGAATCATACTAGAAGGTATGTTAACTTAGTGTATACGTCGAAATTTTACGTTCAGTTATGGTTAAAATGAGTTTAGCACTTTTTCTAGGGAAATTAGATTCTAAAACCCCAAATTAAGTCATGCCAAGTCTTAATAATATAAGTAAAGTTTGAAACTAAACCTTATATAAACATAGTTTTAGTTTAAAAGTATTAAAGTGAACATTTTAAGGTTTCGGATAAAAAATTAGTTTCTAAAAGAAAGGAAACTTAATTAGGTATAAAGTTGGAAAATCACCATTAGGGTTTACTATTAGGGTTTAGGGTTTACAACTACTATTAGGGTTTAGGGTTTTGAAACACTATTAGGGTTTAGGATATTTTTAGGACTTATATGGAATAAGTAAAACTAATCAAGACATAAACAAATATAGCTAATAAGTTAAGGGTCTAACTTGCAATAAACAATAACTATATTAACATTCAAGTTCTTGGAAGATCAAATGACATAAAAATGATGCAAAAATGTCAAGAACATGAAGGCAAAGTGGGTCGGCCAACAATAAGAAGATCAGACCAGAAATTTCCAGATTTGAAGATCAAATTTGATAGCTAATTCACTAGCCAATTCATCTACCAAATCCTCCAACTTTTCTTGGCCAACTAAGGCATCATATGAAGCATTAAAAGAGCTAACAGTTGTAGGAAATATATGGTGCAAGATGGAGTAAAACAGTCCATAAAATCAGGTTGTAAAACTGAAGTGCAAAGCTGGAATTTTTCTTTCATGCTGCCCGGTTCAGTTTAGGCTCCAAATCAGAATTTTAAGATGCTCAAATTTGCAAGTTTGATGGAGAGATGTTTACCACAAGTTGCTAGGTGGTTGTAGGAGCAATTGATGGTGCAAAACCTCCTCCAAAAGCTGCTGAAAATCGGACTGGACTGAAGAGATGAAAGCTGAAATTTGGTTTGAAGTTCTTGGTTGCTAGAGTTCTTGTTTTGGCTTGAGTTTTTTGTGAGTTGTTTGAATGATGCAAATGAGATATTTTGGCTGCCAATTGCAGCTATGAGGCACGAAATTTCAAGGGTAAAAATGGAAGAAAATTGCTGCCAAAATTGAAATGAAAATGGAAAAGGTTTTTACTTGGCTCAAATGAATCCAACAAGCTAGCTTAGTTGTCTTTCATTCCCTAATTCAAGGAAGTAATATTAGGGAATTGTCTCCTCTGCACATGGCTTGGTTTAGGGCTGAAATAAGAGTGGTTTAAGGTCTACTAATGAAGTCGTTAAATAAAATACCCGTTTAAACTGTCGAACTGGGCAGTTTTACAGATAGCGTTTTAGCATAACATTTATATATATATATATATATATATATATATATATTCCAAGTTAACACTTGAAATTGTGAAAGTCAACAATGCCAAATATTTGAAAATCATGAAAATGGTTTAAAATTCCATTTTACGCAAAACACGCACTAACACACACTCACGGTGTTTTCTCTCTCTTCTTCCGATTTTTTTTTCCCAAAATGGAAAATCTTTCTCAACTAGCATTAAGTCAAAATAATATGCATGAAATGACATGTAATTATAAAATTTGAATAGTAAAGCCCTAAGGCACTATTCCCGAGTTAAGGTTTTCACACTCTCCCCCCCTTAAAAGGAATTTCGTCCTCGAAATTCATACCTTATTTTTGGAACAACTCAGGGTATTTCTTTTGCATTTCTTCTTCCATCTCCCACGTAGCTTCTTAAAGTCCATGGTGTTTCCAAAGTACCTTGATCAATGGTATTTGTTTGGTCCTTAAATCCTTAACTCATCGATCCAAGATTTGCAATGGACGTTCTTCATACGTCAAGGACTCGTCCAACTCGATCTCACCAAGTTGAAGTACATGGCTAGAGTCCGGATGATACTTCTTCAATACTGACACATGGAGGACCTTGTGAAGTCGGGATAGGTTTGGAGGTAAGTCCAACTAGTAAGCAACTTGACCTACTCGTTTAACTATGTTGAAGGGTCCAACATGGTTGCAACTTCTTGCCCTTGCTAGACTTAATGCTACCTCGTAGAAGTGAAACCTTAAGAAACACCTCGTCACCCACTTGAAACTCCAAGTCTTTTCTTCGATTGTCGGCATAACTCTTTTGATGATTCTGGGCCATTCGAAACTTTTGTTGGATCACCTTAACTTTATCATAGGCTTCTTCAATCCATGGCACCCTTTCTAATCCAAGAAGGTTCCGCTCTCCTACTTCATCCCAATAGCTTGGTGTTTGGCATCTTCTTCCATACAAGGCTTCAAATAGAGCCATTTGGATAGAGGTTTGATAGCTATTGTTGTAAGCAAACTCAATCAAAGTGACGTGTTGATCCCAATTTCCTCCAAAGTCCAAAACACAAGATCTTAACATATCCTCCAAGATTTGGATCGTCCTCTCAGATTGTCCATCAGTCTGGGGATGATAGGCGGTACAAAGGTTCAACTTGGTACCTAAAGATTCTTGCATCTGCCTCCAGAGACGAGATACGAATCGGGGATCTCTATCCGACACGATACTCACTGGAACCCCATGAAGTCTAACCACTTCATCTAGGTACAACCTTACTAACTTTTCCAATGTATAAGTCATAGCTACAGGTAAGAAGTGAGCGGATTTGGTCAAACGATCAACTATGACACAAATAGCATCATACCCCTTTTGAGTTCTTGGCAATCCCGATACAAAGTCCATAGTTATGTTCTCCCATTTTCACTCCGGAATCTCCAAAGGTTGTAGCAAACCTGATGGCTTTTGGTGCTCTGCCTAAACTTGTTGGCAAGCGAGACAAGTTTGCACAAACTTAGCTATATCTTTCTTCATGTCATCCTAACAATATAACTTCTTCAAGTCTTGATACATCTTAGTACTGCCAAGATGCACGGTATACTTAGATCAATGGGCTTGTTCTAAGATTTCCTTCTTCAATCCTTCATCTGTGGGCACATAGATTCGATCTCGAAATCTTAGTAACCCTTCAGGTCCAACCTTATACTTAGGTAATGCTCCTTCTTTAGCCTTTTCTATCTGCTTTTGCAATGTAGGGTGTTTACTTTGAGCTTCCTTAATTCGATCCAATATCTCCGACTTAGCTTCGATATCACTTTCAAACTGTCCAAGCGAGGATAGTTTTCGCTAATCCTTTCGAACATTTCCCACTCTCGAACTGCCAGATGAGCTACCTGAACCTTTCTACTCAAGGTATCCGCCACCACATTAGCCTTACCAGGGTGGTAATTGATTGTACAATCATAATCCTCTAAGAATTCCACACACCTTCTTTGTCTCAAGTTCAACTCCTTTTGAGAGAAGAGATATTTTAGACTCTTGTGGTCCGTGAAAACCTCAAATGTCACCCCATACAAGTAGTGTCTCCATTTCTTAAGTGCAAATACCATGGCAGCCAATTCTAAATCATGAGTGGGGTAGTTTTGTTCATGAGTTTTCAACTTACGAGAGGCATAAGCTATCACATTTCTTCCTTGCATCAAAACACAACCTAATCCCTCTCGAGAAGCATCAGTATAAACACTTAAGAGGTCTCTCCCATTAGGCAAAGCTAAAGCTGGCGCAGTCGTCGAACGCCTCTTAAGTTCCTTAAAACTTCTATGGCACTTCTCATCCCAAATAAACTTCACATTTTTCTGGGTTAACCTAGTAAGCGGTCCGGCAATTCGAGAGAAATCCTTAATGAATCGTCGGTAGTAACCAACTAACCCCAAGAAACTTCTAATCTCCATTGGGTTCTTAGGTTGCTTCCAATTCACAATTGCTTCTACCTTAGATGGATCCACAACCAACCCATCTTTAGATATCACGTGGCCTAAGAAAGTCACTTGATCCTTTCAGAATTTACACTTACTAAACTTTGCAAACAATTTATGCTCCCTTAGAGTGCATAAAACAATCTTCAAGTGTCGTTTATGATCCTCGAGAGACTTAGAAAATATCAAGATGTCATCTATAAAAACTGTAAGGTAATAGCATAGGTAACGCAGCTGAAAAATAAAAATTTATTACCTTAACCATGGATCTCTTTGACATATTTATATGATTAACAAGGGGGTTTGCATGAAGATTACCTTAAGCATAGAAGATTTCTATGCTACTAGGCCAAGATCCTTCGAAGAAGATGTTAGATCTACCACGAAAAAGCCCTCCAAGCGTAGAGCCTCTAACGATATCCACACAAACGACTTCTTTGGGAACCTTGTAGGCTTGCTTGCTTTGACTTTTGAGTGCTAGCTCCCTTGAATTATTTAGAACACAAGAAGAAGAAAAACCTAACCCTTAGGAGAGAGAGAGAGAGATGCCTAGAAAGCGAGGAAGAGGCGTGTCTTTTCTTTCTTCAATTTTCTCTCACTAGTTTTCTTTTGTGTTGCAATAATAATTCAAGAGTCAAAGCATGAACCTATTTATAGACGTAGTATTCTAGTCTTTTAGGAAATAAAGCTAATTGGAAACCAAGAAGGTTTAGGTAACTTACTTTAAGCTAATCCTTCTCCTTTAGGAAATCTATTCCATAAGGAAACCAATTAGTTACTTTATTCCTTTTAGGAAACCAATTTCCTGCAAGACTTAGAATATTTATAAACAAGTCCTTTAAGTTAATTTATCTCATAAATTAACCCCATAAGTATATCATACTTATCTTAATTACATTTTAACCTAAAGATTTTGTTCTTTATGTGTGTGACCCATTAGGTTCCATTCACGTTGGCAGTAAGTATAAATTATAACTCACTAATTGAGCTAGATAAATTAAACACTTTTAATTTATCATTAATTCACTAATTAATCAATTCATACTTATAGATCATGAGTGGCGTCTAGCAATGCATCATGACCACCCAAGTGAATAGAAAAGTCATATGGTAGACCATACCCTTCAATGACAATGTTACCGTGTAATTAATATCCTTCACCACACTATATCCCAATTAGTCTAAAAGTATAGTGCATACTTTTAAAAGACTAATTTATATTTTCTTGTTCCAGAAATATAACTCTCCATGATGTATAACCTTGAAACTATTTCCAAGTTATACTATCACTTCTGCAGAAGATTTACGAGTTAATATTTCCAACAAGTGGCCATAAAGGGATATACTCTCCTATTAAGGAGTGGTGAATCCTATATTGATTACTCACTATCTTTCCATGCTTCAAACTATACCCAATCTCTAACCTATGGGCTACCCTTTTACGGGCACCGAGGAATAGAGTCAAAGTATAGCAATTCACACTTAAGATACTATGGTAATCTCAAGTCAAAGGATCACTTACACCATTGCCATTAAGAGTTCAACCATTGGCACTATAGTTGAAACTCTTGGCGGATCAATCCAATGAACTTGTTCTCAAACAAGCATCCACATACCAGCTTAAGTGTCACACACACCATAGTCAATGAGATCAACTACTACTTACCATAAGTAGAGGCAAAGTATGTGCTAGTCTATCCGCATTAATGATGTCCAATCTCATTAATACTATGACTAGGGATATTTAAGAATATGACTTTATGTATTAGAGTCTCATAATTGTAACCCTTACAATCTCTAATACACAGTCAATATTCTAAGGACTTTATCAATCAAACAAGTAACATGGAAATACAAGTATAGATGATAAAGAAAAATACCACATGGATAAATATAACATAAATAAGTGTAACACAAAACACCTTAAACCATCTTGGTTTTAGGGCATACACTAACAAAAACCACCACAAATTGATCCAAGTAAGGTTTGAAAACCCTATGCATTAAGTCCATGAAATCTGTTGGGGAATTGGTTAAACCAAAGGGTATCACTATAAACTCGAAATGGCCATATCAGGTGTTAAACGCCGTTTTAGGCACATCTTCCTTCCTAATCTTCAATTGATAGTACCCTTGTCTCAAGTCTATCTTAGAATAAACTATCACCCCTTCCAACTGATCAAATAATTCATCGATATGAGGCAGAGTGTAGACACCAAATTTTGACACACCCTTTAAAAAGAAAATGTATTTTACTTCATTTGGGGATAATTTTTATTTTCGGGGGCCAATTGTAATTTTTGTGTATATTATGTCTAATTAGATGTATCAGGGGCAAAATGGTAATTTAACAACGTAAATATTTTTTATTTTTATTTATATTTTATTTCATTTCCTAAACACATAGTTTTACTATTTTATCATTATTTCTAATTTTAGTGATTTTTCAGAGTCATTTAGTATTTTTTTAAAATTTTAGTATGTTTAATCTAATGGCACATTTTCCAATGCATTTTTTTAATGAGAAATTTCAAGTGCAAAATTTTATATGTACATTTTTTATATTCATAAATTTTCTGTATAAATTTCATAATTTTTAGAAATCATTTGATATTTATTTCAATATTTTACCTTTTTCTATTAATAGCACATTTTTCAATGTTATATTAATTTTGAACTTTATGGTGAATTTATTTATTCACTCCTATAATTCCAAATTTTAGTATTTTCTTATTAATTTTAGGGAGTCCAAGTATCTTTTATTTTATTTTATTCTATTTCATTTGTTTTTCTTTATTTTCCTTACAAAATTTTTCCTTAAAAAAAAAAAAGCCCTGCCTGAATAGCAGCAGCGTTGCTGCTGTTGTTGTTGCTGAAATGGTTGCTAGTCAATCAGACTTTCTACTCCAAATTCCATAATTTCCCAACCACCCTAGCAACACCCATAGCTTCCAAACACCATCATCCCTGTAAGGTAATAAGGGGAGTAATGCAGCGGAAAATTTAAAAATTTATTACCTTAGCCATGGATCTCTTTGATGTAATCTATACGATTAAAGGGTGTTTAGCACAAATACCTCAAGCATAGAAGGTTTCTATGCTTCAAAGGGCAAGATCTTATTCGTTGAAGGTGTTGGTCTACCATGAAAAGCCCTCCAAGTGTCAAGCCTTCAACAGTATCCACACGAACATGATCTTTAGGAACCTTTGGACTTGCTTGCCTTGCCTTTTGAGTGCTAGCTCCCTTGAATTTCATGAAGAACACAAGAACAAGAAGAGAAAGAAGACAAAAAACCTAACCCTTAGGGAGAAGAGGGTGTGGCATTTTTCTTGGGAGAAAACATGCCTCTCTCAATTTTTTCTCTCTTTAAATTTTATCTTGTGCTTCATCAATCAATCAAGAGTCAAGGCATGGACATATTTATAGATGTAGTATCCTAGTCTTTAAGGAAACAAGAGAAATTGGAAACCAAGAAGGTTTAGGAAGCTTACCTTAAGCTAATCCAATTCCTTTAGGAAACCTATTCCAAAAGGAAACCAAATAGCTTCTTAATTCCTTTTAGGAAACTAATTTCCATTAAGACTTAGAATATTTATAAATAAGTCCTTTAAGTTAATTTATCACATAAATTAACCCTATAAGTATCTTATACTTATCTGATGTGATCCAAGGAGCACTCACAATTGTTAGACTTGAACTTGAACATGGTGAGCTTAGGAAAGGGATGTTCTTGATGGAAGATGATCTACATGGTTGCTAGTTGAAAATTATACATGGATTTGGGCTTGTTTACAAGCTTGAAACTCACATTAATCAATCTAGCACATTGGGCCAAGGATTGAAGCATTGGCTTTGGATTAAATCTAATTACAAAGACGGTCCAATTAACGTTACTAAGCTGTCCATAACATGCATACAAGGGGCTAGTTACTTGGACTTACTTGTAGGGCCCTTGAAGTTGCTAAATGGAGGCCCAATGGAGCTTAATGAAGGATGTCTAGCCCATGATGTGATTTTGGATGAATTTTTATGTTTTTTATTAGTTTCCTAAGTCTTACAAGTTGTAACTTTTAGTTAGTTACCCAATTGTGATAAGTTACAACTAGTTTTAGTAGTTTACTTTATTTTAAGCTTCTAGACTTTTCTTTATAAGCCTACAAATAGGCATGTTACTGTTCATACGATTTCAGCATGAATTTATGAATAAAATTTGAGTGTTTTCTCTTAATTGAGATTCTTCTTGGTTCTATGTTGATTTAGAACTACTCTTGGTCTTATCAAGCTTGCTTGTGGCGATCACCAACTTCGCTTAAAGTTTTTCTTGTGTTTTTTATCAAGTCTTAGAGTTAATTAGGTTAGACGATTCAACTCGCTCAACTTGGTCTAATTCTAGTTGTTCTTAGGCGTGCTCATCTTCAAGGGAAGATTCAAGGAAAACAACTTCACGTCAAGGGTTCCTTGGTTCACAAATCAAACGAGTCTGGAGTTCAATGAGTTGCATACCTGAAATTCAAGACTTTCTTGGCAACGCAACCGTGCGCACATCAAGTGGTATCAAAGCCATCTTCTTGGATTTTTTTTAGGTTTTCCAATCTAATTTTTCCTTTGGAAAAATTTGGATATATCCCTTTTTTTTTCTTTTTTGTTGTTTATCAAAGAGCTTCGAGCCTGGACAGCAAGTTGTTTTCTTGTGTCTTGTTACTTTCGTTTCTTGAGAAAAAAATTCTGCTATATTTTTCTGGTTGTTTTCCTTGTGAAAATCGTGCCCTGTGTTCTTTAGAGTTGTTCTTGGTTGCTTCTCAATCAAGAATTCTAGGTATTGTGTGGTATTTTGTGATTCTTGACTGTTTTTGGTGTTTCCTTGATTTTCTTGTGTTAAAAACTCTCAAGTAAAGAAGATTCTTGAATTTAAGACATTCACAAATCAACTTTCTTGAAGTTTTGAGTCATTCTTGTATTGTTCTTGAAGAAAAAAAAAAGGCAGAAAAATCGTTTAAAAAAAGAAAAAAAAGGCAGATTGTGTGCTTAAAAAGAAAGAGCCAAAAGCACAAAGAAAAAGAAGGAAAAAGAGAATAAAAAAAGGAGTGCACAACAAGGTAAAAACCGTGCACAAACATTTATTCAAAGTTTCTTGAAGTTTCTTGGTGTTTGGATACAAGTTCTTGAAGTTCTTGGACTTACTTGGTGTGATTCTTGAAATCTTTAAATCTATCCAAGTGTGTTCTTCAATTTCTTGAGGTTCTTGAACAAGTTCTTAAGCTTTCTTGAAGTTCTTGATAAGTATCTTGAAGTTCTTGATAAGTTTCTTGCACTTCTTAGTTTGTAAGTTGAGTTCTTGAAGTTTGTGAGTTGCTGGAATTTTCTGGACTGATATCTTGAAGTGTTTGGCTGATTTCTTGAAATTTGCTGGTCAAATCTTGAAGTTCTTGAAGCCTTGAAGTGTTGGTCAAAGGGTCTTGTTCATCAACTAGGGTTTTGATAGGGTTTTCTTGCATAATAGTTGCTGAAATTCGTTTTAATTATTGGACGAATTTTGGCTGCGATTTTTGCAGAAATTCTGGTGTTTAAAAGGGTCAAAAGGGTGCTAGTTTGGTTTATATAGAAGTTATTTGGCTTTGGGAAACCAATTGGGAAAGGGAAAGTAGTTACAAAGGGGATTTGAAAACTTATTCTACAAAACAAGTAGTTTCCTTTTTCTTTTTTGGCAAGTGGCGGTAACACCTTTTTTCCTTTTTATTTTTTTCGTGTTTTCCAGCTGTTTGGAGAGTGTTTGACCATGGTTTGGTGTTTCCTAATTGGTTGTGTGTTGGTTTTTAATTAATTATTTGTTCAAAAATTCTTTTTGGAAAGGAATTTCTTTCCTATTCCTTAAAGGAGTGTTGGAGTTTTACTTTTTTACACAAGAATATTATTTTTCAAGAGAACATTAAAAATCAAGGATTTTTACACAATTATACCACACATTAGGGCATCTAATTTTGTGTCAATTCTTGATTCTTATCTATTCTTTGATTTATTCTCTTGATCATAAACACTCTAAGCTAATTTTTCTTGGCCTCTACATTTACTCTTTACAAGTTGAGGTTGCTATAGGTCCTTGGTGGAATTGATTGAGCTGGTTCTTCATCAAAGAACCTACAAGAAGATTCTTTGAGTGGAAAAAGGCTTAGTTGTGAGCTCATTTGAGGGTAAAAGCCAATCTACTTGAGGGAATCGAGTGCCAAACACTAAGGGAGTGTTTCACATATTCTTGTCTATTTTCTTTGTTATTTTTAACTATTTTTCTTGCAGGTTTTTAAGGCATAATGGCGACTCCACAAGAGGCGAATAATGATCTTAAATTGCTTAGGGAAGCTATTGTTGGTGATTTTGAGAGAAAGATGCTTATTATGAAAGATGAGATCTATGAGGAGATGCCTCCATTGGAGGGAGGAAGTAATGATGAGGAAGTCCCTTGGGGAGGTGACCATGGAGAGGTTCTATTGACTAGAAGAGCACTTAGTGTTGCACCTATGGAGGATGAGGAGAACATTCAAAGAGATCATATCTTCCACACTAGGTGTACCATGCAAAACAAGGTATGTAGCATGATTATTGATAGTGGTTCATGTACTAATGTTGCTTCTACTTTTGTTTGTAGATAAATTAGGGCTTTAAACAAAGAGACATCCCAAGCCATATACATTGCATTGGTTAGCTGAAACTGGAGACATGAAGGTGACCAAGCAAGTGTTGGTGCCATTCTCCATCAACAAGTACAAGAATGAAGTATGGTGTGATGTGGTTCCTATGCAAGCATGCCATATTCTTCTTGGGCATCCATGGCAATTCGATAGGAGGGTGACCTATGATGGCTTTAAAAATAGGTACTCTTTCATGTGGAATGGACGAAAGGTAACTTTGGGTTCTATTGCACCATCTGAAGCACATGCTGACCAAGTGAGGATTGCAAAAGACTTCAAAGCAAGGGAGGAACAAAGCCAACTAGCAAGTGGCGTATGCACCAATGAAGAAGCAAAATCACAAACTAACCTTGAAGGGGTGCAAAGTGGCATAACTAAGGAGAAAGCAATAGCCATCCAAGATAGTGAGAAGAGAGAAAAGAGCAAGAGTGTTATGCGTCTAACTCTTATGTCCATGTACTCCAAAGAAGAAGTGTATTTTGCTAACTCTCTTAACCATTCTTTTCCTAGTGTTTTTGTAGTGTTATTGCAGGCTAATGCTCAAGGAAAAATGCCACATACTTGTTGTCTTAATGTTCAGATTCCTTCAATGAGTAAAAAGTATCAAATCGTGGAGAAGGAATTACAACATTGTTCAAGCGCAAGTTCAAATAGTTTGATGAATCTAACTGAATTGTAGCATAAGTTTTTATATTTTAATAGCTTTAAAGTGCATCTTGATTCTATCTTATGTGTTTATTCTATTAGGGTAGATAGTTCTGTTTTGCATCTAAGTTGTTTTACTTCATCTAGTGCAATCTGTCTTAGAAGTTCTCCTATGTTTTTGCATCAATGTTTGGACGAATTTCAACATTTTTTATGTGATTTTTCATGCCATAATACTTGTATTAGGGATCTTGTATTTGTTTATACATGCTGCCCTATACCTTTTGGTGATTTAGTTTTTGATAATTTTCAAATTCTTGAGTCTATATTGCATCATGTAAGTCATTTTGTTGTTCTAGTTAGTGGTAATGTTTATGTTTTGTGTTGTTCTTATACACGAATTATAGGGAGTCATATAAATGATTTTCAGTGTGTTTATCTTAAGTGTTTAACTTTTAAAATTTGTTTTTGTCATAGGTTAGTTCATTTAAAGTGTTCTAGTGTTATAGTTTGTGACAATGTTCATGTGTTTTTGTTACATCATTTGAATTATTCAAGTGAATTGAATGATGATATTTTCCATATTTTAGGGTTTGTTTTGCATAGTTCATTTGATCATGATTTCTATCTTGTTAGTGAGTGTTATTTTGAGTCAATTTCTAGTTATATAAGTGCTGAATCTCATGTTTTTCTTGTTGACCATTCGTATGTGTTAGTTCTTTTGCATGTTTTTAAAGATATTTCTCATCTAGGCATGTTTATTCTTCTTAAGTTAGAATTTGTTATTTCACCTATGACTTGTGATTTAGTGTTTTATGCTATTTGTGTTCATAGTTGCATTAGGCTACTTGTTTTACGTTTATCACTTGAGTTAGTTATGAGCTTGCTTAAAATTTGTGATTGCTTCTCTATCAATCCTTTAGTTACTTATGTTAATTTATATAAACTCGCAGAGTCGAGGATGAATCTTTTCGAGGAAGGAGGGATTGATGTGATCCAAGGAGCACTCACAATTGTTACACTTGGGCTTAAACATGGTGAGCTTAGGAAAGGCATGTTCTTGATGGAAGATGATCTACATGGTTGCCGGTTGAAAATTATACATGGATTTGGGCTTGTTTACAAGCTTGAAGCTCACATTAATCAAGCTAGCACATTGGGCCAAGGATTGAAGCATTGGTTTTGGATCAAATCTAATTACAAAGACGGTCCAATTGACATTACTAAGCTGTCCATAACATGCATACAAGGGGCTGGTTACTTGGACTTGCTTGTAAGGCCCTTGAAGTTGCTAAATGGAGGCCCAATGGAGCTTAATGAAGGATGTCTAGCCCATGATGTGATTTTGGACGAATTTTTATGTTTTTTATTAGTTTCCTAAGTCTTACAAATTGTAACTTTTAGTTAGTTACCCAATTGTGATAAGTTACAACTAGTTTTAGTAGTTTACTTTATTTTAAAGAGAAAATTGCAGTTTTGGTCCCCAATGTTTGAAGTATTGGCAATTTTAGTCCCTAAAGTTTGGACAAAAGCAAATCTAGTACCAAATGTTTTAATTTTTTAGCACATTTAGTCCTATTAACCAGTTTTCTCAAAATCTTATCAGAATCTAATCACGTGAAACTCACTTGATGGTTACAAAAGTTTTAAAAAATAATTAAAAAAAGAAAAAAAAAATTTATTGCCATAATTTGTAATTAAAGGCACACATGCAAATGCACTATCTAGGTAGATTTTTTCATTTTTATCCGCTTATTTATTATTTATGAACTCAAATTAGCGTCCTCATTAATTACAAATTATAGTAATTAAAATTTTTTCTTTAATCTAATTCTTTTTGAAAATTTTGTAACCGGCACGTAAGTATCACGTGACTAGATTCTGATAAGATTTTGTAAAACAGGTCAATAGGACTAAATATGCTAAAAATTTGAAACTTTTGGTACTAGATTTGCATTTGTCCAAACTTTAGGGACTGAAACTACCGATGCCCCAAACATTTGGTACCAAAAATGCAATTTTCTCTATTTTAAACTTCTAGACTTTTCTTTATAAGCCTATAAATAGGCATGTTACTGTTCATACGATTTTCAGCATGAATTTATGAATAAAATTTGAGTGTTTTCTCTTAATTGAGATTCTTCTTGGCTCTTTGTTGATTTAGAACTACTCTTGGTCTTATCAAGCTTGCTTGTGGCGACCACCAACTTCACTTAGAGTTTTTCTTGTGTTTTTTATCAAGTCTTAGAGTTAATTAGATTAGATGATTGAACTCGCTCAACTTGGTCTAATTCTAGTTGTTCTTAGGCGTGCTCATCTTCAAGGGAAGATTCAAGGCAAAACAACTCCACGTCAAGGGTTCCTTGGTTCACGAATCAAACGAGGTCTTGAGTTCAACGAGTTACATACCTGAAATCCAAGACTTTCTTGGCAACGCAACCGTGCGCACATCATTATCTTAATAACAATTTAACCCAAAAACCATGTTCTTATTGTGTGTGACCCATTAGGTTCCATTCACGTTGGCAATAAGTACAAATTATAACTCATTAATTAATTAATTAAGAGCTAGATAAATTAACACTTTAATTTATCATTAATTCACTAATTAATTAATTTGCACTCATAGATCATGAGTGGCGTCTAGCAATGCATCATGACCACCCAAGTGAATAAGAAAGTCATAAGGTAGACTACACCTATCAATGACAATGTTACTGTGTAATTAATATCCTTTCACCACACTATATCCCAATTAGTCTAAGAGTGTAGTGCGCACTCTTTAAATGACTAATTAACGATTCTTGTTCCCGATATATAACTTTCCATAAAAGTATAACCTTGAAACTCTTTCAAGTCATACTTTCACTTTTGCGCAAAAGATTCTTTAAGTCATATTTCAACAAGTGGCCAATCCGGGATATACTCTCCTATAATAAGGAGTGGTGAATCCTATATCGATTACTCACTATCCTTCCATGCTTCAAACTATACCCAATCTCTACCGTATGGGCTACTCTTTTACGAGCACCGAGCAATAGAGTCAAAGGATAACAATTCACACTCAAGATACCATGGTAATCTTAAGTCTAAGGATCACTTACACCGTTGCCATTAAGAGTATAATTCATTAGCACTATGCATAGTAACTCTTGGCGGATCAATCCAATGAACTTGTTCTCTAACAAGCATCCACATACCAGCTTAGGTGTCGCACACCATAATTGACGAGATCAACTACTACTTACCCTAAGTAGAGGCAAAGTATGTGCTAATCTTCCCATATTAATGATGTCCAATCTCATTAATACTACGACTAGAGATATTTAAGAATATAACTTTATGTGTAATAAGAGTCTCATCATTGTAACTCTTACAATCTCTTATACACAGTTAATATTCTATGGACTTTGTCAAATAAACAAATAATATTAATAACAAGTATTAAATGACAAAGAAAATGCCACATATATAAATATAACACAAAATAAGCGTAATAAAAATTCCAAAAACCAACTTGGTATTAGGGCATACACTAACAAACTCGCACTTGCACTAAAACCAATCACCTATAAGTTTTAGGCCATAAGCATGACTTTCATGCCAACTCTGGGATAAGGCCATGGTGAAACGATTAGTGACATTAAAATTGTGGGAACTTCCTCTATCTTTTCATCATTTGTACCAAACTATTTCCACAAATAGATGGTGGCACGAAAGTACACTTTAGGATCATGGATGAGACTTTAGTTCCTTGATTAAGCGATGCCACAATTGTTTTCATAAAACAATAGAAAGAACTATTCTTTGTCCAACAAAGAATCCCTTGATCCATAGTAACTTCTAAAGCTACCATGTACTCGGCCTTTGTTGTAGAATATGTTGTAGTGTCTATCATAAAACGCTTTTATCCACTACAGTTCAATGTGAACACCAATTCATCTCATGATTTATTTATCATCCCTATTGGATTAAAAGTTTGTATCTTTAAATCCAACTTCCTAAATGTGATTTCCATATTCAAGAATAGTCTTTTTAGTGCTACTCGAGTACTTAAGAATATTCTTTGATAACCATCTAGTGACACTCACCAGAATTGCTCGTAACACTTAAAGCCAGAAGACATTAGGTCTCGTACATAGGATAGCATATACAATAGAACCTATTGCAAAAGCATACGGGATCTATTAATGCTATCAATCTCGACAAGTGTCAAAGGCACATGTCTCTCAAAAGAGTAATCTCCTATCACATAGGTAAAACCCCCTCTTCGATTGCACTATGCTAAACCTTTTAGCATCTAGCCTATGTACATGGATCTAGTGAGACCAAGCAACCTGTTGGATCTATCTATATAGATCTCAATTCCCAGATTAGAGATTACCTCTCCTTTAGTGAAAAATTCTTGGACAACCATATCTTTACCTTTAAAGTATGTTGTTTCCATCAACGATATGTCATCCATATACAGTATCAAGAAAATGACAATGCTCCCACTCAACTTTACATTTACACAAAACTTGTCTTTGTTTTCAAGAAAATCTAAACTCTTTGATTATCTTATCAAAACAAATGCTCCAACACCTTGACACTTGCAAGAGTCCACAAATGGACCCCTGAAGCTTGCGTACCCAAAGACTATCATTGGAAGTGAAGGCCCAAGCGACATGTCAAATACATACCTTTTAATTCCTGTTATGGAATGAAGTCTTCATATCCATTTATCATAGCCATAAAAGCAGCTATTGTAAGTAAAATCTTAAATGGATTTAAGCATGATCAATGGTTGAATGGTTTCTTTCAAAGTCAAGCGTTTGAATTGAATCCTTTTCCCATTAATCTTGCTTTATAGGCAACTACATTACCATCTATGTCAGTCTTTCTCATAAAGACCTACTTGCCCTCTATGGGTTTTATCCAATTAGGTGACTTGAGCAAGGTCTACACCTTGTTCTTATACATGGAATCCATTTTGGATTTTATAGCATCTTGCCACGTCAAGGAGTCTATATTTAGACAAAGCCTCTTCATGACTAGTAGGTTTGTCATCATATATGACTAGTACATTATTGCTCTTACTAATGAGAAATCTATATATCTCATATGTGAGAAAACTATATTTCTTCAGAGTATAACGCACTCTACCAGTCTTTTGAAGATTTTGTGCATTTTGAGTTTCCGTTGCGCCTCATCAACATGTGGCGTAAGCTCTAGTTCCAACTATTGATCTTTGTCAACTTGCGGTTCTTGAACCTTTTCAAGTTCTATCTTGCTCCCACTGTCTCTTTTAAGAATAACTGTTTTTCTAGAAAAAGAGAGTTCTTGAGACAAACATTTTGCTTAGGGGATTAGAAAAGTGGTGCTCATTGTTTTCACAAGGATACCCCACAAATAGACATTAGTTGAGTGTTTAGGAGTTGGCATCTAAGACAAGAACCCCTAAAATGAGGTTAGGAATTGTAGTATGGTTCATCATGGTTTGCGCCATATCTCATAGGGTACAACTTCTCCTCTTTTACACATCATCAACAATGGTGTGTCAAGTGGAGACATTGAGAAAGAATCAATTTCTTCTTTAATTATTTTGAAACATTTGACATTGAGTATTATCCACATAGATCAAATCTTAGTGTTTTAATACTCTTGTCAACTTGTTTTTCTTACTTCAACTTTAATGACTTTGAACATTTCAAAGGCCATGGATTTGTATATCATATGATACACAATCATATCCCATATGATCTTCCATGAAAGTGATGAAGTATGATAAACAACTTCTAGCATTGATCGACATTGAGCCAAAAACATCTATATGTTGAAGTTCTATGAGGATCACTAGCACATTCACCTTTTTCAAATAAAAGGTGTTTTGGTCATCTTTCAAAGTAAATGAGAATCACATGTCTCAAACGATTCATAATTGAATGAGTCCAAGTGCACAACTATTATGTAATTTGGAAGTGCGTTTCTCATTCACATGACCAAGTCTATAATGCCAGAAGGATAGTTGTTTCAAAATATAAAGTCTTTGTCTATGTTTGAGAATGGACTTATCAAGGTCTAGGATTTGTAAAATGTTGTTTTAGTGATCTAATACCACAAAAAACACCATTACGTAAAAGAACAGTATATATTCTCTTTTGTAATGGTAAATCTTTTCACATTTAATGTGAATTGATTTCATGCTCTTTTGTAAGTATCACAACATAATAACAATGTTTTAAATTCTAGAACAAGCCCAGTTGGTAAAGAGTGTATAAGTCTCTACCACTAGTGTAGCAACTCTTGCTCCATTCATCACACGTAGTTTGAATTTCTCTTTCCTTATTGTCTACCATGCTTTAAGACCTTGCACATTTTTACAAATACGGGATCTATATCCGGTATCTTATACCCAATGGTCTTAATTAGTAGATGAATTTATCTCAAATATAAACATACTTAGAAGTAGAAGCTTTACTTGGCCTCTTCAACTTCTTAGTATTGAAACGAGCCTTACAATTCCTTTTCCAATAGAATTGGAAACATGTGCCCTTAGACTTGTCCTTTTGATCACACCTTTAAGCTTTGTCATAGCTACTTGGTCTTCTCAAGACCACGCTAGGGTTTCCCCTTGAAAGGCAGTAAAGTGCCCCTTTCTTCCTTGACAGATTACTCCTTAGATATCTCTTATCTAATGGTCCTAGATTGTGTATCAACAACTCTTTGAGATGCACAATCACAGACAAAAAGATCTATCAATTTGTGCTACTTTTATAGCTTAGGAATTATAGATGACATTATGATATAAGTAGCAATATTATTATCATCTTTTATGCATCTTGTATGCACATTATTTCCTAACTATAATTGTCACTATAGGATAGGTGGAAGTGAGTATCAAGGACACAACCAAATGTGCTTAAGAACTATTCTCAAGTCTTACACTAGTCCAAGAAAAACGTATATGTAGGGAGATATAGGGTGATGAGTGTGTTCATGTGTACATGCATTCTACAACAAGTGAAAAGATAGTACAAGTATTTGTTTCGTGTTATAATTGCAAACCAAAAATGTGGGCTTCGAATTTATTTGGTTTGCTCCCACTATTTTACTTCAAATCAATAAGCCTCAATCTATTGATTCGGGAATCCGTTGGAGATTCCTAGTGGGCTAGGATCCCATCTAATTATCTTTGAGCTTGGCGGTCGGTCAACAACCCAAAACTAACTTCGATTAAGTAGGTAACTTTTACCAATCACAACTCTTGTGACTCCTAGATAGCTGGGTATCAACTCTTGATAATTACATCTTATGCATTACCCAACATTGCCTCAAAAATGCCATAACCTTGACGGTCGGCCAACAAGTTATGCATTTTTGTTAAGTCGAACCCATTATTCAGAGATCACATCTCATAACAAAAATACATTCCAAGTAAGGTGACCTTGACGGTCGGCCAACAAGTCAACACTTTAATAGGAACTCTTCGTTTTCGTTATAATAATGGAAGGCAACTCGCATATCGACTTAATATCGCCTCAAAAATACCATAACCTTGACGGAGGCCAACAAGTTATGTATATTTGTTAAGTCAGACCCATTATTTCAAGATCATATATCATAGTAAAAACATGCTCTAAGTAAGGTGACTTTGACGGTGGGCCAACAAGTCAACACTTAACAAGAACTATGATTTTTACTATAATAATTGAAGGCTAATGACTTAATATTTTATTTGAGGGATTTTATTTTGATTATACAATATATAGTCTCATCGTAGCATGTAATTAAAATATATCGACATATAAAATAAAAACATGCATAATAAACCGTGGATGATTATGGACTTTACTAAGATATTTTCCTCGAGCCTTAAGAAAATATATAGTCAAATTCCTAAAGGACTTGATCAACTCCTTGATGCATTCCTTAGGAGGTCTTCAACTCTTGATGAGCCTCCATGGTTGCTCCTTGGTTCCATCTCCATCTTCTTCGTACATTACACATGTAATTCTATTCTAAAAAATTTAGAAAATTAAAACCTAACTCTAACCGACACAATGTACATTACATGTATTGACTAAGAAACCTCGAGTTACATTCGAGGGGAGTTAGGTAAGAAGAGAATTACATGAGAATTATAGAGAAGGCAGGACACGCAGGCCCTATTTTAAAAACCAATACAAGCCAACCATTAAAATTGATAAAAATTAACCATTCAATCACATTGGTTATAGTCCATAATCATCCACCATGCCATCATAATATTTAACAATTAAATAAATTACTTTATTTAATTCTAGTAATAAATCACATGGTCTAATTTAATTAGATTAATATTCTTGAATTTATTTGTCTCAAAAATAAAGTTATAGAAGGTGTAGGTTTCCAAAATTTAACTTTCCAAATATTAACAATTCAAATTGGAAAGTGTTTTATAGAGAAAATTCCAAAAATTCACGATTTCCAAAAATTAGGAAAAATCCTGCTAGAACTCTGCCAGCAAACCGTGGGACAAACCGTGCGCGGTTTCATCCGCGGTTTACAAACCATGGGACAAACCACGCGCGGTTTCATCTGCAGTTTGTGGACAGAGCGTACGAGATATTAACTGTAGGTAAAAACGAGCGCGACTTTTCGCGCGGTTGTGTCCAGAAAATACGATCTTTGAAATTCTTTGCTCTTTTTCAAAACTCTTTCGAATCAAAACATGTTAAAACCCTTTTAGCACGTAAAAATAATTTAGAAACCTTGAATACAACCATAAGAACTCATCTTAGTTATTTAAAACACTTTTAAATAATTAAGAACTTATCTTAAAAATCAAACTCTTGATTTTTCTAAAACAATTTTGAGACAAATTTAATCAAGAATAAACCATCCATATTTATGACAATTAAATAAACACAAATCATATAGATATAATCAAAGGAGGCTCTAATACCACTGTAAGGTAATAAGGGGAGTAATGCAGCAGAAAATTTAAAAATTTATTACCTTAGCCATGGATCTCTTTGATGTAATCTACACGATTAAAGGGTGTTTAGCACAAATACCTCAAGCATAGAAGGTTTCTATGCTTCAAAGGGCAAGATCCTATTCGATGAAGGTTTTGGTCTACCATGAAAAGCCCTCCAAGTGTCGAGCCTCCAACAGTATCCACACGAACATGATCTTTAGGAACCTTTGGGCTTGCTTGCCTTGCCTTTTAAGTGCTAGCTCCCTTGAATTTCATGAAGAACACAAGAACAAGAAGAGGAAGAAGACAAAAACCCTAACCCTTAGGGAGAAGAGGGTGTGGCGTTTTTCTTGGGAGAAAACACGCCTCTCTCAATTTTTTCTCTCTCTAAATTTTATCTTGTGTTTCATCAATCAATCAAGAGTCAAGGCATGGACATATTTACAGATGTAGTATCCCTAGTCTATAAGGAAACAAGAGCAATTGGAAACCAAGAAGGTTTAGGAAGCTTACCTTAAGCTAATCCTATTCCTTTAGGAAACCTATTCCAAAAGGAAACCAAATAGCTTCTTAATTCCTTTTAGGAAACTAATTTCCATCAAGACTTAGAATATTTATAAATAAGTCCTTTAAGTTAATTTATCACATAAATTAACCCCATAAGTACCTTATACTTATCTTAATAACAATTTAACCCAAAGACCATGTTCTTATTGTGTGTGACCCATTAGGTTCCATTCACGTTGGCAATAAGTACAAATTATAACTCATTAAATAATTAATTAAGAGCTAGATAAATTAACACTTTAATTTATCATTAATTCACTAATTAATTAATTTGCACTCATAGATCATGTGTGGTGTCTAGCAATGCATCATGACTACCCAAGTGAATAAGAAAGTCATATGGTAGACTACACCTATCAATGACAATGTTACCGTGTAATTAATATCCTTTCACCACACTATATCCCAATTAGTATAAGAGTTTAGTGCGCACTCTTTAAATGACTAATTAACGATTTCTTGTTCCCGAAATATAACTTTCCATAAAAGTATAACCTTGAAACTCTTTCAAGTCATACTTTCACTTTTGCGCAAAAGATTATTTAAGTCATATTTCAACAAGTGGCCAATCCGGGATATACTCTCCTATAATAAGGAGTGGTGAATCCTATATCGATTACTCACTATCCTTCCATGCTTCAAACTATACCCAATCTCTACCTTATGGGCTACTCTTTTACGAGCACCGAGCAATAGAGTCAGAGTATAGCAATTCACACTCAAGATACTATGGTAATCTCAAGTCTAAGGATCACTTACACCATTGCCATTAAGAGTATAATTCATTAGCACTATGAATAGTAACTCTTGGCGGATCAATCCAATGAACTTGTTCTCTAACAAGCATCCACATACCAGCTTAGGTGTCGCACACCATAGTTGATGAGATCAACTACTACTTACCCTAAGTAGAGGCAAAGTATGTGCTAATCTTCCCATATTAATGATGTCCAATCTCATTAATACTACGACTAGAGATATTTAAGAATATAACTTTATGTGTAATAAGAGTCTCATCATTGTAACTCTTACAATCTCTTATACACAGTTAATATTCTATGGACTTTATCAAATAAACAAGTAATATTTATAACAAGTATTAAATGACAAAGAAAATGCCACATATATAAGTATAACACAAAATAAGTGTAATAAAAATTCCAAAAACCAACTTGGTTTTAGGGCATACATTAACAATCCCAACTACTATCTTGTTTAATCACAATCACACTCCCTATTTGCACTCATTTTTCATCAGATTTTAGAGATTTTCCTGCTCATTTGTACCACTTTTTCTACCATCCCCTCACAACAATGGCAAGATAAACACTCAAGCTCACCATACACTCCACAGGCACCTCACCAAAACACAGACACTTTATTCACTCACCAGTTTTATTTTCACACTTCAGGTACACAACACTCACACAATCCTCCCTACTGGCACTCTCCCTCTTGGTCCTCACTTCTTAACTCACTCACAACACCTTCACCAACACCTGCAAAGCAAACACCCCAAATTCACCTTCCCACAAATCACAGGCTCCCTCACAACCCTCAACTCACTCTCTCTCGGCCAAATACACAGGCACACACTACACTCTTGACCCCTCTTCTTCTCCTTCTCGACCTCACTTCACCTACACAACTCACCAGCACACAGAAACCTCACGCCTCACTCCCTCTGCCTCTCCTCCAACACAAGCACACAAAACACACACCAGTTCACACACACACACACGCACTTCACATTTGCACACTACACACACATCATACCTGCACACACACAAAACTCACAGAAACACACCCCTGTGCCTAAATACACTCACACACACCTGCAAAACAAATACAATACATCTGCAAAACAAGCACATTTTCACCTGCAAACACACAGGCACACACAGTTCACTCACACAAACACCATTCACACACCTCACTTTCACTCTCTGCAACATCTCCACACACCAGCAGCACAATCACACATTACACACGCCTGCACCATTACTCTTATACACAATTGCACACAATACACATAGAGAACAAATCCATCAGCAATATACACACACAAGCAAACACGCACACAAAAATCAAACACAACAGCTCCACCATCACCGAAAATCACCACCAACTGGCTGAATCCACTCCTGTCCACCCACTGACCACCAGATAGCTACAAATAGCACCACTAGGCGCTACCACCGCTGGACACCTTTCCTGGTCAAGAAATCAGGTAAACCCATTACCTTCTCTTTCAATTGGACCTTAATTGTTGGATTTATGCTGAACTTATTTTTGTTTTTGAGCAATTGAGTAGAAACAAAAGAAAGAAAGAACGGAGAGGGGAGGGAATAGAGAGAGAGGGCCGGAAAGCGAGAGGAATGAGACAGAGGGGAAACAAAGAGAGAGAGCCGAAAAGAGAAAAAATCAAGGGAGAGAGGAAACGAAGAAGAAGAAGGAAGAAAAGAGAGAAAAGGGAGACAAAAAATGAAATCTGGAGAAGCAGGGAAGGAAGATAAAAAGAAATCTGGAAAAGGAAAGAAAGAAAAAAGAAAAGAGAGAAAAGAGAGAAATAAAAAGAAATCTAGAAAAGGAAAGAAGAAAAGAAAGAAAAGAGAAAGAAAAAAAAAGTGGAAGAAAATCGGTAAAAAAAAAAAAGTATTAACCAAAACTACGTCGTTTTGGCATGAAACGACATAGTTTTGGTTAGTTTTATTTAGTTATTTATTTTTATTATTTTCATCATATTATATATATTTACATTTTGCCCCCTTATATTCTTAATTGTTTGATTATGCCCTTCAATACTTTTAGTTTACTTCATTTAAGTCCTTATTTATTTAAGTTGACCCCTAGAATTTGTAGTTTCTTTCAATTATGTCCAGAATAATTGTAATTTAGTTTTAAACTTGCTGGAAATTATATATTTTGCCCCTTTAGCTTGCTAGAAATTGCATTTTTGTCCCTTAAATCTTGCTGAAATTACGTTTTACCCCCTAGGTTTGCTCTAGTTTTCACTTTTACCCCCCACTTTTTGCTGGAATTGTATTTTACCCCTTGAATGTTGCTGGAAATTGTAAATTTGGTCCCTCATGTTGCTGAAAATTACATCTTTGCCCCTATGCATTGCTGGAAATTCTATTTTAGCCCTAGAATATTGCTGGAATTTATATTTTTGCCCCTAAGTAACTAGAACTTGCATTTTTACTCTTGAATGTTGCTGAAAATTATAATTTGGTGTTTAATACTTGTTGAAATTTACAAATTGGGGCTTATTGTTGTTCTAAAGTTTGTTTTTATCTTTGAATAATGGCTGGAAATTGCAATTTAGTTCTTGAGTTGCTGGAATTTCAATTTGATCCTCAAATGTTGCTGGAAATTTGATTTTTACTTCATCAAGCTTGCTGAAATTACATTTTTGCCTTTAAATACTGCTGTAAATTATGTATTATCCCATGACTTTGCTGAAATTACATTTTTAGCCTTAACTATTGCTGGAAATTTTTATTTTTGGCATTGTGCTTGCTGGAAATTATATTTTAGCCTTTTTAAATTTGTTGTAAACTATGTTATTACCTCAACTAGGGTTTGAAATTGTAATTTCACCCCTTTGTTTGTTGTAAATTATATTTTTACTCTAAAAATGTTGCCTAAATTCCATTTTTAATCCAAAACCTTGGAACATTTTATTTTTGCCAAAAAAAAAGATTTAATTAAGTCCTCAAAGCTTTTAATTATTTCTTTTCACATTTTACTTTATTTTTATTAAATTTATAATTAATGTTCTAAAATTTGGTCTTGTTGGTCTAATTAATGCTCAAATTAGTTTCTTTATTTCTCTTTTAGTTATTTTGGTAATTCTTATTTGTATGTTAAAAACTTAATTATGTATTATTGCATTTTATTTTTATTATTTTTATTTTTATTTTTATTTTTTTATTCTTTTAACTGAACAATTTTTTTTAAATATTTAATTATTGTTTTTCTTAATTTCTGTTTATTATTGCTATAATTTTTTTGAATTATTGTGGCATGTTTATAGTGATTAGTGTGAAATTATTTAATTAGTAGTTTATTTATTTAAACAGTGGTATTTTTTGACATGTTTCTTCATTTTATTAGCAATTTGTACCGAGTTTACGAATGGGAGGTACCTCTATTACCCTTTCAATCTCTCTTTATATGCTCCTACATGCTCCTATGTGTTTTTCTATATTTTTTTTATATATCTCTTTGTGCTTATAATTTTTATTCATGTTTGAACATTTATTTATTTATTTCATGTTATTTACTTGAATTTAAAGTTTAATTATTCGAAGAAATGAAATAGATAGGTAATATTCTATTTGACAAAAATTTTGTATTTAGATAGAAAATGTAATAGATAGTTTATATATATATATATTAACAAAAGCTTATGTATTTTAGATAGAAAATATAATAGATAGGTTAGATAGGTCATCTGTTATCTTTTTCCATTTTTAGATTGCAATTAGGTTTTTTTCTTCAGTGTAATAATTAGGGCTCTTGTGTGCTATGTGTGCTGTGCTTATGTGTTTTATTCGCTTTCCCTAGGACTTTACATCTAGAGTATCATGCTTATGTGTTACGTGCTCCTATGTGCTATTATCTACTTTTATGTGATTATTGCTTTAATCTGTGTTTTATTTATTTACTTATTTATTATAATATATGTGCATCGTCGCCACACTAGTCCAATGCTAGTTGTGGTTAATTCCGATTTCTTCACTAGTCCAACGCTAGTGGAGAATTTCTAGAAAATAGGCTAGTCCAATGCTAGACCTTTAGGTCATTATAGTATTAAAATCACTTCTCTTGGGCATTTCATCTCATTTCACACATATTTTCTCTTTTAGGCCTTTTTCCATTTTCGCATGGTTTTTATGTATTATTATTCTTATTATCTATTTTTACATGTATTTAGTGCTTGACATTTAGGTTACATCTCACATAAAATCTTAGGTCATTTGTGTGATTTTTTGACTAGAAATAGTCATCTATTTACGTAGAAAGCGGTGGCGTATATGCCATTCCCCCCTCCGTGAGTAGGAATAGCTAGTCACGAGTTTATTAGTTCCCTGTACCCGTTATGTTGCATCTCCACTTTCTTTGTTCACTTATTATCTATATTACTATTTTTCTCTTCTTTTTACATTCCATTTTGCATCTACACTCGTGACTCCATCGAGGTCTAGATTCGGGTTTTGCAATTAATGTGATAATTCCGACCAAATCTTAATGGAATATTTTGTCCCTTAATGTAACACCCTAGAAATTCATGCCAAGACCATTCATTTTGTATTATGTTCATTAGGGAAAAAAAAAAAAAGTGGTGGCCGAAATTGTGGAAAAAAAAATGAGCATGTTGTACTTAGTTCTTTAAGAGTTGTACCTAGGAAATCTTGCAAGAATTATGTGAAGATAAATAACAAAATTTCTTTCTAATTAGCTCATGCCAAGTGTGGTCTTTCATGGAGAGAAAAGTCAAGACTTCTTTATCTTTGTCTTGTTTTAATTGGTCCATTTTTTTTCCAATTCTTTTCCATTTCTTTTCTTCCTACTTAACCAATTTTTCTCTTCTTTTTCCTTCTTGCTGGCCTGGCTGCTTGCTTCCCTCTTTTCTCTCCATTTTCTTTCAATTTTCTTGGATCTTTTACTTCCATTTAATCATTTTTCAACCATAGAAATTGAGTGGAACTTCCTCCTAAGCAACAATCTTGTCTTACCTAGAGGTATTTCCTATGAATTTCTCTTTTAATTTCAAGTGTAAGATTATAGTTTTTAGCTCTTAAGTTATGTTTTTTTGGTTAAGTAAGATTGATTTTTGGCCATGAAAAGTGAAGTTTTATTCCATGAATGTGAAGCTTATGGACTTGTATGCTTGTAGATAGTGATTTAAACTTGAAATATCAAGATTTGAATGTGATTTGGTTGAAGAACCTTGGAGTAGTTTAGGTAGTTTTTGTGATGAATTTGAATGGAATTGAATTGAGTTTGATGTGAGATTAGTAGAACTACTTGAAATTGGGTTGTTGGACATTTTCTTGCAGGTTTAAAATTTTTTTGGGATTAGTCCGATTATAGGGGAAGTGCTGCCGAAATTTCAGTAGAACTTAGGAAATAAAAGTAATTAGGCTATGATTTAAGACTTTATAAGCTGTAATTTAGTGATTTAAGCGTGCAGAAATTTTTGTAGATTGGCTATTAGTGAATTAAACTTTTCCGAGCAAAACCCTAGAAAGTTAGAAAACCCTAATTTCGAAAACCCTAAACCCTAGGGTAAAACCCTAAGCTCCAAAACCCTAGAAATTAAACCCTAGAAAGACTTGGGGTATTTCTTGAATTTCCTTATGAAATTTCTTAGATTTTAGTTAGGATTTTTATACGATTATTTTCTCGTGAATTTCAGGATCCGGAAGTGAGACCCGACCGTATTACGAGATATTTTCTTAGACATCAGGTGAGTGTTCTTCTGTGTGCATGATGCATGAAACGCCATGTAATACTAGACATTATTATTTCCATGCATGAAATGGTATGATTATACTTGACATGATTAACTAATGAAATGTGTTACTTGAGGAAAGATGTGTACTTTATCGCATCTATTCCGTAATGTGTTACATGCTTTCACTATCTAATGTGTTATTTGTGCTTGTGACTTCCATGGTTAATTTTACTATTTTCCACGGTTAATCAGATTGGGAGCGTATGGGAGAGATATAAGGTGTTGGGCGTTATTTGGTGCGTGTTAATTTTATATCTGAGTAAAGTCCTGAAAAGGCTAACTCATGATTGAATTTTATTCTTGATCTTGGACTTCCGGGGCTAACTTCACCGTTACTCCTCGGTTGGTCAACCGAGAGCGTTTGGAGTGATATAAGGTGTTGTGGGTTATAGGTGCGTGATATTCTTTCCTATATGAGTTTCATTCCTCTAAGAGGGTAACTCGGGATTGAATTTTTACAAGTATCTCGGACCTGAGCTTTTACCTCGGTCCCGATACTCATGTTATCGTGTTCATGATTGATACTCCTGCGGTTGAGCATTTTCCCGTAGTGAGCCTGTATCCTCCATTGACTACTTGTTAATTAAATTGTTCACAAATTGTTTATTTACTCGTTAAATATTTTATCGAACAAAAATCACATATTACTGGTATGGTTGCATGACTTGAGCACTCACTGGGCTATTATAGCTCATCCCATGTATTTGTTTTCTTTAACCAGGTTTCCAAAACTATCAAAGCTGGAGGAGCTGATTTTGAACCTTGTACATGTTTTGTTTCGGTATTTTGATAGCTTAAATGTGTTGGCTTTTATTATAAATATTATTTACATTTTGGGATGTAAAACTCTTGTAATATTTATATTTTCAAGTAAATACTATGAATGTATTTATTTATGAGTGCATTTTATTTTAAGTTAAGTACGGATGGATGTTTAAGCGAGTGCATGTTTGAGTCCTGGCGAGAGCTAGGCAGGCAGTCCGCTAAGCCCTTTGGTGCGCCTCTGGGTAAGGTGGGGCTGTCACACTTAACGATATCCATTTTTAGGACTAGATTTGCATTCATATAGCTACATCCAAATGTAATAAAAGCGTAGGGTTATATTAGGAAAATTTGGACTAAACCTCGCAACTAGTTTCGGCTAGGTTGAAAGGGTGCCTTAGGCATGAGCCTTTGCCTTCCCTTTCTTCAACTGTGACTCTCGAACCTTTTTCTCTTGTTTTCAAAGACCTAGAGTTGTCTTAAGAAGGGTTTTTCTTGTTTTTCTTATATTTTCCAAAAATCATTTTTTAAATAAACCATTATCGATTTTCTTACATTTATAAAACATTTTTCGGTGACTTGGTACACCAAAACTCAATACCAAGTGGTGACTCCCTTTTCACTAAAAACCCTTTTTAGACTCTATTTTCTGGCCCAAAAACCGTCACATTTTCAAAGTCCCATTTTAGGCCCTTTTCTTTTTGTTTTTCAAAATAAAGCATTTTCTAAAATCACATCTTTTGTCAAACTATTTCCTATAAATTATTTTTAAAAAAAAGTCATTTTGCAAAAACCTACACTCTTTTTCCAATAAATAAGCATATCCTTCCTTTTTCTGTCTTTCGAAAAATGGGGCGCGACATAGAGGATACTTATTCTTAATGGTGACATTATTCAGTCCTCAGTAATCAATGCATAGCCTTAAACTTCCATCTTTCTTCTTCACAAATAATACAAGTGCTCCCCAAGGTGATCTTAAGCTCGCTCAAGTAGGTCTTGGAGTTAGATCTTAAGCTCCTTAAGCTCGGCAGAAGACATACGGTAAGGGGTCTTGGAGATAGGTGCAACTCCAGGCACTAACTCTATCCCAAATTTCACTTACCTCTCAGGTGGAATAAACTTTAATTATTCCAGATAGACATCCGGGAAATCCCTCTGATGAGGATCGTGGAAGCCAAGGTGAGGACACATTCAAGGCCAATCCTTTACAAGGCATAGGAGGTCCAATGACGAGGCTTCGAACCAAGAGGATGAAACAAGCTATGCAAGGACTTCTTACGCAATTGCAGGAAGAAGAAGCTACTTGGGCTAAGAACATGCCGATTCGGATGATTACGTATGCTTGGATTGATGTTGACGCCAAGGGAAGTGAGCAAGGTAGTCAAACCAAGCCAAATGAAGAAGAATTGAAGTTTCTGACCGAGGCCGCACCACGGCCTTCCCCACGGCCTTCATTAGAGAGTTGATTCGAAACTGCCTACGCGAGACAGGCATTCTGACCAAGGCCGCGCAGCAGCCTTCCCCGCGGCCTTCATCAGAATATTACTCCCAATGAAGTGAAGTGAAATAAAGCCTCTGATTGAGGCCGCACCCAAGTCCGCGCCGCGAGCTTCATTAGAAATCGCGAACGCGTTTGTTTGTTTTTTTATGAGTTTTTAATAGCATAGTGAGTTGTAAACCTTATATAAGGTATTTGGTGTAATGAACGAAAAACATGATTGAATGAATTAAACATGAGTTTTCTCTCAAATTAGGGTTACCCTAGTTCTTTGGTAAAACAAGAATTACTCTTGTTCTTGACAATCGACTTGTTAAGATCAAGCCTTTTCTTTGCTTAGGATTGTTCTTCCAAAAGGGTTTGCTCTTCGTCTTGTGAGATCGTCAACTAGGGGTCTATTCCACGGGTTGGGATAGGAGTCTAGGTTGCATCCCATAAGGAGAACCAACGATCTTTGGTGGCATTCAAAGCGCCCAATTCAAGTTGTTCTTGGATTCTTCGACAAGTAACGAAGGGGTCAAGAAGATTGGATTGGTTCCCACGGATCTTCAAGGAGTCTTGGGCATCTCGCGACCGTGGTTCGCATCAATTGGTATCAGAGCCAAGGGTTTTCCTTGAATTTTCCAGGTTATCCAAGTCAAATTTTTCCTTTGGAAAATTTTGGCTATATCCTTTTTTTCTTTGTTTTCTCGTTATTCGATCTTCGTAATCGTCTTTGATTGTATTCTTGTGATTTCTTCCTTTCGTATCCTCTTTGATTATCTTTTATTGATATCTAATTAGGGTTTTTGTTAGAGTCGTTCTTGGTTGTCTAAACCAAGAATTCTAGGGTTTCTTGTGTGGTTCAACTGTTGCCTTGATAATTTCTCAATTGCTTCCTATTCTTTCTGGTGTTGAAATTGTTCAAAAAAAAACAAAAAGGGGAAAGTACTGTTCTCGTACTGTAGCACGCTACTGTTCACTGATACTGTAGCAGAACTGTAGCGATACTGTTCATTCTACGATTCACTGTTATTTGGCGAATTCTGCTTGTTTTTGTTTTATTTTGTGTTGATTGAGTGTGGATTATCTGGGATTTGTTTAAAAAAAAAAAAAGAGAAAAGAGAAGAGGTGTGCTTAAAGGGAGTAAAAGCCAAGCACACGAACTAAATCAATTAAACTAAAGTACATTTGGTTGGAATACTGTCCTTGTGCATCCGAATAGATCTGGTGAGACATCCAGATCGTTGGACAGAAAACAACGCCACATACAAAAGTTTAATTGACCCGGATTTCTTGAGTTCTTGTGAGATTGAATGGGTTTTGTCACAAGGGGTTGTTGGTCGTTATCTTGAAAAGGAAGACTATTGAAAAATCAAAACTCTCACCAAGAGAACCACACACTAGGCAATCTTTTCGAGATCTTTGCATTCAATTCTGTGTTGTTCGATTTCCTCAAAGTTCTTGAAAATTACTCTTTCCTAAGCAATTTCCTATTATTTCCTAAATCCTCCTTGATCATTTAACGTAAGTCTTGTTAAGTCCAATTGAGCAGGTTCTTTACCAAAGGCCTACAGTGTGACCTCAAAGAGTGGTAAAAGGCTAAGGGGTGAGATTAGCATCGGGAAAAAGCCTATATACCTAGAGTGATACACGAGAGACGAGCGGATACATTTAGTGAGGGAGTGAGGTTCTTTTATTTGTTTTACTTTTGTTGCTAACATTTTTTTTGCAGGTAAGCTCATCATGTCTGACCATAGTGAGCAAAGGTTTGCTAGCCTAGAATTCTCTATGAAGGCTATGCAAGATGAGTTCAGACGTATGTATGCTCGTATGGATGACATTGCTTCAGCTGTAAAAGGGAAAACCAAGGTGTCACGAATTGCACCTGAAGAAGAAGAAGATGAAGGTTATGAGTCTGAAGAAGTTATTTCCCGCCGAGGGAGGAGGGTGCCACTACAGCAACCAAATCGTGATAACAATTTGGGAAGCATCAAGATGTCCATTCCTCCTTTCAAGGGCCTAAACAATCCAGAGGCTTACTTGGAATGGGAAAGGAAGGTTGATCAAGTGTTTGAAGTCCACAACTACTCTGAGGAAAAGAAAGTGCAAATTGCAGCAGGTAGAGTTTGTGGAATACGCGAGCATTTGGTGGGACCAATTGGTGAAGTCTAGAAGAAGATGTGGAGATGAACCAATTCGAACTTGGGCAACCATGAAGACAATCATGAGGAAGAGATTCATCCCGAGTCATTACTCTAGAGATTTACACCGAAGGCTTCAGACCTTGAAGCAAGGCTCGTCTACTGTAGATGAATATGCTAAGGAGTTGGAGACCCTCATGATCCGAGCTGATGTACAAGAGGATGAGGAGGCCACCATGGCTAGGTTTATTGCAGGCCTAAATTCAGAGATTGCTGATGTTGTGGAATTGCACAACTATGTTGAGCTTCAAGACTTGGTTGATAAGGCCGAGAAAGTTGAGCAGCAACTCAAATCAAAAAGAGGACGAGGCTACTCCAACAATCAAACTCGTTCCCAATGGAGTAACTCCCGTGAGAGGAGGCCTGAACAGAGCAATCAGAAACCCAAGGAGCCATGGAAGAGAAATGACACAGCCCTCTAATAGTAAAAGCAAGGTCGAGTTACCATCCTCCAAACAACCCGTCAAAGGCAGAAATGAAGCACCACCACCACGACAGAGAGATATCAAATGCTACAAATGTCAGGGATACGGGCACATTTCTTCTCAGTGTCCCAGTCTAAGAAGCATGATCATCCTTGATAATGGGGATGTAGAGAGTGAGCACTCCAGTGATGAGGAGATGCCACCGCTTGAGGGGCCCAGTGGTGATGAACATGAAGGGCCTAGTGAAGTTGATCCACCAAGTGGAGCGGTGCTGGTTACCCGCAGATCCCTTAGTATCCAGCCTAAAGAGGACAGCGAGGAGATGCACAGGGAACACATCTTCCATACCAGATGTGTGGTCCTAGATAAGTTATGCAATGTCATAGTGGATAGTGGTAGCTGCGCGAATGTTGCCTCTACCTTGTTCGTAGAGAAGCTGGGGCTACCTACCATCAAGCATCCCAAGCCCTATTATTTGCAATGGTTGACAGATCATGGTGACATTAAAGTGACGAGGCAAGTAATGGTGTCATTTGCCATAGGAGGGTATGTGGATGAGATCTTGTGCGATGTCATACCTATGCATGCTTGCCATATTTTGTTCGGCCGACCGTGGCAATTGATAGGAAAGTGATTTATGATGGGTATAAGAATACCTATCGATTGACTTGGAAGAAGAAGGAGTATGTACTGAAGTCTCTACTGACCATCTGAGGCTTATACTGATCAAGCTAGGATCTCCCAAGAATGTAAAATGAGAGAAAAGCAACAAAGTGTGAGTGAGGAGAAAAACAAAAGAGATGGTGAGTTAGAAGAAAAGAGAGAAGAGTCGAGAGGAAAAAGAGAGAAAAATAAAAGAGAGGTTGTGTCAAAAGAAAAAAGAAGGTGAGTGCATTTGCAGAAAAAGGAGAAGTCAAGAGTGCACTGATAGCGAGGCAGCAATTCCTTATGCTTATGTATAAGGATATTTACCTTTCTACTAACGACATTGACCCTTCTGTACCAAGTGTCGTAGTCTCTTTGTTGCAGGAATTCCAAGACTTGTTCCCCGAAGATGTTCCACAGGGGTTACCACCACTTAGAGGCATCGAGCATCAGATCGACTTCATACCGGGGTCGAGCATTCCTAACCGTCCAGCTTACTGGGCCAACCCCTGAGGAAACAAAGGAGATACAGAGACAAGTGGACGAGTTGATGGAGAAAGGGTTCGTTAGGGAGAGCATGAGTCCGTGCTCAGTACCAGTCATTTTAGTGCCTAAGAAGGATGGCACTTGGAGAATGTGCGTGGACTGCAGAGCCATCAATAAAATAACGGTAAAGTATCGTCATCCCATTCCTAGGCTAGACGATATGTTAGATGAACTGTATGGCTCACAAATATTTTCCAAAATTGATTTAAAGAGTGGTTATTATCAGATCAGGATGAAAGAAGGTGACGAGTGGAAAACTGCTTTTAAAACTAAGTACGGCCTTTATGAGTGGTTAGTTATGCCTTTTGGCTTAACTAATGCTCCTAGTACTTTTATGCGTTTAATGAACCATGTTTTCCGCCCTTTCATTGGAAAATTTGTTGTGGTCTATTTTGATGATATTTTGGTTTACAGCAAGTCGTTGAATGATCATGTAAAACACTTGCATGCTGTTCTTGATGTACTTAGATCGCACCAATTATATGCCAACATGAAAAAAGTGTTCCTTCTGTATGGATTCTATTATTTTTCTTGGGTTTGTTGTTAGTACTAATGGCGTAAGTGTAGATGAATCTAAGGTGAAGGCAATTCAGGGAGTGGCCTACACCTAAGAACGCCAATGAGGTAAGATCTTTCTACGGTTTAGCAAGCTTCTACCGAAGGTTTGTACATGATTTCTCTTCGATAGCTGCACCTTTAAATGAGCTTGTTAAAAAGAATGTAGTATTTAAGTGGGAAAAGTGTGCATGAAAGAGCTTTTAATTTGCTGAAAGATAAGTTGACTAATGCACCTTTGTTAAGCCTACCTAATTTTGATAAAGTTTTTGAAATTGAGTGTGACGCTAGTGGTATTGGTGTAGGAGCTGTTTTGATGCAGGATTCCAAGCCTATTGCCTATTTTAGCGAGAAGCTTCAAGGGGCGGCACTTAACTATCCCACTTACGATAAGGAGCTGTATGCTTTGGTGAGGACGCTCCAAACATGGCAACATTATCTTTGGCCAAGGGAATTTATCATACACTCATGACCACGAGAGCCTCAAATTCCTCAAGTCCCAAGGTAAGTTGAACAAGAGACACGCCAAGTGGACTAGAGTTCATTGAGACGTTCCCATACGTCATCAAATACAAACAAGGTAAGGAGAACATAGTGGCAGATGCGTTATCAATAAGGTATACTCTTCTTACCTCATTACATGCCAAATTACTTGGATTTGAACTTGTGAAAGACTTGTATGGATCTGATCATGATTTTGATTCAATTTGGAATGCATGTGAAAAAGGATCTTTTGGCAAATATTATAGGCATGAAGGTTTTCTATTTAAGAAGGATAAATTGTGTGTGCCTGTAAGCTCTTTGCGTGAATTGCTTGTGCGTGAGTCGCATGGAGGGGGATTAATGGGTCATTTTGGTGTATTAAAAACTCTAAATGTTTTGCAAGAACATTTTTACTGGCCTCACATGAAAAAAGACGTGCAAATGTTGTGTGACAAATGCATTACATGTAGACAGGCTAAGTCTAGAGTTAGACCACACGAGCTTTACACACCCTTACCTGTGCCATCCCATCCTTGGGTTGATATTTCTATGGATTTCGTGTTGGGACTCCTAAGGTCTCAATCTGGTAAGGATAGTATTTTTGTTGTGGTAGATCGGTTTAGTAAGATGGCTCATTTTATCGCATGTGTTAAGACCAATGATGCCTCTCATATAGCTGATTTGTTCTTTAAGGAAGTAGTGCGTTTGCATGAGCTACCTAGAATTATTGTTAGTGATAGGGATGTTAAGTTCCTAAGCCATTTTGGGCGTACTCTCTGGAGTAAATTAGGGACTAAGTTGCTATTTTCTACCATGGCACATCCTCAAACAGATAGGCTAACGGAAGTTGTCAATCGTACACTTACCACGCTCTTGCGAGCAATCATTCAGCGCAATTTGAAAAATTGGGAAAAATGTTTGCCTCATATTGAGTTTGCTTATAATAGAGCTATGCATTTTTCTACTTCTTATTCTCCATTTGAGGTTGTTTATGCTTTTAATCCTTTGACTCCGTTAGATATTGATAAGTGCTAAAATATACTAGTTTTTAGTAGGCTTTTAGGTTAGGTTTATAGGGTTTTCCATGAGCTTTCCTCTATTTACTTGCTATTTCTTCTTATTTTTGAGTTTAATAGCTAAATCATGTGTTAAAGATAATTATTTGCATTATTCTTGTGTTTTCATAGGGTTTGCACATTGCGTCACCAATTTGGATGATAGTTGGATGATATTTCAAGATGATTTTAAGTTGGTGATGAGTTGAAGTCAAGAAACCCTCAAATTGGTGCAAAGAATCAATGGTGGAACAAGAATGGAAAAGAAATGGGTATGCAGCTTGGACATGTTTCAGTATTTTGGTAATAACTCTAGCTAGAGATATTGGACTGAGATGTTTCTTGAGTCATTTTAAAGCTAAGACAATGGTCTACAATTCATATGAAGATATCCAAATCCAGTTCTCACGTTTTGATGGTCAAATTTCTAAGTTACTGAAACACATTTGTACTGTGAGACGGTTCCGACCAGGTCCCAGTATTTTGACTATATCTTGAGCTACAGAGATTTAAATGACTTTATTTTTATTGATTTGGAAAGCTATCTCAAGGGGCTACAACTTTTGTGTTTTGAGAAAAAGCTAATTCTACCGTCTTGGAGGTCGAATCTGATGTAAAAGTGAAAATCGAGCTTCTGTCCCCATCCGCGATGTCACCCGCGGCGCGGATGATGCTGCGGATGGGACCAGAAAGTCACATATTCTATCCGCGGACGCGGCCGTGCCGCGGATGGCACCGCGGCTCAGTCACGAAAACCTGCAATTTTCTTTGTTTTGGGTGGAATCTTTTAAAAGAAGAACCCTACCTCTTGGGGAGGCATTATACACGCACCAAAGACATCAAAAACACACTTTTGCACACATCTAGAGAGATGTAGGGAGGAGAAAGCAAGAGTAGAGGGACAACTCAAGGTCTTCAATTGTGAAAGCAAGAAGATTTTATCAAGATGCAAGGGAGGATTCAAGAGGGCTGCATGAGAATGAGCTTTCTCTTTCTTTCTTGTCTTTTGTTAATTTTATTCTTGTAATTATGAATTAAGTTGTTTATGATTTAGATGGGATGAATCCTAAACTCTTATGGCTATGATTTTATTCTTTGTTAATAAAAGACCCACTTTGTTTTAGATTTATTCTTGAGTTTATTGGCTATTGAATTGGGATTTGCATGCTTCCTTAGATTCAATATTGATTTCATATAGTTGGATTGAGAAATCACCTATTTGATTAGATCATCTCTTGAATAAAGAGGCTTTCATGGGTTGCTAGAGATAGAATCACATAAGTCTCCCTGGTTAGATTCAAACCAAACCAAAACCATAGAATCCACAGAAACTTAATGCTTCTCTTTGGGGTTTTGATTGAGAAGAGATTCCAATCAATCAACCAAGGGGATAGGGGGTTAATGCTTGAGAAAGATTGAACCCAATTAAGGGATTCTAGGGTCTAAATAATTGGGTTATTCATTAATCAAGGTATAGTCTTAGCATGCTTGGTTTAGGGTATTCTTCATCTTGATTCACCTCTACTTTTGACCATTCTCTCTACTGAATTCTAGATTGTACTTTAATTAGGTAATTAGTTTAGTTAATTTGTATTTCCAATAAATTCGTCATTCGCTTTGTGAGGTTAGATAATAACAAGAAGGTTAGTACTAGTACTCACATAGTCCCTGTGGGATCGACACTCGGTACTCCTATACACTATACTACTGGAAACGATAGGTGCACTTGCCTAAGTATCCCTAGTATAGCGAAAGGAATATCAGATATCTTATCTTTGCCTTCTAGTGAGCGTGCAGATTTGGACGGTAAGAGAAAGGCAGAGTTTGTCAAGGATTTGCATGCTAGAGTTCGAGCTAACATAGAAAGGAAAAATGAGCAATATGCTGAGCAAGCAAACAAGGGACGTATGAAGGTGACTTTCGAACCAGGAGATTGGGTGTGGATTCACATGCGAAAAGAAAGGTTCCCTCAGCAAAGGAAGTCCAAGCTTGGACCTCGTGGAGATGGCCCATTTCAAGTCCTTGAGAAGATCGGTGATAATGTATACAAGATCGATCTGCCAGGTGAGTATGGTAATATTAGTGCGACTTTCAATGTGACTGATTTGTCCTTGTATGATGCAGGTGATTCGAGGACGAATCTTTCTGAGGAAAGAGGGAATGATGAGGATCGTGGAAGCCAAGGTGAGGACACATTCAAGGCCAATCCTTTACAAAGCATAGGAGGTCCAATGACGAGGCTTCGAACCAAGAGGATGAAACAAGCTATGCAAAGACTTCTTACGCAATTGCACGAAGAAAAAGCTACTTGGGCTAAGAACATGCCGGTTCGGATGATTACGTATGCTTGGATTGATGTTGACGCCAAGGGAAGTGAGCAAGGTAGTCAAACCAAGCCAAATGAAGGAGAATTGAAGTTTCTGACCGAGGCCGCACCTAAGGCCGCGCCACGGCCTTCCCCACGGCCTTCATCAGAGAGTTGATTCGAAACTGCCTACGCGAGACAGGCATTCTGACCAAGGTCGCGCCCAAGTCCGTGCCGCGGCCTTTCCCGCGGCCTTCATCAGAATGTTACTCCAAATGAAGTGAAGTGAAATAAAGCCTTTGATCAAGGCTACGCCCAATCCGCGCCGCGGCCTTCCCTGCGGCCTTCATCAGAAATCACGAACGCGTTTGTTTGTTTTTTTATGAGTTTTTAATAGCATAGTGAGTTGTAAACCTTATATAAGGTATTTGGTGTAATGAACGAAAAACATGATTGAATGAATTAAACATGAGTTTTCTATCAAATTAGGGTTACCCTAGTTCTTTAGTAAAACAATAACTACTCTTGTTCTTGACAATCGACTTGTTAAGATCAAGCCTTTTCTTTGCTTAGGATTGTTCTTCAAAAAGGGTTTGCTCTTCGTCTTGTGAGATCGTCAACTAGGGGTCTATTCCACGGGTTGGGTAGGAGTCTAGGTTGCATCCCATAAGGAGAACCAACGATCTTTGGTGGCATTCAAAGCGCCCAATTCAAATTGTTCTTGGATTCTTCGACAAGTAATGAAGGGGTCAAGAAGATTGGATTGGTTCCCACGGATCTTCAAGGAGTCTTGGGCATCTCGCGACCGTGGTTCGCATAACCCTCACCACAGGGACGTCTTCAACCCTAACCTTATCCTCCGGGGTGTTAATCAAATATGCTAGAAATCCATGGGCTCCTCTATATAACAACTTCCTAGCTTGGATTCCCGAAATAAGGGTAGACGAGGCTAGGATTCTTCTAACATCTATCCTTAAAGTAGCCTCACCAGGAATATGAAATTCTACCACCTGAGTTCGACAATTCACTTGGGCATTATATCGAGATAGGTAGTCCATCCCTAGAATCACATCATAACCTCGAATAGGTAGAGATATAAGGTCGGCCATTAACTTCCTCTCACCTACCAAGAACTCGCAATTCTCATACATGAGGTCAATCACTAGGCAATGATCCCCAATAGGTGTCTCAACTACTAAGTCATAAGGTAACCTAATAGGTTGCAAAGCAATAGAAGACATAAACTGAGGATTGAAAAAGGAATGTGTGGAACCAGGATCAACCAATATTTTAGCTAAATAGTGGAAGACAGGAATAATACCTTCTACCACCTCTGACGATTCCACCGCCTCCACCTTATCCATAGCATAAACCCTAGCCGGGACCTTGGGTTTGCTTCCATTTTCCTTGGTTGGAGCTTGGGTAATCGCCTTTCGACTGGATGGAGATGCGCCTTCCTTCTTCTCGGGCCTCACTAGACAAGTACTTATCTGATGCTCAGAGCTTCCACAGTAGAGGCACTTCTTTGCCCTTCTCTAGCACTCGTCCATGGTATGATTCGGCTTCCCACAATAACCACAGATTACTTGCGAGGCAAGGACTTGGGTGCCTCTTGGGGGACCTTCTTATCGTCCGACACTTGGCGGAGGTGCCCCTCTTCCTATTGGAGCCTCTCTAGCTCTCCCAGGTGGACCTTGTTGAAATCTTCCACCCCCAACTCCTCTTCCAACTTTAGGGCTTGGGGCTTGTTCAGAAGGTGGTCGCGCAACTACGGTCGTACCTCTCTTCTTTGATTGAAAGCTTTTTACTAACGCTTTGGTGTCCTCAACTTTTAGGGCCGTTTCCACGATGCCTCCAAAAGTGGGCATGGCAACAGTTGCTAAGGACTCTTGCAGCTCCACGTTAAGTCCTTGGATGAAACGTCTCTTCCGCTTGTAATCCGACACTACCATCTCAGGTGCGTACTTTGACAACTTGGAGAACTGGGCCTCGTAATCAGCTACACTCATTAATCCTTGCTTTAAGCAAAGAAACTCTTCATCTCGCTTCTCTTGGACGCGCAAAGGAATGTACTTATCTTTAAATTCTTGCACGAAATTTCTCCAAGTTCTCGGGGTTTGGTACCTCTCCCACTTGGCACGTACCAAATCCCACCAACAAGTTGCAGGTCCTTCCAACTGAAATATTACAAAAATCACTTGCCTTTCCTCAGGGTATTGCAAAGCAGCAAAAATTTTTTCCATCCTCTCGAGCCAACCATCGGCTACCTCAGGGTCTGGCCCACCAGGGAACTTAGGAGGGGAAAATTTATGAAATCGCTCCAAGGCGACATTTTCACTGGGTATAGGATTCTTGTGGGGATTACTAGACTTTTTCCCAGGGTTATCCTGGCTCCCCATCTGAGCGAGTACATCAGTCATTCTACTAAGTAGCACGACCATAGGGTTCTCTACCTCACCCCTGGATCCAGATTGTTTGAGTGCCTCAGACTCGGCATCCTGGCTATGTCTAGTACGATGTCTACCACGTCCACTAGTTGACATATTCTGAGGTTTCAAAGTAAAAATCACTAACTAGCCCAAGAGAAAGTTAAGAATGAAAATAAATAGAAAAAGTAAAGTAAAAGGCGTAAATAACATAAAAAGGCAAGTAAAGATATTCATGGCATAAAGTACGCACAAATTTGGACAAAGGCCATCATATATAAAACGAAAGTCATATATACATCTCAAGTAGCAAACGTACATACAAGTACCAAAAGTGATAATGTCATAGGAGCTTTACATACAATAGATGAGGGGATAAAGTACAAATCCCTAAGTAGGCTCCTAATAAAAAACTAGAACCCTAATCTAGTTCCCTATGCAACTAGTAGAGTCCTCCTTCGACTCCTCCTCCTCCTAAGGCTCCTCCTCGGGATCCTCCTCAGTCTCAGGCGATGCAGGTGCCACGGGTCCAGGCCCAGCAGGAATCTCCTCACCTCGGACCTCTCCAACCACATGCTCGACCATCTACGTGCGTTCATAGAGGACATGGCCTAAACTATCACAGACATGTCTAACTACTCGGGTAAGTTGAGCACGGGACCCCCGAACCTGCTAGGTCAAAGCCAAAGTCCACTCCCTCTCTCTCACAAGCTCCACCTCCAACTCTCTAATTCGGCGAGCCTGACGGCCCACCTCATCTCTCAAGCTACGGACGCTCGCATGAGCGGTAGCAAAAGTGCGAGCAAAACTCCTATTTTCCTCAATTAGTGGGACTACCACATAATCGGGATAAGAGTACATCCTCCAACATCCACAAGGGAGTTGAATCCTACAGGCAGGAGAAAAGCACAAGTATGGATGCCCCAAATGATGGTGATAGCGAGCCAAGGGTCTACACCTCGACCTTTGATACCTCAAGGGTATCAAGATCAAATCTCGTACCTCCGATATCTCACCTCGATTCTCGTCAGCCATACCTACGTTTAACATGAACAAACTTAGTCAAGATCTCAATCTTAAAGACTTAGCCAAAATTTCACTTAAACTAACTAACACGTCTAAATTCGACTCCTTTCAAGCCTAAGATCTAATACCAACTGTGACAGCCCCACCTTCCCCTAAGGCGAACCAGAGGGTTTAACGAACTGCTTGCCTAGCTCTTGCCAGGACTCAAGTCACTAAAGTAATAAACACATAAACTAAACTTCAAAATATAAGTAGACTCGTAATATTTTCAAACTAGTTTCCATACAAATATATAGAATCCCAAACTATTACAACTTCAACTTAGATAAGATAAAATCCTAGTACAACATCAAAATATACATCAAGAGAAATGACTTAGATGACTAGTACTCACACTCGTACCAACCTTCATGTCAATCGGAGCCTGCTAAGGAAAACAATAATAAAAGGAGGTGAGCTAGAAGCTCAATGAGGTTCCAAGGCATGCAAACATACAAGCAACTTGTCAAAGCGATAAAGTATGAAAAAAACAAGTAAAGATAAAATAGGATACGGGTCAACCGTGGGAGTCACTCGACCATGGGAAGGACAATTCAATATCATTTCAAGTATAAGGATAAGTATCTTCTCAACCATTGGCAAACAATGTTAACTTTCGCCAAAGGGAGAAATATTCAATTAAGATTCAAGTCAAGTAATTCAAGTCAAATAAGATTCACATCATTGTTTTTGGATCAAATGGCAATAGCGCTTGGACGTTTCATTTTGTCCTTGCCAATGATCAAGGTAATTTTCCATCCCACCAATTCACCTTTCCTCCTCAAGACCACCATTCCATGTGAGATCGTCCTCAATGATGGAGGGCTAAATATAGGGTAGCTCAAACCTAGGAATTGCCTTGTCCAGGACTTACATTCGTAGGGAGAGAGTTTAAAGTCCCTTAACCCTAACACCTTATAACCTCCAACCACTTATATGGTCCAATATCAATGAGTCAAGTATAGTTCAAGATCAATAAGTCAAATATAGTTCATAATTGAAAGCTAGGGTCGATTACGATATAGTACATATTCGCCCTTGTAACCACATTCTCATGCTTTCAAGTAAGGCAAATAACACATGGAATCTAATAGGAAAAGCAAATAAACACTCGTAGGCGCAAGTAAATGAACACTCACCTCAAGAGATTTCACGAAAATTCGGGATAAGGAGAAGTATTTGACTGGAACCCTGGAAGTTCAAAAGAACTAGGTTTAGTTACTATTCTAAGGTTAAATTCATAAATTTGTGGAAATTTAACTAAGGTTTCCAAAACGTTAGTAAAAGGAATCATACTAGAAGGTTATATGTTAACTTAGTGTATACGTCGAAAGTTTACGTTCAGTTATGGTTAAAATGAGTTTAGCACTTTTTCTAGGGAAATTAGATTCTAAAACCCCAAATTAAGTCATGCCAAGTCTTCATAATATAAGTAAAGTTCAAAACTAAACCTTCTATAAACATAGTTTTAGTTTAAAAGTATTAAAGTGAACATTTTAAGGTTTCAGATCAAAAACTAGTTTCTAAAAGAAAGGAAACTTAATTAGGTATAAAGTTGGAAAATCACTATTAGGGTTTACTATTAGGGTTTAGGATTTACAACTACTATTAGGGTTTAGGGTTTAGGGTTTTGAAACACTATTAGGATTTAGATATTTTTAGGACTTATATGGAATAAGTAAAACTAATCATGACATAAACAAATATAGCTAATAAGTTAAGGGTCTAACTTGCAATAAACACTAACTATATTAACATTCAAGTTCTTGGAAGATCAAATGACATAAAAATAATGCAAAAATGTCAAGAACATAAGGCAAAGTGGGTCGGCCAACAATAAGAAGATCAGACCAGAAATTTCCAGATTTGAAGATCAAATTTGATAGCTAATTCACTAGCCAATTCATCTACCAAATCCTCCAACTTTTCTTGGTCAACTAAGGCATCATTGTAAGGTAATAGCATAGGTAACGCAGCGGAAAAATAAAAATTTATTACCTTAACCATGGATCTCTTTGACATATCTATATGATTAACAAGGGGGTTTGCATGAAAATTACCTTAAGCACAGAAGATTTCTATGCTTCTAAGCAAAGATCCTTCGAAGAAGATGTTAGATCTACCACGAAAAGCCCTCCAAACGTAGAGCCTCTAAGGATATCCACACGAACAACTTCTTTGGGAACCTTATAGGCTTGCTTGCTTTTACTTTTGAGTGCTAGCTCCCTTGAATTATTAAGAACACAAGAAGAAGAAAAACCTAACCCTTAGGAGAGAGAGAGAGGGATGCCTAGAGAGAGAAAGAGGCGTGACTTTTTCTCTTCAATTTTCTCTCACTAGTTTTCTTTTGTGCTACAATAATAAATATTCAAGAGTCAAAGCATGAACCTATTTATATAGGAAGTAATCTAGTCTTTTAGGAAATAAAGCTAATTAGAAACCAAGAAGGTTTAGACAACTTACTTTAAGCTAATCCTTCTCCATTAGGAAATCTATTACATAAGGAAACCAATTAGTTACTTTATTTCTTTTAGGAAACTAATTTCCTGCAAGACTTAGAATATTTATAAATAAGTCCTTTGAGTTAATTTATCTCATAAATTAACCCCATAAGTATCTCATACTTATCTTAATTACATTTTAACCCAAAGATTTTGTTCTTTATGTGTGTGACCCATTAGGTTCCATTCACGTTGGTAATAAGTATAAATTATAACTCATTAATTGAGCTAGATAAATTAAACACTTTTAATTTATCATTAATTCACTAATTAATCAATTCATACTTATAGATCATGAGTGGCGTCTGGCAATGCATCATGACCACCCAAGTGAATAGGAAAGTCATATGGTAGACCATACCCTTCAATGACAATGTTACCGTGTAATTAATATCCTTTCACCACACTATATCCCAATTAGTCTAAAAGTATAGTGCATACTTTTAAATGACTAATTTATATTTTCTTGTTCCAGAAATATAACTCTCCATGATGTATAACCTTGAAACTACTTCCAAGTTATACTATCACTTCTGCAGAAGATTTATGAGTTAATATTTCCAACAAGTGGCCATTAAGGGATATACTCTCCTATTAAGGAGTGGTGAATCCTATATTGATTACTCACTATCTTTCCATGCTTCAAACTATACCCAATCTCTAACCTATGAGCTACCCTTTTACGGGCACTGAGGAATAGAGTCAAAGTATAGTAATCCACACTCAAGATACTATGGTAATCTCAAGTCAAAGGATCACTTACACCATTGCCATTAAGAGTTCAACTATTGGCACTATAGTTGAAACTCTTGACGGATCAATCCAATGAACTTGTTCTCAAACAAGCATCCACATACCAGCTTAAGTGTCACGCACACCATAGTCAATGAGATCAACTACTACTTACCATAAGTAGAGGCAAAGTATGTGCTAGTCTATCCGTATTAATGATGTCCAATCTCATTAATACTACGACTAGGGATATTTAAGAATATGACTTTATGCATTAGAGTCTCATAATTGTAACCCTTACAATCTCTAATACACAGTCAATATTCTAAGGACTTTATCAATCAAACAAGTAACATGGAAATACAAGTATAGACGACAAAGAAAAATACCACACGGATAAATATAATATATAAAACACCTTAAACCATCTTGGTTTTAGGGCATACACTAACAATCATATGAAGCATTAAAAGAGCTAACAATTGCAGGAAATATGTGGTGCAAGATGGAGTAAAACAGTCCATAAAATCAGGTTATAAAACTGAAGTGCAAAGCTGGAATTTTTCTTTCATGCTGCCCGGTTCAGTTTAGGCTCCAAATCAGAATTTTAAGAGCTCAAATTTGCAAGTTTGATGGAGATATGTTTACCACAAGTTTCTAGGTGGTTTTAGGAGCAATTGATGGTGCAAAACCTCCTCCAAAAGCTGCTGAAAATGGGACTGGACTGAAGAGATGAAAACTGAAATTCGGTTTGAAGTTCTTGGTTGCTAGAGTTCTTGTTTTGGCTTGAGTTTTTTGTGAATTGTTTGAATGATGCAAATGAGATATTTTGGCTGCCAATTGCAGCTGTGAGGCACGAAATTTCAAGGGTAAAAATGGAAGAAAATTTCTGCCAAAATCAAAAGAAAATGGAAAAGGTTTTTACTTGGCTAAAATGAATCCAACAAGCTAGCTTAGTTGTCTTTCTTTCCCTAATTCAAGGAGTAATATTAGGGAATTGTCTCCTCTGCACATGGCTTGGTTTAGGGCTGAAATAAGAGTGGTTTAAGGTCTACTAATGAAGTCGCTAAATAAAATACTCGTTTAAACGTCGAACGGCCAGTTTTACGGAAAAGCGTTTTAGCATAACACTTACACATATATATATATATTCCAAGTTAACACTTGAATTTGTGAAAGTTAACAATTTCAAATATTTGAAAATCATGAAAATGGTTTAAAACTCCATTTTACGCAAAACACACACTAACACACACTCACGGTGTTTTCTCTCTCTTCTTCCGATTTTTTTTCCAAAATGGAAAACCTTTCTCAACTAGCATTAATTCAAAATAATATGCATGAAATGACATATAATTATAAAATTTGAATAGTAAAGCCCTAAGGCACTATTGACCGTGGTATGATGTGCACATAACATTGTCTAGGAGATCACCCAAACTCTCGGTTTGAGTCCACAAGTTTAGAGATTTGGGCTTTAAAAATCGATTCACTTGGACATGTGACCGTGGCCCGACATGCGCGTAGCAGTGTCCAGGGAATCACTCGAACCACCGACCTGGGATCCTTGGAATTGACAAACTTATTACTTTTTGGATCCCTCAGTCTGAAGGTTCGGGAACCGAAGCCTTAATTGAGTCTAGATGCATCAGTGAGCCCAACCTCATGCATCCATGTAGAATAACCTAGGATAAAGTCAAATTTGCCCTACTTGGTACATCAGGCACGAGATGAGGGAATCCACCCTTTTACTTTTTCTATTGTATTGTTTCTTGCTATTTGCTTTATCAATGTGTTATGTGATATTTGATTAAACTAACGCACTCTCTCTTATTCTTTGATCGCATCTACAACTATAGAATAAAGAGCCCTAGTATGGTGCTCTCGTAAGAAGCCAACCCTCTTTTAGCACGTTTAAATTTCATTTTCGTAATTAATTTCCTCGAGAAAAATGGAAATGAGATTTATAAAATAAAAAAAATTTACAAATTGTGTTTGGTTGTGAACAAAATATCCAAGGGTCAAATCGTTGTAAATTTTGTAAAATTGTCAAAAATTTAATTTTTCAATTTGTACATTTTTTTAAATAAGAGTTGTAATTTCAAATCTTTTTCAAAGTTCACTCATTCTTGTTATACTTGTCAGTTTTATCCAAACTAAATTTTTTTAGAATCAATAAATGCATTCAAGCAGTCAAATTTTTGCAAAGAAATTAACATGTTATTTTTGCCGTATCCCCCACCCTCCCATCTCACATTGCACAAAAAGTGATGTTAAAATATGTTTTATGATACTTTAATAAACTGACATTTTTTTACTTGTATGTTCCTACATAAAGTCATGACCTTTGATGTTGTGTCCCGTGACTTCCGGGAGACTGGATTTTTTCCAATCAAATATTTTTAGAGTCAATAATCTTTTTGTACAGTTTATGGTCCATCTTTCTCGAAGAAGTTTTACACCATTATTAGATAAAATCTTTAGAACATTTTTCAAATTTGGCATTTTTGCATATTTTAACTCGCTTTAATAAACTGGCATCACACATAAACCCTAGAGGGAATGCCATTTCGGGAATCCCATGATAGAAAAGCCACCCTTTTGTCTTGGGTACTTAACCCTAAAAAGACATGCACGCTTATATTTCACCACCATCTTGGTGTGCGAGACCCTAGGTAAGGTAATACGAGCAAAACAGAAGCATTTGCTTCTCGATGAATTTGGCGTGTTTTTCATTAGAAAAGGGGGGTCTTACCCTAAAGGATTGCATTTCATGCTAGGCCTACCCTTGGCATAATAAGGGCTCCGCTAGGACATGCATCTGTTTTTGTTTTTATTTATACTAATTTTGATTTTTTCATTTTTACAGGTCCTCTAACGGAGATGGTAAAATAAGAAAGACATCTTATACCTATTTGGTCTTACATTTGAGTATTTTAAATTATGGTCCAATTCTAAATAAACCGTCATATGTTTGAGACCCGTAAGGACATAAAAAACATGAGTGTTCTTTTGAATTATTCGAAGGGTCATGGACGACCAATTTTTTAGAGTTGATAGTGCCTAGTAACTAGATAGGTGAGTTTGGTTAGGATAAGCAATGTGATAAATGAAATTGTATGTCATAGATGGACAATTGTAAATAATTTGGATGCTAATAATTGCACTCCTATAAATTTAAGATTGCCATATCTCCAAAATTTTTCTCAGATGAAGTGTTCAATAAGTTGCTTTCTCAAATTTGTTTATGACATTTGATTTTCCCTTCATGTCTTGCATTTAGCTTTTGAAAAAAATTTTCTTCAAATCTTTTGTTATATTGAGCAAATGATTCTTTGATGAGACCTCGAAATATGTCACATTTTTCTCAAAGCCTAAAGTAAGGTTTGTGTCATTGTAAAGTTTCTCTTTTGATGAATGAATATAAGCTCAAATTGAATGAAAAGAAAAATATTTTCTTGTATCTTTTGAGGGTGAAAATAAACGCCCATGGTCTTCGGATGTCATCTTATTTGAAGCTTATAATTGCCACTTTGATATGTCTTTGAATTCTAAAATAACACAAGCTGTTAATGAGGAGCTAGAGTGATACCGAAAAGGAATCTGGATTCCGTGTTAAGGATTCTAAAGGGTACAAAAGAAAAATTCAAGCTTAACTTGGAAGGGATAGAAACCACAAATATTGACACCAAGATATCGGTCAGTGAGTTAATTCAGAATACACTTCTACTACGAAGATCTGCAAAATGTCAAGCCAATTTTGATGTATGTTTGGACGATTCAAGCACAATAAAAGAGCAAACATGCAGGGGATGTGGCTTCAACCATTGCACAAGGGGAGTTATTGTTTCATATCCACACTATCTTATTTACCTTTGGAATGTGTTGTATAGTTTGTTGTAAGATTAAAATAAGGTGATGTCACATGCTTGTGAGTTTTTGCTCACAATCGTGATTTTGGTCTAATTCCCCTACTTGTTGAAATTACTTTATGTACTTTGGCAAATGCTTTCTCCAACTACTAAGAAATGATTATTATGTGGTTTGGAGTTTTGTTCTTATAGAAAATATATCATGTAAAGTGGTTGAAGTTATGTCCAAAATTTTGCATGTTTGATGAAAGTTTCTTTTCTTCATTCAATTTCACATGTTAAATATTGATTATGGTCAATTAGTGCATTCATGTAATATGTGATATGACATTTATTATGAGGGATTTTTATACTGAAAAAATAAAAAACAAAGGGAAGAAGAAAAGAAAAAGAAAAAGAAAGAAAAAGTATGACATAACTTTTTTCTACTCCAATGGTTCTCGTGCTTAGCAACCGAGAGTCTTCATCCAAAAATGTCGACTTTCGCATCAAAAGGTACTTGAATTATGAGTAATGCATCGTAAATTTGAGTAAGTAAATTGTTGAGTAACCAGGGGTCTTCATTTAACCAATGTCGATTCTTGCGTAAAAAGGCAATTGTACTTCTCAAATACAGTTTTTGCTACTTGCTTAGAGATTGAGGTGTTGAGTAACCGGAAACCTTCAAAACCAATGTCGGTTTTCGTGTCAAAAGACATTCTCGTAGCTTAAGTGATTAGTTTACTTGGTCTTGAAGAAATGCATTTTAGAATGCACATGTATGATTTCAATGCTTGGATCATTAGTTGAGCTCGCATTTGCCAAATAGCTGAGAACAAACAATGATTCAAATGTGGGGGAATTGACAAATGTCAAAATTATACTTCTGAGTTGTTCCTTTTAGTGTGAATTTGATTCATTTTGTGTATTTTCCATTCGAATTTAGAATTTTGAGGCAGAAATAATTTTGAGCAGATTGACACACGAGCTTTGGGATCTTTGCAGGGAAAGACTCTCAAGTTTGAATACTACCATTCATTCATTTCCTCTAAAGATGATAATCCGAAAGGGCACTACAATTGAGTCAAGATGGTAGTTGAAGTTTCACAAGTGAGAAAGTCAGTATGCCGATATGGAATGCATTTGGAAGTTGGCGACTATAGTTGTTTGAAATTTCTCATCTACATTGATTATTTCGTGGCAATGTCAGAATTCAAGTAGGAATGACATCCGAAGATCAAAAGGCATCTTTTAAGCTACCATTTGAAAATCAATTTTTTTGAAAAAAAAATGTTTCATTTAATTGTATTTCATTTAAGTTCTTGCGTGTTTTGTGTTGTTTACTATACATAATTTTTTTTACATTATTGCATGAGAAGTATTTTCTAACCAATTCATGTTTTGAAAAATTTGACATTTGCTTTGTTTAAATTTGAAATAAAAGCAAAGGCAATCCTAAATTTATCAGAAGTCAAAGTCATTCATGGACGGAAAGATTATTTGGAAGATTGATCTAAATTGTGAACTAGAACGCATTATGTTTGGGACTTCGCAGAAAGTGAAGCAAAGGACTATGTTAGACATTTAAGATGGCAACACTCATGCTTATATGTGCCAGAGACCGTCATGTGGTGGCATTACTTTTGCAATTGTAATTGCTTTCTTTTTTTACAGGTGCGATCACATCGTCATCAATTGAGGTCTTCGTCAAGAATAAAAGCTGGGGCAATTTTTTTAAGATAATTTGATCAAGGGCATGATTCATTTCAAAAATTGATTTCAAAATTGACATTGGGGAAAATTTTTTTAGAAAAATTTGATTTTAAGATTGATTTTGACATTGATTTATACTGGGGCAACTTTTTTTGCAAAGGTTGAATTTAATTGGATTTTGATACCAAAACTCAAAAAGAGTGGTTTCGGGTTATTTTGATGCCATATATTGGGGCAAATTATTATTTTTTTTTAAAATTTTGATCTTTGGGATGATTTGGATACAATGCTCGATAATTGTTTTTAGTTTTCCTATGTCTCAAATTTCTTTATGCATTTTTCCAACAGTCTAGATCTCATTTTTTATCATTCTAGTCTGGTGCATTTTGTTCATCAGTTTAGGATCATGAATTCATGCATTTTGTCTCGCAACCTGTGCTATGTCATATTGTCTTAATTTTTCAAACCAACATTTGTTCATTATTTATTTAGCATGTTGCATGTTATTTTGATTTTGTCCAGCATTACGCATGTTTTACTTTTCTGTTTAAATCCCAACTTGTCTGTTAGGTATTAATTTCTGTCTAACAACTCAAATTCTGTATTTTTATTTATGCATTTATGCACTCGTTTGGCAGCCTGAATCCCATTAACATGTTTTGCTTTTCTAAATTTGCATTCATTTAGCAATTGTTTTGATTTGTCCAGCATACTGCACGGTGTTTTAATGTGTTTAGCAGTTCACATATTGTGTTCGCGCTTTTTTATCTTTATTTAGGCTCAATCTTTGCATTGGGTACCGATTTTCATTTTCAGTTTGCGGTAGGCTTAATCGTCAGCATTGGGTACCGTCTTTATTTTCAGTTCTCGGTAGGCTCAATCTTTGCATTGGGTACCGATTTTCATTTTCAGTTTGCGGTAGGCTCAATCGTCAGCATTGGTTACCGTCTTTATTTTTCATTCTCAGTAGGCTCAATCTTTGCATTGGGTACTGATTTTTCATTTTCAGTTTTGCGGTAGGCTCAATCGTCAACATTGGGTACCGTCTTTATTTTTCATTCTCGGTAGGCTCAATCTTTGCATTGGGTACCGATTTTTCATTTTCAATTTTGCAGTAGGCTCAATCATCAGCATTGGGTATCGTTTTCATTTTCAGTTCTTGGTAGGCTCAATCTTTGCATTGGGTACCAATTTTCATTTTCAGTTTGCAATAGGCTCAATCTTTGCATTGGGTACCGATTTTTCTTTTTCAGTTTTGTGGTAGGCTCAATCGTCAGCATTGGGTACCTTCTTTATTTTCAGTTCTCGGTAGGCTCAATCTTTGCATTGGGTACCGATTTTCATTTTCAGTTTGCGGTAGGCTCAATCGTTAGCATTGGATACCTTCTTTATTTTTCGTTCTCGGTAGGCTCAATCTTTGTATTGGGTACCAATTTTTCATTTTCAGTTCACAATAGGCTCAATCGTCAACATTGGGTATCGTCTTTATTTTCAATTCTCGGTAGGCTCAATCCTTGCATTGGGTACCAATTTTCATCTTCAGTTTACAGAAGGCTCAATCTTCAGCATTGGGTACTGATTTTTCAATTTTCAATAGTTATATTTGTAGTATTAAATACCATGTCATTCTAATTGCATACTCATGCGTCTTATTTTACCATTTTTATTCTTCTTATGTCATCTTACATTAATTGTCATGTTAGTTTATTTACTTTCATATTTCTCAAAAAAAAAAAGGAAAAAAAAGAGAGAAAAAAGAAAAAGGTGGAAAAAAGAGGAAAAAGGAAAAATTTTTTAGTTAGATTGCATCTTATGCTCAATACCTATTTGTCCTTTGTTTAAAATCTTTATCGCATATATTTTGTCCAGCAGCCTGGACTCATCTTTTGTCATTTACTTTTCCAAGTCTGACAACCCAGAATTTGCATTTCATGATCCCTAACAGCCCAGGGTCATGCTTTTGTCATTTACATTCTCAAGTCTGACAGCCCAGACTTTGCATTTTATGATCCCTGACAGCCCAGGGTTATGCTTTTGTCATTTACATTTCCAAGTCTGATAACCTAGATTTTGCATCCCATGATTCTTGACAGCTCAAGATCATACATTTGTCATTTACATTCTCAAGTCTGATAGTCCAGACTTTGCATTCCATGATCCCTGACAGCCTAGGGTCATGCATTTGTCATTTACTTTTCCAAGTTTGACAACTCAAACTTTGCATTCATTAACCTTGACAGCCCAAGGTCATGCATCCGTTCAACAACTTGAACAGCATATGTTTATTTATATTTTCAAGTTGGCAGCCCAACTTTGCAATCATCAACCTTGGCAACCCAAGGTCATGCATCCATCTAGCAACCTGGTCGGCATCTGTTTATTTATGTTTCCAAGTTTGGCAGCCCAGACCTTACATTGCATTTTATGATTCCTGGCAGCTCAGGATCTTTTATTTACCTTTTCAAGTTTGGCAACCCAAACTTTGCATTTATCAACCTTAGCAACCCAAGGTCATGCATCCGTCCAGCAGCCTGGTCGGCATCTTTTATTTACGTTTCCAAGTTTGGCAGCCTAGAATTTGCATTGCATTAAATGATCCCTGGCAACCCAGGATCATTTATTTACTTTTCCAAGTTGGCAGCCTAACTTTGCATTCATCAACCTTGGCAGCCCAAGGTCATGCATCCGTCCAGCAGCCTGGTAGGCATCTTTTATTTACATTTCCCAGTCTAGCAGCCCAAAATTTGCATTGCATTTCATGATTCCTGGTAGCCCAGGATCATTTATTTACTTTTCCAAGTTGGCAGCCCAACTTTGCATTCATCAACCTTGGCAGCCCAAGATCATGCATTCGTCTAGCAGCCTGGTCGGCATCTGTTTATTAATGTTTCCAATTCTGGCAGCCCAAACCTTGCATTATATTTTATGATTCCAGGCAGTCCAGGATCATTTATTTACTTTTCCAAGTTAGCAGCCCAACTTTGCATTCATTAACCTTTGCAGCCCAATGTTATACATCCATCCAGAAGCCTGGTAGGCATCTGTCTATTTACTTTTCCAAGTTGGCAGCCCAACTTTGCATTCATCAACCTTGGCAACCCAAGGTCATGCATCCATCCAGCAGTTTGGTCGGCATCTGTTTATTTATGTTTAAGTCTGGCAGCCCAGACTTTGCATTGCATTTTATGATTCCTTGCAGGCCAGGATCATTTATTTACTTTTTCAAGTTGGCAGTCCAACTTTGCATTCATCAACCTTGGCAGCCCAAGGTCATGCATCCGTTCAGCAGCCTGAACGGCATTGTTTATTTACATTTTCAAGTCTGGCAGCCCAAACATTGCATTTAACTTATCGGTACTCATTTTGTTTAGCAACCTGAACTCATTTTTTTGACTTTTAGTTTAAGTACTTTATTTTGTCTTGCAGTCCTTTACCAATCTATATTATCTTTGTTTGGTAGTTCGAATGTTGCATTTCTTTCTTTTGATCACGAGTTTTGAAAAGTTTGAATTCTTGTGTTATCATTTGCAATTGTGTTCCACATCCACCGTTCACTTGCATCTGAACTACGTTTGACCTGATTCCCTTCACCGGGATAACAGCTCCTAGAGAGCTCGGTCACGTGATTATATATGTGTTCTCTGGTCATTAGTTACGTCTATCACATTTATGCACTATGCATGATTAGATGTTATGTTTATAGCAATATCTGCTTTAACATTTGGGTGAGTCAAAATTTGGTGTTGTCTACGTCTTTGTTTGAAATCTCTATGAGATTCCTGACAAAGAGGGGCAAACTGTAGATACCAAATTTTGACACATCATTTATTTTCAAACATTGGGGGGTATATTTGTATTTTTTGGGCCAAATTTTAATATTTTTAATAATCTGGGGGCAAAATAGTAATTTTATCTGTAAATATTTTTCTATAAGCTTTTGGGGGTTTTAAAATTCATATTTTACATTCATGTGAATTTGTGAATTTTTTATGATTTTTCTGGATTTAATTAGTACTCTTTTATATTTTTACCAGCACAAGGGAAAAATGGTAATTTCGCCTCGCAAACACCGTTTAGCTCATTTTAGGTTCCAAATTCATTTTTCTAATTCTTTAAGCATGTTTCTAATTTTTTTTTTTTGGAGACGATTGCTATTTTTTCTGTAAATACTATGTTCAAGGGCAAAATCGTCATTTTACAGTTTAAACTTATTTTTTTCAATTTTGAGTAAAAATGCATTTTCCAATATTTTAAGCTTATTTTTAATTTTTGGTAATTTTTCAAGATCAATAGCTATTTTTCTGTGAAATTTTATTATGCAAGGGCAAAATTGTCATTTTACCGCTTAAATTCATTTTTTGTCATATTTTGAGTCATAAATGCATTTTCTAGTGTTTTAAGCTTATTTTTTTTATTTTTGGTAATTTTTTGAGGTCAATAGCTATTTTTTTGTGAATTTTTATTGTCCAAGGGCAAAATTGTCATTTTATAGTTTAAATTTATTTTTTGTTAGATTTTGAGTCATAAATGCATTTTCTAGTGTTTTAAGCTTATCTTTAATTTTTGGTAAATTTTTAAGGCCAATAGCCATTTTTCGTGTATTTTTTGTTGTTCAAGGACAAAATCGTCATTTTACACCCCGAGCGCATTTTTATTAGCTTTAAGCTGTAGCTTTTTTTTTTGAAATATACTGTGAATTATTTTTGAAAACTTAGAGATTGCAGTTAGATTCTTTGTATTAATTTTTAATTTTGGGGTTAAAAATTATTTTTTTAATAAAATTAGTATTTTTAATACCGGTGGCGTTTTTGTTATTTTATAGCATTCTTGGCCAACAAGACAAATGACCTATAAACACCCCTTTTAATCAGCAAAAAAGAAGAAGAAAAAATGAAAAAACTTTATAAACAAATCTACTTTTATCCCTTTAAAATCAAACAAACACAATTATTCACCAAAAAAACACACTTCAATCCCATCTTCCATTTTAGTTACTGTTCATGCATCATTTTTCAAGGGCTACTACTATTCATCACAAATCAATTTTTCAGCTTAAAAAGATAAGCTTTTCTATTTGCCTTGGTTCATTTTTCTTTCATTTTTAGTAAATCTGATTATTTGTTTTTATTGCTTAAAATTAGTTGAGTTTTTGCTTGGATTTTGTCTTCAATCGTTACTTCTGGGTTCTTTCTTTCTTTCTTTCTTTGTGTTCTTGTGTTCTGAATTTGTGTTTTTTGGCTTCCACCGCCTTCTTCAAAAACCCCACCTTTAACCACCTGAACTGTAGCAGCCCCACCTTACCCAGAGGCGCACCAAAGGGCTTAGCGGACTGCCTGCCTAGCTCTCGCCAGGTCTCGATCCACGCACTCACGCAGACAACCGAGCGCACTTAACTTAAAATAAAATAAACTAAAATAAAATGGAACAAAATAAAATACACTCTTATTATTTAACTGAAAGGTACAAGTCATACCACACGTTTACAAGTCATAATATACATGATTTTCACAAAATAGCCTAACACAGTTCGGCTATTACAATAGTTACAACATCCATAATAATCGAAAACCAGTGGGTCCAGCTTTAAGTTATCAAGTAACCTGAGTAAAGGAAAACAAATAAAATGGAATGAGCTATAATAGCCCAGTGAGTGCTCAAGTCATGCGATCATACCAGTGAAATGTGATTTTTGTTCGATGAAATATTTAATGAGTAAATAAACAATTTGTGAACAAATTAATTAACAAATAGTCAATGGCGGATACGGGCTCACTGCAGAAGCAAGCTTAGGTCCAGCATACTCGTAAAATTCAATCCGGAGTTACCCTCTTTGAGGAATGAAACTCTTATCGGAAAGAATATCAAGCACCTATATTCTCCAGCATCTTATATCACCCCAAACGCTCCCGGATGACTAACCGAGGAGTAACGGTGAAGTTAGCCTCGGAAGTCCAAGATCAAGAATACAATTCAATCACTGAGTTAGCCTTTTTCAGGACTTTACTCAGATATACAAGTAACACACACCGAATACCGCCCAACACCTTATATCTCTCCCATACGCTCCCAGTCTGATTAACCATGGGAAAATAGCAAAATTGACCATGAAAGTCACAAGCACAATTAACACATTAGATAGTGAAAGCATGTAACACATTACGGAATAGATGCGATAAAGTACACATCTTTCCTCAAATAACACATTTTTATTATATACTCATGTCAAGTGTAATCATACCATTTCATGCATGGAAATAATAATAACTAGTATGACATGGCATTTCATGCATCATGCACACAGAAGAACACTCACCTGGTGCCTAAGAAAATATTTCGTAGTAAGGTCGGGAACCACTTCCGGATCCTGAAATTCACGAGAAAGAATCGTGTAAAAACCCTGACTAGAATCTAAGAAATTTCATAAGAAATTCAAGAAATACCCCAAGTCTTTCTAGGGTTAAGTTTCTAGGGTTTTGGAGCTTAGGGTTTTACCCTAGGGTTTAGGGTTTTCGAAATTAGGGTTTTCTAACTTTGTAGGGTTTTGGCTCGGAAAGGTTTAATTCACTAATAGCTAATCTACAAAAATTTCTGCACACTTAAATCACTAAATTACAGCTTATAAAGTCTTAAATCATAGCCTAATCACTTTTATTTCCTAGGTTTTACCGAAATTTCGGCAGCATTTCCCCTATAACCGGACTAACCCAAAAATTTAAAACCTGCAAGAAAACATCCAACAACCCAATTTCAACAAGTTCTACAACTTCTAGGTTCAATTTAAACTCAAATTCAATCAAGATTCCACTCAAATTCAAAATCCCTACTCCAAGGATCATCACTCAAATTTGCACAGGGTTGGTTTTCAGCCAACTTCGTGCCATTTCTGGGGTCAATCCATTAAGAACTAAGAAATTCTGATTACATGGTTTTAAAGTACGTTTATAGGGATACAACTTTCGTGAAGATCATCAATCCAAATTCCAACTAGATCAGGTTCAAAATCAGCCCCCAAGTTGGCTCTTCACCAAAACTGTTTCACGCAGAATCGAATTTTCAGCCAACTTTGCAAGATTTCTGCGGTTAATACACAATGAACTACCGTGCAAGCCTTATACCGTTGGAAAGCCCTATCAATCTAGTTTCTAAAACAACCAGAATCACTCGAATCCAAGTTGTGTATACCAAGTTATGAAAGTTTTACTAAAACTGGTCCAGCATGACTGTTTTTAAGTGTTCTTGAGTTCCAACTTAAATCCTCAACTAAACCACATATAAAACATAAATTTCCAAGGTTTAAAGGCCATATACTAGTCTATCTAACCACAAGAATACTTTATATAGCAAGTATATATCAAGTTCTAACTAATTTCTTCAAGTAATATTAACAAGAAACTTAGTATTAAACTTGCATAAAAACTAATTAAAGCATGAAATTAATAAGGTAAGTTCATGGTAAATACCTTAGATATGTCTAGAACTTTGCTTAGAAGAGATAGAAGTCCACTTCCTATGGTTGATTTGTGTCAACTTGAGAGATGATAGTCCAAGAAGTTGAGAGCAAAAGTGAGGGAAGAAGAGAGAAAGAAGAGGCCGGCCAAGGGGAGAGAAAAAGGGAGAGAAATAGGCTAGGAAAAATGAAAAAAAAATGAAGAAAAGGTGAGAAGATAGTTGACCAATTATATCATAACAAGAGTAAAGTAAAAAGTAATCTTATTAATGCAATAGTAACTACTTGGACTAAGTTAATTGGTGGAACTCATTAACTTCTTATCACTTACTACTAACATTAATAAAACACAAATTATTAAAGCAAAATGAGAGTAGAATAGGGAGAGAGAGATCCGGCCCCAAAGAGAAAGAAAATAAGAGGAATTTCGGCCAAAGAAAAGAAAAGAAAGAGAAAGAATTTTGGCCAAGAAAGAAAGAAAAGAGAGAGGAAAATTTCAGCTAAGGGAAAAGAAAATATAGCAAGAAAATAAGTGAAATTTTTGAGTAAAGTTGAGCTAAAATTCAAGTAGTCAAAAGACTAGAAAATAGTAGAATAAATTAATCAAAATTTAAACACTAATATAAATTAAATGGTCAAGTAATATTATTCTAACTTTAGTACTTAAGTGTTCTTGCTTCAAAATGAAAAATCTTAGCTAATTAACCTAATTAACTTCAAGAAATCTCCCAACTAATAAATCAAGGTTAACACTTAACCCTAAATAAGAAAAGAAAATGTCTCTTATATGTGCATTTTCTAGGGTGTTACATGAACCATAGAAACTCACCAACCACCCGCCTCTCAACTCCCCAAAACCACCACCAGAACCCATAGCTCTCAATACTCCCACCTCCAATCAACCATCGGATTCCCTCCTTCTCTACCCCCATCACCGGATAGCCTCCACCTCATGTCCATGTCTCACCACCGAGTCACCCAATTAGTCTTTACAAAGTCCAACCAAACTCACACAATGACTACAGCAATAGCAACTAAAAAGCCAGCCAGTAACCACCATAAACAGGCTTAGCAAACCATCAACTACGTAATCAGCAACCAAATCCCCCTTTCTCCTCCATCAGACCATCATCAGCTGCAGGAATAACAATCAAAAACCATTCACAAATAGTCACAATCAAAACACAGTCCTTCCTCAACCCAACGACCACCGTCTAACCAACCAACCTCATTCCATCGACAAACAACCAGTACATTCAACTACCTGTTGTCTTACCACAATCATCCACTACCCAGACCCCTGTTGTTTCAATCCCCACTCCAGCAATGCCAACCTTCCCACAACAAAATCATCACGGTTCCCAATCACACATACACAGCCCCAATTCCATTCAAAAATCACCATCAATAGCACAAAAACAATCACAACAGTCTCACCATAATCCACCCCTGCTTCCTCCATCTTACCATCCCCACACTCTGTCACACACACATATTCACACACAGAACACACAGGGATACGCACAGCAAAGAAACCACAAGCAATCACACATACAATCAGCCCACAATTCACACACAATCGCACAGTAAACATACATAACACACGCTGAACACACACAATTAGCTAAGCCATCACCCAGCCACGGATTATCAACAAGCCACCCTCATCACTGTCTCGCCATCAACTGCAAATTCACACAACAAATTCCAACTCGAAATACTACTCCCATTGACACCATCAAAATTCTTTAGCAACCATAACCTGCAGAAAAAAAAGTAAAAAAGAAACACAGATACAAAAACTCAACCCAACCCACAGGATGACCATCACCAGACACAAGCCCCGGCTACACCTCCCCTGCAACACATACAACACCATAGCCCAGTCAATTATTGTAACGGCCAAATCCACCAAATTCAATCCATCCATGGCCAAATCTTAACCTCACCATCACATAAAAATAGAGGAATTGAATAGTGACGGGGAGCAGAAAGAAATAGAGAGAGTTAGAGAAAAATTAGATAAATGGAAAAAGAAAGAAAGGCAGATAGAACAAGAAAAAAAAAGGGAAACAGAGAGGAGGTAGAGAATTGAGAGAGAATATTTTGAAAAAAAAAAAAAGAGAAAGCCAAGATAGAGAGAGGCGAGACAGAGAGCAATAGAAATCCGAGAGAGAAGGAGAAGAGAAATTGGCTGGAAAGAAGGGGAAGAAGAGAGAAAAAACGAGAGGAGAGCAGGGAAGAGAGAGGGCAAATCGAAGAAGATAGTGAACAGGAAGAGAGAGCATTTGGAGAGAAAAGAATTGAAGAAGAGAGAATAGAGAGAGGGCTGGAGAAGAAGGTGGGAGATGAGAGAAATCAGAACAGAGAAGACTGAACAGAAAAAGAAAAAGAAGAATGGAAAGGAAGAAGATAGAGATAAAGAGAAGAAAAAATTGAAAGAAACAGAGACGGAGTGGAAGAGAGAAGAAAAAAAAAAGAAAGAAAATAGAGAAAAATAAGAAAAAGAAAACCAAGAAAAGAAAGAATGAGGGAGAGAAGAGACAATCCAGGTGGGGGGTTTGAGGATCCGATTAAGATCTGCTGGGTAGTGGGGCGTGGGTTTTTGTTAATTTAGGTTTTGTTTTGTTTTGATTTCTGATCAACTAAAAATGGGAATTAGGATATTGGGGTTTTTTTTTATTTGATTTTTATGTTTTGATTTTATCTTTAGTTAATTTGTTAGTTTAATTTAGTTTTAGTTTAGTTAGTTAAATATTTAATTGAGTTACTCCAATTAATTTAGTGGTTTTTGTTTAATTTAGCATTTCATTTTTTAGTATTTTATTTTTATAAAAATAGAAATTGTGCACTTGAACCCTTTAGGTCTTATTTTCTTTCAATTGCGCCCTGATTGATTTGCATTTTGCCAAGGATTGCTGTAATTTATAATATAACCCCCCAATTTGATGAAATTTTAGTTTTTCCTACCTCGTATTTTGCTAAAATTCATAACTTGGCCCAATTGTTGGAATTTATCATTTTGTCCCCAAATTTACTTTAATTTGGCATTCCTACCCCCTTAGACTTATGTGAATTTTCAATTTCTACCCCCTAAGTTTTATAGAATTTTATTTTAGTCCTTTAATTGCTAGACTTTACATTTTACTCCGACTTTTCAATATTTACACATTTTTAGGTTTTATTTATTTATATTGTGATGCATTGACATGTGTGTTCATTTTTTTTAAGTATTTGTACCGAGTCTTCAAGAGGTATCACTACTCTTCGTTAATTGCATCTTTATGTGCTCCAACGTGTTCTAATGTTATATTTTATGCATTTTTTTATGTGTTTCTTATTTTATGCACTTTTTGCGTATTTATTTATTTTTGCGTTATTTAATTTTAAATTTTATTATTTTGACGAAAAAATATAATATTTTGTATTTAGCTAGTCAATGTAATAGTTAGGTTATTTTTTTCATATTTTAGCAAGAATTGTGTAATCAGATAGAAAGTGTAATAGATAGGGCATTTTTAATTTCCCCTTTTTAAAATTGTAAATTAAGCCCCCAGTGTAATAGTTAGGGTTTATTTGCTTTTGCGTGCTTACGTGCTCATTTGTTTTACCGCTTTCATTAGGATTTTGCATCTAGATATCATGCTTATGTGTTATGTGCTCCTATGTGATCTTATATGTCTTTATATGTTTAATTTACTTTTTAATTTATGCTTTACTATTTAATTCATGTTTTATGTTATTCTATCACCACATTAGTCCAATGCTAGTCGTGGCTTTTTCTCATTTTCTCACTAGTCTAACGTTAGTGGGGAATCCTAGAAAGGGCTAGTCCAACGCTAGACCCTTAGGGCATGTTAGTGATAGGTGCACTCGCATGCATTTCACATCTCATTTCATACACTTTTAGTTTTCTTTCCATTTGGCATGATTTTATTATTATTATTATTATTATTTTGACACATTTTTAAAATGCATGACATCTAGGTTGCATTTCACTTTGAATTTAGGACATTTCTGTGATCTGACTAGAAATAGTTGTTTACTCACGTGGGAAGCGGTGGCGTACATGCCATTCCCCCCACCATGAGTAGAAAGATTCAATCAGGAGATATTAGTCCCCCATACCCGTCATGTTGCATTCCCACTTTCTTTGATCACTTACTATACATTATTATTTTCTTTTCTTTTTGTATCACATTTTGCATAAAAACTCGTGACTCCCTCGAGGCCTCACCTCGGGTTTTGTAATTAATGCGATAATTCTGATCAAGCCTCGACAAAACATGCTGACCCTCCTGATATTCACATTTAGACTTAGGATTTGCATTCATATAGATACATCGGAACGTGATAGAATTTAAGGTTAATTTAGGAAAATTTGATTAAACCTCACAACTAGCCTCGCCTAGGTTGAAAGGGTGCCTTAGGCGCAAGCCTTTGCCTTCCCTTTCTTCAAATGTGACTCCCGGACATTTTTTCTCTTGTTTTTCATAGACCGGAGTCGAAAAAGGGTTTTTAAAATATTTTTCTAAAATTTTTATTTTTGTTTTGTTAAACGATTTCTTAGGTGACTTGGCACACCCTAACTCAGTACCAAGTGGCGACTCCATTTTTTAAAAAATAAAATAAAACCCTTTTTCAAAAAAATCATTTGGCCAAAACTGTCACACTTTTAGTTCCGGCCTTGTTTTCATTTAAAATACCATTTTCCATAAAATACACTTTTTTTCCACTAAAATTCAATTTTCTCACATACGCACGATTTTTCCAAAACCTTTATTTTTGAAAAGGGTTACCAAAACCGGACCGTCTCTTCGGGACACGACAGTCAACGGCCCCAGTAGTACATCTTTTGCTCACGATTTTTAGGACGCGACAGTAATTGGTTGTGCTTGGTTTTTAATTAATTATTTATTCAAGAATTCTTTTTGGAAAGGAATTTCTTTCCTTTTCCTTAAAGGAGTGTTGGAGTTTTACTTTTTTGCATAAAAATATTATTATTATTATTATTATTTCAAGAGAACATTGAAATTCATGATTTTTCACACAAGAATACCAAACATTAGGGTTTATAATTTGTGTCTTCTTGAGTCAAGTCTAGTTTATTCCATCTTTTCTTGAATTCCCTTGATCAAACAATTACTCTAAGCTTATTTTCATTGACCTCTACATTTACTCTTGTGGTTTAACTTCGTGGAGCTTTACAAGAAAGGTTGGGCTGGTTCTTTTCATCAAGGAACATACAAAGAAGCTACTCAAGAGTGGAAAAAGGCTTAGGGGTGAGCTCATTGGAGGGAAAAAGCCAAAAATACTTGGAGTGATACACGAGGGTTGAGTATATACACTAAGGGACTGTTATTCATGCTTTTTGAGTCAAAATTCTGTGTCTTGATTTCTTGATATTCTAGTGGTTCAAACCTTACTCTAAGCTTCCATTAACACTACTACTCATTTTGAATACTTGATTGGAGTTTTGTCAAGATCAATTGAGCAGGTTCTTATCCAAAGGCATACAAGGTAAGCTCAAGGAGTGGTAAAAGGCTAAGGTGGGAGCTCATCATTGGGTAAATGCCAAGATTAATTGGTGTGATACACGAGTGACAAGTGAAACACGTAAGGGAGCGAGTGAGGCTGCTTTTGTCGCGCCCCATTTTTTCATTTGAAAGTCGGAAAAAAGGAAGAATTAAATGTTCGATTGTGTTTATTTATTGGAACAAGAGTGTAAATTTTTGTAAAAATAAATTTTTTAGAAAATGCTTTATAGAAGATAGTTCGACAAGAATGTGACAAACAAATGCTTTATTTTGAAAACAAAAGAAAAGGGCCTAAAATGGGACTTTGAAAATACGACAATTTTTGGGCCAAAAAATAGACTGTAAAAAGGGTTTTTAGTGAAAAGGGAGTCGCCACTTGGTATTGAGTTTTGGTGTACCAAGTCACCAGAAAATATTTTATAAAAGGTAAGAAAATTGAGAATGAGTTATTTAGAAAGGATAATTTTGGAAAAATATGGAAAAAACAAGAAAAACCCTTATAGACGACTCCAGGTCTTTGAAAACAAGAGAAAAAGGTTTGGGAGTCACAGTTGAAGAAAGGGAAGGCAAAGGCTTTCACCTAAGGCACCCTTTCAACCTAGCCGAAACTAGTTGCGAGGTTTAGTCTAAATTTTCCTAATATAACCCTAAGATTTTATCACATTTGGATGCAACTATATGAATGCAAATCTAGTCCTAAAAATGAATATCATTAAGGGGCAAAATATTCCATTGAGGTTTGGTCGGGATTATCACATTAATTACGAAACCCGTGTCTAGACCTCGATGGAGTCACGAGTATAAATGCAAAATGAAATGCAAGAGAAAAGGAAAATAGTAGTATAGATAGTAAGTGAACAAAGAAAGTGGAGATGCAACATAACGGGTACGGGAGACTAATAGACTCGTGACTAGCTATTTCTACTCACGAAGGGGGGAACGGCATGTACGCCACCGCTTCCCATGTGAGTAGATGACTATTTCTTAGTCAAAAATCACACAAATGACCTAAAATTCTATGTATAGTGGAATCTAAATGTTATGCACTAAATAGATATTAACATAGATAATAAGTGATAAAGTATATATAAAAATCATACAAAAATAGAAAAGGCCTAAAAAAAAGATAAAATGTGTGAAATGTCATGAAATGCACACGAGAAATGATTCTAATATTAAAATGACCTAAAGGTTTAGCATTGGACTAGCCTATTTTCTAGAAATTCAAGGTCTAGCGTTGGTCTAGCGAAGAAAACGAAATTAACCACAACTAGCGTTGGACTAGTGTGGCGACGATACACATATATAATAATAAAGCAAGTAAATAAATAAAGCATATATTAAAGCAATATTCACATAAAAGTAAATAATAGCACATAGGAGCACATAGCACACAAGCATGATATTCTAGATGCAAAGTCCTAGAGAAAGCGAATAAAACACATAAGCACATAGCACACAAAGCCCTAACTATTACACCAGAGAGAAACCTAATTACAAATCTAAAAAATGAAAAAAGAATAAAAGATAACCTATCTAACCTATCTATAACATTTCTATCTAAAATACATAGGCTTTTGTTAAATAGATAAAACATAAGCTATCTATTTATATACAGTAAAAATTTACTAAATAGAATATTACCTATCTATTACATTTCTTTGAATAATTAAAAAATTAAATTCAAGTAAATAACATGTCATAAATAAATAAATACTCACACATGAATAAAAATAATAAACACAAAAGGATGCATAAAAAAACATATAGAAAAAACACATAGGAGCACGTAAAGCACATAAAGAAACATTGGAAGGGTAATAGGGGTACCTTCCATTCGAAAACTCGGTACAAACGCTAACAACATGAACAAACTTATCAAGGTACCATTATTTAAATAAATAAACCATTAATTAAATAATTCTAAATTAATCACTATAAGCATGTCACAATAATTCAAAACAAATATAGCAATGATAAACAAAAATTAAAGAAGAGCTATGATTAAATATTTAGGAAGAAAAATAAAAATTGTTTAAGTAAACTAAATAAATAAATAAATAAGAAAATAAAAATAATAAAACAAAATACAATAATACATAATTAAGTTTTTTCAACACACAAATAAGAATTACCAAAATAACTAAAAGAGAAATAAAGAAACTAGTTAGAGCATTAATAAAATAAAAAAGACCAAATTTTGGAACATTAAAATAAAATAAAATATGAAAAGAAAATAATTTTAGAAAAAACTTGAGGAATTAATTAAATTCTTTTTTTTTGTGACAAAAATAAAAATGTTCCAAGGTTTTGGCTTAAAAGTAGAAATTTAGACAACATTCTTAGAATAAAAATATAACTTACAACAATCTAAAGGATGAAATTATAATTTCAAACCATAGTTAAGATAATAATATAATTTACAACGAATTTAAAGGCTAAAATATAATTTCCAGCAAGTATAATGCCAAAAAATTAAAATTTCCAGCAATACTTAAGGCCAAGAATATAATTTCAGCAAAATCATTAAATAATACATAATTTACAGCAACATTTCAAGGCAAAAAATGTAATTTCAGAAAGCTTGATGAAGTAAAAAATCAAATTTCCAGCAACATTTGAGGATCAAAGTGAAATTCCAGCAACTTAACAACTAAATTACAATTTCCAGCAATTATTCAAGGATAAAAATGAACTTTACAGCAACAATAATCCTCAATTTGTAAATTTCAACAAGTATTAAGCACCAAATTATAATTTTTAGCAACATTCAAAGGTTAAAATTCAAGTTCTAGCTACTTGGGGGGCAAAAATACAAATTCCAGCAATATTGGAGGGCAATAAAGTAATTCCAGCAAAATATAATGGCAAAAATGGAATTCCAGCAAAGTTTGGGGGCAAGAATGCAATTTTCAGCAGCAAGAGGGGCCAAATTTACAATTTCCAGCAACATCCAAGGGCTAAAATACAATTCCAGCAAACTTGGGGAGTAAAAATGAAATTTTCAGAAATATTGGAGGGTAAAAAGGTAATTTCAGAAAAGTATAGGGGTCAAAATGTAATTACCGAAAAATATAGGTGTAAAAAATGGAAATTAAAAAACGTAAGGGCCAAAATTATAATTATATAAAAGTCGGGGGACCTAAATGCAATTAATTGGGACCTAATTGAAAAGAAAATATAATTATGGGGGTCAATCTACAAAAAACAGAAATCTAAATGCATAAATAATAAATGCTCAGGGCCACAGTAACATTAATAAAAGTATAAAGACTATAAAATAAATACATATTATTAATTAAAATCAAATTGAAAAACAAAACCAACAAAACGACGTAGTTTTGAGTGAAACTATGTCAAAACGATGTAGTTTCACTAAAACTCTTTTTTTTTTTTTGTTTCCTAGCTTTCTTTTTTTTTTTTTTCTTTCTCTTTTCTTCTTCTTTTCTCTTTTCTCTCTTCTCTTCCAGATTTGTTTTTCTTTCTTTTCTTTCTTCCTTCTTTCTCTTCTTCCTCGCCATTCCTCTTGCTATCCGACGCTCTTCTCTCTCTCTCTCTCTCTCTCTCTCTCTCTCTCTCTCTCTCTCTCTCTCTCTCTCTCTCTCTCTCTCTCTCTCTCGCCAGACTTCTCTCTCGCTGTCTATCTCTCTCGGCCTTCTCTATCTCTCCTCTCTATCGGTCCCTCTCTCTCTCGAATCAAATTCCCAAAATCCATATCTTCAAAAATCTTTGGATTAACCCCGAAATTAACATATATAACTTAATCGAGAACCACACAAAACTCATGAAATTCATTGATTAGCTAATTGAACGGAAGGAATTAGAAAGGGCCGAGGCCTACCTGGTGGTGGACTGGTCGTGGCGGTGTGTGGTGGTGCTGTTTGTGGGTGTTCGGTGGTCCATGGGTGGCTTGGGGTTGTTGGCGGCCTCCGGCGAGCTGAACGGTGGCGTGGTTGTTGCTGTTGTTGTTGGTTTTTTTTTTCTTTTTTTTTTATTGCTGACTTTGTGTAGGTTCGATTGTGCGAATGTGTGTGAACTTGTGTGTTTTTCAGTGTGATGTGTGTGTGTTTGATTGGGATGTAGGCGCGTGTGTGTGCTGGAATTGGGTGTGTGATTTGCAAGTGTATGTGTGTGCTAGAATTGGGTGTGTGATTTGCAGGTGTGTGTTTGTGTGTTTGTGCGCAAATGACAGTGTTAGTGTGTGTTTGTGCAGGGGTGAATTGTATGCCTGTGTGCCGTATGTTGTGGGTGTTTGTGCAGGGGTGTGTGATGGTGTGAATGTGCAGGTCTGTGTATCTATGAGTGTGGTGTGTGTTTGAATGTTGCTGGATGTGTGTTTGTGTGTTTGGCCTAGAGGGTGAGGTAAGAGTTCTGGAAATAATGGGTGCAATTGTGTGTGCTTGGTGAGGGAAGGCAGAGAGAGTGAGGGGGAGTTTCTGCCCAGGTAGAGGGAAAATAGAAAGGGGGAGCTGAGAGAAGTGAGGAGGAATTGTGCAGGTTTTTCAGGTGAAGTGAGGAAGAATGGTGGGGATGGTGAGTGAAGTGGTGTGTGAACTGCGAGTGTGTTGCAGGTGGTGAGGGAGAGGCAGAGGGAGTGAGGTAGTGCAGAGGAGGAAATGTGAAAATTGTCTGCAGGTGTGTTTTGTGAAATGTGTTGTTTGTGTAGGGTGTGTGTGTGTTCTATGTGATGGATGGTGCTGGGAAATGAGGGTGCTGGTGTGTTTTTAATTGTCTGTGAGAGTGATGGTGAGTGATGGTTCTATGCAATGGGGGAGTCGGGAGAGGGAACAGGAGTCTGCAGGTGTGTGTTTTGTGTGTAAGTGAGTGAGTGCAATGTGTGTGAGCTTTGTGTTGTTAGGGTGTAGTCAGTGTATTGTGTGTGTTTATGGTGAAGGAAAGGTAGAGGGAGTGAGGGAGACCGAGAGCTAGTGTAGTGAGGATTGTGTGTATTGTCAGTGTATTGTGTGTGTTTATGGTGAAGGAAAGGTAGAGGGAGTGAGGGTGCTGGTGTGTTTTTGCTTGTTTGTGAGAGTGATGGTGAGTGATGGTTCTATGCAATGAGGGAGTCGAGAGAGGGAACAAGAGTCAGTAGGTGTGTGTTTTGTGTGTAAGTGAGTGAGTGCAATGTGTGTGAGCTTTGTGTTGTTAGGGTGTAGTCAGTGTATTGTGTGTGTTTATGGTGAAGGAAAAAGTAGAGGGAGTGAGGGAGACCGAGAGCTAGTGTAGTTAGAATTGTGTGTGTTGTCAGTGTGTTGTAGGGGAAGGGGACCGAGAGAAGTGAGTGTGAAATGGTGAGTGAAAAAGCAAGCAAAAAATCTCCCAAAATCTACTGAATTGGGTGTAAGTTGGGAGGGTGATGATGTGATTAGGCAAGGAGCAGTTGGGATGATGAGTGTAGGGGAGGTTGGTGATGTAGGTTGGCTGGAAGTATGGCCATAAGGCTGCTTTTTTTTTTTTTTTGGAAATTTGTAAAGAAGAAGAAAAAGAGAAAAAAGAAAAAAAAATGTAAGAAAATGAAGAAAATTGGAATAAAATAAAAATCCTATGGACTTCTTAGAATAAAAAATAAATAAAATAAAATAAAATAATAAATTAAAACTAAAATTCAGCATTACTAGAAAAAGAAAATTCAATAACAACAAAAAATTAAAATTTTAAAGTTAATTCACCATTGAAAAACATGTCATAGACAAAAAGATACAATTTGAAATAAATACCAAATAGCCTTTAAAAATTATCAAAAATTTTTATATAAAATCTACAAATATTAAATGCACATATAAAATATTTCACACACAAAAATTCTTAAATAAAGGTGCATAGGAAAACGTGACATAATATGACAAAAATTATGAAGATCACAAAAATACTAAATGACTCTTAAAAATCACGAAAAATTTTACACAAAATATATTATCACATAAAACACATATACTAAAGTTTTTTTTTTCCGTAGATTTTAAGATTAACACATTCTTGGGAAATGTGCCCTTAATACATAAAAAGACAAAAATTAAATAAATACTTAAATGACCTCAAAAAAGTATGAAATTTTGACAGAAAATTTATGAATACAAAAAATGCACACATAAAATTTTTCACTTGAAAATTCTTGTAAAAAGAGTGCATTGGCAAACGTACCATTAAGTTTAAAATACTAAAATTTTAAATAAATAATGAATGACTCCCAAAAATCATTAAAATCATAAATAATGATAAAAAATAGTAGAATTATGTATTTAGGAAATAAAACAAAATAGAATAATATTTAAGTGGTGAAATTACTATTTTGCCCCTGATGTGACGAATTAGTCATAAATTGCATGAAAATTGTAATTGATCCCCGAAAAATGAAAAATATCCCCCCTAAAATAAAGTAACACACATATTTTTATAAAAATGTGTGTCAAAATTTGGTGTCTACAGCTTTCTTGATTTCTTTTCTTGTGTCACTGACAATTTTTGCAAGTTGTTGAGGATACCATGGGTAAGAGAAAAGCTCAAGAAGATAATGAATTTAAGTTGTTCATGAGGGCTATGCAAGACATGCAAAGGTAGAATAATGAGAACTTTGAAACCATCATGGTGCAATCAAAAGGTGTCTCTACATGTGGAAAGCATTGAAAATTCTTCGAAGGGACAAGGAGACTTGCATGAGAAGTTGGAGGCACGAGCTGCAAGGTCACATACAAGGGTGACTAGAAATCCAACTTATGAGGAGGAGCTAGGTGAAGAATCTGATTTTGAAGAAGTAGGTCCAAGGAGAGAAAGGAGGGTGGCAAACCACCAAGATGATAATCTTGGAAGCATAAAGATGAAGATCCTATCATTCCGAGGGAAACTTGATCCCGAGGCGTACATTGAGTGGGAACATAAGGTAGATGGAGTTTTCAATTGCCACAATTATTCTGAGGAGAAGAAGGTCCAACTTGCTGCGGTCGAGTTCATAGACTATGCAAATGTTTGGTAGGACAAACTTCACAAGGACCATGCTAGATTTGGTGAAGGACCCGTGCACACATGGGGTGAGATGAAGAGACTCATGAAAAAGAGATATATCCCAAGCTATTATACACGTGATCTCCATTGGAAACTCCAAATATTGAGACAAGGTTCCATGACCGTGGATGACTACTACAAAGAGATGGAACTTTTGATAATAAGGGCCAACTTGGAAAAAGAGGGTGAGGCACTAATGGCAAGATTTATGGGTGGACTCAACACTAAAATTGGGCAACGTGTGGAGTTGCAACATTATCTTGACATAGGTGACTTGGTGGATATGGCTATAAAGGTTGAGAGGCAACTTAAGATGTCAAAACCAAGGGTAATGGCTACACCATCTTCTCGGCTAGCATGGAGAGATTCACGTGATAAGGGGGTTGCTCAAACGCCACCAAAAGCTAAGGAGTCATGGCACAAAGGAGAGTAAGGTTCAACCAACAACAAGCCAAAAGGTGATAGTACTCCATCCAAGCTGCCAAATAAGGGTAAGATTGAGTCTTCTACTAGGTGTAGACACCAAATTTTGACACACCATTCATCTTTTCCAGCATTGGGTTGTTTTCGTGTGGATTTCTTTTCAAGATGGTCCTTTGGGGATGATATTCTTGTGATATACGAGAGGACCATCCTCGATCATATGAACTTGTATATTACAATCAAATGTTCTCCCAGGATGATCTATCAAAACGATCGATCTCCTTTATAGAGGAAAACCCAATACACATCTTACAACTTAAGATTCCTTTCGTACAATAATTTTTCACTCCACTCAAACTAAAAGTTGAAACATTTTAGAAAAAGCAAAAGTAAAAGAGACTAAAGCTGTAAAGCTGTAAAGCTAAAGCTGCATTCCACTCAAAAGCAAAAGCCAAAGCATTCAGAATAATAATTCAAAAGCTTGCATGTGACTTAATCAGAAGAATCTAGCGTATCCGATGGAGTACTACTGGGATTTGTAATATTCTGTTTAATAATCAAATCTTCATAGGCCCGCTTGTTTTTCCTTTTGTTTATGAGTCTTTTCTTTTCTGTCCTAACTTTTTGACCGGTAGTGGAAGATGAACATAATTAAGATTGTTGAGAATATTTCATTTGGCTGTCTTCCATCAATTCATACTCTTTCTATGCTTTTTGAACAGTTGTCAATGAGGATTAGAATTCCTGTAATTCCAAGATCCTGCCAATCCAGACCATATCTCATAAGGAATAATACTATTATGTTGGAAAATGTGCCATTGAACTTCAGAATATTTCTCTTCATTCTCTTGAATGGTATAATTAAGATTCTCGTAAAGAGAACAGAAAGGAAGTGCTTGAATGTTTCTTCCTTGGGCATTTAATGGTTTGTGGAAATGGATTATCAGATATCCGGAATGAGATTTGAATAGATCTTCCCACCATGACTGGGACTTAAACCGCCAGAGAAAAACTTTCAACCCTGGATGTAAATTTGAAAATTCAGCAAAGAATGGGCATTGAAATTACCTCATAATATGATACTGGTAGCAAAGAAACCATATCACCCATAGCAATGGTTCAGGAAAATCAGATGTTTGTGCAATAAAGATTTGAGCAAAGTGGAATTCTGGATTAATCCCAAAAGGATTTAGAATCGATCCTCTATAATTTCCGAACACCTCAAGTTCATGATTCATTCTATTTTTGTCAATGTTCTCCTTTTCCCAAGGTTGGGGAATATCAAACACTTTAGGAGGATAGGACGAGACTTGTTAAAACATCATTACAGAGGATATTGGTTCCTGGAGAAAAAATCAGCAATAATATAACAGCCCCACCTTACCCAGAGGCGCGCCAAAGGGCTTAGTGGACTGCCTGCCTAGCTCTCGCCAGGACTCAAGTCGAGCTCTCACTCAGAACATGCACGCGTGCTTAACTCCAAATAAAATGAAATGAAATAAAATAAAATAAAATAAAATATATTCATATTACTTAATTTAAAGGTACAAGTAACATCAAGAAGTTTACACGTCACAATATACATGATTTTCACCAAGATAGCCCAAAATAGTTTGGCTATCAAAATACACGAAATAAAACATGTACACGTCCAAAATCAGCTTTTCCCGCTTTAGTATTTTTGGAAACCTGGTTAAAGAAAACAAATGAACGGGATGAGCTATAATAGCCCAGTGAGTGTCCAAGTCATGCAGTCATACCTAGAATCTATTATTTTATTGAACAAAATAATTGACAAGATTAAATAAGTAGGGCATGAACACTTTAATTAACAAGTAGTCAATGGCTGGATACAGGGCTCAACTACGGAAGCAAGCTTAACCGCAGAAAGAGCAAGTACTGATCATGTAACCATGATGTTAGGACTGAGATAATAGCTCATGTCTTTATCAAAGGTCATGCCAGTATTATCAAGCAAGAACCCTAACCACCCTTCACCTTATAACCTCCATACAGGCTACCACATCCAGGGAGAAAATCTCAACCCTGGAGGGCCAACACGCAAGAAAGTTCAATCCGGAGTTGGCCTCTTTGAGGATTCACAACTCATAAGGGAAAGAACATCACGCCCTAAAACACCCAGCACCTTATATCCTCCCAAGCCTGTCCAAGTTGACTATCCGTGAAGTAACTGTGAAGTTAGTCACGGAAGTCTCATGCACAAGTAACACAGTTGGATGATGAAAGCGTGTAACACATTGCAGGAATAGATAGTGATAAAGTACACATCTTTCCTCAAGTAACACATGTCATAAAATAACAATTTACAAGTATAACATAATATTCCATAATATAACATTCTCAAGTACGGACAAGCATTTCATGCATCATGCACACATAGAGACACTCACCTGGAATGCCTAAGAAAATATTTCGTAAAAAGGTCGACGATTCACTTTCAAGTCCTGAAATTTAAAAGAAATAATCTGATGAAAACCCTATGTAAATTAGCAAGAAAATTCAAGAAATAATCCAATTATTTCTAGGGTTTCATTTCTAGGGTTTCTAGAGCTTAGGGTTTTACCTCTAGGGATTTAGGGTTTTAGATTTAGGGTTTTGGCTCTAGGGTTTTCCTGTCCTAGAAAAATTCAATTCATCACTAGATGATTTTCTAAAAATTCCTGCACATCAATTTCCTTAAATTGAGCACATTCTAGGTTAGAAATGTTCATCTACCATTTTTCCCTTATTTATTTCTACCGAAATTTCGGCAGCATCTCCACTTAAAATCGGACTAACCCAAATTTTTTACCTGCAAGAAAGATCAGCCATCCAACCCAATTCAACAAGTTCTACAACTTCTATGTTCAACTCAAGCTTCAAATTCAATCAAAATTCCACTCAATTTCAAGAATTCTACTCCAAGAATCTTCAACCAAGCAACATATAATACTTGAGATTTCAAGGTTTAAATGCTAGTTACTAGTCTATCTAACCACAAAAACACTTTATCTAGCAAGTAAATCTTCAATTCAAACTATGTTCTTCATGTAGTAGTACCAAGAATCTAGATATAAACTTGTACAAAACACTAAATAAAACTTGAAATTAATAGGAAAAGTTCATAGTAAATACCTTGATCAAGCTTAGAAGGTTGCTTAGGAAGAAGAAAAACTAAATTTCTATGGTGAAATTGCTCTAATCTTGGAGAGAAAGCTTCAAGAAGTTGAGAGAAAAATGAGAGGAAAAGAGAGACAAGAGGGCCGGCCAAGAGAAACGAATAACCAATTAGAGCATAACAAGAGTAAAGTTAGGGTTTAGTCTTTTAATGCACTAGTTGTTAACTTGGCTTAATCTAATCGGTGGAACTCTTAATCTCTTTATCACCTAGTAATTAGTAATATTATGGAATAAATATTAAAGAAAAATGAGAGGAAAACAGAGAGAGAAAATCCGGCCACAAGCAAGAAAAGAAGAGAAAGAAATTCGGCCAAGAAGAAAAGAAAAGAAAGAAAAAAAATTCGGCCAAGAGAAGAAGAAAAAGAAAGAAGAAAATTTAGCCAAGCAAAAAGAAATTAAAGCAAGAGAACAAGTGAAATTTTTGAGTAAAAATTGAGCTAAGATTCAAGTAGTCAAGAGACTAGAAAATAGTAGATTAAACTAGTTAAAATTAAACACTATTATAAACTAATGATCCAATGAAATTAATCCAAATATAGTACTTAGATATCCCACTTAATCATGGAAGAATCTCATTTTCTTAACCTAATTAACTTAAGTAATCTTCCAACTAATAAATCAAGATTAACATTAAACTCTAAATAAAAGAAATCTCCTTATAAAATGTATTTCGGTTTTCCTTTTCTTTTCTCTTCTCTCTTCTCTTTTTTTTCTACTAATAGACATAACATGAATCAAATGATTTTTGTATGAATTTCCGGGGCGTCACAAATAATATTGGATTTTCCCTTGATATGGATTGCATCATAAGAGAATTGGGAAAACCAATTTGACCATCGTAACAGCTGAGAATTTAGAATTTTCTTTTGTTTAAAATTCAACATCTTTGGAAAACTGCTCATATCCATCTCAATTTTGAAATGAATAGGCCTGAGATAAAAACTAGATTTATCAATTCCATTTTTTGACTGCAAGAATCTCCTTGAAGAAAAAATGAGAATGTATCTTTGAAGGTATAAACCTTCCACTTGCAAATCCACAACATTTTCGGGAATGTTGAGAAGTTTGTTCTAGAAGAACGGCTCCCCAATATTTGTCACTGGCCTCTATTTGAAGAATCAAGTTTTCAGAAGAGGGAATATGAAGAGCAGGCAATTTTGCTAGTAGATTTTTCAAGGTTTGAATGGCTTTGGTTTGAGAAGAACTCCAAGGTGGGGGATTTTCCTTGAGCATTTTTTCAAGAGGATAAGTCCATTTAGAAACATTAGGAATGAATTCTCTAACATAATTAACAATTCCAAGAAATTGTTGAACTTGTTTCAAACTGAGATTTTCAAAAGGAAAATCTTTAACAGAATCACCAATGTGTTGCTTAGGTGTACATGTACCATTCTCAATCTTCATTCCAAGAAAGCAGATTTTTTGTTGACACAAAAACATTTTCTTTTTAGAAAGTAGCACTCCAAACTTTTGCACAAGATTAGAAAACTTATCTAAAAGTTGCAAATGCTCATGAAACTCTTTGGAAGATAACAAAATATCATCTATGAAAATAAGGGACGTATTGGGGATAGGCTTTAAAATCTTGATCATCGCTTTTTGAAAAAGAGAAGGTGCAAATTTTATTCCAAAAGGCATCACCTTCCATTGATAATGATGATTAGGAATGCAAAATCCTATTTTAAAATGATCCTCTTTACAAATCCCAAGTTGTCAAAAATCAGATTTTAAATCAAACTTCAAAAACCATTTGGCAGAAGTAATTTGTGAAAACAATGTTGCTCGGTTTGGGATTGGAAACTTATTATCAGCCAAGAAAAAGTTTAGTGGTTGATAGTTGATTACCAATCTCAATTTTCCTGATAGGATCCAAGGAGCACTTACACATGCGAAGCATTGCCTAGCACATTTCAAGCTAAAAGGGGAGTCATTCATCAATGATATAGGTGTGCATGAATGCTGTCCAAGTGGTGCATACGAGTTGAGCATGAATGTTGGGCTTGAGTTAAGTGATGATCGAGTTAGTAGATTGGGCCAAGGTTTAATGTATTGGTTTTGGATCAAATCTAATTATAAAGATAGCCCAATTGAAGGTTCTAAGCTGTCCATAACATGCATAAAAGGGGGCTAATTACTTGGGCTCACTGAAGGGCTCTAAAACGTGCAAGATGGAGGCCCAATAGTGCACAATGGAGGCATCCAGCCAAGGAGACTTTTTGGACGAATTTTTAATATTTTCTAGAGCTTATTTTATGTTTTGTTAGTTTTCTATATTGTTTACAAGTTGTTTTAGTTAGTTTTCCAATTAGTTGTTGTGTTTAGTTTTGGAAGTTGACTAAAACTTCAAAGATCTAGAATTCTCTTGTAAGCCTATTTATAGACCTTCATAATTCAATAGAAAAATCAGATTTATTCCTCAAAAATTAGTATGAACAGTGTTTGCTCTTTTTAAGAGTGTATTCTTGGTCCTTGGATTAAAACTACTCTTAGTCTTATCAAGCCTAAGCTTGTGGCGACTTGAAACTTGCTTACAGTGATTTCTTTCGTGTTTGATCAAAATTCTTAAAGCCTTAGACTAGCATATTGATTAGCTCACATTGGTCTAGTTTAGGTCCTTAGGAGTTTGTGTTCTTCATTGAAGAAGACTCAAGGCGTTTTGCTTGGAATCTTCAAGGGTCTTGGGGTAGTGCCCCAAAAAATCGTGAAATAAAAAAGGGTGTTGGTGGGGTCGTTGACTATCGCATCCTGAAAAGACGGTTCGGTCTCGGTGACCTTTTCGAAAATAAAGGTTTTTGGAAAAACCGTGCGTGTGTGAAAAAAATCAAATTTTAGTAAAAAAGCGTATTTTAAAAAAAATTGGTATTTTAAAAGAAAACAAGGCTGGGACTAAAAATGCGACAGGTTTGGCCAAATAATTTTTGAAAAAGGGTTTTATTTTGAAAAATGGAGTCGCCACTTGGTACTGAGTTAGGGTGTACCAAGTCACCCGAAAAATCGTTTAAACAAAAATAAAAATAAAATTTTAGAAAAATATTTTAAAACCCTTTTTCGACTCCGGTCTATGAAAAAATGAGAGAAAAAGGTTCGGGAGTCACATTTGAAGAAAGGGAAGGCAAAGGCTTTCGCCTAAGGCACCCTTTCAACCTAGCCGAGGCTAGTTGCAAGGTTTAATCAAAATTTCCTAATTTAACCCTAAGTTCTATCGCGTTCGGATGTATCTAAATGAATGCAAATCCTAAATCTAAATATAGGTATCGGGAGGGTCGGCATGTTCCTTCGAGGCTTGGTCGGAATTATCGCATTAATTGTGAAACCCGAGTCGAGACCTCAAGGGAGTCACGAGTTTTTATGCAAAATGAAATGCAAAAAGAAAAGAAAATAGTAATATATAGTAAGTGGAGAAAGAAAGTGGGTATGCAACATGACGGGCACAGGGGACTAATAACACGTGACTGAATGTTTCTACTCACGGAGGGGGGAACGGCATGTACGCCACCGCTTCCCACGTGAATAGACGACTATCTCTAGTCGAATCATATAAATATCCTAATTTCTAAGTGAGATGCAACCTAGATGTCATGCATTTTTGAAATCTGTCAAAATAATAATAATAGTAATAATAAAATCATGCCAAATGAAAAGAAAACTAAAAATGTGTGAAGTGGGATGTAAAATGCACACGAGTGCACCTAACACTAAAATGCCCTAAGGGTCTAGCGTTGGACTAGCCCGTTCTAAAAAATTCCCACTAGTGTTGGACTAACGGGAAAAGAATGAAGCCACAACTAGCATTGGACTAGTGTGGTGACGGAATACCGTAAATCATGAATTAAACATTAAAGTATGAATTAAAAGCAAATTGAACATATAAAAACACATAAGATCACATATGAGCACATATCACATAAGCATAATATTCTAGATGTAAAAATCCTAATGAAAGCGGTAAAAGAAATAAACACATAAGCATATAAGCATGCAAATGCAAATAAACTCTGACTATTACACCGGGGGGCTTGATTTACAATTTAAAGGGGAAATTAAAAATGCCCTATCTGTTACATTTTCTATCTAATTACACAATTTTTACTAAAATATGAGAAAAATAATCTGACTATTACATTGACTAACTAAATATAAAATATTACATTTCTCGTCAAAGTAATAAAATTTAAAATTAAATAACACAAAATAAATAAATACGCAAAAAGTGCAAAAAATAAGAAATGCGTAAAAAAAAATTGCATAAAATATCACATTAGAGCACGTTGGAGGGCATAAAGAAGCAATTAAAAGGTAACGACAGTACCTTTTTGAAGACCTGCTACAAATACTACTCAAAATGAACAAACAAGTCAAGGCACCTCGGTATAATCAAATAAAACCTAAAATATATAACTATTGAAGAATTTGGGACAAAATGTCAATTCTATGAAACTAAAGGATTAAAAACAAATAAAAACAAATCTAGGGGCCAAATAATAAATTCAAGCAAACATGGGGCACAATTATAAGTTAACACTAATTGGAAGGGGGCAAAAATAAAATTTCAGCAAGTATGGGGTACAAAATGTAAATCCTAGCAAGTTCATGCCAAATTGCAATTAATAGGGACTAATTGAAAAAAAATAAAATTTGAAAGGGTTAATCTATGATTATCAAGGACTTAATTATGTGAAATGAAATCTTTAATGGGCACACTAACAATACCCAAGACCATCAAGGATTAAAACATAAATATTCACATTATAAAAGCTAAACTTAACAAAAGCAAGCCAAAATCAAACCAGATTAATTAATTCACTATCTTAGTTATCTAAAATTAATTCCTAAATTAATCTAAAAAAAATCAAAATTATAAAACTACCAATAAGAGTTAAATAAACAAAGAATTAAGGCAACAAAATATATATATATGTATGTATATATATATAGACCAAAAGAAGGAAATACAAAACCAGAAATTTTCTTTCCCTTTCTCTCTCACTCTCCTTTCTCTCGTTCTTTCTTTCTTTTTTTTTATTTCTTCTTTCTTTTCTATCTTCTCTGCACCTGCTTTTCTCATTCTTCCCTCTTTTCTTCTGTTTTTCTCTGGCTCTTCTCTCTCTCTCTCTCTCTCTCTCTCTCTCAGTCGATTGATTCTTCTCTCAACTGAAACCCCCCCCCAATCAAACTCCTCTCTCTCTCGGCTTTTCCTTTCTGCTTTCCAGTCCAGCTCTCCCATTTTGTTCTTTCTTCCCCTTCTCTCTGTCTCAGTCTCTGTCACTCTCCTCTCGCAGCTCCCTCTCTTGCTTCCGTCTCCCTTTTCCCTTTTGGAAGCACCAGAAATGATTTTTCTCAAATCACCCCCAAAATCCCCAAATCCTCACTTCCTCACTGAATCTTGCACTCAATGTTAAAACTTAGGTAGCTGAATTTGTCAAGGTGTATATGCGGTGGAGTGGGCTGACTTCGGTGATAGTGAGTGAGTTTGATGGTGGTGTTGTAGATAGACTTGGGGCTGTGATGCTGGAATTTCTTTAGAGTTAGGAGGCTGTGGGATTGCTGTTACCTGCAGGTAATTGGTGGTGGCTATGCATGTAACTGAGACGGAGAAGCTGGTGATCATGGGTATTGACTGTGGGAATTGCTGTTGGGGTTGTAATGGAGGCTGTGCAGGTCATGTGGCGTGGAGCAGACAGGGGGCTGGTTTAAGTCGATTGGGACTGTTGGTGGGGTTGGGTAGGTGGAGAATTAGGTGGTTGTGTTCGAGGTTCTGGCGATGGTTTATTGTTTTGGGCTGTTGGTTTTATTTGCAGGTGAGGTTACTGGAGTGGAAATTGATTGTGTTGTATGATTCTGTGTATGCGTGTGTGCGTGATTCTGCGTGTGTGCAAGTGTGTGTGACTGTTTGTGTATTGTATGTGTTTGAGTGACTGTGTTTTTGGTATTTGTGTTATGAATTTGATGATTTTGGTCTGTTATGGAGTGTGAGCTTAGTGGTGGCGATGGGTTATGCGTGGTGTTGAAGTGGGATTTGAATGGAGGAGAAGTTGGGTAGCTGCTGATTTGGGCGATGGCTCTGAGGTTGTTGTGGGGACGGTGGGTTTGAATTTGCAGGCTGTTAGTGATACATGTGGGTTCGTTTGGTTTATTTTCTATGCAGGTTTTGGGAATTGCTGACCTGAGGAGGGCTTGCTGGTGGCAGTGGTCTTGAGTCTGTTTGTGAACCAGGTTTTGCGTGTGACTGGGGGTGGATTTGCTGGTGAAGATTGGCGCAGGGGTGTGTGTGTGCGCCCTCAATTGGAATTTGGGCTGATTGATGCAGTATTGATGCTGATGCCAATAGTAATTTGATTATAATTTGATGGTGAAGACAGTGCCTATGAGTGGAGGTTGGATGGGGCTGGAGTATGCGGGCAACTGGTGATGATTGTGTGGTAGAATTTATGGTTTTATTGATGATTATTGCTGGTTTGACTTGGCAGATGTTATTTGCAGAGGATGTAAGTTTGACTATTTTGTGTATGGCTGTTTAGTGGTTTCCAGTTGCAGGTTGTGTGAAGCCGGCGGTGGTGGGAAGTCTGGTGATTTGAAGGGATTTTGGGGCTGTGGATCTGGTTGGCTGGGGTGATTATTGGCGATTGTAGATTGGGATTGATCGGTAGGGAGTAAATTGTGATTAACTGATAGGGGCTGGAAGACTGATTTTGTTTTGGTGATTGTTGTGTGATGGAGAGGGAACGATGGAAGAAATACAGAAGTATAAACCTAGAAGATAATGCAAACCCAGAAACAGAAAACAAAACTCAGAAAGAGCAAAACCCAGAAAACAAAATTGGAGAAAAGAAAAAAAAAATCTAATAGATTCAACTCAAATTTTAGAAGAATAGACACAATTAATCAAATTAGCATAGAAGAATGGAAGACAAGTGAATCAAAACAAAAGAAAAGAACTTACCTTTTAAATCTTGAAAATGGATTGATGATGAACAGTAGTAAAGAAAGGACCCAGTCGTTTTTGACGATGAATAGTAAAGAAAATGTTGAAGATGAACGGTAACAATGAGATGAAGATGGCGGCCTCAAGTGTGTTAATTTTTTTTTTTTTTGGTGTCACAGAAATGTGTGTTTGATCTTTAATTGATGAAAGGCTTTGTGTTTTTAGGGTTTTTATTCTTTTTTTTAACATCCCCAAGTGGGGTATATATACTGCACAAGTCTTAACCTCCAAGAAATGATTAAAAGACCAAAATACCCTTGACTACAAAAATTACAATTTTATCTTTTTAAAAAAAATCTATTCCCTCTTACAATTATAAAAAAATCAAGAAAAATGTAAATAATAAATTCATTAACACTAATTCACTCTGAAAAAAGTTAAAAACTTAGAAGCATGCTTAAAACCTAAAAACGAATTTGGGACCCAAAAATTGGTGAAAATGAGTGTGGAATGTGAAATGACAATTTTGCCCTTGGATGATGAAAATTCACAGAAAAATAGTTATTGTTCTCAAAAAATTATCAAAAATTACAAATAAGCTTAAAACACTAGAAAATACATTTTTGACTCAAAATTTGTGAAAAACGAATTTAAATTGTAAAATAACGATTTTGCCCTCGGACAAAGAAAATTCACAGAAAAATAATTATTGTCCTCAAAAAATTTATCAAAAATTAAAAATAAGCTTAAAACACTAGAAAATGCTTTTTAGACTCAAAATTTGTGAAAAATAAATTTAATTTGTAAAATGACGATTTTGTCCTCAGGCAATGAAAATTCATTAAAAAAATAGTAATCATCTCTCAAAAAATCAAGAAAATTCAGAAACATGCCTCAATAATTTAAAAAATGAATTTGAAACTTAAAATGAGCTAAAATGATATTCGCGAGACGAAATTACCATTTTGCCCTTATACTGGTAAAAATATAAAAAATACCAATTAAATTCAGAAAAATCATAAGAAATTAATAAATTCATATAAAAGTAAAAATATGAATTTAAAACCCCCAAAAATTGATAGAAAAATATTTACAGATAAAATTACTATTTTGCCCCCTGAGATTATTAAAAATTTAAAATTTGTCCTAAAAAGTGCAAACATGCCCCCCAGTATTTGAAAATAAATGGTGTGTCAAAATTTAGTGTCTACAGTTTGCCCTTCTTTGTCGGGAATATCGTAGAGATTTCAGACAAAGACGTAGGCAACACCAAATTTTGACTCACCTAAATATAAAAACAGACATTGCTATAAACAAAACACCTAATCATGCATAGTACAAAAATGTGATGAGATGTAACTAATGACCAGAGAACACACATATATAAACATGCGATCGAGCTCTCTAGGAGCTACCTACGTATCCCAGTAAAGAGAATCAGGTCAAACGTAGTTCAGATGCAGGTAAATGGTGGATGTGAAACACAATTGCAAATAGTAAAACAAGAGTTCAAATTTGTGATCAAAAGAAAGAAATGCAACATTCGAATTGCTAAGCAAAGATAACATAGATTGGTACGAGACTGCAAGACAAAGCAAAGTGCTTAAACTAAAAGACAAAAAATGAGTTCAGGTAGCTAAACAAAACAAATACCGACAAGACAAATGCAATGTCTGGGCTGCCAGACTTGAAAATGTAAATAAACATATGCCGTTCAGACTGTTGAATGGATGCATGACCTTGGGCTGCCAAGGTTGATAAACGCAAAGTTTGGGCTGCCAAACTTAAAAAGTAAATAAACAGATGCCGACCAGGCTGCTGGACAGATGCATGACCTTGGGCTGCCAAGGTTGATGAATGCAAAGTTTGGGCTACCAAACTTGAAAAAGTAAATAAATGATCCTGGGCTGCCAGGAAATCATAAAATGCAATGCAAGGTCTGGGCTGCCAGACTTGTAAACGTAAATAAAAGATGCTGACCAGGCTACTAGGCGGATGCATGACCTTGGGCTGCCAAGGTTGATGAATGCAAAGTTGGGTTGCCAACTTAAAAAAGTAAATAAATGATCCTGGGCTGCCAGGAATCATAAAATGCAATGCAAAGTCTGGGCTACCAACTTGGAAAAGTAAATAGACAGATACCGACCAGGCTACTGGACAGATGCATGACCTTGGGCTGCCAAGGTTGATGAATGCAAAGTTGGGCTGCCAACTTGGAAAAGTAAATAAATGATCCTGGGCTATCAGGAATCATAAAGTGCAATGCAAAGTCTAGGCTGCCAGACTTGGAAACATAAATAAAAGATGCCGACCAGGCTGCTGGACTGATGCATGACCTTTGGCTGCCAAGGTTGATGAATGCAAAGTCTGGGCTCTCAGACTTGGAAAAGTAAATGACAAATGCATGACCCTGGGCTGTCAGGGATCATGGAATGCAAAGTCTGGGCTGTCAGACTTGAACATGTAAATAACAAATGCATGATCCTGGGCTGTCAAGAATTATGGAATGCAAAGTCTGGGCTGTCAGACTTGGAAAAGTAAATGACAAAAGCATGACCCTGGGCTGTCAGGGATCATAGAATGCAAAGTCTGGGCTGTCAGACTTAAAAATGTAAATGACAAATACATGACCCTGGGTTGTCAGGGATCATGGGATGCAAAGTCTAGGCTGTCAGACTTGAAAATGCAAATGAAAAATGTATGACCCTGGGTTGTTAGGGATCATGGAATGCAAAGTCTGGGCTGTCAAACTTAAAAATGTAAACAACAAATGCATGACTCCTAGGCTGTCAGGAATCATAGGATGCAAAGTCTGGGTTGTCAGACTTAGAAAAGTAAATGACAAATGCATGATCCTAGGCTGTCAGGAATCATAAGATGCAAAGTTTGGGTTGTCAGACTTGAAAATGTAAATGACAAAAAAAATGAGTCTAGACTGGTGAACAAAATAAATGCAATAAAAACCCTAAAATATAACAAAAAAAGTGTTGAGAAAAGGATTCAATTCAACTTACAGTCAAAATTTTTCTCTTTTTCTTTTTGCTCTCTTCTCTTTTTCTTTGTTTTGTTTTGTTTTTTTTTTTTGAAAAAACATGAAGGTAAATAGACTAATATGACGACTAATGTATGATGGATGCTAAAGTAAGATGCATGAGCATGCAATTGAAATGACATGATATCTAATGTGCAAATAGAGACGGTACTCAATGCTGATGATTGAGCCTACCACGAATTGAAAATAAAAAAAAATTGGTATCCAATGCAAGGATTGAGCCTACTGAGAATTGAAAATAAAGACGGTACCTAATGCTGACGATTGAGCCTACCGCGAATTGAAAAGAAAAAATGTGCGAACAGAGTATGCAAACTACCAAACACATTAAAACACCGTGCAGTATGCTAGACAAATGAAAGACAATTACCAAATATACGCAAATTTAGAAAAGTAAAACATGCTAATGGGATATAGATTGAGAAACAAATGCATAACATATAAAAATGAAAATGCAGAGATTAAATAGAAATTTAAAACCCAATGGACGAATTGGGACTTAAGCAGAAATGTAAACCCAACGGACGAGCTGGGACTTAAACATAAATGTAAACCCAACGGACGAGCTGGGACTTAAACATAAATGTAAACCCAACGGACGAGTTGGGGCCCAACGGACGAGCTGAGACTTAAGCATAAAAGTAAACCCAACGGATGAGCTGGGGTCCAACGGACAAGTTGGGACTTAAACATAAAAGTAAACCCAACGAACGAGCTGGGCCCAACGGACGAGCTAGGACTTAAGCATAAATGTAAACCCAACGGACGAGTTGGGGCCCAACGGACGAGTTGGGACTTAACCATAAATGTAAACCCAGCGGATGAGCTGGAGCCCAACGGACGAGGTAGGACTTAAACATAAATGTAAACCCAACGGACGAGCTGGGGCCTAATGGATGAGCTGGGACTTAAACATAACTGTAAACCCAACGGATGAGCTGGGCCCAACGGACGAGTTGAGACTTAAACATAAATGTAAACCCAACGGATGAGTTGGGGCCCAACGGACGAGCTGGGATTTAAGCGGAAAAGTAAACCCAACGGACGAGCTGGGGCCCAATGGACGAGCTGGGATTTAAGCAGAAAAGTAAACCCAACGGACGAGCTGGGACTTAAACATAAATGTAAACCCAACGGACGAGTTGGGGCCCAACGGACGAGCTGGGACTTAAGCATAAAAGTAAACCCAACGGACGAGCTGGGGCCCAATGGACGAGTTGGGACTTAAGCATAAATGTAAACCCAACGGACGAGCTGGGGCCTAATGGATGAGCTGGGACTTAAACATAACTGTAAACCCAACGGATGAGCTGGGCCCAACGGACGAGTTGAGACTTAAACATAAATGTAAACCCAACGGATGAGTTGGGGCCCAACGGACGAGCTGGGATTTAAGCGGAAAAGTAAACCCAACGGACGAGCTGGGGCCCAATGGACGAGCTGGGATTTAAGCAGAAAAGTAAACCCAACGGACGAGTTGGGGCCCAACGGAGGAGCTGGGACTTAAGCAAAAAAGTAAACCCAACGGATGAGTTGGGGTCCAACGGATGAGCTGGGACTTAAGCAAAAAAGTAAACCCGACGGACGAGTTGGGGCCCAACGGACGAGTTGGGGCCCAACGGACGAGTTGGGACTTAAGCAAAAAAAGTAAAATATGTGTAATGTTGGACAAATCAAAACAACATGCAATATGCTAAACAAATAATGAACGAATGTCGGTTTGAAAAAGTAAAACAAGATGATGTAGCACAAGCTGCTATACAAAATGCATGAATGCATGATCCTAAACTGATGAACAAAATGCACCAGACTAAAATGAACAAAATGAGATTCAGACTGCTGAAAAAAATGCATAAAGAAATTTGAGACATATGAAAATTTGAAACAATTGTCAATCATTGCATCCAAATTATCCCAAAAAAATAAAATTTTTTTTTAAAAAATTTTGCCCCAGTGTATGGCATCAAACTAATTCAAAACCACTCTTTTGAGATTTGGTATCAAAATCCCTTTAAATTCATCCCTTACAAAAAAAACTTGCCCCAGTATAAATCAATTTCAAAATCAATCTTAAAATTAAATTTTTGCCAAAAAAATTTGCCCCAGTGTCAATTTTTAAAAATCAATTTTTGAAATGAATTGCACTCTTGATCAAATCATCATTATCTTAAAAAATTGCCCTAGTTTTTATTCTTGACGAAGGCCTCAATTGATGACGATGTGATTGTACCTGCAAAAAGAGGAAGCAACTACAATTGCAAAAGTGATGGCACCATCTGGTGGTCCCTTGACTTTACTAGCGCATATAAACATGAGTATTACCATTTGGAGTCTCTGACCAATCTCTTGCTTTACTCTCTGCAAGTTTCCCGATTTAGTGAATTCTGATTCATGACTCAAATCCAAATCTCTCAAAACAGTCTTTCAATTCATGCATGCCTCTGACTTCTGATAAACTTAGGATTGCCTTTGCTTTTATTCAAATTTGAACACAGCAAATGTCAAAATTTTCAAAGCATGAATTGCTTAGAAAATGCTTCACATGTAATAATATAAAAGAAATTATGTATAGTAAACAACACAAAACACACAAGAACTTAAATGAAATAAAATTAAATGAAACAATTTTTTTTTCAAAAATTGATTTTGAAATGATAGCTTAAAAGATGCCTTTTCATCTTCGGATGTCACTCCTATTTGAATTCTGACATTGCCATGAAATGATCCATGTAGATGAGAAATCTCAATCAACTGTTGTCATCAACTTCCCAATGACTTCCATGTCGGCATACTAATTTTCTCATCTGTGAGCCTTCAACTTGTCACATTCTCTTAACCATAGTGTTCTTCCGAATTACTGACTTCAAGAGGAGAAATGGAATGAACGACAGTGTCCAAAATTGAGATGATCTTTATTTTTCATTAAAACTGACCATTGTTCAAAGAATATTTGACATCAGTAAGGCAATCTTCCCTTGTTGATTTGGGATAGATATATTAACATCATCTGCCAACGTGCTAGAATGCATCATTTTGACACTTGTCAATTCCCCCACACTTAAATAATCACTTGTCCTCGAATTGTTTGAAGAATATGAGATCAATTAATGATTTAAGCATTGAAATCACACATGTGCATTCTAAAATGTATTTCCTCAAGACCAAGTAAATAACCCTTAGCAATTTATCATCTTGTCATTAATACTCATAATATCAAGCAAAGGGGAAGGAATTATATCACAATTAAGTCAACTAAACTTAATTTCTTCGCTTTACCGAATTTCACAAGTAAACAAATCATATGATCAATCGGAGAACATCACATGCCTATGGTCAATTTCATTTTTCACTTGAGGGATATTTATTCTAGTGACCTAATCACTCAAAATACGAGAGTGTCTTTTGACGCAAAAACCGACATTGGTTATGAAGGTTCCTGGTTACTCAACATCTCGATCTTAAACCAATAGCAAAAACTGTATTCGAAAAGTAAAATTGCCTTTTTACCCAAGAATCGACATTGGTTGGATGAAGATCCTTGGTTACTCAACAATTTACTTACTCGAATTTGCAATGCATTACTCAAAATTCAAGTACCGTTTGACGCGAAAGTCGACATTTTTTATGAAGACTCCCGGTTACTAAGCACGAGAACCATTGGAGTAGAAAACTGCATTATTTCTTTCATTTTCTTCTTTTCTCTTTTTTTTTCTTTTTTTTTCTTTTCTTTCCCTTTTTCTCTTCTTTTTTTTTAATCCCTCATAACAGATGTTACATCACAAATTACATGAGTGCACTAATTGACCATAATCATCATTTAACATGTGAAATTAAGTAAAGAAGAGAAATTTTCATCAAACGTGCAAAATTTAGACATAATTCTAACCACTTTACAAGATATAATTTCTATAAGAACAAAACTCTAAACCACATAATAATCATTTCTTATTACTCAAAGAAAGCATTTGTCAAATCACATAAAGTAATTTCAACCAATAGGGGAATTAGACAAATATCAAGCGTATGACATCCCCTATCTTCACCTCACAATAACTTATACAATACATTCTGACGGTGAATAAGAACTTATGGACATGAAATAATAATTCCCCTTGTGAATTGTTTGAAGTTGCATCCCCTGCATGTTTATTCCTTTTGTTGTGCTTGAATTCTCCAAACGGTCATCCAAACTTGCTTGGTGAAGTTTGCTAAACATTTTCAAGGTCTCTGGAGTAAAAATGCATCTTGCCCTAACTCCTTAACCCATTTCTTGGTGCAAATATTTGTAGCTTCTTTCTCTTTCAAGTTAAGCTTGGATTCCCTTTTGTACCATTCAGATTCCTTAACACATAGTCCAAATTCCCTTTCAATGTCATTCTAATTCTTCCTTGCAATTTGCATTATTTTGGAATCAGAAAGAAACTAAAGTGGCAATTATCAGCTTCAAATAAGATGACATCCGAAAATCATGGGCATTTATTTTCACCATAAAAAAATACCAAAAAAATGTTTTTCTTTTCATTCAATTTGAGCTTATACTCACTCATCAAAAGAGAAACTTTACAATGACACAAACCTATCATTAGGTTTTGAGAAAAATATGACTTATTTTGAGGTTTCATCAAAGAATCGTTTGCTCAATAGGACAAAAGATTTGAAGAAAACTTTTCGAAAGCTAAATGCAAGACATGAAGGGAAAATCAAATGTCATAAATAAATTTGAGAAAGCAACTTATTGAACACTTCATCTGAGAAAAATTTTGGAGTTAAGGCAATCTTAAATTCACAGAAGGAGTGCAATTATTAGCATCCAAATTATTTACAATTGTCCAGCTATGACATACAATTTCATTTATCACATTGATTATCCTCACATATCTAGTTTCTAGGCACTATCAATTCTAAAAAAATCAGTCGTCTATAACCCTTTGAATAATTCAAAAGAACACTCATGTTTTTGATATCCTTATGGGTTTCGAACATGTGACGGTTTATTTAGAATTGGACCATAATTTAAAATACTCAAATGTAAGACCAAATATGTATCAGATGTCTTTCTTATTTTACTGCCTCCGTTAGAGGACCTGTAAAAATGAAAAAAATCAAAATTATTATAAATAAAAACAAAAACGGATGCATGTCCTAGGGGAACCCTTATTATGCCAAGGGTAAGCCTAGCATGAAATGCAATCCTTTAGGGTGAGACCCCCCTTTTCTAATCGTAGATAAGCCAGATCTGCCTGGAAGAGATGCCTCCATTATGCTCGTATTACCTTACCTAGGGTCTCACCCGCCAGGATTTACCAAAAATATAAACGTGCATGTCTTTTAGGGTTAAGTACCCAAGACAAAAGGATGGCTTTCCTATCATGGGATTTCCGAAATGGCATTCCCTCTAGGGTTTATGCATGATGCCAGTTTATTAAAGCTGATTAAAATATGCAAAAAATGCCAATCTTGACAAATGTCCTAAAGAATATATATATATATATATATAACAATGATGCGAAATTTCTTTGAGAAAGACGGATCATAAACTGTACAAAAGAAATTATTGACTCCGAAAATGTTTTATTGAAAAATTGAACCTTTACGAGACACAATAAAGAATCATGACTTTACAAGTAAAAATGTCAATTCATGAAATTATTTTTTGTGTAATGTGGGACAGGAGGGTGGGGGATATGGTAAAAATGACGCATTAATTTCTTTGAAAAAAGAATAAATAGAAATTGTGCAAAAGTTTGACCACTTGAGTGTAGTTATTGACTTCGAGAAAATTTGGTTCAAATAAAATTGACAAGTACAACAAGGAGGAATAAATATTGAAAAGAATTTTAAAAACTACAATTTTTATTCAAGAATATACCTGATGAAAAATCAAATTTTCAAGATTTTTAAGAAATTCACAATGATTGATCGCTTGGGTATTTATAACAAAATGCAATTTGCAAAGAATTTATGAAATTCTATTTCCATCTTTCTCGAAAAAATTAATTATGAAAATGAAATTTAAACGTGCCAAAAGAGGGTTGGCTTCCTATGAGAGCACCATGCCAAGGCTCTTTATTCTATGATTGTGAATGCAATCAAAAAATAGGAAAGAAATTGTGTTAGTTTATTCAACAAATAACGCATAACACATTGGCAAAAATAAATAATACACATAGATAACAGTAAATGGCATAACAAGTAAAATTAATGAGGTTGGTTCCCTCCTCTCGTGCCTTAGTGTACCTAACAGGGTAAGGCTGACTTTACCCTAGGTTATTCTACATGGATGCATGAGGTTGGGCTTACTAATGCATCTAGACTCAATTAGGCTGTCGGTTCCCGAACCTTCAGACTGAGGGATCCAAAAAGTAATGAGTCCGTCAATTCCAAAGATCCCAGGTCGGTGGTTCGAGTGATTCCCTGGACACTGCTATGCGCACGTCGGGCCACGACCACATGTCCAAGCGAATCGATTTTCATAGCCCAAATCTCTAGACTTGTGGACTCAAGCCAAGAGTTTGGGTGATCTCCTAGACAATGCTCCATGCACGTCGTGCCACGATCACACATCTAAGTAGATCGATCCTAATTCCTAAAGGGACGGGTGGGTGACAACCACCAAAAAGACAAAAAAGGGTAAAAAGTATCGAATGCACGTATGGAGTGCTCCTTATGAGAGGAGGGGATGTAATATTAACACGCGTGGGCTCTAAGGGTGATTGACCCCCTCCCAAATGCAAGCGTGGTCGAATAAGCAAAAGTAAATAAATCATAAATCACATAAGCAACAGAGAGACGGAAAGTGTGTGAGATGCAAAAAGAAAAACCTAAAAACCTAGAAAAGAAAAATGCAATATTAACATCCAAACGCGATGGAATAGAAGGGTTAAGTAAGGAAAAGGTGATTAAACCTTATGCTCGAACTCACTAGTGATCCCCAGTGGAGTCGCCAAAAATCCTGTCGCGCCCCAAAAAATCGTGAAGTAAAAAAGGGTGCTGGTGGGGTCGTTGACTGTCGCTTCCCGAAAAGACGGTCCGGTCTCGGTGACCCTTTCGAAAATAAAGGTTTTTGGAAAAACCATGCGTGTGTGAAAAAAATCAAATTTTAGTAAAAAAGTGTATTTTAAAAAAAATGGTATTTTAAAAGAAAACAAGGCCGGGACTAAAAATGCGACAGGTTTGGCCAAATAATTTTTGAAAAAGGGTTTTATTTTGAAAAATGGAGTCGCCACTTGGTACTGAGTTAGGGTGTACCAAGTCACCCGAAAAATCGTTTAAACAAAAATAAAAATAAAATTTTAGAAAAATATTTTAAAACCCTTTTTCGACTCCGGTCTACGAAAAAATGAGAGAAAAATGTTCGGGAGTCACATTTGAAGAAAGGGAAGGCAAAGGCTTTCGCCTATGGCACCCTTTCAACCTAGCTGAGGCTAGTTGCGAGGTTTAATCAAAATTTCCTAATTTAACCCTAAGTTCTATCGAGTTCGGATGTATCTAAGTGAATGCAAATCCTAAATCTAAATATAGGTATCGGGAGGGTCGGCACATTCCGTCGAGGCTTGGTCGTAATTATTGTATTAATTGCGAAACCCGAGTCGAGACCTCGAGGGAGTCACGAGTTTTTATGCAAAATGAAATGCAAAAAGAAAAGAAAATAGTAATATATAGTAAGTGGAGAAAGAAAGTGGGTATGCAACATGACGAGCATGGGGGACTAATAACACGTGACTGAATGTTTCTACTCACGGAGGGGGGAACGACATGTACGCTACCGCTTCCCACGTGAATAGACGACTATCTCTAGTCGAATCACGCAAATGTCCTAATTTCTAAGTGAGATGCAACCTAGATGTCATGCATTTTTAAAATGTGTCAAAATAATAATAATAGTAATAATAAAATCATGGCAAATGAAAAGAAAACTAAAAAGGTGTGAAGTGGGATGTAAAATGCACGCGAGTGCACCTAACACTAAAATGCCCTAAGGGTCTAGCGTTGGACTAGCCCGTTCTAAAAAATTCCCACTAGCGTTGGACTAACAGGAAAAGAATGAAGCCACAACTAGCGTTGGACTAGTGTGGTGACGGAATACCGTAAATCATGAATTAAACATTAAAGTATGAATTAAAAGCAAATTGAACATATAAAAACACATAAGATCACATATGAGCACATATTGTAACACCCTAGAAAATGCACATATAAGAGACATTTTCTTTTCTTATTTAGGGTTAAGTGTTAACCTTGATTTATTAGTTGGGAGATTTCTTGAGTTAATTAGGTTAATTAGCTAAGATTTTTCATTTTGAAGCAAGAACACTTAAGTACTAAAGTTAGAATAATATTACTTGACCATTTAATTTATATTAGTGTTTAAATTTTGATTAATTTATTCTACTATTTTCTAGTCTTTTGACTACTTGAATTTTAGCTCAACTTTACTCAAAAATTTCACTTATTTTCTTGCTATATTTTCTTTTCCCTTAGCTGAAATTTTCCTCTCTCTTTTCTTTCTTTCTTGGCCAAAATTCTTTCTCTTTCTTTTCTTTTCTTTGGCCGAAATTCCTCTTATTTTCTTTCTCTTTGGGGCCGGATCTCTCTCTCCCTATTCTACTCTCTTTTTGCTTTAATAATTTGTGTTTTATTAATGTTAGTAGTAAGTGATAAGAAGTTAATGAGTTCCACCAATTAACTTAGTCCAAGTAGTTACTATTGCATTAATAAGATTACTTTTTACTTTACTCTTGTGAGGTTTTAATTGGACCATTTTTTTCCCATCTTTTCTTCATTTCTTTTTCATTTTTTCCTAGCCTATTTCTCCCTCTTTTCACTCTCCCTTGGCCGGCCATACTCCCTCTCTTTTCCTCTCATTTTTGCTCTCAACTTCTTGGACTATCATCTCTCAAGTGGACACAAATCAACCATAGGAAGTGGACTTCTATCTCTTCTAAGCAAAGTTCTAGGCATATCTAAGGTATTTCCCATGAACTTACCTTATTAATTTCATGTTTTAATTAGTTTTTATGCAAGCTTAATACCAAGTTTCTTGTTAATACTACTTGAAGAAATTAGTTAGAACTTGATATATACTTGCTATATAAAGTGTTCTTGTGGTTAGATAGACTAGTATATGGCCTTTAAACCTTGGAAATTTATGTTTTATATGTGGTTTAGTTGAGGATTTAAGATGGAACTCAAGAACACTTAAAAACAGTCACTGCTGGACCAGTTTTAGTAAAACTTTCATAACTTGGTATACACAACTTGGATTCGAGTGATTCTTGTTGTTTTAGAAACTAGATTGATAGGGCTTTCCAACGGTATAAGGCTTGCACGGTGGTTCATTGTGTATTAACCGCAGAAAGCTTGCAAAGTTGGCTGAAAATTCGGTTCTGCGTGAAACAGTTTTGGTGAAGAGCCAACTTGGGGGCTGATTTTGAACCTGATCTAGTTGGAATTTGGATTGATGATCTTCACGAAAGTTGTAGCCCTATAAACGTACTTTAAAACCATGTAATCAGAATTTCTTATTTCTTAATGGATTGACCCCAGAAACGGCACGAAGTTGGCTGAAAACCAACCCTGTGCAAATTTGAGTGATGATCCTTGGAGTAGGGATTTTGAATTTGAGTGGAATCTTGATTGAATTTGAGTTTAAATTGAACCTAGAAGTTGTAGAACTTGTTGAAATTGGGTTGTTGGATGTTTTCTTGCAGGTTTTAAATTTTTGGGTTAGTCCGGTTATAGGGGAAATGCTGCCGAAATTTCGGTAAAACCTAGGAAATAAAAGTGATTAGGCTATGATTTAAGACTTTATAAGCTGTAATTTAGTGATTTAAGTGTGCAGAAATTTTTGTAGATTAGCTATTAGTGAATTAAACCTTTCCGAGCCAAAACCCTACAAAGTTAGAAAACCCTAATTTCGAAAACCCTAAACCCTAGGGTAAAACCCTAAGCTCCAAAACCCTAGAAACTTAACTCTAGAAAGACTTGGGGTATTTCTTGAATTTCTTATGAAATTTCTTAGATTCTAGTCAGGGTTTTTACACGATTCTTTCTCGTGAATTTCAGGATCCGGAAGTGGTTCCCGACCTTTCTACGAGATCTTTTCTTAGGCACCAGGTGAGTGTTCTTCTGTGTGCATGATGCATGAAATGCCATGTCATACTAGTTATTATTATTTCCATGCATGAAATGGTATGATTACACTTGACATGAGTATATAATAAAAATGTGTTATTTGAGGAAAGATGTGTACTTTATCGCATCTATTCCGTAATGTGTTACATGCTTTCACTATCTAATGTGTTAACTTGTGCTTGTGACTTTCATGGTCAATTTGGCTATTTTCCCATGGTTAATCAGACTGGGAGCGTATGGGAGAGATATAAGGTGTTGGGCGGTATTCGGTGTGTGTTACTTGTATATCTGAGTAAAGTCCTGAAAAAGGCTAACTCATGATTGAATTGTATTCTTGATCTTGGACTTCCGAGGCTAACTTCACCGTTACTCCTCAGGTTAGTCATCCGGGAGCGTTTGGGGTGATATAAGGTGCTGGAGAATATAGGTGCTTGATATTCTTTCCTATAAGAGTTTCATTCCTCAAAGAGGGTAACTCCGGATTGAATTTTACGAGTATGCTGGACCTAAGCTTGCTTCTGCAGTGAGCCCGTATCCGCCATTGACTATTTGTTAATTAATTTGTTCACAAATTGTTTATTTACTCATTAAATATTTTATCGAACAAAAAAATCACATTTCACTGGTATGATCGCATGACTTGAGCACTCACTGGGCTATTATAGCTCATTCCATTTTATTTGTTTTCCTTTACTCAGGTTACTTGATAAATTAAAGCTGGACCCACTGGTTTTCGATTATTATGGATGTTGTAACTATTGTAATAGCCGAACTGTGTTAGGCTATTTTGTGAAAATCATGTATATTATGACTTGTAAACGTGTGGTATGACTTGTACCTTTCAGTTAAATAATAAGAGTATATTTTATTTTGTTCCATTTTATTTTAGTTTATTTTATTTTAAGTTAAGTGCGCTCGGTCGTCTGCGTGAGTGCGTGGATCGAGACCTGGCGAGAGCTAGGCAGGCAGTCCGCTAAGCCCTTTGGTGCGCCTCTGGGTAAGGTGGGGCTGTCACACATATCACATAAGCATAATATTCTAGATGTAAAAATCCTAATGAAAGTGGTAAAAGAAATAAACACATAAGCATATAAGCACGCAAATGCAAATAAACTCTAACTATTACACCAGGGGGTTTGATTTACAATTTAAAGGGGAAATTAAAAATGCCCTATCTGTTACATTTTCTATCTAATTACACAATTTTTACTAAAATATGAGAAAAATAATCTGACTATTACATTGACAAACTAAATACAAAATATTACATTTCTCCTCAAAGTAATAAAATTTAAAATTAAATAACACAAAATAAATAAATACGCAAAAAGTGCATAAAATAAGAAATGCGTAAAAAAAAATTGCATAAAATATCACATTAGAGCACGTTGGAGGGCATAAAGAAGCAATTAAAAGGTAACGAAAGTACCTTTTTGAAGACCCGCTACAAATACTACTCAAAATGAACAAACAAGTCAAGGCACCTCGGTATAATCAAATAAAACCTAAAATATATAACTATTGACGAATTTGGGACAAAATGTAAATTCTATGAAACTAAAGGATTAAAAACAAATAAAAACAAATCTAGGGGCCAAATAATAAATTCAAGCAAACATGGGGCACAATTATAAGTTAACACTAATTGGAAGGGGGCAAAAATAAAATTTCAGCAAGTATGGGGTACAAAATGTAAATCCTAGTAAGTTCATACCAAATTGCAATTAATAGGGACTAATTGAAAAAAAAATTTGAAGGGGTTAATCTATGATTATCAAGGACTTAATTATGTGAAATGAAATCTTTAATGGGCACACTAACAATACCCAAGACCATCAAGGATTAAAACATAAATATTCACATTATAAAAGCTAAACTTAACAAAAGCAAACCAGATTAATTAATTCACTATCTTAATTATCTAAAATTAATTCCTAAATTAATCTAAAAAAATCAAAATTATAAAACTACAAATAAGAGTTAAATAAACAAAGAATTAAGGCAACAAAAATATATATATATATGTATATATATATAGACCAAAAGAAGGAAATACAAAACCAGAAATTTTCTTTCCCTTTCTCTCTCACTCTCCTTTCTCTCGTTCTTTCTTTCTTTTTTTTTTTTAATTTCTTCTTTCTTTTCTATCTTCTCTGCACCTACTTTTCTCATTCTTCCCCATTTTCTTCTCTTTTTCTCCGGCTCTGGTCTCTCTCTCTCTCTCAGCCGATTGATTCTTCTCTCAACTGAAACCCCCCCAAGTCAAACTCCTCTCTCTCTCGGCTTTTCCTTTCTGCTTTCCAATCTAGCTCTCCCATTTTGTTCTTTCTTCCCCTTCTCTCTGTCTCAATCTCTGTCACTCTCCTCTCGCAGCTCCCTCTCTTGCTTCTGTCTCCCTTTTCCCTGTTGGAAGCACCAGAAATGATTTTTCTCAAATCACACCCAAAATCCCCAAATCCTCACTTCCTCACTAAATCTTGCACTCAATGTTAAAACTTAGGTAGTTGAATTTGTCAAGGTGTATATGCGGTGGAGTGGGCTGACTTCGGTGATAGTGAGTGAGTTTGATAGTGGTGTTGTAGATAGACTTGGGGCTGTGATGCTGGAATTTCGGTGGAGTTAGGAGGCTGTGGGATGGCTGTTACCTGCAGGTAATTGGTGGTGGCTGTGCGTGTAACTGAGACGGAGGAGCTGGTGGTCATGGGTATTGATTGTGGGAATTGCTGTTGGGGTTGTAATGGAGGCTGTGCAGGTCATGTGGTGTGGAGCAGACAGGGGACTGGTTTAAGTCGATTGGGACTGTTGGTGGGGTTGGGCAGGTGGAGAATTAGGTGGTTGTGTTTGAGGTTCTGGCGATGGCTTATTGTTTTGGGCTGTTGGTTTTATTTGCAAGTGAGGTTGCTAGAGCGGAAATTGATTGTGTTGTATGATTCTGTGTATGCATGTGTGCGTGATTCTGCGTGTGTGCAAGTGTTTGTGACTGTGTGTGTATTTTATGTGTTTGAGTGACTGTGTTTTTGGTATTTGTGTTATGAATTTGATGATTTTGGTTTGTTATGGAGTGTGAGCTTAGTGGTGGCGATGGGTTATGCATGGTGTTGAAGTGGGATTTGAATGGAGGAGAAGTTGGGTAGCTGCTGATTTGGGCGATGGCCCTGAGGTTGTTGTGGGGACGGCGGGTTTGAATTTGCAAGCTGTTAGTGATACATGTGGGTTCGTTTGGTTTATTTTTTGTGCAAGTTTTGGGAATTGCTGACTTGAGGGGGGCTTGCTGGTGGCAGTGGTCTTGAGTCTGTTTGTGAACCAGGTTTTGCGTGTGACTGGGGGTTGATTTGCTGGTGAAGATTGGCGTAGGGGTGTGTGTGTGCGCCCTCGATTGGAATTTGGGCTGATTGATGGAGTATTGATGCTGATGCCGATAGTAATTTGATTATAATTTGACAGTGAAGACAGTGCCTATGAGTGGAGATTGGATGGGGCTGGAGTATGCGGGCAACTGGTGATGATTGTGTGGTAGAATTTGTGGTTTTATTGATGATTATTGCTGGTTTGACTTGGCAGATGTTATTTGCAGAGGATGTAAGTTTGACTATTTTCTGTATTGCTGTTTAGTGGTTTCCAGTTGTAGGTTGTGAGAAGCCGACGGTGGTGGGAAGTCTGGTGATTTGAAGGGATTTTGGGGCTATGGATCTGGTTGGCTGGGGGTGATTATTGGCGATTGTAGATTGGGATTGATCGGTAGGGAGTAAATTGTGATTAACTGATAGGGGCTGGAAGACTGATTTTGTTTTGGTGACTGTTGTGTGATGGAGAGGGAACGATTGAAGAAATACAAAAGTATAAACCTAGAAGATAATGCAAACCCAGAAACAGAAAACAAAACTCAGAAAGAACAAAACCCAGAAAACAAAATTGGAGAAAAGAAAAAAAAAATCTAATAGATTCAACTCAAATTTCAGAAGAATAGACACAATTAATCAAATTAGCATAGGAGGATGGAAGACAAGTGAATCAAAACAAAAGAAAAGAACTTACCTTTTAAATCTTGAAAATGGATTGATGATGAACAGTAGTAAAGAAAGGACCCAGTCGTTGTTGACGATGAATAGTAAAAAAAATTTTGAAGATGAACAGTAACAATGAGATGAAGATGGCGGCCTCAAGTGTGTTATTTTTTTTTTTGTGTAAAAGAAATGTGTGTTTGATCTTTAATTGATGAAAGGCTTTGTGTTTTTAGGGTTTTTTTTTCTTTTTTTTTTTAACATCCCCAAGTGGGGTATTTATACTGCATAAGTCTTAACCTCCAAGAAATTATTAAAAGATCAAAATACCCTTGACTACAAGAATTACAATTTTATCTTTTTAAAAAAAATCTATTCCCTCTTACAATAATAAAAAAAATCAAGAAAAATGTAAATAATAAACTCATTAACACTAATTCACTCCGAAAAAAGTTAGAAACTTAGAAGCATGCTTAAAACCTAAAAACAAATTTGGGACCAAAAAATTGGTGAAAATGAGTTTGGAATGTGAAATGACAATTTTGCCCTTGGATGACGAAAATTCACAGAAAAATAGTTATTGTTCTCAAAAAAATATCAAAAATTACAAATAAGCTTAAAATACTAGAAAAGGCATTTTTGACTCAAAATTTGTGAAAAATGAATATAAATTGTAAAATGATGATTTTGCCCTCGGACAAAGAAAATTCACAGAAAAATAATTATTGTCCTCAAAGAATTTATCAAAAATTACAAATAAGTTTAAAACACTAGAAAATAAGTTCTTAATTGTTTAAAAGTGTTTTAAATAACTAAGATGAGTTCTTAAGGTTGAATTCAAGGTTTCTAAATTATTTTTACGTGCTAAAAGGGTTTTAACACATTTTGGTTCAAAAGAGTTTTGAAAAACATCAAGAAAATCGTTTTTCGCAAGTTGCAGAAGGCCAGCTAGGGGTCTTTGCCCGCGGCTGAACCCATGGCTAAGAGATCGTATTTTTCAAAGTCTGAGCCGTGGGCACTTTGCTCACGGCTCAACCCGCAGCTCAAGAGCTGTGGGCTCAGCCATGGGTGGTTTACCCGCGTCTGGCCCACCCAGCTCAAGTCTGTCGGCGAGCCATGGGCACGAGCCGCGGGTGGTTTACCCACGGCTCAAGGCAGAACCCTAGCGAGAAAATTTTGATTTTTTGAAAATATGTAATTTTGTGTGAATTTTTGTGAAAAACTCTTTCCAATTTTAATTGTTAAAATTTGGAAAGTTGATTTTAGAAAAGCTCTTTCCAATTTTAAGTGTTAAAATTTGGAAAGACAATTTTGGAAACCATAAACCTTCTTTAATATTTTTGAGACGAATAATTCAAGGATATTAATCTAATTTTATTAGACCATGTGATTTATGATTTGAATTAAATAAAAGTTTATATTATTTAATTATAAATAATATGATGGCATGGTGGATTATTATGAACTACGACCAATGTGATTGAATGGCTAAATTTTTATTATTTTGATGGTTGGCTTGTATTGTTTTTTTTTTAAATATAGGGCATGCGTGTCTTGCCTTTTCCATTATTCTCATGTAATTCTCTTCTCACCTAACTCCCCTCAAATGTAACTCGAGGTTAATCAATACATGTAATGTACATAGTGTAGGTTAAGGTTAGGTTTTAATTTTCTAAATTGTTTAGAGTAGAATTACATGTGTAATGTACAAAGAAGATGGAGATGGCACCAAGGAGCAACCATGGAGGCCCATCAAGAGTTGAAGACCTCCCAAGGAACGCATCAAGAAGTTGAGCATGTCCCTTAGGAATTTGACCATATATTTTCCTTAAGGCTCGAGGAAAATATCTTAGTAATGTCCATAACCATCCGCGATTTATTGTGCATGTTTTTATTTTATATGTCAATATATTTTAATTACATGGTATGATGAGACTATATATTGTATAATTAAAATAAAATCCCACAAATAAAATATTAAGTCACTTGCCTTCCATTATTATTGTAAAAATCATAGTTCTTGCTGAGTGTTGACATGTTAGCCTCCGTCAAGGTCACCTTACCTAGAGTATGTTTTTAACTATGAGATATGATCTCCAAATAATGGGTAAGACTTAACAAAAATACTCAACTTGTTGGTCTCCATTAACGTTATGGTGTTTTTGAGGCGATATTAAGTCAATATATAAGTTGCCTTCTATTATTATAGCAAAAATAAAGAGTTCCTATTAAGTGTTGACATGTTGGCCTCCGTCAAGGTCATCTTACTCGGAATATGTTCTTGCTATGAGACGTGATCTCTAAATAATGGGTATGACTTAACAAAAATACATAACGAGTTTGGCCTCCATCAATGTTGTGATATTTTTGAGGCAATGTTGGGTAACACATAAGATGTGAATATTAAGAGTTCATACCCAACTATCTAGGAGTCGCAAGAGTTGTGATTGATAAAAGTTATCTACCGAACCGAAGTTACCTTTGGGGTATTGGCCTCCGTCAAACCCAAAGTTAATTAGATGGGATCCTAGCCCACTAGGAATCTCCAATGAATTCCCAAATCAATAGATTGAGGGTTATTGATTTGAAGTAAAATAGTGGGAGCAAACCAAATAAATTCGAAGTCTACATTTTTGGTTTGCAATTATAACATGAAACAAGTACTTGTACTATCTTTTCACTTGTTGTAGAATGCATGCTCACCTATACACACTAATCACCCTATATCTCCATTATATATGATTTTCTTGGACTAGTGTAAGACTTGAGAATAGTTCTTAAGCACAATTGGCTATGTCCTTGATACCCACTTCCACTTGTTCTATAGTGACAATTATAGTTTGGAAACAATGTGCATACAAGATGCATAAAAGATGATGATGATATTGCTACTTGTATCGTAATGTCATCTATAATTCCTAAGCTATAAAGTAGCATAAATTGATAGATCTTTTTGTCTGTGATTGTGCATCTCAAAGAGTTGTTGATATACAATTTAGGACAATTAGATATGAGATATCTAAGGAGTAGTCTGCCAAGGAAGAAAGTGGCACTTTATTGCTTGTTCAAGGAAAATCCAAGCATGGTCTTCAGAAGACCCGAGTAGCTATGACAAAGCTTAAAGGTCTGATCAAAATGGAAAAGTCTAAGGGCACATGTTTCCAATTTTATTGGAAAGGGAATAGTAAGGCTTATCTCAATAGTAAGAAGATAAAGAGGCCTAGTGAAGCTTCTACTTCTAAGTATGTTTATGTTTGAGATAAATTCATCTACTAATTAAGACCATTGGGTATTAAATACCAGATATAGATCCCATATTTGCAAAATATGCAAGGTCTTAAGCATAGTAGACAATATGCAAAGAGAAAGTCAAACTACGTGTGATGAATGGAGCAAGAGCTGCTACACAAGCTATAGTGACTTATACTTTACCAACTGGGCTTGTTCTAGAATTTAAAACTTATTATTGTGTTTCTAATACTTAAAAAAGAACATGAAATCAATTCATATTAGATGTGGAAAGATTTACCATTACAAAAGAGAATATATATACTATTCTTTTACGTAATGGTGTTCTCTGTGGTTTTAGATCATTAAAACAACGTTTTACAAATACTAGACCTTGAAAAGTCCATTCTCAAACATAGATAAAAACTTAATATTTTTGAAACATCCATAACTTTGGCATTATAGACTTGGTCATGTGAATAAGAAACCAATTTTCAAGTTACATATAGTTGTGTACTTGGACTCATTCAAATATGAATTGATTGAGACATGCGATTCTTATTTGCTTTAAGATGACCAAAACACCTTTTATTTGATCTTCACGGGCTAGTGATCTTCACGGGCTTTAACATAGATGTTTTGGCCCAATGTCGATCCATGCTAGAGGTTGTTTATCATACTTCGTCACTTCCATGGATGACTATATTAGATATGGTCACCTGTATCTTATGATACACACATCTGTGACCTTTGAAATATTGAAAGTTATTAGGAGTGAGTGAAGTAAGAAAAAACAAGTTGACAAGAGTATTAAAACACTAAGATTTGATCTGCGTAAATAATATTCAATGTCAAGTGTTTCAAAATAATTAAAGGAGAATGTGATTCTTTCTCAATGGTCTTCACTTGACACACCATTGTTGATGATGTGTGAAACTGGAGAAGTTGTACCCTATGAGATATGGCACAAACTATGATGAGCCATACTATAATTCCTAACCTCATTTTGGGGTTCTTGTCTTAGACACCAACTCCTATACACTCAACCATGTTCTGACAAATGTCCATTTGTGGAGTATCCTTGTGAAAACAATAGATATCACTTCTATAATCCCCTTGAGAAAAATGTTTGTCTCAAGAAATGTTATTTTCTAGAAAAATAGTTTATTCTTAAAAGAAATAGTGGGAGCAAGATAAAACTTGAAAGGTTCAAGAACTGCAAGCTGACATAGATCAATAGTTGGAACTAGAGCTTACGCTACATGTTGATGAGGTGCAACGTAAGCTCAAAATACACAAATCTTCAAAAGACTGGTAGAGTACGTTATACTCTTGAGAAATATAGATTTCTTGCACATGAGAGATATAGATTTCTCATTAGCAAGAGCAATAATGTACTAGTTATATATGACGACAAACCTACTAGTCACGAAGAGGCTTTGTCTAATGTAGATTCCTTGACGTGACAAGAAGCCATAAATTCCAAAATGGATTCCATGTACAAGAACAAGGTATAGACCTTGCTCAAGGCACCCAAAAGGGATAAAATCCATAGGGTGCAAGTAGGTCTTTAAAAGAAAGATAGACATGGATGGTAAAGTAGTTACCTACAAACCAAGGTTAATAGAAAAAGGATTCAATTCGAAGGCTTGACTGTGAAAGAAACCTTTTCACCAATAGCCATGCTTAAATCCATTTAAGATTTTGCTTGCAATAGCTGCTATTATGGCTATGTCAAATGAATATAGAACCCCATTCCTTAACGGGAATTAAAAGGTATGTATATGACACATTCCTTGGATTTTCACTTCCATTGATAGTCATAAGGTATGCAAGCTTTAAGGGCCCATTCATGGACTCGTGCAAGTATCAATGTGTTGGAGCATTTGTTTTGATGAGATAATAAAAAAGTTTTGATTTTCTTGAAAACAAAGACAAGCTTTGTGTAAATGTAAAGTTGAGTGGGAGCGTTGTCATTTTCTTGATACTATATATGGATGACATAGCGTTGATGGAAACAACATACTTTAAAGGTAAAGATATGATTGTCCAAGAATTTCTTGATAAAGAAGAGGCGATCTCTAATCTGGGAATTAAGATCTATATAGATAGATCCAAGAGGTTTCTTTGTCTCATTAGATCCAAGTACATAGGCTAGATGCTAAAGGGTTTAGCATAGTGCAATCGAAGAAGGGGTTTTACCTATGTGATAGGAGATTACTCTTTCGAGAGACATATATCTTTGACACTTGTTAAGATTGATAGTATTAATAGATCCCGTATACTTTTGCAATAGGTTCCATTGTATATGCTATCCTATGTACGACACCCATTGTCTTCTGGCTTTAAGTGTTACGAGCAATTCTAGTGAGTGTCACTAGATGGTTATCAAAGAATATTCTTAAGTACTCAAGAAGCATTAAAAGACTGTTCTTGACTATGGAGATCACACTTAGGAAGCATGTGGATTTAAAGATACAAACTTTTAATCCAATAGGGATAGTAAGTAAATCATGGCATGAATTGGTGTTTATGTTGAACTGTAGTAGATAAAAGCGTTTTATGATAGACACTACAACATATTCTACAACAAAGGCGAGTACATGGTAGCTTTAGAAGTTACTATGGATCAAGGGATTCTTTGTTGGACAAAAAATAGTTCCTTCCATTGTTTTATGAAACAATTGTGACATCACATAATTATGGAACTAAAGTCTCATCCATGATCCAAAATGTATTTAGGTGCCACCATCTATTTATGGAAATAGTTTGGGTCAAATGATGAAAAGATATAGGAAGTTCCCACAAGGATAATGTCACTAATCCTTTCACCATGGCCTTGTTCCAGAATAGGCATGATAGTCATGCTTATTGCCTAAAAGCTATAGGTGATTAGTTTTAGTGCAAGTGGGAGTTTGTTAGTATATGCCCTTAAACCAAGTTAGTTTTTCAGATTTTTATTATGCTTATTTCGTGTTATACTTATATATGTAGCATTTTCTTTGTCATTTAACACTTGCTATTAATATTACTTGTTTATTTGATAAAGTCCACAGAATATTAACTGAGTATAAGAGATTGTAAGAGTTATAATGATGAGACTCTTATTACACATTAAGTTATATTCTTAAATATCCATAGTCATAGTATTAATGAGATTGGACATCATTAATATGGGAAGACTAGCACATACTTTGCCTCTACTTATGGTAAGTAGTAGTTGATCTCATCAACTATGGTGTGTGACACCTAAGCTAGTATGTGGATGCTTGTCAGAGAACAAGCTCATTGGATTGATCCGCCAAGAGTTACTATTCATAGTGCTAATGAATTATATTCTTAATGGCAATGGTGTAAGTGATCCTTAGACTTGAGTTTACCATGGTATCTTGAGTGTGGATTGTTATGCTTTGACTCTATTGCTCGGTGCTCGTAAAAGAGTAGCCCATACGGTAGAGATTGGGTATAGTATGAAGCATGGAAGGATAGTAAGTAATTGATATAGGATTCACCACTCTTATTAAAGGACAGTATATCCCGGATTGGCCACTTGTTGAAATATAACTTAAAGAATCTTTTGCGCAAAAGTGAAAGTATGACTTGAAAGAGTTTTCAAGGTTATACTTTTATAGAAAGTTATGTTTCGGGAATAAGAAATCATTAATTAGTCATTTAAAGAGTGCGCACTATACTCTTGAACTAATTGGGATATAGTGTGGTGAAAGGATATTAATTACACGGTAACATTGTCATTGATAGGTGTAGTCTACCATATGACTTTCCTATTCACTTGGGTGGTCATGATGCAGTGCTAGACACCACTCATGATCTATAAGCGCAAATTAATTAATTAGTGATTTTTTTAATTGGCTAACCCTGTTCACAAGAGGGGCGCCATTCCCAAAATTTAATTAATAAAATAGGAAAACATACAAGAGAGGGGGACATCAAGCCTAAACCTCCCATTATTGCAACTTTATAAATTAAAGCAAAAAAAATTAAGATTAATGAAAACAGAAAGAGGGGAAACCTAATTTATCTCGTCTAACAACTCCACAAACTTCCTTTGGCAACTGTGAGAAATCTTGATATACCATATTCACTTTTCCTGTAACACTTTCATTTGACAATACATCCGTGGGCTTATTCGCCTCTCTGAAACAGTGATTGAAAGAAACAAAATGCTTTTGTAATTTACTAATCTCCATCAAACTTTGAAGATGGTACCATGGCCAAGCACCCTTATCCTTGAAAAAATTCACAAGTGTTAGCGAATCAATTTCAACATGGAATTAATTAGTGAATTAATGATAAATTGAAGTGCTTAATTTATATAGCTCTTAATTAATTAATTAATTAATTATAATTTGTACTTATTGCCAACATGAATGGAACCTAATGGGTTACACACAAGAAGAACATGGTCTTTGGGTTAAATTGTTATTAAGATAAGTATATGATACTTATGGGGTTTATTTATGTGATAAATTAACTTAAAGGACTTAATTATAAATATTCTAAGTCTTGATGGAAATGAGTTTCCTAAAAGGAATTAAGAAGCTATTTGGTTTCTTTTTGAAATAGGTTTCCTAAAGGAATAGGTTGAGCTTAAGGTAAGCTTCCTAACCCTTCTTGGTTTCCAATTGCTCTTGTTTCCTCAAAGACTAGGATACTACATCTATAAACAAGTCCATGCCTTGACTCTTGATAGATTGATGCAACATAAAGACACAAAATCTAGAGAGAGAAAAATTGAGAGGGAGGGGCATTATTCTCCCCAAGAAAATTCGCCACCCTCTCTTCTCCTAATAGTTAGGGTTTTGCTTTCTTCCTCTTCTTGTTCATGTATTCTTCATAATCATTAAAGGGAGCTGGCACTCAAAAGGCAAGGCAAGCAAGCCTAAAGGTTCCTAAAGATTGTGTTCGTGTGGATACCGTTGGAGGCTCGACATTTGGAGGACTTTTCGTGGTAGATCAACACCTTCATCAAATAGGATCTTGCCCTTTGAAGCATAGAAACCTTCTATGCTTGAGGTATTTGTGCTAAACACCCTTTAATCGTATAGATTATATCAAAGAGATCCATGGCTAAGGTAATAAAATTTTAAATGTTCCACTGCGTTACTCCCCTTATTACCTTATAGAACATTCTTGCTGTTTGGGTGGAACATTCTTGAAATGAACTGTATTGTTGGTGGCTTATTAGGGTAATCCTCTGTAAATTGGAGTATCAACTTAAACGTACCTCTAAAGCAAAGAAAAAAATAGATCAAATGTATAATATACCCAAACAGGAAGAATATGTAATAGCATAACTCAAAATCAAAAGCATAAAACAAATAAAAGAAAACTGATTTGAGAGAGAATAGACAAAAACAGTGAGTGATCCCTGGGAAGGATCACAAACTATTGATTAAGGCCCTTAAGAGCTAGTTAGGAGTTGGTGCAGTGGAGGTTTTGGTGGTGGAATAGGAGGTAATTGGTAGTGGCAATTGGTGGAGGCGGTGTAGATAATTGGTGCAAGTGGAGCTTATTTTTTTCCTTCTCATAGCAGAGAACTGAGCCCCAACTCCTTTTCTTTTTTTTCTAAAAATTTTGGGTTTTTTCTTGTTGGGTTTAGTTTTCATTTTTGTGGGTTTTATACTTCTCTTTTTCTTCTACCCCACCATTCTTCTTTAACCACTAGCCAAAGTCACTATTTTCAACCTCCAAACCTCCAAACCACCAGCCCCCAACCTTCATCCCTCAACCACCATCAACCACCCGTTACCCACCAAAGCTCCTCCATCCTCTCTTCATCTTCTTCCACAACCGTTGTCCCCTACCACTAGAACTCCTCCAGTATACAATTACCACCACTGTCCTCACACAATCATAGCCAGAATCTAGCTAGCCATAAGATAGTCCCCAGACACAGCTCCAATCCCTCACAAAACAAACCCAGACTACCACCAATTTCTTCACCCCAAACCACCTGCAATGGCATCCAAAAGCAAACAACCACTAGTAGCCACTCCCTACTCAATTAGACAACCCACAAGTATTCTCCATCACCATCCATTACTTGCAAAGAAAAAATAAAATTCACAATATTCCCAAAAATCACCACCCACAGCTTTGTCCATAACCTGCTAAACAAACCTCCAGCACCTACTCCACCTTCAACCCACCAAATGATTGGACAAACCAACCCCAAAATCACAATTAAACCACCACTCCTGTCTCCTCCATCTCCATCAGTCAGCCATCAATTCTAAAATATCCCCTTAAGCCCACATTGCACGCCATACAACCTAAAAAACGGACAAAACAACCACAAACCCAACGTCCCCTCTCTTGTCTTTCTCCTATCTCAAAGACCATCAGTCCAGCTTCCATCACCTTATCTCCTTCTAACTAAACCACCACTACCTTCTTACTCCAAACAATCACCAAGAACTCAACTCTACCACCATTCACCACTTGCAAAGAAAAAATCACTAGACACTACTCCCAGCTGCACAGCCCCAAATACAGCCTCACAGCCTCCACACAGCCTTGCAGCCCCCCACGCCACAGCCACTACTCAATCACAGCCTCCTGTTCCTCAATCACCTTAACCACCTGCAAAAAGAAATGAAGACCTTATGGTCTCACATCATCTTAGTTTTGATGATGAACAAACTAATGATAATGTTTACTAATATTTTATTGAGTTATCTTTGCAGTAAAATCATTGGGAATTAAAAGAAGATGAAAAATACAAAGAAAACTCATCCGGACAACCATGTGGACGCACCAGAAGAGATGCGGACGTCTGGACAGCTGGAAGGGCTCAAAATGAGTTGGACAAAGACCATGCGGATGACCATCCGGACGACCATCCAGATGTCCGCATGATCTGGATGAGCATCCGGATGCAGTAATGTCGAGTTTTTCAGCATTGTGTTTTTTACCGTTAGAGCCATTTTCAACCCCTTTTCTCACCCCTATATATACCAATATATATAGAATTGATAAGAGACTTTTGTCTACTTAGTTTACAAGTGTTTTAAGAGTGATTTTGAGGAAAAATACTTTTGTGTGAATGTGTGCTTGTAGTTCTAGGTGAGGTAATTAGTTGAGATAGAGTAGTTCTTTATTGGATGAGTGAAAGCATTCAATTGTAGCATAGTGTGGGGGTTGTAAGTGGTGTAAAACTCTTGACTTATCTTGGTAGAGCTTAGTGTGAGCAAAGTTGGGACCTTGGCTTAACTAGAGTTAGGAAGAAAGAGTAAGAGTGATCCTCCTATATGTACAAGTTGGTTTGCTTCATTTACAATTAAAGAAGCTACTAGTGGATTGAATTCCAAGTGGTTTACTTGGGAGTGGATGTAGGTACCGAGTTTGGTGATGAACCACTATAAATATTTTGGTGTGCTTTCTTTACCTCTTTTACTTTAGTTATTGCTTATTTGTGAACTTGTTTTGTTATAACTTTATCATTATTATTGCAAGTTCATTTATCTCTATATTGGTTGCATTATTTTTGGGGCCAACAATTGGTATCAGAGCTTGGACTCCATTAGTAGTAGCCTAACAAGCTAGGAGTGATCCATGGCAATCAATAATGTTTTATTTCTAGAAGGACAATCCATTACTAGACCTCCCATGTTTAGCAGTGTTAATTATGATAGTTGGAGGAATAGAATGGAAATATTTTTGCAATCTATAGATATGAAATTGTGGTACATAGTTATTGAAGGATCTTATAAAGCCACAATCTTTGATGAGAGAATAGGCAAGGATAGGCTAAAAACAAGGAGCGAGCTTAGTCCCTCGGATAGAATCAACCTTACATTAAATGCTAAGGCTATGAATGTGTTTACAATACCTTAGATGCAAATGAGTCTATTAGAATAAAAGGTTGTAAATCGGCAAAAGAAATATGGGACAAATTGAAGGAGATTTATGTAGGAAATGATGATATTCAAGAGCAAAAGAAGGCCTTACTTGTCACCAAATATGAGGCATTTAGAATTGAACCTCATGAAAATGTTGACAAGATGTATTGTAGGTTCAATGATATTATCAAGGATTTGGAAGCCCTTGGCAAGATATATTCTCTTGGTGAAAAGAATAGAAAAATTTTGAATGCATTGCCCAAAGAATGGGAATCAAGGTCAATGCTATAGAGGAATCTAAAGATTTAAATTCTTTACCTATTGATTCTATTAAATGTTCACTAACTTCTTATGAATTGAAGCTTAAATGCAAAATTCAAAGTGATGAAGAGGCAAGAATCACAAGAAGTATTGCACTCAAGGCTTCTCAAAAGGAAGAAGATCTCTCTTCACTTGACGAAGAATATGATGATGATGATCTAACACTCATCACTAAGAGTATAAAGAAATTCTTCATCAACAAAAGGAAGGATAGTAGAAGTAGTACAAGCAACAACGAAATGAAGAAAGCCAAAGGAAAAGGGAAAACATTCAACAACTTCAAAATGTCATGGGATGATTCCGATGGAGAATTCGAAGAAGAAAATGAGACATCTCATGTGGCTTTTTATGGCCATTGGAGATGGAGAGGTATTTTCTAGTCCTTCTAATGATGATGATGATGATGATGATGATGATGATTTAGAGGCATTTGTTTTGAAATTGTATTATAGTTTAAAAATGTCTTATGCTAGAAACAAGGATTTGAAAAATAAAATAAATGCTTTGCAAAAAGAAAATTTCAAACTCTTTCAAGAAAACAAAAGTTTGAGGAATGATAATGATGATTTGAAAAGTAAAGTTGATTTAAGTATGGATTTGAGAAAGAAAATGAATGAGAAATCCAAATTTTATATAAAGTTCAAAGAAGAACAAGATGTGTTGAGATAGAAAATGGATGAACTTTCAAAATTTCTTGAAATTCAAAAACAAAAGGATTTTTCAAAGAAAAGGGTTGGAAAAATTGTTTTGAGCAAACATCATACTACTTTTTATACAAATGACATTTGCTTTATAAAATCCACATTTATTAGAGATTCAAATGCAGTTTGTCATTTTTGTTGTCAACATGGCCATATGCAAAATGAATGCTATGTTAAGAAAAATATCAAACTAGGCATTAATGCCATGTGGGTAGAGAAATGTATTGCAAACAATCTAGGACCCAAGAAAACATGGGTACCAAAATCTAATAATTGATTTTTGTAGGTTTGAAGATCACCACAAGACAAGGTAGTGCATGGGCATTAATGATTAAAGGGTGAATGTATTGGTTATTTTCATAATAGTCTATGTGGTTTATGTGATTGAATATGTGGTGATTGGAGATTGTATGTGTTTTATGAATTTTTTTTTAAAAATGAATATTTTGTTTGTGCATACTTGTTGATTTATTTAAATTATATATATATATATATCTATATATTATGCTTGTTGAATGTTATTATGTTCATGTGTATTTAATTTCATTGTGAGGGGAGCAATACTCCCACTTTTGAAAAATCTCACTTAATTGCCTCACTATTTTTTTCAGGTGAGTCTTGTGTTTGCTTTTATGAGATGCTTACACTTAGGGGGAGCAAATGTTTTTTATTAAAAAAAAAGGTATTTTCTTATGTATTTGTTGAGGGGGAACATTGTTCATAAATTTCTAAACACACCTCTCAATTCTAGCTTTGATGATGTCAAAAGGGAGAGAAATGTTAGTATGATGATATTATTTGAAAATGAGTATTTTTTAATATGCATGTACTAAGGGGGAGCCATTTCTATATCTTTTTACTTATTTTTCTCATTAGTTTGTCATCATCAAAAAGGGGAGATTGAAGACCTTATGGTCTCACATCATCTTAGTTTTGATGATTAACAAACTAATGATAATGTTTACTAATATTTTATTGAGTTATCTTTGCAGTAAAATCATTGGGAATCAAAAGAAGATGAAAAATATAAAGAAAAACTCATCCGGACAACCATGCAGACGCACCAGAAGAGATGCGGACGTCCGGACATCTGGAAGGGCTCAAAATGAGTTGGACAGAGACCATGCGGATGACCATCCAGATGACCATCCGTATGTCCGCATGATCCAGATGAGCATCCGAAGGCAGTAACGGCTAGTTTTTCAGCATTGTGTTTTTTACCGTTAGAGCTATTTTCAAACCCTTTTCTCACCCCTATATATACCAATATGTATAGAATTGACAAGAGACTTTTGCCTACTTAGTTTACAAGTGTTTTAAGAGTGATTTTGAGGGAAAATACTCTTGTGTGAATGTGTGCTTGTAGTTCTAGGTGAGGTAATTAGTTGAGATAGAGTTGTTCTTTATTGGGTGAGTGAAAGCATTCAATTGTAGCATAGTGTGGGGGTTGTAAGTGGTGTAAAACTCTTGGCTTATCTTGATAGAGCTTAGTGTGAGCAAAGTTGGGACTTTGGCTCAACTAGAGCTAGGAAGAGAGAGCAAGGTTGATCCTCCTATACATACAAGTTGGTTTGCTTCACCAACAATTAAAGAAGCTATTAGTGGATTGAATTCCAAGTGGTTTACTTAGGAGTGGATGTAGGTACCGAGTTTGGTGCCGAACCACTATAAAAATTTTGGTGTGCTTTCTTTATCTCTTTTACTTTAGTTATTGCTTATTTGTGAAATTGTTTTGTTATAACTTTATCATTATTATTGCATATTCATTTATCTCTATATTGGTTGCATTATTTTTGGGGCCAACAAGAAACAACAAAGCATGCCAGCTATCGCATCCCGAAATGACTAGGTACTGGGTCGGTGACTGTCGAGCCTCGAAAGGCGATTCGATTCGGTAACCCTTTTCCAAAAGAAATTTTTTGAAAAAATCGTATGTGTGTGATAAAAATTGAATTTTTAGTGAAAAAGTATTATTTTTAAGAAAAAAATGGTATTTTGAAAAACAAAACAATGCTGAGACTAAATGCAACAATTTTGGCCAAATAATTTTGAAAAAGGGTTTTGTAAAAGAATGGAGTCGCCACTTGGTATTGAGTTAAGGTGTAACAAGTCACCTGAAAAATCGTTTAACAAAATAAAATTTTAGAAAAAAACGTTTGAAAAACTCTTTTTCGACTCCGATCTACAAAAAAACAAGAGAAAAAGGTCCGAGAGTCATATTTGAAAAAAAGAGAAGGCAAAGGCTCGCGCATAAGGCATCATTTCAACCTAACCGAAACTAGTTGCGAGGCTTAATAAATTTTTTTTTAAAATAACCCTAAATTCTATCACACTTGTATGTGTCTAAATAAATGCAAATCCTAAATCTAATATGAGTATAGAAAGGGTCAAAATGCCCCGTCGAGGATTGATTGGGATTATCGTATTAATTGAGAAACTCGAGTCGAAATCTCGAGGGAGTCACGAGTGTAGATGCAAAAATGGAATGCAAAAATAAAAGGAAAAATAATAATATGGATAATAAGTGGTCGAAGAAGTTGGGGATGCAGCATAATATAGGGGACTAATAACTTGTGACTAACATTTTTCTACTCACGGAGGGGGGAATGGCCTGTCAATCCATTGCTTCCTACGTAAGTAGACGACTATTTCTAGTCACAAAATGACCTAACTTTTAAGTGAAATGCAACATAGATATCATGCACTATCACATGCTAAAAATATATATACACAACAAAAATGCAAATATGGAAAATCCTAATAAAGGAAAGTGTGTGAAATGCGATGAAATGCATGCGAGTAAAACTATCACTAAAATGACCTAAGGGTCTAGCGTTAGACTAGCTCTTTCTAGGAATTCTCCCACTAGCGTTGGACTAGCAGGGAAGCGATAAAAGCCATAACTAGCGTTGGACTAGTGTGGTGACGGAATAATAAAACTGATAAAAATATGAATTAAAATAGTAAACATGAATCAAAAGTAGATAAACATGTAAAGACATATAATAACACATACAAGCACATAGCATGTAAGCATGACATTTTAGATGCAAAATCCTAAGGAAAGCGATAAAACATATAAGCACACAAGCACACAAAAACAAATAAGCCATAACTATTACACTGGGGGATTAGCAACAATTTTAAGGGAAAAAAGTAAAATGACCTATCTATTACACTTGTTATCTAAATACAAAATTTTTGCTAAAATTTTAGGAAATATAATCTACCTATTACATTTGACTAGCTAAATACAAAAATAGTACATTTTTGCCAAATAATAAAAATTCAAAGCTAAATAGCATAATGTAAATAAATACGCTAAAAGTATATCAAATAAAAAAAATCATTGAAGAAAATGCATAAAAAATCACATAGGAGCACATTGGAGCACATAAAGAAATTAACAAGTAGTGGAGTTACCTCTTTGAAGACTTGGTACTTAATGTTTAAGAAATGAGCAAATATGTCAAGGTATCGCGATAAAAGTGAGTAAATCATGAAAAGTAAATTCCAACAAATTGGAGGGCAACGATGTCAATTCCACCAAATTGAGAGGGAAAACATAAATCACAACAAATTTAGGGGTGTAAATATAAAATGAAATAAATTGGGGAATGAGAACATCAATTATAGCAAGTAAGGAAAAATTACAAATTGCAGGACCTAATTAAAATGAAAGTAACCTGGGGGGTCAATATATAAATAAAATGGACTTAAATGCAGAAATTGAGAGGTGCTTATGGACATAGCAAATAAAACTAAAAACTAAGGGCTAAGCACCAACAAATATCTATTTATAATAAAGTAACCAAAAATGTTAAACCGAATCAAAACAATCAAATGATTAACTAAGTGTATTCAGTTAAGTTAACTAATTAACTAAATGAATTAAAAACTGAATTAAGACAACCATAACCAAATTACAAAATTAACTAAATAAACAAAATTAACTGAAAAAGTGAACCCCCTCTTTGGCTCTTCTTCGATTCTCTCTTTTCTTCTCCACTAGCCCCTTTCTCTCTTCTGATTACATCTCTCTCTCGTCTCTTTCTCATTCTTCTCTTTCTTTCTTCAGATTCTTTTCACTTCTGATTCTCTCTTTCTTGTTTCTCTCCAATTCTCTTATCTCTCGTGTCTAATTCTCTTTGTGTTCTTGCACACGCTCTGCTCTCTCGTTTCTTTCTCTGCCTCTCCATCTCATTCTCTCTTTCACTCATGTCTCTCTCCAAATGCTTTGGAGGCAGACCGAGCCAATTTTAGTCAAATTGATGGTTGCCAGAGTTGCTGTGGTGGTGTTTTGCTGCGATGGGGTGGTAATTGGTGGTGGATTTGGTGGCAATCCTTGCTGGGCATTTGGCAGCGGTGATGAAGGAACTAACAGCTAGATGTTGACAGGTGTGGTTCGGACTGACGAAAATGGATGTAGAAGGTGGCGTGGTTGTGGGATTAAGGTCACAGGTGGAGATGGGTTTTGGGTGGACTTGTTGTTCATCATTTCCTTTTTTTTTTGGGCTGAGATTGGGGGCTGCAATGGTTGTTTGTGGTGATGCAAAGGAGACTGAGGTAGTGATTTTGACGATAGGGTAATTGTTTAGCTGATGGGTTGATCATTTGACAAATCCTGGTTGTTTGAGGGCCATTTTTGCAAGTTCTGGTGGTTGTTCTTCTGGTTGTTTATGGAGTTATTGGGTTACTCTAGTGTTGTTGGCTAAAAATAGGGGAGGATTTTGGCGGTGACCTCACTGTGATGGAACAATGGGGATTTGCTAATTGAGACTGGGTTTACGAGTGCTAGTGTAGTGGATTTTGTTAGTTGTGGGACTGATTTGTTATGGTTGGGTGGCCTTGAGGGTGGTGGGATTTTCTGGTGAGGGTTTTTTGACTGAAAATTAGGGCTGTGTAATGTTTCGGGGTGGCTTTACAGATGGTGAAGGGGTTTAGCAGTGGCCAAACGTTGGTCCTTGGTAGTTTTTTGGAGATTGGTTTTGGGTTGTGATGGTGGTTGCTAGACTTAGAGTTGGCTGTTTGTGGCTGAATTTGGGGCTGGGTTTTTAGGGTTTTCTTCCTGGTGGTTACAGGTGAGGGATTGGTGGTTATTATGGTGGATTCGTGGCTGTTGCAAGGAAGGAGGGGGCGATGGACATGGTGGAAGTCCTGGGTTAGGTACCAAAAATGGGTGGTTGGGAAAGGATATGGTGGTGGGACTCGGGTTTTGGCTTGGTATTGAATTGGGTAGCTTGAGGGGTTGTTGCTCAGGTGGAGTAGGGGAGATGCTGAAAGGCTAATTGACTGCAATTTAAGCAGTGGTAGGAGTATCTAATTGTGGCCGTGAATTTTTAGGTGGTGATGGACTAAAAAGGCTTGCGGTGGTGCTGTGGCGGTGGAATTAAGATGACTGCAGATTTGGGTGAAGTAGCTATAATAGTGGTGGTGATGTTGGAGTTTCGGTGGATGATTGTAGATGTCTGGGTTACTAATTATTGTGGTTATTTTGGATTTTTTGTTAAATTGGCTAACCCCATTTGTGAGGGAGGGCGCCACTCATGAATTTTATTAATATATAAAATGAGAGATGAAGGGGGATGTAAACCTGACCTTCATAATATACAAAAAATTAACGCATAAATAAGGAGTACTACTCCCTTTACATCCACTGATTACATGACCTACAAAATTAAGTAATTGTTCGAATGCGAATGGAATGTAAACCTATTCGATTTATTCTAATTTCTCCTCAAGCCAATTGAGGCAGATTAGACTCATGTAGATAGATAACTTGGCATTCTTTTTGATGAACAACTCCAACATTAGATAGAGCATCCGCCACACCATTACCTTGATGCAAACAATGGAAGACTCTACAATTATCCATGCAAATTCTTATGGAAGTTACCTCCTAGAGAATAGACCATGACTTTCCTATCAAAATGTTAACTAGTAGCAAAGAATCTAATTCAATGTCAAGAAGGAAAAACCATGAGTTACACATAATTTGACTCCAAGAAGTAGAGATTTGGTTTCCGCTTGAAGAGATGTCTGAACTCCAAATGAAAGCAAGAATGCCAGAAGCATATTGCCTGTAGAATCCCTAAGAACTCCTCCTCCTCCTCCACTAAGGCCCGGATTCCCTTTTGAACATCCATCTACGTTTAGCTTTAACCTCCCTATTGGTGGTGAAATCTACTTGACCATCTTCCAAACAATCTTCTTTTCATGGTAAGATACCATATCAACCAGTGGGATCCAAGTAGCTGCCATAGGAAATTCATTAACATACACATAATAGGCATCTAAGGTATCCTGAAATATCAATTCTTTTCACAACCAACCTTCAAATATTCTTCCTTCAAAGAAACCATTGTTTCTAACTTTCCACAAATTCCAACAAATAGCAATTGGAGTAAATTTAAAAAGAAAATTTAGCCTCTTGTTGTGAACTTTAACCATCCACCAATTCATCATTTTAGCTCTAAAGCTACAATTTTCCATATGAATTCCATATTCTAGTCCAAAAAAATGCCATACCTCCAAAGCCAAGTTTCCAGAAGAAAACACATGTTCAATATCCTCAATTCCTGGATTCATACAACACCTGCATCTTGATGGAAGATGGAAACTGAATATGATCAAAACACTATCTAATGGCAATTTTCCCCTTAATAATCTCATCATAAAGAAAGAAACTTTTGAAGGAATATGAGAGTGCCACAAATTAGAATAAACAAAGAAATAATTCATGCACCTCCGTAAATCATTAAAAGCTGATGAGATCGTAAAATTACCTGATGTTGAAGGGCTCCAAACCATAATATCTGAAAGACTTCTAGACGGGATTTGAAGTTGTAAAATACTCTCTACAACATCCAAAGAGAACCATTGAGATAGCAGATGTACATTCTATTCCCCAACATCCATAAAATCCGAAAAGCTATTTGGGTTGAAAATAGCTAGTTGTGAGTTGGTGGTCCAATTAGCTAGAGTGATGGAGAGGAATGGTGGTTGAGGGAGAAGAAGGAAGAACCAGTAGAAGAAGAAAACGGTGAAGAGCAAAAAACCAAACCTAGAAATAAAATCCAAAAAAATAGCAAGAAATCCTAGAAAAATTCAACTAAAATCAGTAAACAAAACCCAGATTTTGTATTGCCCTTTTCATTTATTTAATCAAATTCTGATAGTGAAATGGAAGAAAATGAATAAAAAGCCAAGAAATCTAACTAAAATGTTACCTTTTTTAAAGTTGAGACTAGTTGATGATTATGATGAACAGTATCTATTTTTTTAAAAGAAACGACTAGTGTGTGTTCTTAGTAAGGTAGTTAGTGTTTTGATCTTTTTCTTTGGATATGAGTGTGTTTTAGAATTTTTTATTTTTCTCATAATTTTTCTTTCTAAAAGTAGGCTATTTATAGTGCATGAATGTCTTAGCCTCCAAGAAAAGAAAAAAAGACAAAAATACCCCTAGCAATAGAAATTATTATTTTATTTTCAAAAATAGTTTTCGATAAAATTAAAACTAAAATTAAAAACAAAACTAAAAACTAAAGTGTCATGATTTTTTCTAAATCAACCAAAAAATGGAAAAAGCCAAAAAATATAAATAATAAACTTATTAACGAAAGTCGAGCAAGAAAATATATTTCTATGCAAAATTACCGTTTTGCCCGTAAACGTAGTATTTACAGAAAAAATTGAAAATGATCCCAAAATAGTAGCAAAACTTAGAAATAGGTTCAAAACCTAAAAATTAGTTTAGAAACCCCAAAACTTGACAAAAATGCATTTTAGGTGTGAAATGACTATTTTGCCCTTATACTAACAAAATGCACAGAAAAATAGCTATTGGCCTCGAAAAATTGCCAAAAATGAAAATAAACTTAAAACCCTAGAAAATAAATTTAGGACTAAAAATGAATTTGGGGTGGGAAATAACTATTTTGTCCCTAAACACAGTATTTACAGAAAAAATATTAGTCGTCCTTGGAAAAAATTAAGAAAATTTAAAAATATGCTTAAAAGTCAAAAAAATAATTTAGGTACCCAAAAATGAGTAAAAATGGTGTTTGCGAGGCGAAATGACCATTTTTCCCCATGTGCTGGTGAAATATAAGAAAAATACCAGTTAAACTCAAAAAATCATAAAATTTCATAAACAGGTATAAAAATTCAAAATACACATTTAAAACTCTAAAAATAATGAAAAAATACTTACGTGCTAAAAATTACTATTTTACCCTAGAATAATTGACTTTGCCTTTTTTGCTCAAAAATCAGAATTTGACCGAAAAAATATAAAAATGTGCCAATGTTAGAAAAATAAATAGTGTGTCAAACTTTGGTATCTAGAGTTTGCTCCTCTTTGCCAGAAATCTCGTAGAGATTTTAGACAAAAGACATAGACAACACCAAAATTTGACTCACTCAAATATGAAAAAATATATTACTGTGAACTAAATGCATAGTATGAAAATGTGATGAGATGTAAACTGATGAACAAATGAACATGGAAAAACATGCGATTAAGCTCTTTAGGAGCTGCCTACGTATCTAGGTGAAAGGAAATTAGGTCAAACGTAGTTCAAATGCAAGTGAATTGTGAATGCGAAACACAACTGTAAATGATAATATAAAGATTCGAATTTGTAAAAACTTGTGATCAAAATAAAGAAGGAAATGCAACATTCAAACTACTAAACAAAGATAACATACAACGACCTAGGCTGCTGGACAAAAATGAATGCATAAACCAGTAGACCAAAAAGCGAGTCTTGGCTACTGGACAAAACAAATGCGGATAAACTAAATGCAAAGTAGACCAAAAAGCGAGTCTTGGCTACTGGACAAAACAAATATTGATAAACTAAATGCAAAATTTAGACTGCCAAACTTGAAAATGTAAATGAACATATGTCGCTCAGGCTGCTAAATGGATGCATGACCTTGGGTTGCCAATGTAACACCCTAGAAAATACATACAAGAATAATTTAATCCATGTACGACTATTAGTAGAAAAATATATATAGAGAAAAGAAAGAAAAAGAAAAGGGAAAACCGAAAATGCACTTACAAGAGACATTCTTTCAGTTAGGGTTAAGTGTTAATCCTTGATTTATTAGTTGGAAGATTTCTTAAGTTAATTAGGTTAATTAACTAAGATTCTTTCATTATTAAGTAGGACACCTAAGTACCAAATTTGGAATAATTTTATTGGACCATTAATTTATAATAGTGATTAATTTTGACTAGCTTATTCTACTATTTTCTAGTCTTTTGACTACTTGAATTTCAACTCAATTTTACTCAAAAAAATTTCACTTGTTCTCTTTCTTTATTTTCTTTTTCTTGGCTGAATTTTCTTCTCTCTTTTCTTTTCTCTTGGCCGAAATTTCTTCTTTCTTTTTCTTTTCTTCTTGGCCGAATTTCTTTCTTCTTTTCTTTCCTCATGGCCGGCTCTCTCTTCTCTTATTTTTCTCTCTTTTTTCTTTAAGATTTGTGCTATAATGTTACTAATTACTAGGTGATAAAGAGAGTAAAAAGTTCCACCAATTAAATTTGTCCAACTTAACCACTAATACCTTAAAAGCATAAACCTAAACTTGACTCTTGTTATGTTTTGATTGGTTATTCTTTTTCCCACCTTTCTCTTTATTTCTTTTCTATTTTCCTAGCCTATTTCTTTCTCTTTTCTTCATCACCTTGGCCGGCCATCCTACTCTCTCTCTACCTCTCTTTTGCTCTCAATTTTCTTGAAGCTTTCTCTCTAAATTTTGAGCAATTTCACCATAGAAAGTGAGCTTTTCTTTTTCCTAAGCTTGTTTAAAGTAACTACTATGAGCTTTTGCTATTAAATTTCAAGTTTTCTTTAGCTTTTGTACAAGTTTAAATCTAGATTCTTGTTATTACTACTTGAAGAATTTAGTTGGAAGTGAAGATTTACTTGCCTAGACAAAGTGTTCTTGTGGTTAGATAGACTAGTAAATAGCATTTAAACCTTGAAATTTCATGTGTTATATGTTGCTTGTTTGAAGAAACTTGGAGTAGAAATCTTGAATTTGAGTGGAATTTTGAATGAAATTGAGTTTGAATTGAACATAGAAATTGTAGAACTTGTTGAAAATGGGTTGGTTGGCTATTTTCTTGCAGGAAAAAAATTTGGGTTAGTCCGATTTTAAGGGGAGATGCTGCCGAAATTTTGGTAGAATTAAAAGAAGAAAATTGACAAGTGAGATTTTAAACCTAGAATATGCTCAATTTAAGGAAGTTGATGTGCAGGAATTTTAGAAAGTGATCTAGTGATAAATTAAATTTTCTTAGAATAAGAAAACCTTAAAAATGAAACCCTAAAACTAAAACCCTAAACCTTAGGGTAAAACCCTAAACTCTAAAACCCTAGAAATGAAACCCTAAAAAATAATTGGGTTATCTCTTGAATTTTCTTACTAATTTACTTAGGGTTTAAATCAGATTTTCATTAAATTATTTCTTTTGAATTCCAAGACCTGAAAGCGAGACCTAACCGTTTTACGAAATTTTCTCTTAGGCATTCCATGTGAGTGTCACTATGTGTGCATGATGCATGAAATGTTATGTTCCACTTGTAAATATTATGATACACTTGCAAATATTATGTGATAAAATGTGTTACTTGAGAAAAGATGTGTACTTTATCGCATCTATTCTGCAATGTGTTGCATGCTTTCACTATCCAATGTGTTACTTGTGCGTGAGAATTCCGTGACTAACTTTACCGTTACTTCACGGATAGTCAACCCTAGACAGGCTTGGGAGGATATAAGGTGCTAGGTGTTTTAGGGCGTGTTGTTCTTTCCCTTTTGAGTTGTGAATCCTCAAAGAGGCCAACTCTGAATTGAACTTTCTTGCGTGTTGGCCCTCCAAGGTTGAGATTACTCCCTAGGATGTGGTAGCCTGTACGGAGGTTGTAAGGTGAACGGTGGTTAGGGCTTGCGTGATAATACTGGCATGTCCTTTGATAAAGACCTGAGCTATTATCTCGGTCCTAACGTCATGGTTACATGATCAGTACTTGCTTCTCCTGTGGTTGAGCTTGCTCCCGTAGTTGAGCCTTGTATCCGCCCTTGACTACTTGTTAATTAAATTGTTCATGTCTTGTTTATTTAATTTGTCCATTATTTTATTCAATAAAATAATGAGATCTCGATATGGTTGCATGACTTGGGCATTCACTGGGCTATTATAACTCATTCCTTTTATTTGTTTTCCTTTACCCAGGTTTCCTGAAAAATTAAAGCTAGATCGACTGGTTTTGAATATAATAGATGTCTTAGTTATTGTAATAGCCAAACTATTTTAGGCTATCCTTGTGAAAATCATGTATATCATGACCATGTAATCTTCTTGATGTTACTTGTACCTTTAAGTTAAATAATATGAATTTATTTTATTTATTCTATTTATTTCATTTTATTTGGAGTTAAGTACGCGTGGATGTTCTGAGTGAGTGCTCGACTTGAGTCCTGGCGAGAACTAGGCAGGCAGTCCGCTAAGCCCTTTGGTGTGCCTCTGGGTAAGGTGGGGCTGTCACAGCCAAGGTTGATGAATGCAAAGTTTGGGCTGTCAAAGTAAATAAACATATGCCGACCAAGCTGCTGGACGGATGCATGATCTTGAGCTGCCTCGTGTAATGAAATGCAAAGTTTGGGCTACCATACTTAGAAATCTGAATTAATGCCATTTAGGCTACTGGATGGATGCATGATCCTAGGCTGCCAGGATTGATGGCAATGCAAAGTTTGAGCTGCCAAGCTTAAAAATATAAATAGACAAATGCAACTGAAACTTAAACAAACTATGAATGAATGCAATGACTAGTGTATGATGACATTAAAAGAATAAAAGTGTTGAAGTAGGATAACTAAGCATGCGACTGAAATAAAATCATATCTAGTTCTGCAAACAGAATTACTAAAAATTGAAAATGAAAGCCTATACCCAATGCCACGAATGAGCCTACCGAAAACTGAAAATAACGACACTACCTAATACCATGATTGAGCCTACCGCAAACTGAAAATGAAAATTGGTACCCTATGTCACGATTCAGCTTAGCGCAAATTGAAAATAAAGACAGTACTCAATGCTAACGATTAAGCCTACATCAAACTGTAACTGAGAATCAGTACTCAATGTTAGGATCGAATCTACCGAGAACTAAAAATAAAAACGGTAGCTAATGCTGACGATTGAGCATACCATAAACTGAAACTGAAAATCGGTATCCAATGCAAGGATTGAGCCTACCGAGAATTCAAAATAAAGACAGTATCCAATGCTAACGATTAAGTCTACCGCAAACTGAAAATAAAGATGGTATCCAATGCTGACGATTGAGCCTACCAAAAATTGAAACTGAAAATTGGTACCTAATGTAAGGATTGAGTCTACCAAGAATTGAAAACAAAGACGGTACCTAATGTTGACGATTAAGCCTACCGCAAACTAAAATTGAAAATCAATACACAATGCAAGGATTGAGCCTACCAAGAACTGAAAATAAAGACGGTACCCAATGTTGACGATTAAGCCTACTGCAAACTGAAATTGAAATTCGATACACAATGCAAGGATTGAGCCTACCGAGAACTGAAAATAAAGACAGTACCCAATGTTGACGATTGAGCCTATCGCAAACTGAAACTGAAAATTGGTACCCAATGTAAGGATTGAGTCTATCGAGAACTGAAAATAAAGACAGTACTAAATGCTGACTATTGAACCTACCGCAAATTGAAACTGAAAATCGATACCCAATGCAAGAATTGAGCCTACTGAGAAATGAAAATAAAGACGGTACCCAATGCTGGCGATTGAGCCAACTGCAAGCTGAAATTGAAAATCGGTACCCAATGCAAGTATTGAGCCTACCGAGAATTAAAAATAAAGAAACAAGGGGAAAAATCTAATTGAAAACAGGAAGAGGAAGATAAGATTTAACAATTTTGGGAAGGAGCTTGAATCTGCATATAAAAAAAAAAAAAGAGAGGGAAACGTCTGAAGGGGGATTTTTTTAGTTTATTGATTTTTCCTTTGTGTTTCGTTTTAATTCAAAGAGGAGAATCGATTGAAAATATGGGGTTTTAGTGTATTATTATTTTTTTACAAAAAATTTTATCTTCTAATTGTGATAAATTTTTTGATTTTTTATTAAACTTTAATTTCTAACCTAATTAGCTAATTTGGTCAATTCAATTAATTTAACTTTTATTTTACTTTGAGTATTTTAGTTTCTTTTTCTGGTAGTTAGCACAGAAGGAATAAATACATTTGAGTCCTTGGGTTTTGATTAAATGTTAACATGCCTCTAAGAGTTTTTTTTTTTCCAATATCTGCATTTAGGTGTTTGATGTCGTGATTATGACCCTATAAATTTTACTTTCTCTCAATTGAGTTCCATAACTTGCAAGTTTTCTCACACTGGCTGAGTTTACTATTTTGCTATCCTCGACTTGCTGCAATTTTCATTTTTTCCCTCCTACTTGGCGTTAACTTACAATTATGCCTCCATGTTTACTTGAATTTAGTATTTGGCTCTCTGGATTTGTTTGAATTTGCTTTTAAGCCCTTAGTTTCATAGAATTTAAATTTTTGCCCCAGTTTGTCAATACTTACATATTTTGTGCTTTATTTATTTATATCGAGGTACATTGACTTGTTTATTCATTTTGATAGCATTTGGTACCGAGTCTCCAAAGAGGTATTCTGACTTCTTATTATTTTCCTCTTTATGTGCTCCAATATGCTCCAATGTGATTTTATGCTTTATTTTTATTATTATTTGTTTGTTTCTTATTTTACACACTGTTTGCGTATTTATGTATTTAATTTATTTAATTTGTAATTTTTTTTATTTTGAAAAAATATAATATTTTGTATTTTGCTAGGCAATGTAATAGTTAGATTATTTTTCTCATATTTTAGCAAAAATTGTGTAATTAGATAGAAAGTGTAATAGATAGGGCATTTTTAATTTCTCCCCTTCGTAATTGTAAATTAAGCCCCAGTGTAATAGTTAGGGTTTATTTGTTTTTGCGTGCTTACGTGTTTATTTCTTTTACCGCTTTCCTTAGGATTTTTGCATCTAAATATTATGTTTATGTGTTATGTGCTACTACGTGCTTTAATATGTCTTTATATTGTTTATTTGCTTTCATATGTTTTATTTATTTACATGCTTTATCAGCTTTATTACTCCGTCACCACACTAGTCCAACACTAGTTGTGGTCTTCTCGTATTCCTCGCTAGTCCAACGCTAGTGGGAATCCCTAGAAAGGGCTAGTCCGATACTAGACCCTTAGGGCATTTTAATATTAGGTGCATTCGTGTGCATTTCACATTTCACACACTTCTAGTTTTCTATTCATTTGGCATGATTTTATTACTACTATTATTATTATTAATATTATTATTATTTTGACACATTTTTAAAATGCATGACGTCTAGGTTGCATTCTCAATTAGAAATTAGGGACATTTGTGTGATGCGACTAGAAATAGTCGCCTACTCACGTGGGAAGCAGGTGGCGTACATGCCGTTCCCCCCTCTATGAGTAGGAAACATTCAGTCACGAAATATTAGTCCCCCTGTACCCGTTATGTTGCACACCCACTTTCTTCGACCACTTATTATCTATATTACTATTTTTCTTTTCTTTTTGCATTACATTTTGCACAGACACTCGTGACTCCCTCGAGGTCTTGACTCGGGTTTCGCAATTAATGCGATAATCTCGGCTTAGCCTCGACGGGACATTTTGACCCTCTCGATACTCACATTTAAACTTAGCATTTGCATTCATTTAGACATATCCAAAACGCGATAGAATCTAGGGTTAATTTAGGAAATTTTGATTAAATCTCGCAACTAGCCTCGACTAGGTTGAAAGGGTGCCTTAGGCGCTAGCTGTGACAGCCCCACCTTCCCTAGAGGCGCACCAAAGGGCTTAGCGGACTGCCTGCCTAGCTCTCGCCAGGTCTCGATCCACGCACTCACGCAGACAACCGAACGCACTTAACTTAAAATAAAATAAACTAAAATAAAATGGAACAAAATAAAATACACTCTTATTATTTAACTGAAAGGTACAAGTCATACCACACGTTTACAAGTCATAATATACATGATTTTCACAAAATAGCCTAACACAGTTCGGCTATTACAATAGTTACAACATCCATAATAATCGAAAACCAGTGGGTCCAGCTTTAAGTTATCAAGTAACCTGAGTAAAGGAAAACAAATAAAATGGAATGAGCTATAATAGCCCAGTGAGTGCTCAAGTCATGCGATCATACCAGTGAAATGTGATTTTTGTTCGATGAAATATTTAATGAGTAAATAAACAATTTGTGAACAAATTAATTAACAAATAGTCAATGGCGGATACGGGCTCACTGCAGAAGCAAGCTTAGGTCCAGCATACTCGTAAAATTCAATCCGGAGTTACCCTCTTTGAGGAATGAAACTCTTATCGGAAAGAATATCAAGCACCTATATTCTCCAGCACCTTATATCACCCCAAACGCTCCCGGATGACTAATCGAGGAGTAACGGTGAAGTTAGCCTCGGAAGTCCAAGATCAAGAATACAATTCAATCATGAGTTAGCCTTTTTCAGGACTTTACTCAGATATACAAGTAACACACACCGAATACCGCCCAACACCTTATATCTCTCCCATACGCTCCCAGTCTGATTAACCATGGGAAAATAGCAAAATTGACCATGAAAGTCACAAGCACAATAAACACATTAGATAGTGAAAGCATGTAACACATTACGGAATAGATGCGATAAAGTACACATCTTTCCTCAATTAACACATTTTTATTATATACTCATGTCAAGTGTAATCATACCATTTCATGCATGGAAATAATAATAACTAGTATGACATGGCATTTCATGCATCATGCACACAGAAGAACACTCACCTGGTGCCTAAGAAAATATTTCGTAGTAAGGTCGGGAACCACTTCCGGATCCTGAAATTCACGAGAAAGAATCGTGTAAAAACCCTGACTAGAATCTAAGAAATTTCATAAGAAATTCAAGAAATACCCCAAGTCTTTCTAGGGTTAAGTTTCTAGGGTTTTGGAGCTTAGGGTTTTACCCTAGGGTTTAGGGTTTTCGAAATTAGGGTTTTCTAACTTTGTAGGGTTTTGGCTCGGAAAGGTTTAATTCACTAATAGCTAATCTACAAAAATTTCTGCACACTTAAATCACTAAATTACAGCTTATAAAGTCTTAAATCATAGCCTAATCACTTTTATTTCCTAGGTTTTACCGAAAATTCGGCAGCATTTCCCCTATAACCGGACTAACCCAAAAATTTAAAACCTGCAAGAAAACATCCAACAACCCAATTTCAACAAGTTCTACAACTTCTAGGTTCAATTTAAACTCAAATTCAATCAAGATTCCACTCAAATTCAAAATCCCTACTCCAAGGATCATCACTCAAATTTGCACAGGGTTGGTTTTCAGCCAACTTCGTGCCCTTTCTGGGGTCAATCCATTAAGAACTAAGAAATTATGATTACATGGTTTTAAAGTACGTTTATAGGGCTACAACTTTCGTGAAGATCATCAATCCAAATTCCAACTAGATCAGGTTCAAAATCAGCCCCCAAGTTGGCTCTTCACCAAAACTGTTTCACGCAGAATCGAATTTTCAGCCAACTTTGCAAGATTTCTGCGGTTAATACACAATGAACTACCGTGCAAGCCTTATACCGTTGGAAAGCCCTATCAATCTAGTTTCTAAAACAACCAGAATCACTCGAATCCAAGTTGTGTATACCAAGTTATGAAAGTTTTACTAAAACTGGTCCAGCATGACTGTTTTTAAGTGTTCTTGAGTTCCAACTTAAATCCTCAACTAAACCACAAGAATACTTTATATAGCAAGTATATATCAAGTTCTAACTAATTTCTTCAAGTAATATTAACAAGAAACTTAGTATTAAACTTGCATAAAAACTAATTAAAGCATGAAATTAATAAGGTAAGTTCATGGTAAATACCTTAGATATGTCTAGAACTTTGCTTAGAAAAGATATAAGTCCACTTCCTATGGTTGATTTGTGTCAACTTGAGAGATGAGAGTCCAAGAAGTTGAGAGCAAAAGTGAGGGAAGAAGAGAGAAAGAAGAGGCCGGCCAAGGGGAGAGAAAAAGGGAGAGAAATAGGCTAGGAAAAAATGAAAAAAAATGAAGAAAAGGTGAGAAGATAGTTGACCAATTATATCATAACAAGAGTAAAGCACAAAGTAATCTTATTAATGCAATAGTAACTACTTGGACTAAGTTAATTGGTGGAGCTCATTAACTTCTTATCACTTACTACTAACATTAATAAAACACAAATTATTAAAGCAAAATGAGAGTAGAATAGGGAGAGAGAGATCCGGCTCCAAAGAGAAAAAAAAATAAGAGGAATTTCGGCCAAAGAAAAGAAAAGAAAGAGAAAGAATTTTGGCCAAGAAAGAAAGAAAAGAGAGAGGAAAATTTCAGCTAAGGGAAAAGAAAATATAGCAAGAAAATAAGTGAAATTTTTGAGTAAAGTTGAGCTAAAATTCAAGTAGTCAAAAGACTAGAAAATAGTAGAATAAATTAATCAAAATTTAAACACTAATATAAATTAAATGGTCAAGTAATATTATTCTAACTTTAGTACTTAAGTGTTCTTGCTTCAAAATGAAAAATCTTAGCTAATTAACCTAATTAACTCAAGAAATCTCCCAACTAATAAATCAAGGTTAACACTTAACCCTAAATAAGAAAAGAAAATGTCTCTTATATGTGCATTTTCTAGGGTGTTACACTAGCCTCGCAAATGTGACTCCCGGACCTTTTTCTCTCGTTTTTCGTAGATTGGAGTCGAAAAAGGGTTTTAAATGATTTTTCTAAACTTTTTATTTTTATTATTTTTATTTTTATTTTTATTTTTATTTTTTGTTTTGATTAAATGATTTTTTCGGGTGACTTGGTACACCCCAACTCAGTACCAAGTGGCGACTCCATTTTAAAAACAAAACCCTTTTTCAAAAATCAGTTGGCCAAAACTATCGCACTTTTTTTGTCCCGGCCTTATTTAATTATTTTTCTTAAATAACACTTTTTCAATAAAAGCTCGATTTTTTACACAAGCGCACGGTTTTTTTTCTAAATTTTTTTTTTAAAAAAGGGGTCTCGGACCGGACCGTCTTTTCGGGACACAACAATCAACGACCCCACCACTAGTACCCTTTACTTACGATTTTTGGGCGCGACAATTATTATTATTATTATTATTATTATTTACCTCAAAAAAATTCTAATTTTGAATCAACAAATATATCAATTGCATTATTTCGACTTTTTCCAATTTCCCCACACTTGAATCATTGTTTGTTATCAACAATTTGAAAAAATGCGAGATCAAATAATGATTCAGGCATTGAAATCGCACATGTGCATTCTAAAATGTATTTCCTTAAGACCGAGTAAATAACCATTATGTAGTTTATTGTCTTGTCTTTAATACTCATAATATTAATCAAAAGAGAATGAATTATATCACAATTAAGCTAGTTCAACTAAATTTCTTTGCCTTACGAGAGTATCTGTTGACAAGAAAACCTATATTGGTCATGAAGGTTCCCGATTTCTCAATACCTCAACCTTAAACAAATAGCAAAAACTGTATTTGAGAGGTAAAATTACCTTTTTACGCAAGAATCGACATTGGTTGGATGAAGATCCCTGGTTAGTCAACAATTTACTTGCTCAAATTTGCAAGGCATTACTCATAATTCAAGCACAATTGGATGAAGTCTCCCGGTTACTAAGTACAAGAACAATTGGAGTAGAAAAATCACATCATTTTCTTTTTTTTTCTTCTTTTTATATTTTACTACATAAAAATTCCTCATAATAAATGTTACATCACAGATTACATGATTGCATTAATCGAGCATAATCAATATTTAACATGTGAAATTAAGTAAAGAAGAGAAATTTTCATCAAATGTACAAAAGTATAATTCCAACCACTTTACAAGACATACTTTCTAGAAGAACAAAACTCCAAACCTCATAATAATCATTTCTTAGTACTTGAGTAAAGCATTTGCTAAAGCACATAAAGTAATTTCAACAAGTAGGGGAATTAGAAAAAATCATGATCACTAGCAATGACTCACAAGCATGTAATCTCACAATAACTAATACAACACCCTATAAATGCAAGTAAGAAAAGTTGGGTTTTGAAACAATAAGCTCCCCTTGTGAATTCGTTGAAGTCGTATCCTTTGCATGTTTATTCCTTTTGTCGTGCTTGAATCCTCCAAACATACATTACTTGCAGCTAGATTGCATCTTGGCTTAACTCGCTAACTGATGACATGATACCAATGTTCATGGTTTTTACCTCTTCCAAGTTAAGCTTGGATTCCCTTTTGTACCATTCAAAATCCTTAATACAGAATTCAGGTTCCTTTTCGGTATCACTCTATCTCCTCATTAATAGTTTTGCCTTATTTAGAATCCATAGAGATATCGAAGTGGCAATCATCAACTTCATGTGAGGTGACATCCAAAAATCATAGGCATTTATTTTGGCCATTTGAAGGAAAAAAAATGAAAAATATGGCAACAACTGAATAAATAGACAAATGAGGAAAACTTCCATTTCATTGAACTCAAACTCATACTTTCTTAAACAAAGAAGATTTACTAACAGATAACTGGCATCAACCTTTGGGAAAGCAATAAACACAATCTAAGTCAAAAACAATTTTTTAAAAGTAAATGATGACTCACGACCATTTTTAAATGAAAGCAAAAATGATATGAGCCAGACACCAAAACAATTCGAAGAAAGAAATCCATTCCAGGGCTCTATTTAGAAGTCAATTTTGAAGCAAAGGAAACCCTAAATTCACCGTCACTTTCCTAGCACAAGAAAATGATCAGCTATCTAGTTATTCAGTACTCCTTCCTTGATGACCTTGAAACCAGCAGTATCGATGTTCCTCCCATCATGAGTTTCTCATCTAGCTCTATCATCCCAACAGTAGGCTCATGTTGGAGCAAAGGATTGTTGTCGACATTAGGAGCTTGTCCCTCTCCTCTCCTCAACACGATTTCTCCAACACCAATCATGTCTTAGATCTTATGTTTCAATTTCTAGCAATTAGCAGTAGCATGCCCTAGGCTTCCTAAAGATAATCACAAATAGCTAGGGGATCATAGCCATGGGCTAGCCCATTGGGAAAAGTTTTCTCTGGTATGGTGCCAATCTTGCTTGTCACGTTCAACTGCTTATCTATTGGATCAATAGGGCAACCAAGGGGGGTGAAATCTCTGCAGCGTTTTCATGGTTGGATGGCTGGACCAACAACTGCCTGATGTTGGGTAGGTGGAACATAGGTGTTGAGGTGAATAGGCCTAGGGTAGGGTTAAAATGGAGGGCGAAGGTTAGTTGGTGGTGCAAGTTGAAAATTTTGGAATATGGGTCGAACATTTGGAAGAAATGGCTATGAATTCATCAGTTGGACTTGAATATGAAAGATTAGTTGAGAATATGGTGAAAAACTAGGAAAAGCATGTGCTGGCGGAGAGTATTCCAGATAATTGGCACAGTAGTTTGTGTTGATTTGGAATTTGGGTCTGGTAGCTTGTGTTGGTTCGGAATTTGAGTCTAGGTCTCTAGCCTTGATTTAGCAAAAAAATTGATTCCCTTCCTTTTGTTCGGCTTTCTTTCCAGCTACTTTCTTTAGATTGTTGTTGTTCTACAAATTTTCTACTTGTAATTTCACGATAGCCATGTCTACCACTTTTCCTTTCTTTGCTCCTCTCTCAATAGCTTCCACCTGTTCAATAACTGGGGCGAAGGTTTTTCCAATTGAACCCACAATGGCCTGGTAATAGGGTGGGTCCTAGGCATCAATGAAAAATGATAGGATTCCAAGGGCACCTACACGAGTCAAGCAAGTTGAGTATGGAGTTGAGGAGCACTTAGCACATTGCAAGCTTAAAGAGGGTTTGTTCATCATTGACAATGGTGTGCAAGTCATTAGAATTTGGTTCAAGCGTATTCTTGGGCTCAAGATTTCATTTGGACTTGTTCATCATGGAGCTCAAGTGATGAAGTTGGGTCTAAATTTTATTCATTGGCTATGGATTAAATATGTGTTGAAAGAAGATTCAAAGAAGCATCATCTAGGCCAAAGTTTGATACATTGGTTATGGATCAAATTCGTCTTCAAAAGACCCAAAGAACATCACTTAGTCCAATGGAAAATGTGTGCAATTGGCTAGATGTTGTTGGACTTGTTGGAGGTCTTCAAAGTCGCAAGATGGAGGCCCAATTGAACTTAATGAGGGATGTCTAGCCCATGAAGATGTTTTGGACGAATTTTCAGTATTTTAAGTCTTTTATGTTAAGTATTTTACTTAGTTTATAAGTTGTAATCTCTTAGAAACTTACCATATTGTGATAGGTTGCAACTAGTGAGTTTTGTTAAGTTTCTAGAATTCTCTATTAGTTGTTTTGTAAGGCTATTTATGGACGAGTTACTGTTCACGAATTTGATATGTGAAATTAATAAATTTTGTGAGTTTTTTTTCTCAATTGTGAGAATTACTTCTTAGTTCTTTGGATTAAGAACTGTAAGGTAATAAGGGGAGTAACGCAGCGGAAAATTTAAAAATTTATTACCTTAGCCATGGATCTCTTTGATGTAATCTATACGATTAAAGGGTGTTTAGCACAAATACCTCAAGCATAGAAGGTTTCTATGCTTCAAAGGGCAAGATCCTATTCGACGAAGGTGTTGATCTACCATGAAAAGCCCTCCAAGTGTAGAGCCTCCAACGGTATCCACACGAACATGATCTTTAGGAACCTTTGGGCTTGCTTGCCTTGCCTTTCGAGTGCTAGCTCCCTTGAATGATTCATGAAGAACACAAGAAGAAGAAAAAAGTTGAAACCCTAACAATTAGGGAAGGAGGTGTGGCGTTTTTCTTGGAGAGAAAAACTGCCACCAAGCTCTCAATTTTTCTCTCTCTAATTTTTGTGTTATGTTTCATCAATCTTCCAAGAGTCAAGGCATGGACTTATTTATAGATGTAGTATCCTAGTCTTTAAGGAAACAAGAGCAATTGGAAACCAAGAAGGTTTAGGAAGCTTACCTTAAGCTAATCCTATTCCCTTAGGAAACCAATTCCAAAAGGAAACCAAATAGCTTCTTAATTTCTTTTAGGAAACTAATTTCCATCAAGACTTAGAATATTTATAATCAAGTCCTTTAAGTTAATTTATCACATAAATTAACCCCATAAGTATCTTATACTTATCTTAATAACAATTTAACCCAAAGACCATGTTCTTATTGTGTGTGACCCATTAGGTTCCATTCACGTTGGCAATAAGTACAAATTATAACTCATTAATTAATTAATTAAGAGCCAGATAAATTAACACTTTAATTTATCATTAATTCACTAATTAATTAATTTGCACTTATAGATCATGAGTGGCGTCTAGCAATGCATCATGACCACCCAAGTGAATAGGAAAGTCATATGGTAGACTACACCTATCAATGACAATGTTACCGTGTAATTAATATCCTTTCACCATACTATATCCCAATTAGTCTAAGAGTGTAGTGCGCACTCTTTAAATGACTAATTAATGATTTCTTGTTCCCGAAATATAACTTTCCATAAAAGTATAACCTTGAAACTCTTTCAAGTCATACTTTCACTTTTGCGCAAAAGATTCTTTAAGTCATATTTCAACAAGTGGCCAATCCGGGATATACTCTCCTATAATAAGGAGTGGTGAATCCTATATCGATTACTCACTATCCTTCCATGCTTCATACTATGCCCAATCTCTACCGTATGGGCTACTCTTTTACGAGCACCGAGCAATAGAGTCAAAGCATAGCAATCCACACTCAAGATACTATGGTAATCTCAAGTCTAAGGATCACTTACACCATTGCCATTAAGAGTATAATTCATTAGCACTATGAATAGTACCTCTTGGCGGATCAATCCAAAGAACTTGTTCTCTAACAAGCATCCACATACCAGCTTAGGTGTCACACGCCATAGTTGACGAGATCAACTACTACTTACCATAAGTAGAGGCAAAGTATGTGCTAGTCTTCCCATATTAATGATGTCCAATCTCATTAATACTATGACTAGGGATATTTAAGAATATAACTTTATGTGTAATAAGAGTCTCATCGTTGTAACTCTTACAATCTCTTATACACAGTTAATATTCTATGGACTTTATCAAATAAACAAGTAATATTAATAACAAGTATTAAATGACAAAGAAAATGCCACATATATAAGTATAACACGAAATGAGCGTAATAAAAATCCCAAAAACTAACTTGGTTTTAGGGCATACACTAACAAACTCCCACTTGCACTAAAACCAATCACCTATAGGTTTTAGGCCATAAGCATGAATATCATGCCTACTTTGGGACAAGGCCATGGTGAAAGGATTAGTGACACTTATATTGTGGGAACTTCCTTTATCTTTTCATCATTTGTACCAAACTATTTCCACAAATAGATGGCGGCACGAACCTACACTTTAGGATCATAGATGAGACTTTAGTTCCTTGATTAAGCGATGGCACAATTGTTTTCATAAAACAATAGAAAGAACTATTCTTTGTCCAACAAAGAATCCCTTGATCCATAGTAACTTCTAAAGCTACCATGTACTTGCCTTTGTTATAGAATATGTTGTAGTGTCTATCATAAAATGCTTTTATCCACTACAATTCAACGTGAATACCAATTCATCTCATGATTTACTTATCATCCCTATTGGATTAAAAGCTTGTATCTTAAAATCCCACACTTCTTAAGTGTAATCTCCATAGTCAAGAATAGTCTTTTAGTGCTTCTAGAGTACTTAAGAATATTCTTTGATAACCATCTAGTGACACTCACCAGAAATGCTCGTAACACTTAAAGCCAGAAGACATCGGGTCTCGTACATAGGATAGCAAACAAAATAGAACCCATTGTAAAAGCATACGGGATCTATTAATGCTTTCAATCTCGACAAGTGTCAAAGGCACATGTCTCTCAAAAGAGTAATATCCTAACACATAGGTAAAACCCCTTCTTCAATTGCACTATGATAAACCCTTTAGCATCTTTTGCCTATGTACTTGGATCTAGTGAGACCAAGCAACCTCTTGGATCTATCTATATAGATCTTAATTCCCAGATTAGAGATCGCCTCTCCTTTATTAAGAAATTCTTGGACAACCATATCTTTACCTTTTAAAGTATGTTGTTTCCATCAACGCTATGTCATCCACATATAGTATCAAGAAAATGACAATGCTCCCACTCAACTTTACATTTACACAAAGCTTGTCTTTGTTTTCAAGAAAATCTAAACTCTCTGAATATCTTATCAAAACAAATGCTCCAACACCTTGACACTTGCAAGAATCCACAAATGGACCCTTGGAGCTTGCGTACCCAATGACTATCAATGGAAGTAAAGGCCCAAGGGATGTATCATATACATGCCTTTTAATTCCCGTTAAGGGATGAAGTCTTTATGTCCATTTGTCATAGCCAAAAAGCAGCTATTGCAAGTAAAATCTTAAATGGATTTAAGCATGGCTATTGATGAAATGGTTTCTTTCAAAGTCAAGCCTTCGAATTGAATCCTTTTCCATTAACCTTGCTTTATAGGTAAGTATGTTACCATCCATGTCAATCTTTCTTTTAAAAACCTACTTGCACCCTACGGGTTTTATCCGATTGGGTGTCTTGAGCAAGGTCTACACCTTGTTCTTGTACATGGAATCTATTTTTGAATTTTATGGCATCTTGCCATGTCAAGGAGTCTACATTAGACAAAGCCTCTTCGTGACTAGTAGGTTTGTCATCATATATGACAAGTACAATATTGCTCTTGCTAATGAGAAGTCTATATCTCTCATGTGTGAGAAATCCATATTTCTCACAAGTATAATGCACTCTATCAGCCTTTTGAAGATTTTGTGTATTTTGAGCTTCCGTTGCGCCTCATTAAGATGTGGCATAAGCTGTAGTTCCAACTTTTGATCTTTGTCAATTCATGGTTCTTGAACCTTTCAAGTTCTATCTTGCTCCCACTGTCTCTTTTAAGAATAAACTATTTTTCTAGAAAAAGACATTTCTTGAGACAAACATTTTTCTCAAGGGAATTATAGAAGTGGTGTCCAATGTTTTCACAAGGATACCCCACAAATAGATACTTGTTGGAATATGGTTGAGTGTATGGGAGTGGCGTCTAAGGCAAGAACCCCTTAAATGAGGTTAGGAATTGTAGTATGACTCATCATGGTTTGCGCCATATCTCATAGGGTACAACTTCTCCTCTTTCACACATCATCAATAATGGTGTTTCAAATGGAGACATTGAGAAAGGATCACATTCTTCTTTAATTATTTTGAAACACTTGACATTGAGTATTAGCCACATAGATCAAATCTTTAGTGTTTTAATACTCTTGTCAACTTTGTTTTTCTTACTTCAATGCTAATGACTTTGAACACTTCAAAGGCCATGGATGCGTGTATCATATGATACACATAATCATATCCCATATGATCATCCATGAAAGTGATGAAGTATGATAAACAACCTCTAGCATAGATCGACATTGGGCCAAAAACATCTATATGTTGAAGGTCTATGAAGATCACTAGCATATTCACCTTTTTTATAATAAAAGGTGTTATGGTCATCTCTCTAAGTAAATGAGAATCGCATGTCTCAAACGATTCACAATTGAAAGAGTCCTAAGTACACAACTATTATGTAATTTAGAAGTGCGTTTCTCATTCACATGACCAAGTCTATAATGCCAGAAGAATAGTTGTTTCAAAATATAGAGTTTTTGTCTATATTTGAGAATGGACTTATCAAGGTCTAGGATTTATAAAACGTTGTTTTAGTGATCTAATAGCACAAAGAACACCACTACGTAAAAGAACAGTATATATTCTCTTTTGTAATGGTAAATCTTTTCACATTTAATGTGAATTGATTTCATGTTCTTTTGTAAGAATCACTACATAATAACAATGTTTTAAATTCTAGAACAAGCCCAGTTGGTAAAGAGTGTATAAGTCTCTACAGCTAGTGTAGCAACTCTTGCTCCATTCATCACACGTAGTTTGACTTTCTCTTTCCTTATTGTCTACTATGCTTATGACCTTGCATATTTTGCAAATATGGGATCTAAATCCAGTATCTTATACCCAATGGTCTTAATTAGTAGATGAATTTATCTCAAATATTAACATACTTAGAAGTAGAAGCTTCACTAAGCCTCTTTAACTTCTTAGTATTGTAACGAGCCTTACAATTCCCTTTCCAATAGAATTGGAAACATGTGCCCTTAGACTTGTCCATTTTGATCACATCTTTAAGCTTTGTCATAGCTACTTGGGTCTTCTTATGACCACACTTGGGTTTCCCCTTGACAATAAAGTGCCCCTTTCTTCCTTGACAGATTACTCCTTAGATATCTCATATCTAACTGGTCCTAGATTGTGTATCAACAACTCTTTGAGATGCACAATCACAGACAAAAAGATCTATCAATTTGTGCTACTTTTATAGCTTAGGAATTATAGATGACATTACGATACAAGTAGCAATATCATTATCATCTTTTATGCATCTTGTATGCACATTGTTTCCTAACTATAATTATCACTGTAGGACAAGTGGAAGTGGGTATCAAGGACATAGCCAATTGTGCTTAAGAACTATTCTCAAGTTTTACACTAGTCCAAGAAAATCGCATATAATGGAGATATAGGGTGATAAGTGTGTTCATGTGTACATTCATTCTACAACAAATGAAAAGATAGTATAAGTATTTGTTTCGTGTTATAATTGCAAACCAAAAATGTGGGCTTCGAATTTATTTGGTTTGCTCCCACTATTTTACTTCAAATCAATAACCCTCAATCTATTGATTCGGGAATCCGTTGGAGATTCCTAGTGGGCTAGGATCCCATCTAATTAACTTTGAGCTTGACGGTCGGCCAACAACCCAAAGCTAACTTCGATTAGGTAGGTAACTTTTACCAATCACAACTCTTGTGACTCCTAGATAGTTGGGTATCAACTCTTGATATTCACATCTAATGCGTTACCCAACATTGCCTCAAAAATGCCATAACCTTGACGGTCGGCCAACAAGTTATGCATTTTGTTAAGTCGGACCCATTATTCAGAGATCACATCTCATAACAAAAACATATTCCAAGTAAGGTGACCTTGACGGTCGGCCAACAAGTCAACACTTAATAGGAACTCTTCGTTTTTGCTATAATAATGGAAGGCAACTTATATATATTGACTTAATATCGCCTCAAAAACTACCATAGCCTTGATGGAGGACCAACAAGTTAAGCATTTTTGTTAAGTCAGACCCATTATTTGGAGATCATATCTCATAGTAAAAAACATGCTCTAGGTAAGGATGACCTTGACGGTGGGCCAACAAGTCAACACTTAACAAAAACAATGATTTTTACTACAATAATGGAAGGCTAGTGACTTAATATTTTATTTGAGGGATTTTATTTTAAGTTATACAATATACAGTCTCATCATAGCATGTAATTAAAATATATCGACATATAAAATAAAAACATGCACAATAAACCGTGGATGATTATGGACTTTACTAAGATATTTTCCTCGAGCCTTAAGGAAAATATATGGTCAAATTCCTAAGGGATGTGATCAACTCCTTGATGCATTCCTTGGGAGGTCTTCAACTCTTGACGAGCCTCCATGGTTGCTCCTTGGTTCCATCTCCATCTTCTTTGTACATTACACATGTAATTCTATTCTAAACAATTTAGAAAATTAAAAACCAAACTCTAACATACACAATGTACATTACATGTATTGACTAAGAAACCTCGAGTTACATTCGAGGGGAGTTAGGTGAGAAGAGAATTACATGAGAATAATAGAGAAGGCAGGACGCGCAGGCCCTATTTTAAAAACCAATACAAGCCAACCATCAAAATTGATAAAAATTCAACCATTCAATCACATTGGTCATAGTCCATAATCATCCACCATGCCATCATAATATTTAACAATTAAATAAATTACTCTATTTAATTCTAGTCATAAATCACATGGTCTAATTTAATTAGATTAATATTCTTGAATTTATTTGTCTCAAAAATAAAGTTATAGAAGGTGTAGGTTTCCAAAATTTAACTTTCCAAATATTAACAATTAAAGTTGGAAAGTGTTTTTATAGAGAAAATTTCAAAAATTCCGTGTTTTCCAAAAAATTAGGAAAAATCTCGCTAGAACTCTGCCAGCAAACCGTGGGACAAACCGTGCGCGGGTTCATCCGCGGTTTACAAACCGTGGGACAAACCGTGCGCGGTTTCATCCGCGGTTTGTTGACAGAACATACGAGTTTTTAACCGTGGGTAAAAACGCGCGCGAGTTTTCGCGCGGTTTGTGTCCAGAAAATACGATCTTTGAAATTCTTTGGTCTTTTTCAAAACTCTTTTGAATCAAAACATGTTAAAACCCTTTTAGCACGTAAAAATAATTTAGAAACCTTGAATACAACCATAAGAACTCATCTTAATTATTTAAAACACTTTTAAACAATTAAGAACTTATCTTAAAAATCAAACTCTTGATTTTTCTAAAACAATTTTGAGACAAATTTCATCAAGAACAAACCATCCATATTTATGACAATTAAATAAACACAAATCATATAGATATAATCAAAGTAGGCTCTGATACCACTGTAAGGTAATAAGGGGAGTAACGCAGCGGAAAATTTAAAAATTTATTACCTTAGCCATGGATCTCTTTGATGTAATCTATACGATTAAAGGGTGTTTAGCACAAATACCTCAAGCATAGAAGGTTTCTATGCTTCAAAGGGCAAGATCCTATTCGATGAAGGTGTTGATCTACCATGAAAAGCCCTCCAAGTGTAGAGCCTCCAACGGTATCCACACGAACATGATCTTTAGGAACCTTTGGGCTTGCTTGCCTTGCCTTTCGAGTGCTAGCTCCCTTGAATGATTCATGAAGAACACAAGAAGAAGAAAGAAGTTGAAACCCTAACAATTAGGGAAGGAGGTGTGGCATTTTTCTTGGAGAGAAAAACCGCCACCAAGCTCTCAATTTTTCTCTCTCTAATTTTTGTGTTATGTTTCATCAATCTTCCAAGAGTCAAGGCATGGACTTATTTATAGATGTAGTATCCTAGTCTTTAAGGAAACAAGAGCAATTGGAAACCAAGAAGGTTTAGGAAGCTTACCTTAAGCTAATCCTATTCCTTTAGGAAACCAATTCCAAAAGGAAACCAAATAGCTTCTTAATTCCTTTTAGGAAACTAATTTCCATCAAGACTTAGAATATTTATAATTAAGTCCTTTAAGTTAATTTATCACATAAATTAACCCCATAAGTATCTTATACTTATCTTAATAACAATTTAACCCAAAGACCATGTTCTTATTGTGTGTGACCCATTAGGTTCCATTCACGTTGGCAATAAGTACAAATTATAACTCATTAATTAATTAATTAAGAGCCAGATAAATTAACACTTTAATTTATCATTAATTCACTAATTAATTAATTTGCACTTATAGATCATGAGTGGCGTCTAGCAATGCATCATGACCACCCAAGTGAATAGGAAAGTCATATGGTAGACTACACCTATCAATGACAATGTTACCGTGTAATTAATATCCTTTCACCACACTATATCCCAATTAGTCTAAGAGTGTAGTGCGCACTCTTTAAATGACTAATTAATGATTTCTTGTTCCCGAAATATAACTTTCCATAAAAGTATAACCTTGAAACTCTTTCAAGTCATACTTTCACTTTTGCGCAAAAGATTCTTTAAGTCATATTTCAACAAGTGGCCAATCCGGGATATACTCTCCTATAATAAGGAGTGGTGAATCCTATATCGATTACTCACTATCCTTCCATGCTTCATACTATACCCAATCTCTACCGTATGGGCTACTCTTTTACGAGCACCGAGCAATAGAGTCAAAGCATAGCAATCCACACTCAAGATACTATGGTAATCTCAAGTCTAAGGATCACTTACACCATTGCCATTAAGAGTATAATTCATTAGCACTATGAATAGTAACTCTTGGCGGATCAATCCAATGAACTTGTTCTCTAACAAGCATCCACATACCAGCTTAGGTGTCACACGCCATAGTTGACGAGATCAACTACTACTTACCATAAGTAGAGGCAAAGTATGTGCTAGTCTTCCCATATTAATGATGTCCAATCTCATTAATACTACGACTAGGGATATTTAAGAATATAACTTAATGTGTAATAAGAGTCTCATCATTGTAACTCTTACAATCTCTTATACACAGTTAATATTCTATGGACTTTATCAAATAAACAAGTAATATTAATAACAAGTATTAAATGACAAAGAAAATGCCACATATATAAGTATAACACGAAATAAGCGTAATAAAAATCCCAAAAACTAACTTGGTTTTAGGGCATACACTAACAAGAACTACTCTTAAGTCTTATCAAGGGTGATCCTTGTGGCAATTTGTTCAATTCCTTGCTTAGAGTTTTTCTTTGATTGGTTTGTATTCAATCCTTAGATTGTCAACTAGGTATCTACTCACATTGTTGTGTAGGGGTCTAGATTGCTTCAAGAGGGAGGAATCGAACGAAGTTGAAGCAGCTTGAGGCACAAACAACTCCACATCTTTGATGATTTGGACGTGTTCTAAGATTTTCAAGAGTTAATGAGTTGCTTTTCTTGGAGATTCAAGGCTTTCTTGGCTAGTTTCTTCTGCACTTTAGCAGCAACACTTCGCCATTGTTGGCCGTAAGCTACATAGATTTTTGAGGGTTTCTTCTTTAACACTACAAGAGGAAATCTATCAGGTACTAAGTCGTAGTTAAACTCATATCGTTTGATGAATGCTTGAGAGAGGTCAATCCAGGTTTTGATTTTTGAGAAGTCTAACTTCAAATACCATTCTAATGCACCTTTTTCCAAACTTTCTCCAAAAAAGCCTCATTGGCAGCTTATCATCCCCAGCTGGCCTTCCAAATTTGTTGCAAAACATTTTGAGGTGCACCACAGGGCCCCCCACTGCCATTATACTTGGAAAACTCTAGAACTTTGAATTTTGGTGGCAATTGGGTATCTGGGAACATGCAGAAATCCTTGTAATTCAATCCACGGTACTGGTCAAACCCCTGGCTATCCTTGATAAAATCATCAAACCTATCCAATCTCCTCAAGAATGCCATGTCTGCTAAAAAGGGATTTTCATCACTCATAAGGGGTTCCATCTCCACTTTGCAAGTGGGAGTTTGCTAGTGTACACCCTAAAACCAAGATGGTTTAAGGCTTTTTGTATTTACACTTATTTATGTTATATTTATTCATGTGGTATTTTTCTTTATCATCTATACATGTATTTCCATATTACTTGTTTGTTTGATAAAGTCCTTAAGATATTAACTGTGTATTAGAGATTGTAAAGGTTACAATTATAAGACTCTAATACATAAAGTCATATTCTTAAATATCCCTAGCAAAAGTATTAATAAGATTGGACATCATTATTGCGGAGAGACTAGCACATACTTTGTCTCTACTTATGGTAAGTAGCAGTTGATCTCATTGACTATGGAGTGCATGACACCTAAGCTGGTATATGGATGCTTGTTTGAGAACAAGTTCATTGGATTGATCCGTCAAGAGTTTTCAACTATAGTGCCAATGGTTGAACTCTTAATGGCAATGGTGTAAGCGATCCTTTGACTTGAGATTACCATAGTATCTTGAGTGTGGATTGCTATACTTTGACGCTACTCCTCGGTGCCCGTAAAAGGGTAGTCCATAGGTTAGAGATTGGGTATAATTTGAAACATGGAAAGATAGTGAGTAATCAATATAGGATTCACCACTCCTTAATGGAAGAGTATATCCCTTTATGGCCACTTGTTGGAAATATTAACTCATAAATCTTCTGCAGAAGTGATAGTATAACTTCGAAGTAGTTTTAAGGTTATACATTAGCGAGAGTTATATTTCTATAACAAGAAAATATAAATTAGTCATTTAATAGTATGCACTATACTTTTAGACTAATTGGGATATAGTGTGGTAAAAGAATATAAATTACGTGGTAACATTGTCATTGATGGGCATGGTCTACCATATGACTTTCCTATTCACTTGGGTGGTCATGATGCATTGCTAGATGCCACTCATGATCTATAAGTGCAAATTAATTAATTAGTGAATTAATGATAAATTAAAGTGTTTAATTTATCTAGTTCTTAATTAATTAATTAAAGAGTTATAATTTGTATTTATTGCCAATGTGAATGGAACCTAATGGGTCACACACATAAAGAACAAAATCTTTGGGTTAACATGTAATTAAGATAAGTATGATATACTTATGGGGTTAATTTATGAGATAAATTAACTTGAAGGACTTATTTATAAATTCTATGTTTTGTAGGAAGTTAGTTTCCTAAAAGAAATAAAGTAACTTATTGGTTTCCTTATGGAATAGAATTCCTAAAGGAGAAGGTTTAGCTTAAAGTAAGTTACCTAAACCTTCTTGGTTTCCAATTAGCTTTATATCCAAAAAGACTAGATACTTCCTCTATAAATAGGTCCATGCTTTGACTCTTGAATTATTATTGCAACACAAAAGAAAAACTAGTGAGAGAATATAGAAAGAGAAAAATCATGCAATTCTTTCTCTCTCTTGGTGGCATTTTTCTTTCTCTCTCTTCTTCCTAATTTTTTTTTGTGGCAAAAACCCCATACACGGGGGAGGGTCGCCACCCCAAGATTTTATTAATGTCAAAGAAAAATATACAAAGTTGAGGGGGACATAAACCTTACCTCACTTATTAATCGAAGAACATAAAAAAACCATTGAAAATAAATAAGGAGCACTACCTCCTTTTACAAAGCAAAGAAAATTAAATCATCTTTCTTTTAAACCTAAAAGATGGAAATCCAAGCTGATCTAGTCTAACTGCCCCACGAACTGCTGCTGGAAAATCTGAGAAGCTATCATAAAGAACCTCTGAACTCACTTGAAGACCATCATTTGATAAAATATCAGCTGGATGATTAGCTTGTCTATAACAGTGTGTAAGGCTGATAATAGAATGGCTAAAGTTCTTTAACCTGTCAAGTAAATGATGTAAAAACCAAGGACAAGACATATGGCCATTGAAAATATTGACAAAGGTAAGCGAATCTAACTCCAAATAAATCATCCGATAGCCTCTCTGACAACATAGGTGAACCCCACGAATCAAAGCAAGGAATTCTGCCTCCAAACTGGAACCAAAACCTAAAGGGCTTGCAAAGGCAAAGATAATCTTACCCCGAGCATCCCTAAGAATTCCTCCTCCTCCACACAAGCCCGGGTTTCCCTTTGAACACCCATCAGTATTTAACTTGAAATAATTTATTGGAGGATGCCATCTTACCATTTTCACAGTAACATGCTTCTTCCGACTACCAATGCAACTATAAAATTCAGACCACGTTCGAGCATTAGAGAGCAGACCAAATTTTAGCTCATATGTCATCTTTATATCTACAAAGATCTTTTGAGCAATAGGTTCCCAAGACTACACACTACCTGCAAAATAAAACTCATTTCTTGCCTTCCATAAGTGCCACAGGATTAAAATTGGGGAAATCCCATGAACAAAATCAACATATGGACTTGATGAAGGTGCAAGCCACCATTCCATTAAATGTCTGTGAAAATGACATTTCCTGGAAATCAAACCCACGGAAGCCCCAAAATAATCCCAAATGTAACTTGGAATATCCCCAAAACTGAAAATATGATCCACAGACTCCGAAGAAGGTGATGCACAACAAAAACACATTGAGGGACCATGGAAACCAAAATTTTGAATAATGTCAGCTACTGGTAGTCGCCTTCTCAATAATCTCAGCATGAAAAAAGAAATCTTCCCCGGTATATAAGTATCCCAAATCCTTCGAAACATAAAACCAATTGCTCTACATTGGCGCACACAATTAAATGCAGAAACTAAAGAGAACAAACCTGATGATGTCAACTTCCAGATAGGTCTATCAGGGTCATGATCCAGAGTACAAATATTTCTCTCTGCCAGCTCTTGCACCCCTATCATTCTCTTCCAAATCAATGAGTCCGTCTAATGAATATGCTCAGGAATAGAAGAGCCTCTACAATATTTGGTCTTCATGAATTTCGCCCACAGAGAATTCTACTCTTTGAATCTCCACCACAACTTGACAGAAAAGGCTTGGTACACATCCTCAAGAGATTTGATGCCAATCCCTCCTTCCTCAGTAAGAAAACAGAGCTCACGCCATTTAATCCAATGATGCTTCATCCCCACTGCGTTTGCACCCCACAAAAACCTAGAAAAAATTCTCTCCAAATGACATAGAACACCTTTAGGTGGAGTCACGGCCGTCAAAATATGTAAAGGAATAGAAGTTAAGACATGTTTAACAAGTATTAAACGTCCACCAATAGATAAACAGCGATTTTGCCAAAGCAGCACTTTTTTAGATATACTTTGAACAAGATCAGAAAAATATTCTCTTCTACCTCTCCCAACATATAGTGGGCAGCCCAAGTATCTCACAGGTAAATGTCTCTCAGAAAAACCTGTAATTTGTTTTATAGCCCCTTTCCGTGAGCTTAGACAATTCGGATGACACAGAAAGCCACTTTTCTGAATATTAATCTGCTGGCCCAAGCACCTCTCATAGCTTCTTAATGTATCCATGATTAACTGCAAGGACCTCCTGGTAGCACCTTAGGCTTTTTCCTAATTATTAGGCTTTTTCTTTCTCTTGTGTTCTTAATTAATTCAAGGAAGCTAGCACTCAAAAGTCAAAGCAAGCAAGCCTACAAGGTTCTCAAAGAAGTTGTTCGTGTGGATATCGTTAGAGGCTCTACGCTTGGAGGGCTTTTCTCGGTAGATCTAACTTCTTCTTCGAAGGATCTTTGCCTGGTAGTATAGAAATCTTCTGTGCTTGAGGTAATTCTTCTGCAAACCCCCTTTATAATCATATAGATATGTCAAAGATATCCATGGTTAAGGTAATAAATTTTTTTTTCTGCTGGGTTACTTGTGTTATTACCTTACAGTGGTATTAGAGTCTCCTTTGATTATATCGATATGATTTGTATTTATTTAATTGTCATAAATACGGATGGTTTGTTCTTGATGAAATTTTGTCTCAAAATTGTTTTAGAAAAATCAAGAGTTTTGATTTTTAAGATAAGTTCTTAATTATTTAAAAGTGTTTTAAATAATTAAGATGAGTTCTTAAGGTTGTATTTTTTGTTTCTAAATTAATTTTTAGTGTTAAAAGGGTTTTTACATGATTTAGATCAAAAGAAATTTGAGAAAAATCGCAAAAATCGTCTTTTCAAAAAGGCCTTATGCCATGCAATCTGCAGGACCAATCTGCAGCACTATTCACGCTGATCTGTCCACGGATTGCTTACGCAGAAGGAATCTGTGAATGGATTCTGTGACAGCCCCACCTTGCCCAGAGGCGCACCAAAGGGCTTAGCGGACTGCTTGCCTAGCTCTCGCCAGGGCTCGATGCACGCACTCACATGAAAATTCAAACGTACTTAACTTAAAATAAAATAACATGAAGTGATATGGAATAAAATAAAACAAACTCTTATTATTTAACTTGAAGATACAAGTCATATCAAAAAGTTACAAGTCATAATGTACATAATTTTTTTCACAATAGCCTAACATAATGCGACTATTACAACACTAAAACACTTATAATAACCCAAAAACCAGTTGATCCAGCTTTAATTTTTTCAGTTGACCTGAGTAAAGGAAAACAAATAAAATGGAATGAGCTATAATAGCCCAGTGAATGTCCAATTCATGCAATCATACCAAGCACTCATGATTTAGGTCATAAAATAAAAAAAATCAATAAATTAAATAAACAATATATGAGCAATTTAATTCACATGTAGTCACTGGCGGATACAGGGCTCAACTACGAAAGCAAGCTTAACCGTAGAGGAGCAGGTACTGATCATGTCGCCACGATATTTAGACCGAGATAATAGCTCAGGTCTTTATCAAGGAACATCTCAGTTTTATCAATCACAAGCCCTAACCGCCAAACACCTTATAACCTCCGTACAAGCTACCACATCCGGGGGAGAAGAATCTCAACCCTGGAGGGCCAACACACAATCAAGAAAGTTCATTCCGGAGTTGGCCTCTTTGAGGATTCACAACTCAAAAGGAAAGAACATCACACCCTAAAACACCCAGCACCTTATGTCCTCCCACTTGCAGCCCGGTTGACTAACCGTGAAATAACAGTGACGTTAGTCACGGTAGTCTCACACACACAAATAACATTTTAAATAATAAAGGCGGTAACACATTGTGGAATAGATGCGATAAAGTACACATCTTTCCTCAAATAACACATGTACTCACATAATATTTGCAAGTTAAGCATAATAGTCACAAAATAAAGTTATCACATTCCATGCATCATGCACACATAAAGACACTCACCTGGTGCCTAAGAAAATATCTCGTAGAAAGGTCGGGTCTCACTATTGGATCCTGCAATTTGAAAGAAATAATCTAATGAAAAACTCAATTTAAACCCTAATTAATCTAGTAAGAAAATTTCAAAAAATACCCCATTAAATTCTAGTTTTTTTTTTTTTTTCTAGGGTTTAGGGTTTAGGGTTTAGGGTTTTCATTCTAGGGTTTTTATTTTAGGGTTTTCTAGGGTTTTTCTAACAAAAATTGGGCATTATTTCCCCTAGATTTCGGCCCTTCCAAACTTGTTTTTCATCAAGATTTCAATCATCCAACCCATAATTCATCAAGTTCTACCACTTCTTAGTTCAATCCAAACTCAAATTCAATCAAAATCTCACTAAATTTCAAGGATTAAGCTCCAAGAACTTTCACCCAAATAACATGTTCTTCATGAAATTTCAAGGTTCCAATACCACATACTAGTCTATTTAACCACAAGAACACTTTATCTAACAAGTACATATCAAGTTCTAACTAATTTCTTCAAGTAATCTTAACAAGAACTTGGTATTAAACTTGAATAAAAACTAATTAAAACATGAAATTAATAAGGTAGGTTCATGGTAAATACCTTAGATATGCTTAGAATTTTGCTTAGAAAGATAGAAGTCCACTTCCTATGGTGGATTTGTTCCAATTTGAGAGATGAAAGTCCAAGAAATTTGAGAGCAAAAATGGGGAAAGAAGAAGAAAGGCTTGGCCGGCCAAAGTGAGAAGGAAAGGAGAGAGAAATAGGCTAGGAAAATGAAAAAGAAAAGAAGAAAAGATGGGAAAAATGGTGGTCCAATTAAATCCTTACAAGAGTAAAGTAAATAGTTAGTCATTTAATGCAAGAATGGCCACTTGAATTAATTTAATTGGTGAAAATTAATAACTCTTATCACTTATATATATTCAATAAATAGACATAAATTATTAAAGCAAATTAGGACAAAAATAGAAAGAGGAAAACCGGCCACAAGAAGAAAAAGAAAGAAAAGAATTTCGGCCCAAAGAAAAGATGAGAAATTTCGGCCAAAAGAAAAGAAAAGAAAAAGGAGAATTTTCGGTCAAGGGAAAAGAAAATAAAGTGAGAAAATAATTGAGATTTTCAAGTAAAATTGAGCTAAAATTCAAGTAATCAAAAGACTAGAATATAATAAAATAAGCTAATCAAAATTTGAACACTAGTATAAATTAAATGGTCAAATGAAATTATTCTAACTTTAGTACTTAGGTATTCTTGCTTACTAATGAAACCTTTAATTAAGTAACCTAACTAATTCAAGAACTCTTCTAAGTAATAAATCAAGGTCTAACACTTAACCCTAATTAGAGAAAAATGTATCTTATGTGTGCATTCTCTAGGGTGTTACAGATTCGCATGAACAGTTCTGCAGATTCGATAAATTTTACCGTGTGATGAACAGTAAAATTTTTTTTTTTAAAAACTCGATTTTTGGTAATTTCTTTAAGAAAAATACTTTCTAATTTTAATTGTTAAATTTTGGAAAGTTAAAATTTAGAAACTTATACCTTCTATAACTTTATTTTGAGACAAATAAATTCAAGAGCATTAATCTAATTTATTTAGGCCATGTGGCTTATGACTGGAATTAAATAAATAAATTTATTTAATTGTTAAATTAAATGATGGTATCGTGGATGATTATGGACTAGACCAATGAGATTGAATGGTTATAATTTCTTTTATGGTTGGCTTATATTAATTTATAAATAGGGCCTGTGTGTCCTGTCTTCCCTATTTTCTGATGTAATTCTCTTCTCACCTAAACTCCTCTCGAATGTAATTCGAGGTTTATTGATCAATACTTGTAATACACATAGTATAGGTTAGGAATAGATATATTTTCTAAATTTTTTAGACTAGAATTACATATGTAATGTACAAGAAGATGGAGATGGCACTAAGGAGCAACCAAGGAGGCGCATCAAGGAGTTGACACGTTCCTTAGGAATTTTGACCAAATATTTTTTTTAAGGCTAGAAGAAAATATTACTAGTTAAAGTCCATAATCATCCACATTTATTATGCTTTTATTTTATATATTGATATATTTTAATTGCATAATATGATGAGACGTTAATACTTAAACTAAAATCCCTCAAACTAAATATTAAGTCAAAAATAAAAGTTGCCTTCCATTATTATAACAAAAACGAAGAGTTCGTATTAAGTGTTGACTTGTTCGCTTTCGTCAAGGTCACCTTACTCAGAATATGTTTTTGTTATGAGATTTGATCTCTGAATAATGGGTATGACTTAACAAAAATACATAACTTGTTGGCTTTCGTCAAGGTTATGATATTTTTAAGGCAAAGTTGGGTAACACATAAAATGTGAATATCAAAAGTTGATACTCAACTATCTAGGAGTCACAAAAGTTGTGATTGGTAAAAATTGCCTACCTAATCGAAGTTATCTTTCGGTTGTTGGCCTTCGTCAAGCCCAAAGTTAATTAGATGGGATCCAAACCCACTAGGAATTTCCAACGGATTCTCGAATCAATATTGAGGGTTATTGATTCAAAAAAAAATAGTGGGAGCAAACCAAATAAATTTAAGAGTCCACATTTTCGGTTTGCATATATAACATAAAACAAATACTTATTTTCTGTCTTTACTTTTTGTAAAATGTCTAATGTGAATCTGCGACCTGTAGACACCAAATTTTGACACACCACTTATTTTCCAACATTGGGGGACTTTTTCCTACTAATTGGAGTCAAATCCTGATTTTTTGGTAAAAAATGAGCACAATCAGCATTTTCAGGGGCAAAATAGTAATTTTTAACTGTAAATATTTTTTCATTAGTTTTGGGGTTTTAAATTCATATTTTTGTACTTTCATACGTATTTTTAATTTTTTTGTGATTTTGTCAGGTTTAATTGATATTTTCTGCACATTTCGTTAGTCCAAGGGCAAAGTGGTAATTTCACCTCACGAATATCATTTTCACCCATTTTTTAGTACCAAATTTAATTTTCAAGTTTTCAAGCATGTTTGTAAATTTTCTTGATTTTTTCAATGACGATCGCTATTTTTTTTTGTAAATATCGTATTCAGGGGCAAAATTGTCAATTCGCATTCCAAATGCATTTTTCACCAATTTTTGAGTGTTAAATTCATTTTTTAGGATTTTAATCTCATTTTTAATTTTTGCTAATTTTTCAAGGCTAACGATATTCTTCATATATTTTGACAGTATAGGGGCAAAATAGTCATTTCGCCTCCTGAACATTTTTCGCCATTTTTGGGTCCCAAATTCATTTTAGGTCTCTTAAGCACATTTTAAATTTTTCTAACTTTTTCGGGGTGAATTGCTATTAATAAATTTATTATTTATATTTTTTCTAATTTTTTTTCATTTTTGTGAGAGAAAATAGATTTTTAATGTTTTTGTAAGGGTAAAGTTGTAATTTTGGTAGTCAAGGGCATTTTGGTCTTTTAGTCATTTCTTGAAAGATAAATCTTTTGTGCACTATAACTATCCCCACTTGGGGATTAAAAAAAGGGGAGACAAAATAATAAAAAAAAAGCCTAAAGAGAATTTTAATTTTTAGTTTTTAGTTTTTAGTTTTTAGTTTTATCTAATACACCAAGAATACCAAAAGCACACACTTTTTCCTACATTTATCTTCAAGTTTTCACCAAGAATACCAAGAACACCTACTAGGTTTTAGTATATCTTCAAAGCTACATCTAAAACATCTAGAACACACACTAATATATCTTCAAACCTATACTTAGAACACACACTATACATCTTCATACAAATACACACCACACATCATCATGCAAACACACGCTACACCAAGAACACACATTTAAAACACACACAACACCAAGAACACACGCTACAATTTCACACACTACTTCACACACACAAACACAATCACACCAACGCATGCATTCACAAACACCATCAGACACATGTCACACACAATTCACCCAACACACACACACACACACACATAGAGGCATACACAATTTTACACACAATAACACACGCACTACTCACTCACTAAACACACATACACACACACACTGATACAAACCATCCAAACCACCACAAAATCTTGCACAAAATAGCCCCAAAATCCTGAAAAAACAACCCCCAAAATACCTGCAAAAACAGTCTAAAATACACCCCAAAAAATAGCCCGAAAATTTTTGAAAAAACAGCTCAAACAACCTGCTAAGAACAGCCACTAAATAGCTGTAAAATCAGTCCCCAAACCAGCTCAAAACCACCCAAAAATCCTGCAAAAATAACTTCAAAAATGCCAAAAAAAAAATGCTAGCAATTACAGCCCTATAACACTTGCAAAAACCACACACAACCTCCCAAAAAAATTTCTACAAATCACAGCTCATAAATCACCAGAACAGTTCCTAAAACCACCGCCTAATTCGCCAAAATAGCCCATCAAAGTAGCTGAAAATCACTACCCGGAGTAACCAAAAACCGCTCAAAATCCTCTCCAAATTGCAGCCCAAAAATCTCCCCAAATAACCTGCAAAAATCATTAAAAAATCTGACCCCAAAATGTCATACCCAGCAGTGCAAATCATCATCATCCCACAGTCACCACCGAACTCCATCGTAGTTACACTTCCGGGCACCACTTTGCCATCAGAGACCATCACCAGATTCATCATTTAATTAGCGAAGAAAGCTCTAGCCAAGAGACTTCCATTGAAGAAAGCAAAAGGCCGAAGAGGTAATATACTCTCCTGAAGTTGTTTTGAACATCACATAATTTATGGAAATCTAGCTTAGAAAATGTTTCTTGTGGTGATTGTTACTCGATTTGATGATTTTTGAATTTGATTCAGTGGATTGAGCTTTTGGGATTTAAGAAATTAGATTGAAGAGAAGTTTGGAATTTGGAAAACTTTCAGTTAGAAAAAAGGGATACAAATCAGGGGTTGGAGTTTAGAAGGGAATGCACTGATTTAGTCTTTTTTGTATTTGGGGGGTTTTAGATTCGGTTTAAGGAAATTGGGATTTTAACTTTGACTTTTCTTAGTTTTGGCATGGAAAAATTAACAAGCTTTATGGACTAATTGTAATTTGGGCTATAGTGCATGTCTCAACTAACGGGTATGATACAATTTTAGTTTTTTGGTTTGTTCTTTTGTCTTTAGTTGTTTATTTAGTTGATTTTGATTGGTTTATATTTGAGTTGTCTTAACTGTAATTAATTAGTTGGTTAATCAAGTAATTGTTTTTTAGTTAATTAACAATTGATTCTCTTTTTTTTTTTTTGGTTAACCCCATATACGGGGAGAAAAAAAAAGTCAATTGATTCTTTCCATTTTAATTTTAATTTTTTTAATTTTTTATTTTCTAGTTATTTTGATTATGATGTAGGTATTTATGTCTTAGCCTCTAGATTATTGAATAACGTTATTTTGCCTCGAGGATATTTTTAATTTGCATTTAAGTCCTCCATAATTTTAGCTTGACCTCCCAGATTTTACATTCTTTCAATTATGTCACATTAGTTGTCAACTTAGGACTCACACTTGCTGAAATTTACATTCTTGTGCCCCAACTTGCTAGAATTTACATGTATTCCCCTCATGTTTGTTGGATTCAAATGTTTCACCCCTCCCACTAGTTGGAATTTCTTCTAAGTCCCTTTGACATGCTAGAATTTTAGTTTTAAATCCTAGGTTGTTGGAAATTTGATTCTAACTCCCTAGGACTTGCTGGAATTTTGATTTTAGACCCTATTAATTGCTGGAAATTGTATTTTAATCCTTTATATGTTGCTGGAATCTGTTTTAAACTCCCATTAATGGATGGAAATCATATTTTAGTCTTTTATACATTGATGGAATTTGTGTTTTAGTCCTTTTAACTGGATAGATTTTAATTTTGGACTCCCATTTATTGCTAGAAGTTGTATTTTAGTACTTATAGTTGCTGGAATTTATATTTCTCCCTTCATATTTTGGCTTTTAAGATGCTAGAACTCATTTTTATACTTCATTTTACCTAAATGGTGGTATCTTGACCCATTCATTCGTGATTTTAGCATTCACACTAGATCTTCAAAGAGATGTACCCCCTATCACTTATTAATTTCTTTTCATGTGCTCCAATGTGCTCTAATGTGATATTTTTATGCATTTTCTTTATACGTTTCTTATTTTATGTACTTTTTCGTATTTATTCATTTTATGTTATTTAATTTTGAATTTTATTATTTTGACAAAAAAATGTAATATTTTTGTAGTTAGCTAGTCAATGTAATAGTTAGATCACATTTCTTATATTTTTAGCAAAATTTTGTATTTAGATAGCAGGTGTAATCGAAAGATTTATTTTTACTTTTCCCCCTCAAAAATTGTAAGCCAAATCCCCCAGTGTAATAGTTTGGACTTACGTGCTTTTGGGTGCTTGTGTGCTTATATGTTTTACCGCTTTCCTTAGGATCTTGTATCTAGATATTATGTTTACATGTTATGTGCTCCTATACGCTCTTATATGTCTTTATATGTTTATTTGTTTTCAATTTATGTTTTATTATTTTGATTTATGTTTTATTAGTTCTTATTTTTCAGTCACCACACTAGTCCAATGCTAGTTGTAGCTTTATCGTTTCCCTGCTAGTCCAACTGATGTGATCCAAGGAGCACTCACAATTTATTAGACTTGGACTTGAACATGATGAGCTTAGGAGAGCCATGTTCTTAGTGGAAGATGATCCACATGGTTGCTGGTTGAAGATTATGCATGGATTTGGGCTTATTTGCAAGCTTGAAATTCACTTTGTTTATACTAGTACATTGGGCCAAGGAGTGGAGCATTGGTTGTGGATCAAGTTCATCTACAAAGAAGGCCCAAAAAGAGCTGCTAAGTTGTCCAAAATAATCTTACAAGGGGCTGGTCACTTGGACTTGCTTGGAGGGCCCTTGAAATTGCTAAATGAAGGCCCAATGGAGCTTAATGAAGGAAGTCTAGCCCATGATGTGATTTTGGATGAATTTTTATAGCTTTTATGTTTTTAGTTAGTTTAACTTATTAGAATTCTTCTATATTTGTATTTTTAGTTAAGTATTATTATTAGTTTAGGTATAGACTTAGAAGTTCCTTAAATCTTCAAGTCTAGAATGTTCTATGTAAGCCTATTTATAGGCCTCTTATTAGTTACGAATTTTAACAAGAATTATTCAAAAAAATTGTGTGTTTTCTCTATTGCGAGAATTTTCTTGGTTCTTGGTCGATTAAGAACTACTCTTGGTCTTATCAAGCTTACTTGTGGCAACCACCAACTTCGCTTAGAGTTTTTCTTGAGTTTTTGATCAAGTCTTAAAGTTAATTAGGTTAGATGATTGAACTCGCTCAACTTGGTCTAATTCTAGTTGTTCTTAGGCATGCTCAACTTCAGGGGAAGAATTCAAGGCAAAACAACTCTACGTCAAGGGTTCCTTGGTTCACGAATCAAACGAGATCTTGAGTTCAACGAGTTGCATACCTAAAATCCAAGACTTTCTTGGCCACGCAACTGTGCGCACATCAAGTGGTATCAGAGCCATCTTCTTGGATTTTTTCAGGTTTTTCCAATCCAATTTTTCTCTTGAAAAATTCTGATATATCCTTTTTTTTCTTTTTGTTGTTTATTACAGAGTTTCGAGCCTAGTTAAGCAACTTGTGTTTTATTTGTTTTTCTTTCTTTGAGTCGTTGTCAAAGAGCTTCGAGCCTGGACAACAAGTTGATTTCTTGTGTCTTGTTACTTTCGTTTCTTGAAAAAAAAAATTCTGCTATATTTTTCTCATTGTTTTCTTTGTGAAATTCGTGCCCTAGGTTCATTAGAGTTGTTCTTGGTTGCTTTTCAATCAAGAATTCTAGGTCTTGTGTGGTATTTTGTAATTCTTGACTGTTTTTGGTGTTTTCTTGAATTTTTTGTGTCAAAAATTTGCAAGAAAAAGGGTTTCTTGAATATTAAAATTCATACAGCCAGTTTTCTTGGAGATTTAGTGGTGTCTTAGGTGTTATTTACATGAAAAAAAAAGAAAAGAAAAGTCGTAAAAAAAAAAAAGACTAAAGCACAAAGAAAAAAATGAAGGAAAAAGGAGAGTAAAAAGGAGTGCACAACAAGTAAAAATCATGCACAAATCTTTATTCAACAATTTCTTGAAGTTTCTTGGTGTTTAGATACAAGTTCTTGAAGTTCTTGAACTTACTTTGCTAGTTTCTTGAATTTGCCCCAACTTGTTCTTGAGTTCTTGAAATCTTTGTGTTGCTGAAGATTACTTGACTGATTTCTTGAAGTTCTTGGCTAATTTCTTGGACTTTCTTGATCAAATCTTGATGTTCTTGAAGCCATAAAGTGTTGGTCAAAAGGTCTTTTTCAAAAACTAGGGTTTTGTTAGGGTTTTCTTGCATGCTAGTTGCTTTTTATTTTTGGACAAATTTTTTTTACGATTTTTCCAACAATTTTGATGTTAAAAGGGGTCTAAAAGGTGTTAGTTGGGTTTATATAGAAGTTATTTGTTAAAGGGAAAGTAGTTACAAAGGGGATTTGAAAACTTATTCTACAAAACAGGTAGTTTCCTTTTTCTTTTTAGCAAGTGGCAGTTAGGGTCTTCTTTCCTTTTTTTTTCTGTGTTTTGCAGCTGCTTGAGGAGTGTGTCTGTGTTTTCACACTAGGAAGGGCTGCTTGTCCATGATTTTTAAGTTTCCTAATTGGTTGTGTTGCTATTTGTTCAAGAATTCTTTTTGGAAAGGAATTTCTTTCCTATTCCTCAAAGGAGTGTTGGAGTTTTACTTTTTTGCACAAGAATATTCTTATTTTTCAAGAGAACATTAAAAATCAAGGATTTTTACACAATTATACCACACATTAGGGTGTCTATTTTTTTTTTACTAATTCTTGATTCTCATCCATTTTTTGATTTATTCTCTTGATCAAAAACACTCTAAGTTTTTTTTTTTTTTTTGACCTCTACACTTACTCTTTACAAGTTGAGGTTGCCATATGTCCTTGGTGGGATTGATTGAGCTGGTTCTTTATCAAAGAGTCTACAAGAAGATTCTTTAAGTGGAAAAAGGCTTAATGGTGAGCTCATTCGAGGGTAAAAGCCAATCTACTTGAGGGAATCGAGTGCCAAACACTAAGGGAGTGTTTCACATATTCTTGTTTATTTTTTTTTATTTCTAACAATTTTTTTGCAGGTATTTTAGGTCAAAATGGCGTCTCCAATGGACTTAAATAATGAATTTAAATTGTTTAGGGAAGCCATTGTTGGTGATTTTGAAAGAAAGATGCGCCTTATGAGAGATGAGATCTATGAAGAGTTAGAAAGGTGTACAAATACATCCAATGTAAGGGGTTCTACATTCAAAAATCCTTTTGAAGAGAAGGATAAACCATCAATTTCAAGACCTAAGGAGATGCCTCCATTGGAAAGAGGAAGTGAGGATGAAGAAACTCATTGGGGAGGCGACCATGGAGAGATTTTGGTAACAAGGAGAGCACTCAGTGTTGCACCTATGAAGGATGAGAAGAACATTCAAAAAGATCATATCTTCCGTACTAGGTGTACCGTGCAAAACAAGGTATGTAGCATGATTATTGATAGTGGTTCATGTACTAATATTGCTTCTACTTTGTTTGTAGATAAATTAGGGCTTGAAACAAAGAGACATCCCAAGCCTTACAAATTGCATTGGTTGGCTGAAATTGGAGACATGAAGGTGACCAAGCAAGTGTTGGTGCCATTCTCCATCAACAAATACAAGGATGAAGTATGGTGTGATGTAGTTCCTATGCAAGCATGCCATATTTGTAACACCCTAGAAATGCACTTAAAAGAGATATTTTTCTTATTTAGGGTTAAGTGTTAATCCTTGATTTATTAGTTGGAAGATTTCTTGAGTTAATTAGGTTAATTAGCTAAGATTTTCATTATTAAGCAAGAACACTTAAGTACTAAAGTTAGAATAATTTTACTTGACCATTTAATTTATATTAGTGTTTAAATTTTGATTAGCTCATTTTACTATTTTCTAGTCTTTTGACTACTTGAATTTTAGCTCAATTTTACTCAAAAATTTCACTCATTTTCTTGCTTTATTTTCTTTTCCCTTGGCTGAAATTTTTCTCTTTCTTTTCTTTTTCTCTTGGCCGAAAATTCTTCTCTCTTCTCTTTTCTTTTTTGGCCGAAATTCTTTTCTTTTTTCTTTCTTCTTTATGGCCGGATTTTCTCTTCCAATTTTACTCTATTTTTGCTTTAATAATTTGTGTTTTAGTATTGTTAGTATTAAGTGATAAGAGGATATTGAGCTCCACCAATCAAACTAATCCAAGTTAGCACCTCTTGCATTAAAAGATCACCTTTTTACTTTACTCTTGTGAGGTTTTAATTGGTTAATCATTTTCCCACCTTTTCTTCATTTCTTTTCCATTTTTCCTAGACTATTTCTTTCTCTTTCTTCTCCCTCTTGGCCGGCCATCTCCTTTCTCTTCTTCTCTCATTTTACTCTCAACTTCTTCAAGTTTTCTCTCTTAAGTTTGGGTAAATCCACCATAGGAAGTGAGCTTCTTTCCTTTCTAAGCAAAGTACTAAGCATATCTAAGGTATTTACTATGAACTTTTCCTATTAATTTCATGTTTTAATTAGTTTTATGCAAGTTTAAGATCAAGATTCTTGTTGATACTACTTGGAGAAATTAGTTAGAATTTGAGATTTACTTGTTAGATAAAGTATTCTTGTGGTTAGATAGACTAGTATATGGCCTTTAAACTTTGAAATTTCATGTGTTATATGTTGTTTGGTTGAAGATTCTTGGAGTAGAATTCTTGGAATTTAGTGAAATTTTGATTGAATTTGAACTTGAGTTGAACATAAAAGTTGTAGAACTTGTTGAATTGGGTTGGATTGTTGAATTTTCTTACAGGAAAAAAATTTGGGTTAGTCTGATTTTAAGGGAAAATGCTGCCGAAATTTTTGTAGAATTAAAAGGAGAAAAATTGATAAGTGAGATTTTAAGCCTAGAATAGGTTCAATTGAAGTGTAGAAATTTTAGAAATGGTCTAGTGATAGATTAAATTTTCTTAGAATAAGTAAATCCTAAACCCTAGAAACCCTAGAAATAAGTGGGGTGTTTTCTTGAATTTTTCTTACTAAATTTACTAGGGTTTTACTTGGGTTTTCATTATATTTTATTACTTTTATATTTCAGGGTCCGAAAACGCATCACGACCATTTTACGAGATATTTTCTTAGGCATTCCAGGTGAGTGTCTTTATGTGTGCATGATGCATGAAATGTTATGTTCTACTTGTAAATATTATGTTACACTTGCAAATATTATGTGATAAAATGTGCTACTTGAGGAAAGATGTGTACTTTATCGTATCTATTCCGTAATGTGTTATATGCTTTCACTATTCAACGTGTTACTTGTGCGTGAGACTTTCGTGACTAACTTTATCGTTACTTCACGGATAGTCAACTCGGACAGGCTTGGGAGGTTATAAGGTGCTGGGTGTTTTAGGGCGTGACGTTCTTTCCCTTTTGAGTTGTGAATCCTCAAAGAGGCCAACTCCGGATTGAACTTTCTTGCATGTTGGCCCTCCCAGGTTGAGAGTACTCCCTGGATGTGGTAGCTTGTACGGAGGTTATAAGGTGAATGATGGTTAGGGCTTGCGTGATAAAAACTGGCATGTTCCTTGATAACAGACCTGAGCTATTATCTCGGTCTAAATGTCATGGTTACATGATCAGTACTTGCTTTTCCTGCGGTTGAGTTTGCTCCCGTAGTTGAGCCCTGTATCCGCCCTTGACTACTTGATAATTAAGTTGTTCATATCTTGTTTATTTAACTTATTGATTATTTTATTTACTAAAATAATGAGTTTTGATATGACTGCATGACTTGGACATTCACTGGGCTATTATAGCTCATTCCTTTATTTGTTTTCCTTTACTCAGGTTTCCAATAAAATTAAAGCTGGACGACTGGTTTTTGATTATTATAGATGTTTAGTTATTGTAATAGCCAAACTGTGTTAGGCTATTTTTGTGAGAATTATGTATATTATGACATGTAAACTTTTGATGTGACTTGTACCCTTTAAGTAAATAATATGAGTGTATTTTATGTTATTCTATTTTATTTTATTTTAGTTTATTTATTTTGAGTTGATTACGCTCGGAGGTTTGCGTGAGTGCGTGATTCGAGTCCTGGCGAGAGCTAGGCAGGCAGTTCGCTAAGCCCTTTGGTGCGCCTCTAGGTAAGGTGGGGCTGTCAAAATATTCTTCTTGGGCGTCCATGGCAATTTGATAGGAGGGTGACCTATGATGGTTTCAAAAATTGGTACTCTTTCATGTGGAATGGACGTAAGGTGACTTTGGGTTCTATTGCACCATCTGAAGCACATGCTGATCAAGTGAGGATAGCAAGAGAATTCAAAGCAAGGGAGTAACAAAGTCAACTAGCAAGTGGTGAATCATCAAAAGAAGGATTAGTAAATCGTGTGGAGCACCAAAGAGTGGAATGTATGGATGATGGTTCTAATAAAAAGTCACGAACCAACCTTGAAGGGATGCAAATTGGCGGATCCAAAGAGAGACAAGTGGCCATCCGTGATATTGGGAAGAGAGAAAAGGGCAAGAGTGTTATGCTAGTTAGACCTTTAACTCTTGTATCCATGTGCTCCAAAAAAGAAGTGTACTTTGCTAATTCTCTTAACCTACCTTTTCCTAGTGTTTTTGTAGTGTTATTGCAGGTTAATACTCAAGGAAAAATGCCACATTCTTGCTATTTTAGTGTTCAAATTCCTTCAATGAGTAAAGAGCATCCAATCGTGAAGAAGGAATTACTACCTTGTTCAAGCGCCACAACATACAACAAGCATTTGATGAATCGAACTGATTTGTGGCCTAATTTTTTATGTTTTAATAGCTTTAAGTTGCATCTTAATTCTGTCTTATGTGTCTATTCTATTAGGGTAGATAGTTATGTTTTGCATCTAAGTTGTTTTACTTCATTTAGTGCAATCTGTCTTAGAAGTTCTCCTATGTTTTTGCATCAATGTTTGGACGAATTTCAACATGTTTTATGTGATTTTCCATGCCAAAATACTTGTATTAGGGATCTTGTATTTGTTTATACATGCTGCCCTATATGTTTTGGTGACTTAGTTTTTGATAATTTTCTGATTCTTGAGTCTATATTGCATCATGTAAGTCATTTTGTTGTTCTAGTTAGTAGAAATGTTTATGTTTTGTGTTGTCCTTATACACAAATTATAGGGAGTCATATAAATGATTTTCAATGTGTTTATCCTAAGTGTTTTACCTCTAAAAATCGTTTTTGTCATAGGTTAATTCATTCAAAGTGGTCTAGTGTTATAGTTTGTGACAATGTTCATGTGTTTTTGTTATATCGTTTGAATTATTCTAGTGAGTTGAATGATGATATTTTCCATGTTCTAGGGTTTGTTTTGTATAGTTCATTTAGAATTATAGCATGTTATCTTCGTAATTTACCTTTTCTACACTTGTTTGTAGTTAGAAATTTTTTAGATTTTGGTTATGCGTTTTTATTTGATCATGATTTCTATCTTGTTAGTGAGTATTATTTTGAGTCAATTTTTAGCTATAAAAGTGCTGAATCTCGTGTTTTTCTTGTTAGTCATTTTTATATGTTAATTCTTTTTCATGTTTTTAAAGATATTTCTCATCTAGGCATGTTTATTCTTCTTAAGTTAGAATTTGTTATTGCACCTATGACTTGTGATTTAGTAGTTTATGGTATTTGTGTTCATAGTTGCATTAGGCTATTTGTTTTACATTTATCAATTGAGTTAGTTATGAGCTTGCTTAAAATTTGTGATTGTTTCTTTATTAGTCCTTTAGTTACTTATGTTAGTTTATATGAACACGCAGATTCGAGGACGAATCTTTTCGAGGAAGGAGGGATTGATGTGATCCAAGGAGCACTCACAATTATTAGACTTGGACTTGAACATGATGAGCTTAGGAGAGCCATGTTCTTAGTGGAAAATGATCCACATGGTTGCTGGTTGAAGATTATGCATGGATTTGGGCTTATTTGCAAGCTTGAAATTCACTTTGTTTATACTAGTACATTGGGCCAAGGAGTGGAGCATAGGTTGTGGATCAAGTTCATCTACAAAGAAGGCCCAAAAAGAGTTGTTAAGTTGTCCAAAACAATCTTACAAGGGGCTGGTCACTTGGACTAGCTTGGAGGGCCCTTGAAGTTGCTAAATTAAGGCCCAATGGAGCTTAGTGAAGGAAGTCTAACCCATGATGTGATTTTGGACGAATTTTTATAGCTTTATTGTAGACACCAAATTTTGACACACTTTTGGTAAAAATATGTGTGTTACCTTATTTTAGAGGGTATTTTTCATTTTTTCGGGGGTCGAGTACAATTTTCGCGTATTATATCTAATTCGTCGTATCAGGGGCAAAATGGTAATTTCACCATGTAAATATTAGTTTATTTTATTTTATTTCTTAAATACATGATTTTACTATTTTTATCATTATTTATAATTTTAATGCTTTTTAGGAGTCATTTATTATTTATTTAAAATTTTAGTATTTTAAACTTAATGGCGCGTTTTCCAATGCACTCATTTTATGAGAATTTTCAAGTGAAAAATTTTATATATACATTTTGTATATTCATAAATTTGATATAAAAATTTTATAATTTTTTGGAGAGTGTTTGGTATTTATTTCAAAATTTTATCGTTTTCCATTATTCCAATAAATTTAAAATTTATAGTAAATTTTATTTCTTCTTTTAGTGTTGAATTTTAGCAGTTTTTGTTTTTTTTAAGAATCCAAGTGAATTTTATGTTTATTTATTTTATTTTATTTTTTTTGTTTTTTCATTTGCTTAATTTTCTCCTTAAAAAAAAAAAAAAAAAAGAGGGGCAGCCTGCCATTACAGTAACCACAACAGTTACTCCATCACCAACACCAACTCCACCCATATCTCAATTCAATTCACTCATGCCACCTCCTTTTACTGGCAAGCATTTTACTAGATTTTTTGGGATTTTTGATGATTTTCTCCCTTCTACACACACACACCAGACTACACACCATTTGGGGACACTCTCATCTCTCACTCTCGGCTCCCCCTCCCCAGCACACACCTCCTTCACCTTACACTTCCCCTGCAAAACACACAAAACACACATTCACAGACATCACACTTCTTTCCACTCTCTCGGCAAAATCACACACAGACTTCACTCTCTCTTCTTCCCATTCTTCTCCCTCGGCCAAACATACACAGACAAACACTCACTAATTCACACACCTTCACTATAGCAGCAGAAACACTCACCTGCACACACCTCTCCCTTCTTCCCTCTCTCGGCCCCTCCCCCTGCACCTTCATCACACACATCACACGCACCTCACATCTCACACACCAGCACAATTTCACACACCTGCATGACCTCACCTGCACGCACCTCTCTTCTCTCTCGGCTCCCAACTTGCACAAAATCACTAAATAGACACACAAACGCACACACAAAACACACACCTGCACCTCAAATCCTCACCTGCACTACACAGAAACACACAAACACACACTTGCACAGACACACAAACGCAGAACGCAAAACACACCTGTAATTCTCCCCTTTCCCCTGCGCATCACAGAAACACAACGCACACACCACATTCGACTCATTCCTGCATTCTTCACACGCCTCACATACAACACACTCACCTGCATTCTTCACACGCACCTCACACACAACACACAACCTGCAAAAACACAAGCCCAGACACCAAGCATCACATACACACTGCATTTCCCCCGCACAATCTCACAGCACACACACACAACACACACTGCATTCTTCACACTTCCACAGCACACACACACAACACACACTTGCATCACGCCTCAAACACAGCAACTTCCACAGCACACACACAACACACACTTGCATCACACCTGCAAAAACACATAAACACAAACACACAAGTTTCACGCTAGAGACACACAAACACACAACCACGGCACACACAAAACACACATTCGAACACACACTTGCAAAACGTATTTAAAAAAAAAAAAGAAGGCACAACAACAACACCAACAACAACAACAGCAACAACAGCCAACCGGAGCACCACCACCGTCTCCCGCCTCCATCACGCCACTATCCCCTCAATTGAAAAGGTAAAATCCCCATCCCTCCTTCATTTTCTTTTTGTGAATTATTGGGGCAAATTAGGGGAAATTATTGGACTAAGAGAAGAGAGACCGGCTAAAGAGAGAGAACGGAGAGAGCTCCGGCGAGGGAGAGAGAGACCGGCTAGAGAGAGAGAACGGAGAGAGCTCCGGCGAGGGAGAGAGTGAGACCGGACCGGAGAGGATTCGAGAGAGAGAATCGGGAGGGGAAGAAGAACCAGGGGAGAAAGAAGAAAAAAAAGAGAAGAGAGAAAAAGACAGAAAAGAGAGAAAAGAGAAGAAAAAAAATCTAAAAAAAAAAAAGAAAAAAAAAAGAAAAATTTGAAACCGAAAAAAAAAAAGTTTTAGTGAAACTACGTCGTTTTGACGTAGTTTCACTCAAAACTACGTCGTTTTGATTAGTTAGTTTTTTAATTTATTTTTAATTAATAATAGGTATTTATTTTATAGTCCTTATGCTTTCATTAATGTCACTGTGGCCCCGATAATTTCTGATTTGTACATTTTAATTTCTGTTTATTATAGATTGACCCCCATAATTTTATTTATTTATTTATTTTTCTTTTCAATTAGGTCCTAATTAATTGCATTTAGGTCCCCCGACTTTTATATAATTATAATTTTGACCCCTGTATTTCTAAATTTCTATTTTTGACCCCTACATTTCTCGATAATTACATTTTGACCCCTGAATTTTGCTGGAATTTTATTTTGTACCCCAACATTGCTGGAAATTTTATTTTTGCCTTAGAATATTGCTGGAATTTTGCTTTTTGCCCCCAAAACTTGTTGGAATTTTATTTTGCACCCCAACATTGCTGGAAATTTTATTTTTGCCCTAGAATATTGCTGGAATTTTGTATTTTTGCCCCCAAACCTTGCTGGAATTTTATTTTGTACCCCTACATTGCTGGAAATTCTATTTTGTCTTAGAATATTGCTGGAATTTTGCATTTTTGCCCCCAATACTTGCTGGAATTTCATTTTTATCCCTCCCAACATTGCTGAAATTTTAGTTTAAGTCCCTATACTTGTTGAAATCTTAGTTTTAAGCCCTAGATACTTGTTGGAATTTTATTCTAAGTCCCTAATTTGTTCGAAATCGACATTTTATGCTCAATTTTTAAGTATTTCATATTTTATACTTTAAATAGTGGTACCTTGACATGTTTGTTGATTTTCTTAGCAATTTATACCGGGTTTACAAACGGGAGGTACCTCGATTACCCTTTTATTTCTCTTTATGTGCTCCTACGTGTTGCTACGTGTTTTTCTATATGTTTTTTTTTTATCTCCTTTTGCTTATAATTTTTATACATATGTGAGTGTTTATTTAGTTATGCCATGTTATTTATTAGAGATTAATTTTTGATTATTCAAAGAAATGTAATAGATAGGTAATATTATATTGAGCAAAAATTCTGTATTTAGATAGTTAATGTAGTAGATAGTGTATATCTAGTTAACAAAAATTAAATTTTGTATTTTAGATAGAAAGTGTAATAGATAGGTTAGATAGGATATCTTTTATTCTTTTTCTATTTTTAGATTGTAATTAGGTTATTCTCCGGTGTAATAGTTAGGGCTTTGTGTGCTATGTGCTTATGTGTTTTATTTGCTTTCTTTAGGACTTTGCATCTAGAATATTATGCCTATGTGTTATGTGCTCCTATGTGCTATTATTTGCTTTTATGTGATTATTGCTTTAATACATGCTTTATTTATTTACTTGCTTTAATTATATATGTGTATCGTCGTCACACTAGTCCAACGCTAGTTGTGATTAATTCCGGTTTCTTCGCTAGTCCAACGCTAGTAGAAAACTTATAGAAAATGGGCTAGTCCAATGCTAAGCCTTTAGGCCATTTTAGCCTTAGGATCATTTTCGTGTGCATTTCATGACATTTCACACACATTTTATCTTTTTAGGCTTTTTCCCATTTTCTATGAATTTTTATATATACTTTATAACTTATTACTTATTTTAACATCTATTTGGTGCATAACTTTTAGATTCCACTACACATAGAATTTTAGGTCATTTGCGTGATTTCAACTAAGAAATAGTCATCTACTCACGTAGGAAGCGATGGCGTACATGTCATTCCCCCTTTCGTGAGTAGAAACAGTTAGTCACGAGTCCATTAGTCCCCCGTACCCGTTATGTTTGCATTCCCATTTTCTTTGTTCACTTACTATCTATACTATTATTTTTCTTTTCTTTTGCACTCCATTCAGCATTTATACTCGTGACTCCATCGAGGTCTATATCCGGGTTTCGCAATTAATGCGATAATTCCGACCAAACCTCAATGGAAAATTTGGTCCCTAACGATATCCATTTTTTAGGACTAGATTTGCATTCATATAGTTACATCCAAATGCAATAAAATCTTAGAGTTATATTAGGAAAATTTATACTAAACCTCGCAACTAGTTTCGGCTAGGTTGAAAGGGTGCCTTAGGCGCGAGCCTTTGCCTTCCCTTTCTTCAACTGTGACTCCCGAACCTTTTTCTCTTGTTTTTCAAAGACCTGGAGTCATCTAAAAGGGTTTTCTTGTTTTTCCTTATTTTTTCCAAAAACCATTTCTTTAAATAAAGCATTTTGATTTTCTTACCTTTTATAAAATATTTTCGGGTGACTTGGTACACCAAAAATCAATACCAAGTGGCGACTCCTTTTTTTACTAAAAACCCTTTTTAGACTCTATTTTTCGGGCTCAAAACCGTCGCATTTCAAAGTCCCATTTTAGGCCCTTTTTCTTTTGTTTTGTTTTCAAAAATAAAGTATTTGTTTGTCACATTTTATCGAATTATCTTTTACAAAGCATTTTTTTTAATTATTTTTACAAAAATTTACACGCTTCTCTTTTTCCAATAAAATAAACACAACCACATTTAACACTTCCTTTTCTTTTTTCCAAACATCTAACGCTCATTTATTATCCCTTCGAAAAATGGGGCGCGACATTTATGTTTTTAGTTAGTTTAAATTATTAGAATTCTTTAATATTTGTATTTTTAGTTAAGTATTATTATTAGTTTAGATATAGACTTAGAAGTTCCTTAAATCTTCAACTCTAAAATGTTCTATGTAAGCCTATTTATAGGCCTCTTATTAGTTACGAATTTTAACAAGAATTATTCAGAAAAATTGCGTGTTTTCTCTATTGCGAGAATTTTCTTGGTTCTTTGTCGATCAAGAACTACTCTTGGTCTTATCAAGCTTGCTTGTGGCGACCACCAACTTCGCTTAGAGTTTTTCTTGAGTTTTTGATCATGTCTTAGAGTTAATTAGGTTAGACGATTGAACTCGCTCAACTTGGTCTAATTCTAGTTGTTCTTAGGCGTGCTCAACTTCAAGGGAATAATTCAAGGCAAAACAACTCCACGTCAAGGGTTCATTAGTTCACGAATTAAATGAGGTTTTGAGTTCAACGAGTTGCATACCTGAAATCCAAGACTTTCTTGGCAACGCAACCGTGCGCACATCACAAACGCTAGTGGGAATCCCTAGAAAGGGCTAGTCCAACGCTAGATCCTTAGGGCATTTTAGTGCTAGGGCATTCGTGTGACAGCCCCACCTTGCCCAGAGGCGCACCAAAGGGCTTAGCGGACTGCCTGCCTAGCTCTCGCCAGGGCTCGATGCACGCACTCACATGAAAATTCAAACGTACTTAACTTAAAATAAAGTAACATGAAGTAACATGGAATAAAATAAAACAAACTCTTATTATTTAACTTGAAGATACAAGTCATATCAAAAAGTTACAAGTCATAATGTACATAATTTTTTTTTTTTCACAATAATAGCCTAACATAATGCGACTATTACAACACTAAAACACTTATAATAACCCAAAAACCAGTTGATCCAGCTTTAATTTTTCAGTTGACCTGAGTAAAGGAAAACAAATAAAATGGAATGAGCTATAATAGCCCAGTGAATGTCCAATTCATGCAATCATACCAAGCACTCATGATTTAGGTCATAAAAAAAATCAATAAATTAAATAAACAATATATGAGCAATTTAATTCACATGTAGTCACTGGCGGATACAGGGCTCAACTACGGAAGCAAGCTTAACCGTAGAGGAGCAGGTACTGATCATGTCGCCACGATATTTAGACCGAGATAATAGCTCAGGTCTTTATCAAGGAACATATCAGTTTTATCAATCACAAGCCCTAACCGCCAAACACCTTATAACCTCCGTACAAGCTACCACATCCGGGGGAGAAAAATCTCAACCCTAGAGGGCCAACACACAATCAAGAAAGTTCATTCCGGAGTTGGCCTCTTTGAGGATTCACAACTCAAAAGGAAAGAACATCACACCCTAAAACACCCAGAACCTTATGTCCTCCCACTTGCAGCCCGGTTGACTAACCGTGAAATAACAGTGACGTTAGTCACGGTAGTCTCACACACACAAATAACATTTTAAATAATAAAGGCGGTAACACATTGTGGAATAGATGCGATAAAGTACACATCTTTCCTCAATTAACACATGTACTCACATAATATTTGCAAGTTAAGCATAATAGTCACAAAATAAAATTATCACATTCCATGCATCATGCACACATAAAGACACTCACCTGGTGCCTAAGAAAATATCTCGTAGAAAGGTCGGGTCTCACTATTGGATCCTGCAATTTGAAAGAAATAATCTAATGAAAAACTCAATTTAAACCCTAATTAATCTAGTAAGAAAATTTCAAGAAATACCCCATTAAATTCTAGTTTTTTTTTTTTCTAGGGTTTAGGGTTTAGGGTTTAGGGTTTAGGGTTTACATTCTAGGGTTTTTATGCTAGGGTTTTCTAGGGTTTTCTAGGGTTTTTCTAACAAAATTTGGGCATTATTTCCCCTTGATTTTCGGCCCTTCCAAACTTGTTTTTCATCAAGATTTCAATCATCCAACCAATAATTCATCAAGTTCTACCACTTCTTAGTTCAATCCAAACCCAAATTCAATCAAAATCTCACTAAATTTCAAGGATTAAGCTCCAAGAACTTTCACCCAAATAACATGTTCTTCATGAAATTTCAAGGTTCCAATACCACATACTAGTCTATTTAACCACAAGAACACTTTATCTAACAAGTACATATCAAGTTCTAACTAATTTCTTCAAGTAATCTTAACAAGAACTTGGTATTAAACTTGAATAAAAACTAATTAAAACATGAAATTAATAAGGTAGGTTCATGGTAAATACCTTAGATATGCTTAGAATTTTGCTTAGAAAAGATAGAAGTCCACTTCCTATGGTGGATTTGTTCCAATTTGAGAGATGAAAGTCCAAGAAATTTGAGAGCAAAAATGGGGAAAGAAGAAGAAAGGCTTGGCCGGCCAAAGTGAGAAGGAAAAGAGAGAGAAATAGGCTAGGAAAAATGAAAAAGAAAAGAAGAAAAGATGGGAAAATGGTGATCCAATTAAATCCTTACAAGAGTAAAGTAAATAGTTAGTCATTTAATGCAAGAATGGCTACTTGGATTAACTTAATTGGTGAAAATTAATAACTCTTATCACATATATATATTCAATAAATAGACATAAATTATTAAAGCAAATTAGGACAAAAATTAGAAAGAGGAAAACCGGCCACAAGAAGAAAAAGAAAGAAAAGAATTTCGGCCCAAAGAAAAGAAGAAAAATTTCGGCCAAAAGAAAAGAAAAGAAAAAGAAGAATTTTCGGTCAAGGGAAAAGAAAATAAAGTGAGAAAATAATTGAGATTTTCAAGTAAAATTGAGCTTAAAATTCAAGTAATCAAAAGACTAGAATATAATAAAATAAGCTAATCAAAATTTGAACACTAGTATAAATTAAATGGTCAAATGAAATTATTCTAACTTTAGTACTTAGGTATTCTTGCTTACTAATGAAACCTTTAATTAAGTAACCTAACTAATTCAAGAACTCTTCCAAGTAATAAATCAAGGTCTAACACTTAACCCTAATTAGAGAAAAATGTATCTTATGTGTGCATTTTCTAGGGTGTTACATCCTCCCCCCCTTAAAAGAATTTCGTCCTCGAAATTCTACCTGGATTCTCGAAGAGCTCAGGATAATTTCGCCGCATCTCTTCTTCTGTTTCCCACGTGGCTTCTTCCAAGTCATGATGCTTCCACAGGATCTTGACAAGAGGAATTTGTTTGTTCCTTAGTTCTTTGACTTTACGATCCAGAATTTGAACTGGTTGCTCTTCGTAGGTCAAGGTTTCGTCAAGCTCAATTTCGTCAGGTTGAAGCACGTGCCTTGGGTCCTGGATGATATTTTTTCAAGACCGACACATGGAAGACATTATGCATTTTAGATAGATTTCGAAGGCAAGATCCAATTGATAAGCAACCTTTCCGATACGTTTAACGATTTTGAATGGTCCCATGTATCTTGGTTGAAGCTTTCTTCTTTTTCCCAAATTGGATGCCACCTTTAAATGAAGAAATCTTGAGGAATACTTCATCTCCAACTTCGAACTCCAACTCTTTCCTTCTAGTATCAGCATAACTTTTCTGTCGACTTTGAGCAGTTTGAAGTCGTTGTTGTATTAACTTGACCTTTTCATAAGCTTCTTCTATCCAGGGTACTTTTTCTGGACCCAACACCTTTCGCTCGCCCACTTCATCCCAATAGCCAGGCGTTCTACACCTTCTCCCGTACAATGCCTTCAAACGGAGCCATCTGGATCGAGGATTGGTAGCTATTGTTGTAAGCAAACTCAATTAAGGTCACATGTTGATCCCAATTGCTACCAAAATCCATCACACTCGCCCGCAGCATATCTTCTAAAATCTGGATTACCCGTTCAGGATTGGCCATCGGTCTGGGGATGGTAAGCCGTGCTAAAATTCAACTTCGTTCCCAAAGCTTCGTGCATCTGTCCCCACAGTCGGGAAGTAAACCGAGGATCTCGGTCTGACACAATACTAACGGGAATTCCATGAAGTCTCACCACTTCATCAATGAACATACGAGCAAGTTTTTCTAACGGGTAAGTCATGTTCATAGGCAGAAAATGGGCGGATTTAGTTAGGCGATCGACAATTACCCAAATTGCGTCATGTCCTCTTTGAGTTCTCGGTAACCCGGAAACGAAATCCATGGTGATGTGCTCCCACTTCCACTCTGGGATTTCTAAAGGTTGTAATAGTCCTGATGGTCTCTGATGTTCGGCTTTTACCTGCTGACACGTAGGACAGGTTTGCACATATTCCGCTATTTCCTTCTTCATATTATCCCAGCAATAGAGTTTCTTCAGATCTTGGTACATTTTTGTACTCCCCGGGTGCACAGTGTACTTGGACCGATGGGCTTCATCCAGGATCACCCTCTTCAACTCTTCGTCTCTTGGGATGAAGATTCGATTTCGGAATCTCAACAGTCCCTCCGGTCCTAAACTATACTCAAGTATGGTCCCTTCTTTGGCTTTCTCTATCCTCTTCTGTAATGTGAGATCCTTGCCTTGAGCTTCTTGGATTTGTCCCAACAATTCAGATCGTACACTTACATTTCCACAAATCACTTTAGAGCCAACTATTTTTGGATTGCTCTCACTCACTCGCTCCAATAAATCCCATTCATGAACGGCCAAACTAGCCATTTGCACCTTCCTACTTAAAGCGTCTGCAACAACGTTAGCTTTACCCGGGTGATAATTAATAGTGCAGTCGTAATCCTCCAATAACTCCACCCACCTACGTTGTCGTAAATTTAGCTCTTTCTGAGAAAATAAATATTTCAAACTCTTGTGATCGGTATACACCTCAAAGGTGACCCCATACAAATAATGCCTCCATTTCTTGAGTGCGAAAACCACAGCAGCTAACTCTAGGTCATGTGTGGGATAATTCCTCTCATGAGTTTTTAACTTACGGGAAGCATAGGCCACCACTTGTTTCCCTTGCATCAACACACCTCCTAAGCCTTCCCGTGAAGCATCAGTGTACACCCTGAAGGTCTCTTTTCCATTGGGCAATGCTAGCACTGGGGCAGATGTTAGTCGCTTCTTAAGCTCAATGAAACTTTGCTCACACCGTCCATCCCAAATGAACTTAACATTCTTTCTGAGTCAAAGCAGTGAGTGGTGTGGCTATCTTTGAAAAATCTTTAATGAATCGCCGATAATAGCCAGCTAAACCCAAGAAACTACGAACTTCGGTGGGATTCTCGGGTTGTTTCCAACTAACCACGGCTTCTACTTTGGATGGATCTACTGCTAAACCTTCTCCCGAAATAACATGACCCAAGAATGACACTTGGTCTTTCCAAAATTCGCACTTACTAAACTTGGCATACAACTTATTATCCCGCAAGGTTTGTAGTACTACCCTCAAGTGGTGCTCATGCTCTCCCCGGGACCTTGAAAAGATCAAAATATCATCAATAAAGACCACTACAAACTGGTCTAAGTAGGGTCTGAAAACCCGGTGCATTAAATCCATAAAAGCCGCCGGGGCATTCGTTAACCCAAATGGCATCACTACAAATTCATAGTGCCCATATCGAGAGTTAAATGCAGTTTTAGGCACATCTTCCTCTTTAATCTTCAATTGATAATATCCTTGCCGAAGGTCTATCTTAGAAAAGATCACCGCTCCCTCCAGTTGATCAAACAGTTCGTCAATTTGAGGTAAAGGATACTTATTCTTTATAGTAACACTATTTAACCCTCGATAATCAATGCACAGCCTAAGAGTACCATCCTTCTTCCTTACAAATAATACTGGGGCTCCCCATGGTGATACACTCGGCTTGACAAATCCTCTCTCCAACAAATCCTGGAGTTGAACCTTAAGTTCTTTAAGTTCGGCTGGGGACATGCGGTAGGGAGTTCTAGATAGTGGCGATACCCCTGGTACCAATTCTATTTTGAATTCCACTTCTCTCTCCGGAGGTAGAGAGCTTAATTCTTCGGGAAAAACATCGGGAAATTCTTTTACCACCGGCACATCCTCAAGTCTTACTTTATCCTCAGGTGTATTAATTAAATAAGCAAGGAATCCGACTGCCCCTCGAAACATTAATTTCCTAGCTTGCATGGCCGAAAGAAGATTTGAGGAAGCTAGGGTTTTATTAACATCCAATCTTAAAATAGGTTCCCCCGGTATGGTAAAATCCACCACTTTCGTCCCACAATTCAGTTGAGCACTATACCGGGTTAAACAATCCATGCCTAATATTACATCATAACCCCGAATAGGTAAAGCTATGAGATCTGTCAACAATTTCCTTTCTCCTATCCGAAGTTCACAATCTTGATAAACAAGATTAGTTATCAGACAATGGTCCCCAGTCGGAGTCCTTACTTCCAATTCATAAGATAACTTAACAGGTTGAATCTCTAAAGCAGTCATAAATTGAGAATTCACAAAGGAATGAGTGGATCCAGGGTCTACTAGTAATTTAGCCAGACGATGAAAAACAAGAATCATACCTTCAATTACCGCCGGTGATTCCCGGGCATCCTGCTTATCAAGGGCATACACACGAGCCGGCACTTTTCGTTTATTCCCGCTCTCCCTAGCTTGCTGGATCTCCTTGGGTCCAGATTGAGCAGTGCTCGGTCCACTGGTGGTTTGTCTGGGACATTGATTTATTCGGTGCTCGCCACTGCCGCAAAGCAAACATTTTCGATTCTTTCTCCAGCAATTATCCTCAGTGTGGTTACCTTTGCCACAGTATCCACAAGCACCAGAAGCAGCTGACGACTGTTTTTCCTTTTGAATATCTTCTTTTTGTTCACTTCTTGGAGGAGCCCTTCCCACCGGAGCACCTCTTGATCTACCGAACGGGGCACCTTGTCCAATTCTCATTCCTCCCATTCCCCGTCCCGTCTTAGGGGCTGGAGCGCTTCCAATTGAAGGGCGAGCATCACTGGTATTTCCCCGTTTTCTTGCTTTCACAGTGCGGACCAGAGACTTGGTTTCCTCCACCTGCTGTGCTTTTTCCACGGCATCTTCGTACGTTTCAATGGTGGCAGCTGCGAGAGCATCCTGGATCTCCAAATTCAACCCTTGAATAAATCTCCTCTTCCGCCGCCGCTCAGTGGCTACGAGTTCTGGAGCATATCGAGATAATTTCGTAAATTGAGCTTCATACTCAGCTACGGACAACAACCCCTGCCTCAACTTCAGAAATTCGTCTTCCCGCTTTTCTTGCACTCGCACGGGAATATATTTCTCTTTAAACTCCTTGGTAAAGTTGCTCCACGTCCTTGGTGTCTGATGTCTCTCCCACTTGGCGTTGATCAAATTCCACCAAGGGGTGGCAGCCCCTTCCAATTGAAACACGGCAAAAGTCACCTGCCGTTCATCTGGGTACTTCAAGGCAGTAAAAATCTTCTCAATGTCCTCTAACCATTTTTCAGCAATTTCTGGTTTTGGACTGCCGTTAAACTTAGGGGGGTTAAATTTTTGGAATCGTTCGAGGGCTACATCTTCCCCTACTGCCGGGTTTCTGTGGGGGCCACCAACTTCCGCCGCTGGGTTCTGCCGAGTTCCCAATTGAGTTAAAACGTCGGTCATTCGGTTCAAAACCGCAATCATTGGGTCAGCCCCCGTAGGTGGATTTATACTAGAAGAGGCAGCTTCATCCCGGTCTTGACGACGGGGACGTCCTCGACCGCGACCACGCCCACTCATGATTTAATATACTAAAATAACATGAATAATTGTATTTTTTTAATATCTACACAATAAATATCGAGATAAAACATAAAATGCACAAATTCAAGGATGAGCATGGAAGTCAAGTTTCATGTTAACAAGATCACACATATTTATACAAGTAGTTCAATTTACACATCTCAAAAGTCAGATACAAAACAGGTCATACATATAAACATAACAAAACTAACATAAGCTTTAGTACATAACTCCATCCAAAGGTCCAATCTAAAACCTAACCCAACCGAACCGATCCAGCAGAGCTCACACCTATGTCTCGCTCACCCCCAGGAGCACCCTCGGCCCCAGGAGGTGGAGGCGCTGCCTGTCCTGGCCCTAGGTGCGGAGCCACATCGCGCACCTCATCCAGTACATGGCCTACCAATAGACCACTCTCATCCACGAGTCGTCCCCCGTGGTCCCGGACATGCTGTACCACACGTGAGAGACGACCGTGTAGCTCCTGGCACTGCTCGCGGTAGGCATCCGTCCTCTGCTGCTCTTCCTGAACAGCAGTCTCTAACTCACGAATCCTCTGGGCCTGAGCCCTAATCGTCTCTCTCAACTCATGTACACGGGCTCGGGCAATATCACTATCACCCCCCACTCGCCTACTATCCTCTATCAGCGAAAGCACAACATAATCGGGGTATGAATAGGTCCTCCAACATCCGCAGGCAGGTCGGACTCGTCGGGCAGGTGAAAAGGTGCGGTAAGGGTGCCCCGGTCCCTCACGAAAACGGACAATGGGTCTCCGGCGATGCTCACGCTGCACCGGCGCTGCAACCGATGGCGATGGTGCCTCAATCCTATCACTCTCTGACATACCTACAGGTTTAAATAATAAATTAATTAGGTCTATCCCACAAATACTTAATAATAAATAATACTTAAATATCACACTCAAATATTAATCTTAAAAGTAATCTAAACACAACCTCAAGCATATACACAATAGTGCCTAGGTACGGAAATTCGGATCTTATCTCTCACACTCAGGTTGATCAGGCCCAAGCGTAACCGACTCAACCCAAATTTCCTACCCGACACCCCAGACAAGGCTAGCACTAAGGTTAGGATTCAAGCCTAAGCTCTGATACCACCTGTGACAGCCCCACCTTGCCCAGAGGCACACCAAAGGGCTTAGCGGACTGCCTGCCTAGCTCTCGCCAGGGCTCGATGCACGCACTCACGTGAAAATCCAAACGTACTTAACTTAAAATAAAATAACATGAAGTGACATGGAATAAAATAAAACAAACTCTTATTATTTAACTTGAAGATACAAGTCAGTATCAAAAAGTTACAAGTCATAATGTACATAATTTTTTTTTCACAATAATAGTCCTAACATAGTGCGACTATTACAACAACTAAAACACTTATAATAACCCAAAAACCAGTTGGTCCAGCTTTAATTTTTCAGTTGACCTGAGTAAAGGAAAACAAATAAAATGGAATGAGCTATAATAGCCCAGTGAATGTCCAATTCATGCAATCATACCAAGCACTCATGATTTCAGGTCATTAAAATAATCAATAAATTAAATAAACAACTATATGAGCAATTTAATTCACATGTAGTCACTGGCGGATACAGGGCTCAACTACGGAAGCAAGCTTAACCGTAGAGGAGCAGGTACTGATCATGTAGCCACGATATTTGGACCGAGATAATAGCTCAGGTCTTTATCAAGGAACATATCAGTTTTATCAATCACAAGCCCTAACCGCCAATCACCTTATAACCTCCGTACAAGCTACCACATCCGGGGGAGAAAAATCTCAACCCTAGAGGGCCAACACACAATCAAGAAAGTTCATTCCGGAGTTGGCCTCTTTGAGGATTCACAACTCAAAAGGAAAGAACATCACACCCTAAAACACCCAGCACCTTATGTCCTCCCACTTGCAGCCCGGTTGACTAACCGTGAAATAACAGTGACGTTAGTCACGGTAGTCTCACACACACAAATAACATTTTAAATAATAAAGGCGGTAACACATTGTGGAATAGATGCGATAAAGTACACATCTTTCCTCAAATAACACATGTACTCACATAATATTTGCAAGTTAAGCATAATAGTCACAAAATAAAATTATCACATTCCATGCATCATGCACACATAAAGACACTCACCTGGTGCCTAAGAAAATATCTCGTAGAAAGGTCGGGTCTCACTATTGGATCCTGCAATTTGAAAGAAATAATCTAATGAAAAACCCAATTTAAACCCTAATTAACCTAGTAAGAAAATTTCAAGAAATACCCCATTAAATTCTAGTTTTTTTTTTTTTCTAGGGTTTAGGGTTTAGGGTTTAGGGTTTAGGGTTTACATTCTAGGGTTTTTATGCTAGGGTTTTCTAGGGTTTTCTAGGGTTTTTCTAACAAAATTTGGGCATTATTTCCCCTTGATTTTCGGCCCTTCCAATCTTGTTTTTCATCAAGATTTCAATCATCAAACCCATAATTCAACAAGTTCTACAACTTCTTAGTTCAATCTAAACTCAAATTCAATCAAAATCTCACTAAATTTCAAGGATTAAGCTCCAAGAACTTTCACCCAAACAACATGTTCTTCATGAAATTTCAAGGTTCCAATACCACATACTAGTCTATTTAACCACAAGAACACTTTATCTAACAAGTACATATCAAGTTCTAACTAATTTCTTCAAGTAATCTTAACAAGAACTTGGTATTAAACTTGAATAAAAACTAATTAAAACATGAAATTAATAATGTAGGTTCATGGTAAATACCTTAGATATGCTTAGAATTTTGCTTAGAAAAGATAGAAGTCCACTTCCTATGGTGGATTTGTTCCAATTTGAGAGATGAAAGTCCAAGAAATTTGAGAGCAAAAATGGGGAAAGAAGAAGAAAGGCTTGGCCGGCCAAAGTGAGAAGGAAAAGAGAGAGAAATAGGCTAGGAAAAATGAAAAAGAAAAGAAGAAAAGATGGGAAAAATGGTGGTCCAATTAAATCCTTACAAGAGTAAAGTAAATAGTTAGTCATTTAATGCAAGAATGGCCACTTGGATTAATTTAATTGGTGAAAATTAATAACTCTTATCACTTATATATATTCAATAAATAGACATAAATTATTAAAGCAAATTAGGACAAAAATAGAAAGAGGAAAACCGGCCACAAGAAGAAAAAGAAAGAAAAGAATTTCGGCCCAAAGAAAAGAAGAGAAATTTCGGCCAAAAGAAAAGAAAAGAAAAAGAAGAATTTTCGGTCAAGGGAAAAGAAAATAAAGTGAGAAAATAATTGAGATTTTCAAGTAAAATTGAGCTAAAATTCAAGTAATCAAAAGACTAGAATATAATAAAATAAGCTAATCAAAATTTGAACACTAGTATAAATTAAATGGTCAAATGAAATTATTCTAACTTTAGTACTTAGGTATTCTTGCTTACTAATGAAACCTTTAATTAAGTAACCTAACTAATTCAAGAACTCTTCCAAGTAATAAATCAAGGTCTAACACTTAACCCTAATTAGAGAAAAATGTATCTTATGTGTGCATTTTCTAGGGT